>OY365798.1:21965000-23165000 GCA_959347355.1 Napeogenes inachia | reverse complement strand
CCATGTCTATTAAACTGCTAATAATAGTAACAGACAGACACTTGATGAGCGGAAAAAGCAGTATTCCCTCCTGATCTCCGACAGCAAATGTATAAAGATCATTGCAGCGTTTGTTTTACTCGTTACTCGTTACTCGTTACTCGTTACTCGTGGCATATCCGATACACGAGTATCGTTTCCGTTCGAAATGTTTACTTGGTTTTTAAAATATTCATTCATAATTGCATTTGTTGTTTTTGTTGATTGCTTTAACCAATTAATCGTTTTGTTTGTTTGAATTATTCGCTTTATTCATATTAGTTCATATGTCTATATTAATTAACATATTGGTGTTTACAAATTAATAGCAGCTGGATGACGGATCATAGAATTTTAAAATAATAAAATATTTGGTTCGAATGAATTATTTGAACTATCTGCAACAACCTCTCCTACAGCTAGTGTCTTCAACTCCCAAATATTAACATTGCTCTGTTTTCTTTTAAAATAATATAAAAAAAATAAAATTGTATTTATTATTAAAATTTTCCGGGCTGATATGCCGTGGTCTAACGGATCTTGTAGGTCCTAACGTTTCGACGGACACTGTGGTCGTCATCTTCAGAGGTTTGTAGTATCTTGGCTGGTGGCGTGTTGCTGACTGTTTTTGTAGGGCTTCTGTCGCTGTATTTATACTAATGGCTTAGCTGTACGGTGGTGGGGGTAGTGGCGGTAGTAGTAGAAGGCGTGACCAGCACCGTCGTCCACACCCTGTTAATTTTAGTGATTTCTTCCTTCCTGTTTATGTTGTCCGGGTGTTTGTGTATTTCAATGGCTTCCCTCTGCATTCTGGGATAATAATGCTTGATAGTAGATAGCACCTTCGTCTCTCCAAATAACGGCTTATGGCCCGTTTCCAGAGTATGTTTAGCTATAGCTGAGCCCTGCGGTTGTCTTAATCTGCAGTGCCTTTCATGCTCTTTCACCCTCGTTTTCACGCTTCTCATAGTGGTCCCAATGTATACACTCCCACAGCTACAGGGTATTCTGTACACGCCCGTGGAGTCCAGTGGGTCCCTTTTGTCTTTAGCGGATCTCAGCGCCTCCTGGATTTTCAACGTGGGTGTAAAAACAGTGCGGATGTTTTGTCTCTGCAGTATTTTGCCAATCCGGTCAGTCACATTCTTGATGTACGGAAGGAAGGCTTTACCCACTGGTGCTGGCCTGTCTTTTGGTTGGATTACGGGCTGTCTCCTCGGTCTGATCGCTCTTCTTACTTCCTGCGCAGTGTACCCATTTCCCTGCAGTGCTCTCTGTAAGTGATTCAGCTCGTTATCCAGGTGCTGTGGCTCACAGATTCGTTTGGCTCTGTCAACCAAAGTTTTTATGACCCCTCTCTTTTGCTTCGGGTGATGGTTGGAATCCTTGTGTAAGTACCGATCCGTATGAGTTGGCTTTCTATATACCTTGTGGCCCAAACTGCCGTCTTCTTTTCTGTTCACCATCACGTCAAGGAAGGCTAGTGACCCATCTTTTTCTTTCTCCATGGTGAATTGAATGGACGGGTGTTGCGAGTTGAGATGTGCGAGGAAATCATCCAGCGCTTCCTGTCCATCTTCCCAGATTATAAACGTGTCATCCACATACCGGTACCACACTTTGGGCTTGGTTGGTGCTGATTCCAGGGTTTCTGTCTCGAATTTCTCCATGTAAAAATTGGCTATCACTGGGCTTAGTGGGCTCCCCATGGCTACCCCATCCAACTGGTCGTAAAACACCCCATCCCATTGAAAGAATGTTGAAGTCAAGCAATGGCGGAATAAGGCTGTGATGTCAGGTGGAAACAACGTAGTGATCTGTTCCAGGACACAATCCAGTGGTACCTTCGTAAATAACGATACAATATCACAACTGATCAACATGGCACCTGGATTTAGTCGCAGTTGTTCTATCTTTTCAATGAAGTGTCCCGAGTCCTTGACATATGAATCCGTGTTGCCAACCAGAGGCTGGAGTAGGCTAGTCAGATGTTTAGCTAAGTTATACGTGGGCGAGCCGATAGCGCTCACAATAGGGCGGAGTGGCACTCCCTCCTTGTGGATTTTCGGTAGGCCATATAGTCTTGGCGCCAAGGCTTCGGAGTTGCGGAGCTTTTTCTTCACCTTCTCGTCTAATGATGAGCTTTTAACGAGATTGTTAGTAGTGCGCAGAATTTTGGAAGTCGGGTCCCTTGCGAGTTTTCGGTAGATTAGCGGGTCGAGCAAGTCCTGAATCTTCCTTTGGTAGTCCGTTTTGTTCATCACAACCGTTGCATTGCCTTTATCAGCCGAAAGCACTAGAATGCCCTCATCACCGTTTAATTCCTTTAGTGCTTTTCTCTCCCCTGTCGTGATGTTACTTTTAGGGGGGGGCAGCTTTGCGCAACGTTCTAGACGCCTCGACTCTGATCAATTCCGCTTCCACCGCTGGTAGACTTTTGATGGCTGCTTCCACATTGGCTATGATGTCTTCAACTGGAACCGTCTTCAGGGTGATGGCGAACTTCCCACCTTTGGCAAGGATGGCCGTTTCATCGCTGCTCAATATCCGATTTGATAAGTTGACTACAGTGCGGCTCAGCTGTGGCCTGGTCTGCAGCTGTCTGCCATGATTTGTTTCGGCATTTTCCGTGAGTTTGTCAAATTTCCTCTTGTGTCTGGTCGTTGTCTGCTCGCTCTGCCGTCTAGCTTTCTCCGTCGTAATGCGGTCAAATTGGTCCCAATCTTCCTTTGAGAAGTACGCACTGATGCGGAGGTGAGCTGCGCGCAAGTTCTCGTCAAGAATGGCCAAGTCCTTGCGAGCAGAGTGGATTCTCTCTCTGAGCAGGGCGGCTTCCATACGATCGTATATCCGGTGTGCCTGGGCTGACCTGAAGTTCCTCTTACTCCTGACACAGTTTGGAGTGATTTTTGCGTCTCTGCAGCGTAGTAGAAAGGACAACGAACACAGCAGATCCACCTTCTTCAGTCGCCATCCCTCAAATTTCTTGGTCAGGGTGAACAATTCCTCCCCGTAGAGGCGTCGTAAATAAATGCTGAGGCTTTCACGGCCGGAGTTATAATTATTATTAAAATTTTCCGGGCTGATATGCCGTGGTCTAACGGATCTTGTAGGTCCTAACGTTTCGACGGACACTGTGGTCGTCATCTTCAGAGGTTTGTAGTATCTTGGCTGGTGGCGTGTTGCTGACTGTTTTTGTAGGGCTTCTGTCGCTGTATTTATACTAATGGCTTAGCTGTACGGTGGTGGGGGTAGTGGCGGTAGTAGTAGAAGGCGTGACCAGCACCGTCGTCCACACCCTGTTAATTTTAGTGATTTCTTCCTTCCTGTTTATGTTGTCCGGGTGTTTGTGTATTTCAATGGCTTCCCTCTGCATTCTGGGAAAAAGATGGGTCACTAGCCTTCCTTGACGTGATGGTGAACAGAAAAGAAGACGGCAGTTTGGGCCACAAGGTATATAGAAAGCCAACTCATACGGATCGGTACTTACACAAGGATTCCAACCATCACCCGAAGCAAAAGAGAGGGGTCATAAAAACTTTGGTTGACAGAGCCAAACGAATCTGTGAGCCACAGCACCTGGATAACGAGCTGAATCACTTACAGAGAGCACTGCAGGGAAATGGGTACACTGCGCAGGAAGTAAGAAGAGCGATCAGACCGAGGAGACAGCCCGTAATCCAACCAAAAGACAGGCCAGCACCAGTGGGTAAAGCCTTCCTTCCGTACATCAAGAATGTGACTGACCGGATTGGCAAAATACTGCAGAGACAAAACATCCGCACTGTTTTTACACCCACGTTGAAAATCCAGGAGGCGCTGAGATCCGCTAAAGACAAAAGGGACCCACTGGACTCCACGGGCGTGTACAGAATACCCTGTAGCTGTGGGAGTGTATACATTGGGACCACTATGAGAAGCGTGAAAACGAGGGTGAAAGAGCATGAAAGGCACTGCAGATTAAGACAACCGCAGGGCTCAGCTATAGCTAAACATACTCTGGAAACGGGCCATAAGCCGTTATTTGGAGAGACGAAGGTGCTATCTACTATCAAGCATTATTATCCCAGAATGCAGAGGGAAGCCATTGAAATACACAAACACCCGGACAACATAAACAGGAAGGAAGAAATCACTAAAATTAACAGGGTGTGGACGACGGTGCTGGTCACGCCTTCTACTACTACCGCCACTACCCCCACCACCGTACAGCTAAGCCATTAGTATAAATACAGCGACAGAAGCCCTACAAAAACAGTCAGCAACACGCCACCAGCCAAGATACTACAAACCTCTGAAGATGACGACCACAGTGTCCGTCGAAACGTTAGGACCTACAAGATCCGTTAGACCACGGCATATCAGCCCGGAAAATTTTAATAATAATTATAACTCCGGCCGTGAAAGCCTCAGCATTTATTTAAAATTGTATTTCTTGGCTCGCGCCTTTCAGTGATAATATAAATGGGTTGGTTGGTAGATCTGTACTAAGCAGAACTACTAACTACTAAGGAAATTTACAAAAGTAACGTTATAGCCATTTCATTTAAACTTACCAAGTTAACTGTGAATTAGAGACTATTTTTTTTTTAATATATGTGTTATTAAAAATATAAAAACACACACACACACACACAAACGCAACACAAAAACTGCTTTCTGGAATTTGACGAAACTTTGAAACTTTTATCGAAATAGAAAATCTATGCGTACAAAGTCACAGGCACAGCTAGTCGTAAATATAACTCAACATAAAGAGAATGAAACATTGTAAATCATAAATATCGTTTAATCCTTATTTCTCAATGAGAAGTTCATCACTAAAGTACACGAGTACCTACTAACTCATCATCAACATCTTCTCTCCCGCGATGGAACACTCAGCGGTTGCTCGCAATTATTACTATAAGTGTTGGAGCTAAAAGAGGTTCATAATTAAATTAAGTGCCTCGTAATACTTCCGCTTCAATACAGCTTTTATTGCCATAAGAAATAAAATAAGACAAAAGTAGGCGAATGCAAACAAACACCCAGCTTGCTCGAAGGTAGATTTAACTTTCTGAAATTTATGAAATTTCTATATTCTATTTTATAAATATATTACCTGAATAAATATTAGAGTATTCGTTGATTAAGTACAATTTCATACACCGATACATACATATCACCTATAATTAGTTTATTTTCTTAAGTACAATTTCATACACCGATACGTACATATCACCGATAATTAGTTTATTTTCTTATATAAATAGTTACCACCGGATCCTTTCACTATTATATATTTGAATATATGTACTCTAATTTAGTTAGTCAGTCTGAGAGAGCAATTAAACAACATTCATACGTAATTAGTACATTATTTGTACGTAAAGAACAGGGCGACCAACTTTTATGTGTCAATGTTGGGATAAGTTTTATTCATATTTTTCCGTAATCAAATAAATCATTGAACGTATTAGGGGTGTGACTACCGTGGAGACTTTAGTAATTAAATTATATATTTTATGTAAATGGAAAATATTTAAGGTAGCGAACATTTACCGTGATTAATTTATTCGTTAGAATTCAATATATATCAGTTCCGTTGCGTCACTACTTGCGTCTATAAGTACTCGGTAGCGAACATAAAATATTACAAAATAAAAAGGATAAGCAATATACGTCATAAAGGTTTTATGGTCACTTTAGCATTTTGAGTTGAAATACTCGTTGATGTTTATTCAAATTCGCTAGAACGTTATTATTATTTGATTTGTAGTAAATGCGCTAGTGTTTCAGTTTTGAGAGTTGTGTTGCCAACTACCACAATTTATTTGATAACCAAAATTATGTTTTCACTCACTCTAAAATGATATTGACACTTTCCATCTTGTTTTTTTATTTATTTAAAAAGCTATCGAAAACTAATAATTAGTATGAACATGTAATAAAGATCTGAAGACAAACAGACCGAATGACACTCAAGATACTTAAAATACATAGGCCCTCTAAACTAAAGTAATCTATACTAATATTATAAAGAGGAAATGTTTGATTATTTTTTTGTATGTTTGAAATGAATAGGCTCCGAAACTACTGGACCGATTTCAAAAGTTCTTTCACCGTTGGCAAGCTACACTATTCCCGAGTGACATAGGCTATGTTTCATTTTCAAAAAAATAGGGATGATTACTAAAACTTGAATAACATAATATTTCGAATCCATATGCTTTAATACGTATATCTGAATAATGTCCTGGTCGTGTGTGTTTTATGTAGATGTATGTTATTATTTTCTGTTTGATATCGTAGCAATGTAATGCCTATATATAAAAATTTCCACGGGAATAGGATACTATAGAATTAACTATAAGTCTATTATAAGTCTGGATAATTGTAGTTGCCACAGATTACGCGAAAAGCGACCTACACGCGGGCGGAGCCGCGGGAAACAGCTAGTATAATATATTTTTACAATTGTTTTTCTTTACATCACCTTATCTGTGCCTGAATAGCAATTTTTTTTAGATTCAAACTTGTTCCATATTTACGTTCAATAAATTAACAAAAATAGTCTTGTTTCTAGATACAATACAACTTAAATATAACGTATTTGTTCACATTTTAAGTTATTAAAGATGGTTCAATATTTTGTTAGTTAGTGTGTAAAATTTTTCAATAATATAATTATATCTAACGCTGATTCATTACTGAGCATTGATAATTACAACTCTATTAAGACTAATATTAATTCTAATATAGGTACTATGACCTTTAAATTTCCGACCGCAAACATAAACTCTTAAGCCACTCCCTTTACAGTCTTTACAACTTTTATTGCGTTATACACAATTATAGTTTGTACTCTGGTAGATATATAATAAGGTTTATTATTGATTAACATCAATATTAAGGTTAACATTAGCATAACTCATTTACAGACGGACTGTTTCTGCCTATATTAAATGTAACGGTCTAAAAGTAATAATTATGTAAAGCTGTATGTATAATGAGTACGAGCGACCGGCGACGAGTGCAGCAGGGCGACTTCCGAATTTAAAAGACTTAAACCAACTTTGTCTAGTTATTAATACTGCATGAGGTCCATAAACGTCATATTTTTTTTTCGCGGCTTGCATCGCATTTTTTCCTTTCTTGTAATAAAACTTTAAAATGTATTGAAATTCTTTTTTAAAATGTAACCAGATACAAAAAGTAAAGCCAAAGATTTTTTTATTACAAATTCATACATACTATGCTATGCGAAAAGACTTTTTTCCAGCCTATTACATATTTGTATTCATGGTATCCCGAGTTATGTTTCTTTTCTTTAATTTAAACGTGTTAGGTTGGACAAGATGAGTATAGTATCACCCTCTCAATAAAGATCAATGCGAAGTGACTATAATAGCTGCATTTATTTGTTTTTTTTTTTTAATTTCAAGAAGTCTTACGTCGTTGTTATAAAGCGTTAAGCTCTGTCTGGTCGGATCCAAGGAGGTACTAGTAGGAACAGGTAACCACCTCTATGGATAAGTACTTTATTAGTTTATTTAAATTTTTAAATATTTATAATAGTTATCAATTAGTAGCAATGAAAGATTATTTAAGTATTAAAACGAAAAATATTATATTAAAAACAAAATTGTACATAGAGTTGTTCCTTTAAATAATTGATCTCTACTACTTTCGACTCGTTAAGATGAGATAGGTAGGATATATCAGTTGTGTTATAGATAATAATATATTTAAATAAATACTTACTAAACCACAGTATGAGTGAGTCTCTCGAGATCTAGAATATTTAATTATTTTGTTTGGGCACGGCTACGCACTGCTAAGATAATATCAGGTTTATATATTTTTGAACCGTTTGTAACCACGTTGTCCACGCTACGCTTATTTAAATTTTAAAATTCATTAGTAATGAAAGAAGTCATCAACACGGGCAGCATTCGAACCTGAATTGATGACATCTCAGATCATTCAAGATTTATATAGTTTTAAATAGAATATCTCACATTAACTACATAGTAGGAAGGAAGTTTCTAATCAAACTCATGGTTTCTAAGCGATATATTAAAGGGTTATGAAATGATTTCGTAGTTATTAATAGTGATCCGTAATAGCAACCTAAGCACACCCTGTCATCTCTCATTTTGTCTCTCTTATTTTATAAGGGACGAAGAACTTGCATATGTTTTTTTCCGATTTCCAAACGACACCACATCATCTCATCTGATCTACCATCAGCTTGACCGTCTGACCGTCTCGTATATATCATATTATAATTAATATACGGACAAAGAATGGTTTTTTTATGGATACTGAGTTAGCCTTTAAGTGGTTATACAATGTTAATAAGTTAAGCAATTAAATGTTTTGTGTTACATAGAGTAAGAAAATAAATATTGTATATACGTTGGCTTCCTACTTAATAAATAAATAAAAAATACCTACCTGTGTATTTAATAAAAAATGCAAATATTAATCTATAGCCATTATTACATGTTTAAAATAAAAATATAATATAGTTTTTTAGATCTGCTTACGGGTTCTTATGAGCGTAATATTATCAGAACACATTTTAAAGACGGTATAAGATAGTTAGAATAGAAGTTAATTAGTTTAGTAGCAAAATGTGTGCGGTTACTTTATCGTACGATGCAAACTGCATAGATCGGTTAGTGCGTTCTAATTAGAATACATTGCTCCAGAAATGATTTTGTAATATGTATTTATAATAAAAAAAAATAATATTGACTTGTGAAGTACTTTTTATTGATGTAAAATAGTAAGATATTTGATCAATCAAATATCTTACTATTTATCAAAGTACTTAGATAATTGTTCTAGTCGAAAACTCTTGAAATTTTCTTAAATATTAGAGTGGAATAAACTCAGGACTATCATTATCATTAGCTTAACTCGGCTGACTCAACTCCTGGTAGCGGTGATCGCCCTGGATGGATATTTATTATAATAGTTTAATTATTTGTTTGAAATATTCTTCCATTCTGTCTGCAATGACGGTTGTGATCTTCACGACACAATGGAGACATACCTGATGTACTTAGTATGAACTACAGCTAAGGATAGTTATTAAACTTAAACTTCATCCACGAAGTGTTCCGATATACTAACACAGTTTGCTTCTGTACATTTTAGAGATTTATCAAACATCATATATTTATAAATACCTGCTCCTGCGACTCTGCTATAGTTCTTGGAAACCTATAGATTCTAAAAAAAGGGATAAATACTTAAATAAGCATTTTTAAAAAAATATCACAAATCTAACTTAGCCAAAATCACGTTGTTTTATTAAATTGCAATAATATATGAGACGTGTCACCCGGGGCAGCGGCCGGCTCTTAATAGAGGCAAGGCATTGTTGTACTGACTTTGTTGTGCTGCTTTCTACTTATGATTATTTTTAAACTAACTCACCATTCAAACCATAGTTAGGAATGAAACGTTTGGAATTGTTTATTCTTTTAAGAAAATAAATAAAAAATATATAAAATAGTTTGGTATATAACAAAACAACTGGACCAATATTGATCTTGTAACCACCCAGGAAGCTCCATCCCTACAAAAAAACATCGAAATCGTTCAAGTATTACCACTTTTGCTACACCGCAATTTGTAATAAAGACTTAATATTAATACAATAACAAGATTTAATCGAATAATGTCTACAAATATCAAAGTAGACGTTCCAATTAATTATGGTTCTACGAGTATATCTGTATGTATACCAGTGTGCGTGTCTCGAAGCTAAACAGCTTAGTGTATCCATTGATAAATATATTGCTTAACTATATTATACTATGTCGGGTTATTGTACCACGTTAGTTAACACTGGCTGTAACACTATAATTATGACTTTAAATTATTAAGCGTTGATAGTCTCCGTTTTTTTTTGTTCAATAATAATTAAACAGGCACATCTTAAACTAAATCTTATTTTGTACATCAATATGTAATTTAAAATTACTACATGTTCTTCATTACATAAGAGCTTTGTGTATTTTTGTTTTTTATGGTACTGCTGTGTGTCTGTGTGTGTTGTCCTTACACACGGACATTTTATGGAACTATAACACTTTTCCGATTCTTATATTACTGATTGACTATAAAATATTCTCATTAAACTATATTTCATTTTATACCAACACAAAATAACTTTTATTACGAGTATTAATAAAAATTTTAATAATATTCAGTTTCTACTTTTGTTATTTAAATTAAATCATACATTTTAAAATTATTAAAATCAAACATTTTTATTTCTCAGTTTTTAAAACGAACAAACACAATTATATCACTCTCCAGAAAATACTATTTTAATTTTTTTTATGGAGAGATTTAATAGTCCGGGAGCCAGTAACAGATTTTCATGACCAATTTCCTCCCGAGTGAAAATTTGTAAAATGCAATAGGAAGTTGTGTTATGAAGCTTCGCGATCGTCAGCTGCGACTCCGGTGGTGGAGAAGGCAGTGGCAGCCTCCCACGCACGAAGAAAAAAAATTTTTTTTTAGTCATTTCCTCCCATTCTAAAATTTCTTGAATAATAGTTTATCTAATATCTTGAAGGGAAAATAAAGTCAGCTGACCATAACATGGTGGATTATACGTCAGCTGGCCGCCCGAATATGAAAAAAAATAAAAAAAATTCAATGATTTCCTCTCAACTAAAAATTTATCTGGTGATAGTTTATATGTTACTGTGAATGAAAATTAATATCAGCTGGCTGTATCTCAGTGGAAAGTTCGTCAGCTGGTTACTTGAAATGTGTAATGTAGCTGCATTTATCACCTACTGAATCTTATCAGCTGACGACTTTTCCCTTTACTTAGAGCTAGCTGATTTGTTTTATTATTTACAAGAGTATATTAACTATTCTCTTATAAATTTTCATCCAGGAGGAAATCACTTTTCTCTATTTATCTCTTTTTCTTATATAAATTAAAGTAATACATGAGCCCTTTTTACATTGTAGCTAGATTGTAGATTGAAATTACCCTCTCCAGATTTTATAAACACACTAACGAGAGTGTAAGTTGAAATTATAATGTGACTCGAATGGTAAGTGAAAGATTCCATGTTTAAGTTGGTCAGTTGAACATAGTGTTATTATAGTAACGGATAATAAAAAATAAAAATGTCTAACGTGTACCACATTACCACTTTTGTAAAAAAAACTAATGTTCTTCCAAAATTATTTAGTGAAGATAATTAAAATAAGTGTAGATCTATATTAACAATACGAAAAGTTAATAATCTAACCGGTCAAAATAATGTGCTTCCTACACAACTTAACCATTTTCAGTTGTATCAGTATAACGTCGATAACACTCACGTGTTATCGACGTTATACTGCTTTGCCGCAAAAATATCGGAAAATAAGAACGACATCAGAAGAGACACCTTCAACATTAACGTAAATATATGGGTAGAATGTTATTTCTTTCTACTACTTCGATTATAATTTTTTAACAATTCATTGTAAGAAAAAGTATAATTTAGTGTAATGTATTCCAACTAGGGAATTACACTATTGAGAACTTCTACAGTAAGAATATACATTATATATATGGGTGTTTCTCTTTCTCTTATTAATTAATTAATTATTAATTAATTAATTAATTAATAATTAATTATTAACTATATATGGTCGCAGCAGAGGGTGCAAAAGGAAATAAGACATACTTAAAATTAATGTATTTTATAATTAAATTACATTCTATATGATTCTAAAACTGCGTCGATGCGACTCAAGCCAAAGCGAGAGCGAAAATGAATAACCGTTGTTAGTATTTTTATTCATTATATTAAAATAAAATTTCATTAATTTATAAAATTATGCTTCAATAAATTATTAATTAATTAAACTTTAGTTATAACTATATTTCCTTCATTATTAAACTGCATATTTATTATCAAATCAAATATACTGCCAAACAACCTGAGAAAAGTGATTTCCTCCTGGATGAAAATTTTTAAGAGAATAGTTAATATACTCTTGTAAATAATAAAACAAATCAGCTTGCTCTAAGTAAAGGGAAAAGTCGTCAGCTGATAAGATTCAGTAGGTGATAAATGCAGCTACATTACACATTTCAAGTAACCAGCTGACGAACTTATCACTGAGTTACAGCCAGCTGATGTTAATTTTCATTCACAGTAACATATAAACTATCACCAGATAAATTTTTAGTTGAGAGGAAATCATTGATTTTTTTTTTTTTTTTTTCATATTCGGATATTCGGGCGGCCAGCTGACGTATAATCCACCATGTTATGGTCAGCTGACTTTATTTTCCCTTCAAGATATTAGATAAACTATTATTCAAGAAATTTTAGAATGGGAGGAAATGATTAAAAAAATTTTTTTTTTCTTCGTGCGTGGGAGGCTGCCACTGCGTTCTCCACCACCAGAGCCGCAGCTGACGACCGCGAAGCTTCATAACACAACTTTCTTTTGCAGTTTACAAATTTTCACTCGGGAGGAAATTCATGACGAAAATTGGTAGCTGGCTCCCGGACTATAATTTCAGTGCCCATACAGCGATATTGGCTGATAGCCAGCTAGGGTCCACTGTTAGCTGCAAATATTGGATTGACCATTTCAAGGATATCCTGTCGGATTATAGTCTATCAGTGAATGTTACTGTGACTTGCTGTAAGTAAAAGTCTTTTAGGACGATACTTAAAAGTGATAAATTGATTCTCTGAAAATGGTTTATAGGAGTCTCAAAGAATATTATAAATAGGTACTTCATGTTCAAACTTATTTTTTTTTTTGCGTTGGGAAAAATCCGTTACGGATACCCACCTATCCACTAAAAAACAAACGGTCGGCCTCATCGCCTTAGTGGGACGCCACGGGATCGCTTGCGCATTCACCTTGGAGCACCCTCACCCTCACGACGTTGTGTTATCCTAACACTAATTTTACAACAAATGCGGTCATAAGCGTGTACCAGTGATGATCTCTCTGAATTTTGAAAACCCTAGCTCTTCCCTAGCCCTAGTGACCTCTTTTAGATTTTCGTCACCGTTTGCACAACGGAGATACAGACAACGTCAAAATTAAATCTCTGGGTTACCATCCCGTGACACTACCATCAAAATTAAGCCGTATAGTGACACGGTAATTAAGTTTCTAGATGCCAACACTACCCCTGTGTTGCCATCATTTTCGTTCGAATTTCGGTTTCAAAGTTGGAGCATTAAAAGTACCTCACTTATTTCGTACTAAAACACAATACATTTTTCATGAAAATAAAAACAGTGCCTAAACGACATCACGGCGAGAAATGAAAATATTTTTGTGACATAAATCTGAGTTTTGGTAAATAAAGCTCGCATTTGCGATACGAAATCGTTTTCTTTTAATATTCATTTATTTGACATAAAAATGTTGTCTCATTTTAATTGGCTGTGAAATAAAAAATCTTTTCCTAAAAAATATAAGTAAGGGACTAAGAATAAACAAAAGTGTTAGTGTTAGTTTATTATTAGGTAAAGTAGTTGCGGTCAGCATCTTCCTTCTGCATCAGTTTCCTTCGCCCCGTCCAAGCTAACAAAACATTTACCATTGCATTATATATGTACAAAATCCTCACTTTTTGTATTTATATCCCTAAACAATGGTTTATATGGTGAGCAAAACACTAAGCTTACACCAAACCAAATAATATAATAATATGAGTGAACAAACCTATAAATATACTGACTTATTAAACACATACAACTATTGTTTTGATGTCCGTATACTCGATATTTTAAAATACCTTATGCACTGAGGAAATATATGTTTTTTTATTATTCCTTATCCACCTGAATGCAGCTGACCTTTACATTCTCTAAAATTATCTGATTACTGTATTTGACATACACTTGTTCTAATATTTTTATTTCTTGTTATATCATTTCTTTTATTATTATCTCTATTTATTTAGACTTTCTAATTATATTTTAAAATGTTAATAAATTCCTTGATAAGATAACCTTTGAAGTGTCAGACTAAAGAAAGAGAAATGAATAACAGTGCCTAACCTAAAAATTTGACACAAATAATCTTGAGATATAACAAGATCATCAAAGAGACCCCAACTGTCACGTCACTTCAGACTCCCAGGAGAACTGCAAAATAGAGACTGTTTATTATTATTTGAATTTTTGTGGCATAACCTAAAAGCATATAATTGTAGGTCTTCAAGAAAAGATTAGAGTCACTTGTATTTATTTGGGCCATTAATATATTCAGATTGATTTTTTATAAGGAAAAATATAATAAGAAAGATTCACTTTCTTATTATATTTTTATCCTAAAAATAATTGTTATAATTTTTAAAATTTTTGTCTTTAAAAGGATTTTACTGGCTTGTTAAATGCTTTTAATAAATATATATCTTGACAAATTAAAAACTGTTATTAAACCTACCTGTAAAAATAAAGGCGGTTAAGAAGATTAAGCAACTGTTATGTATATATTACTTATTACTACAACTATTACTTATGTACATATTTATTTCAAATACAAGTGTAATATTATGTATTTATCTAAGGGTCTATGGGATAATATCACAATAACGTGTCACATAAAAGAAAATTATATTTTAAGTTTAAGTTTCCGTGCAGCAAAATAAGGAGCTTTGACTATAGCTAAGATTAGAATGTCCAGATATATAAATTCATAGTGAATCAATTTATTTAAGAGACTTTTTAAAGTATTTATGTAGATTGTTGTACAATAAGTAAAGTGTAGTCGGATGTAATCAAATCTCTTATTGAAGATCTCGTCCAGTCGTTACTCGCTCGATCGACCACGGATCATCCGTGACACACACCGCCTACAACAATCATAAGCATTTTACATACTATTGTATAATTACATATGGGATCAAAACTTTATTAATATCGTATTACAATCGAAGATATCGTTGTTGATACAGTTGTTTCGATTTCTAGAAACTACAGTTGTCTAACAGCGCGTAAGGGATGTATTAACCAGGGCAGCGCCACCCTCTCACGAAACATCGGTGTGATGTAGTTACTATCGTAAGTTCCATAAAAAGAAGGAGAAAGCCGGATTAAAACTCATCCCTCGTTTCCGTGTGTAACAGTTTTTTGTATTTCTCCTTATTTTTTAGAGGCAACGTGCTTACAACACACGCATCTGTTTACCATCTGCTCGTTTACTAAATCTCATAAAAAAAACTTAGATAAAAACAGCTTCACAATATATTCAATTAAAATTTGATAATTTATAATTGAATTATGGACTGAGCAAGATAAGGCACTTTTTCGAAACAATAAGAAAAAGTTTTAGTTATTTACTTATCAGTAGACGCTTATTGTGATCACTTTCAGCCAGCCCGTTTTGATAACAATAACCGAATGGTAACATTATGCGGATGGTACTTTTTCATACTTGTTGGGGAATTTTAGTTCACATAATAAATGATCATAATGATAAAATATGAATTGTAATAATTTAGAATTGATTAAGAAATTCTGTTGTTGGCTCAAATTTAAATAACATAAGATTGGTTGGTTGGTTTTGGCGTAGTTAAGTAACAAACATCCAAACAATCGCACTTATATATTAATAAGGTATTGACTTTATTTTGGAAGAAATTTTAAATATTCAAGACAATATTTAAAAAGTAATTGTATCTCGATAACGTTAAAACCTATTGAAAAAATATTGATTAAATTAAAACTCCTCTGAGGGACTCGTGAAAAATATATGCAAACCAGACGCCGCCCCCCATTCTCTAACACCCCCCCCCCCTCCCTCCATCTCTGACTCCGGTGCATAGCACCACTAATATTACTTAGATAAGTAAATTTGAAAAGTAATTTTAGTATCGCGCCCTCCGTGTGTCACTAATAGGTGAAGCATGATGTCGAACCAATCATAGAGTAGACAAAACCTAATTGCCACCTTCACGAACCTCTCCCATCACTTATCCTCATCTAGTAACACTTACATGATATTGAACTTTAAACCTTTCGCTTAGAATCCATTTTACATTAACTTATAATTGAGTAGGAGATTTATTGTACGACACACAGTTTTTATTGATTGTAGACTTTAAATTAAGTGTTAATTGCGAGGTTATTATTTGAGATATGTTTGGATGTCACTCTTTTATCTGTTCTGTTACTCTCATTATTAGTTTTAATGTTTGTCTGCTGAAAATACGATATGTCGTAACGAAGTGTTTTTCTTGTTTTCTACTAAAATCCCATACACCACAATCAAAACTCATAGTTTTTGTTGATAAGTTAAAAAAGTAAAATTATTTTGGATTACAATCAATACACGGTATGAAAAATCCGAATTAATATTTTTAATTATTTATTATATAATTATATTGTCCTGATTTCAGTTGCTATTACATAGGTACATCTGTTGTTATGTAATCTTATCCTACTACTATTATAAAAGCGAATGTAAGTTTGTTTGTTACTAAACTACACAACCGATCATAATAAAACTTTGTACACATATTTTTGGAGATATTAGAAGTAACATAGGACAGTTTTCATATTTTTTTTGCGGTTAATTTAGAAAGATTAACACATTGTTTGTCAATAAACAAGTTGACGGAGTCACGGGCAACAACTAGGTTTTTATATGTTATTAACTTATTTAATGGTTAAGTAGGAACAAGACGAGCACTATAATGAAACTAACTATTTAACATCTTCGTAAATAATTGAACATTATTAATGCAATAAAAAGTGTTATAAAACAGTAGTAATAATTAAGAATGAAACCGAAATATTTTTAAGATTCGAATCAAGTAGGAATTGCTAGAGACGACGTCTAGACGAGTCTCGTGATGTAGAGCAATGTTTGCTCGCCTGCACTCACTGTGCACTGGTTCAAAAAAATATGTTACGAGAAGAACACAAATAATGTTTAAGGCAATGGGACGCAGTTTTTTCGTGCCAGCAATGGTAGGTTGACGAATTGTACATCTGATTAAAGCATTTGACTTGATATTCGAGTTAGGTATCGAGATTGATATAAATCACTTGATATAAATTATAAACTAACGATTTCTCTCGATAATAAATATTTGTGTGATCACAATAATAAAACGATAGTTTGTATTTTACGAAGAGCGAGTGAAAGTGAAGGTAAGAGTGTCAATAATCTTTATTACGACGTATCTTTTACATTCTCATTTTGCTTATAAAGTTATAGTTTAAATATTCTTAGGTATTTTTGAACAAGATTTGATTACAATATTTTATCCTGTTCCTGTAACCACGGAGAAGAAAATGTTTCTTTTGAATATAATATTCTACGAAAATAGGAATAGGAAAATGAATTATTAAACAGACAATTTGAAAACCTCGAGCTAAGTAGCATGTTCTGGTATAGAGGCCTTTATTTACAGACGTTTTAAGTATAATAAGATAAGCTTGCTATGTTTATCTAATGTAACTAAATTAAAACTTCGGAAACGAAATCTCTTTCCTAAAATCTACCTAAATGATATTTACCTAACGGAAAATGAAAAGTAATTGAACTATAATCAAATCCTTTGATGCTGTGCTTGATTATGTTGTGGCTTTTAGATGAAAATGGTAAAGGGATGGCGTTTAAGAGTTAATTTATATGACGCGTAGGTGTAACTATAGCTTGAGAGCCCTCAGCAATATTATTTCAATTATTTTATATTTAGAAGTCATTTTTCCTACTACGAATTAATTATGGTTTCAAAAAATCCTTAATTTTATTGTGACCTATGTTTAATAACTTTTAATCGATATTCTTACGGTCGCTTCTCAATACATTTTTAATAACTTAGTATATATACGTCAACATTTAAATACTTATATTAAAAACTGTTACAGACATACGATCAAAAAATAAACTCGTGAACTAGATAAGAAATAAAAATAAACTCGTGATGCCTCAATATTGTCTTCAAAAAGTTAACAAATCCTTCATGGGCTTGAGTGTACGCATATATAATAAGGTTCCACAAGATATCTTCCTTTTCTTAGTTATAAATCTAAAATTCAAAATATATTATTAAATAAATCTTATTATAACATTCAAGAATTTTTGGTTCATCGAAATACGTGGAACTTGGGTCGTTGACTCTGCAGGGCTAATGCTATAATGTATAAGTCAAATATTGATTAATTTAATTTTAAAAGAGCAACTGTTGAGTTTCTGGCCAGCTCTTCTCAGCAGAACAGCATTCAGAGCTGGTGGTAGCTTACTCACAGACTGACTATACTAACCAATTTAATGGTATCATTGGCGATACAAAGGCGCGTGTAAATAGCTACTTGAATAAAAATATTCTGAATTTAAATATGAATTTTATTGTATTACAGGTAATCATTGTGAATCAAAACATTAAAATATATTTAATTTTGCGTGTAGACAGTTTTAAATTCTAGATATTAAACTTATTATAATTTTATTATTGTTTTGTTTAAAATAAAGATCCTGTCATTAATACCTATTATTAATTGTAAATTTAAGAACACGAAATATAAATTATATCTTATGATTTTTTAATTATCGATTCACACTATGTACGGTTTGGAATAGGTACATTTATAAAAAACGTATAATAAATAATTAAATGCAAAACGTTTGTTTGACTAAGATTTATAAGTTGTGTTGAACGCAACTATTAGTCACTCATTCTATTTTGACGTGAGTTCTTTTTACTAAAACTAATTATACAATGTCAGTCCGTCTGCTCTCTGACAACGGACGGACGACGGTCGGCATCTACAAAACAATACCTACGACATGTGGTTTCCCCGAATTGTGAAAACACAGAAGCGAGTCATCAAATAAGAGAATCTTGTTAGAGTATTTTTATTGTTCTTTTCCTTACAATCTCTCTTATCTCTCCTTCTGTCGATTTGTGTGTATGTTGTGTTAATACTTTGACGGCGGCGAATATTACCCAAATATCCTCAAACGGCGCTTATATTAATCATACCTACGAGAAGGTACGTCGTGTCACCCGCACTGATGAAATATTTAGGTTTCTTTTTCTTTGCAGAAGTAAGAAATCGATCAAAGTCAACAGAATTAAAAATAATAAATTTATATTTATATATTTTTGCACAGATCCTGCAAAGGCCATTTCTAATATGTTTGTTACTCGGTCGCTTATTTTAATACTACTAACTAAATCGTTACGTTAAAAGAAATACTTTTCTGCCACTTATTGTAGGTACAGTAGTTCGAATTAATATAAGTTTATTTATTTTATTCATGTACCATGAAATTAAAATTACAAAAAAGAAGAATATTACAAAGTACAAAGGATTACTTATATCTTTTAGAGTTCTCTCCCAGTTACCCTTTTCTGTGAAACAGTTTACATATGATAAGGAAATGGTGTCAATATTAATATACACATAACCAAAAAACTCTTATATATATATATCTTCTTCTTAATATATATAAATTACGTGTCACGTTGTTTGTCCGCGATGGACTCCTAAACTACTTAACCGATTTTAATCAAATTTGCACACCGTGTGTAGTTTGATCCAACTTGAAACATAGGATAACTTACATCTTAATTTTAAGTCACAATATTATTTTATATCAAAATATTGTTATTTCGTTATTGGCCTTGATAAATTTACTTGCATTTTAATTTTTTTACTTTACTTAGCGGTCGGGGGTTTTTTTAATTTTAATTTTATTTTTTCTAATACCGTGACTTCTTAAATAGTTTACTACAATGTAATAGGTATATCCAAAACCTTAGCAACCACAGCAACGCGTGGCCGAGTCTGCTAGTATATATATATATATATACTAGCAGACTCGGCCACGCGTTGCTGTGGTTGCTAAGGTTTAGGATATACCTATTACATTGTAGTAAACTATTTAAGAAGTCACGGTATTTTTAAAATTTAAAAAAAATTTAAAATGCAAGTAAATTTATCAAGGCCAATAACGAAATAACAATATTTTGATATAAAATAATATTGTGACTTAAAATTAAGATGTAAGTTATCCTATGTTTCAAGTTGGATCAAACTACACACGGTGTGCAAATTTGATTAAAATCGGTTAAGTAGTTTAGGAGTCCATCGCGGACAAACAACGTGACACGTAATTTATATATATTAAGATATATATATATATATATATATATACATATGTAAAGAATATAGTTATATAAACAATATATACGGGTGATTCTACAAAAGTTGGTTAACTTTTAGGGTTTTTTGCTTACTGTAGTTTTTATGTTAAAATTATGCAAATTCGGGTTTATAACGTAGGTAATCTATATACTATATTGTTGCAAATCGGGCCAATCACTTTTCAGAGAGGTTTCTGAAATATTTTCATTTTTCAGAATTTGACTGCCAGAGGACTGATAAAGTGACACAGTACTGATAAAAAACACAAATTCATAGGAAATTCTATGCTAATGCTTAGTAAGTTAAATTAATTAAAAAAAATGTAATACTGTGAGAAATAAACTATCATAACATTCATAACAGTCCCGCACTCTCCCCCGCACGAATAAAACGTCAATATCTTGGAGACGACTATTTCTATGTCAATCAAGCATAAATAAAAACCATCTCAACAAGCATAGCTTTCGATTAAAAAAACCGCATTTAAATCCGTCCGCGCGTCCGGGGTTTAAAAATTTAATCGGTTACCCACACATACACAGGTATATTATCAAAATCAGCTTTTATAAATTCTAAGTCACACATAGTATATATTTTTTTCTTAAACATGATATTTTCAACACTTTATTTCAAAAGTTTTTACGTAAAGTACACGCAGAAGCTACAGGTAGTAAATACTACAATATTTAAGATGATGACGTCACAATGAGAGACCTCACGACGCGTTCAGAATCGTTATTATTAGAACTCTCTTACTGCAAAGAATCACCAATGACAGTAGTTATTATCTTTAAAATAATTTACTGGCACTGCTCACAAACACTAAACTATTTACTATTTAAACTCTTTAATATTACTGTTACACTTTATTATATTCGTTCTGTTACACAACTTTGTTTCTCGATCACACACTATGCCCTCTTTTAACTGGGAGACGATTTATATATACACTACATTTAATCAAATCAGTATCCGATCTTATAATTATTTATTTAGTCAGTTAAACTTCTATACAAACATTACATGTTTTAGTCAAAACATCAACTGATATCTTTATTTTTTATCAAAACTTACCCTCCAATTTTATAAAAGCTAACATTATTATAATATCAATAAAGAAACAAATATCAAAAAATACGGGAATTATTAGAACTTTTTTTTTTTTTTTTTTTTTTTTTTATACGATCTAGGGCAATGCTTGACTACATTCCACCTGATGGTAAGTGGAATGTAGTCTTAGATGGTGAGGCGCATTGCCCTAGCAACCTATTCACTCTTCTCTTGAAGACACCCACATTATATTTGGCCGGAAATACCGACGCAGGCAAATTGTTCCAGTCCTTCGCTGTACGCACTAAAAATGAGGAAGCAAAGCGCTTCGTTCGGACAGGTGGAATGTCCACAACAAAAGGATGGATACCTGCCGTGCGTCGGGACGTCCGGTGATGGAAGGGGGACGGGGGAACTAAGTCGTGTAGTTCCTGCGCACACTCACCAAAATGTATCCTATAGAATACTGAGAGGCTAGCAATTTTACGCCTGTGTTCAAGGCTTTGGAGGTCGGCTTCGACCAATTCGGGATCGCCGATAAGCCTCTTTGCTCGCCTCTCAATTGAGTCCAGAACCGCAAGATGAGACTTTGCGGCACCAGCAAATATGTGACCACAGTACTCTACACACGACCGGATCTGTGCTTTGTATAGAACAAGAAGCTGTCCCGGTGTAAAGTACTGCCGAACCTTCGCAAGAACGGCAAGCTTTGCTGCTGCTGCTCTTGCTCTGGACTCAATGAACCGACCAAAGTTGAGGTTCGAGGAAATCTCTAAGCCTAACAACTGAAGCCGGTCACTGTATTCCGAGGATACATTCTGGAAAGTAGGAGCCAAGGTGAAAGGGCTCTTTTTGGCGGTGAACAGACACGTCTGCGTTTTGGTGGCGTTGAACTTGACAAGATTGGCATTGCTCCATGCGGAGACTGCCTGAAGTTTGTCATTCAAACGTTGCACCATGGCTTCTCTGTCAGACTGTACTTGATCTCGACTAGCCCGAGTACTCGGCAGATATCTTTCTACAACTGTGCTGTCGTCTGCATACCCATAGATACCGGGCTTCAACAGATCATTAATGTGCAGCAGAAACAGAGTTGCAGAAAGAACGGACCCCTGAGGCACTCCGGCATTTATTGTCAAGGGTTCCGAGGAACACCCGTCGACAACTACTCGGAGAGATCTGTGGCTCAGAAAGTCCGTTACCCAGCCGATCAGACCAGGAGATATACCGTACGCTGAAAGCTTGCTTATAAGGCTCGCATGCCAGACCCTGTCAAATGCCCTCGAGACGTCCAGAGAGACGGCGACCGCTTCTCCGTTCTTCTCGATGGCCTCGCCTAAAATGTGTGTAGCATACACTAGGAGGTCCCCAGTAGACCTATTACGGCGAAACCCGTATTGTCGGTCACTGAGGAGATCGTTACCTTCTAGGTATGCTAGTAGGCGCGAGTTCAATACACGCTCCATAATCTTGCAGAGTATGGAGGTGATTGAAATCGGTCTGTAATTGACAGGGTCGGCACGGCTGCCTTTTTTGGGCACGGGTTGCACATTAGCAAGCTTCCAGGATTTCGGCACTATTCCAGTCATGAAAGAGAGACGATACAAACGTGTCAGTACAGGAGACAACTCAGCTGCGCATGTTTTGAGCAGAATGGCTGGTATACCATCAGGACCACTGGCTTTATTCACATCTAAACGACACAATGTTCTCCATACCTCTTTGTTGGTGATGCGGATTTCAGGCATCGAAATACCGCAGTGAGGAAGATGTGCTGGAGAAGCATTGCCAGTGTCTAGATGCGAATTATCAGCAAACAGAGAAGCAAATACATTTGCTTTCTCTGTTGCTGTGTGGGCCAGGGAACCATTCGGCTTCAGCAGAGCAGGCAGTGAGGGTTGACAGAAATTCGACTCGATCGCTTTCGCAAGAGACCAGAAAGCTCGACTGCCAGTTGGTCTGGCAGAGAGCTTTTCGCCATTCTTAGCGATTCGATCGAGACGAGCCTTCCGCAATGCCTTTTTGTAGGACTTGGCAGCTTGGTTAAAGGCTCTCTTCTTTATACTTACATCCGGAGTTTTGCGGCTTCGAGCATCAGCCCAAATAAGGTATGCCGAATGTTTTAGGTCATGTGCATGACGACATTCGGCATTAAACCATGGGCGAGCTTTGCCACCGATGGGTACGTCAGCAAAAGGAATAAAATACTCCATTGCCTGATGCACCACATCAGTTATAGCATCCGCGCAACTCGACGGATCCAAAGAAGAGAAGCAGACCTGCCGCCAAGGATAAGACGCAAAAAAGTGCCGCATCTCATCCCAATCTGCTGACTTGTATTTCCATACTCGCCTAACACCATGTGGTTCGAAGGCTGGTGGGGAATATGTAAATACAGATTTCACCAGACAGTGATCGGAGGTTCCCAAGGGGGACGTGACCTCTACACGATACCTGTCCGGATCAGTTGTCAGCAGAAGGTCCAGGCAATTGGCTGTATGGCCTACCACATCTGGTACCCTTGTCGCTTGCCTCACCAGCTGAAAGAGGTCCAAGGACAACGCAAAGTTTCGCGCTTCTCTTCCACTTCGATGAACGTACCATTCTATGTACTAGTGATCGCCCAACGGCCGAAATTTGACCGTAATCTAAAGTGTTAATATTTATGAAAGTTTGGATTAAAACCTCTATGTATATTTATTTTTGATTTTTATTCTAATACATCAAGTGACTATCAACTCTATGCGTTTATTTGACATCAGACAAATATACATTGAACATGTCAATGTTTACGTTACCAACGAAGTAGTGTGTGTAATGTTTTTATAATTGATTTAATATATTAAAACTGCATAATTATTAAAAATATTAGCGTTCTGTACTACTAGCGTACTACACATAAACTATAAGTATTCCAAATTTCATACTCCTTTGTCCGCGCAATTTTCGTAAAAAGGGATCTAAAGTTTTTGCTTCACGTATTTATAAACAGATAATTCACAAGTCAACAAAAAAAAATTTTTTTTTGAGTGTTAATTAATGACTGTATTCTGATTATATACATCGAAAAATAAACAAAAATTCCATTCATAATAAATAAAGTTTGCTTTTGTACTTTTAATTATGAAAATTAAATATATTCTGTTTTGGCCTATTGTTTTTTAGTGTTGTTGCATTTTTAATTAGAGAGGGGCGAGAGGGACTGTGGGTATGAAGCGAGGAATGACGTAGTGCCATGGCAGAATACACGTGCGCGTTCTTAAGGAACACAGATTTGATGGGTCACAAGACCTAAAATTGACATCCAAAAAGTGTAAAAACGACGTAGAGAGCCAAAAACGTGTTCGAAGTCAAAATAAAATATGGGCTCCTCGCTTCAAGTGTAATAATTGTAAAAATACTTTATAAGGTAAGGAAATAATCTTATATTTAAGACACATTTCACGTACCTATATATAAACATATTTTTAAAAGATACGTTAAATGTGGTACGGAGGAAAAAAAAAGGATGAAGTTTGATGTACCAAAGATATGGAGAGAGCCTAGTGATCACATCAATGATTGTTATTTTTGTATTGGTAATACATGTAAGCGTCGCGCTGGCAAAAATGACAAGAAGATCCAGTATCCAAATTTATCATCAACGTCCGCTCCAGTACCTCATAATGAAAATTTTCCAGTCCCTTTTAGTCCCAAGGTGAAAGCACAAAATCGGCAACCGCTATCCCAATTATCTAGTACTAGCGATGGTACCGAGTTTGTCATAACATCACCGTCTGTTGAACCAGATCTTATTAATCCAGAAGAGTTCAATGATTTAGTAAGAGATTTAAACTTACCTAAACTTAAGGCAGAAATATTAGCTTCACGGCTAAAATAGTGGGATTTGCTTAGATACGATGTTAAAATAACTGATCAAAGAAAGCGTCATGAAATGTTCGCTGGGTTGTTCACGAAAAAAGGCGGACTTTGTTACTGCAATAATGTGAAGAGTTTACCTTGCGTTTCTTCTGAATGGCGTCTTGTTGACAACGGCTCAAAAAGAAGCTTAAAAGCAGTTCTTCTTCACAATGGAAATAAATTTCCTTCTCTTCCTCTAGCTCATTCTAGCTAGCTCAAAGAAAATTACGAGAGTGTTAAAATGGTACTTCAGGTGTTAAAATATGAAGAATACGCCAGGTCAGTCATAGGAGATTTCAAAATGGTCGGTTTTCTGGTGGGAATGGAAGGCGGATACACTAAATATCCATGTTATCTTTGTTTATGGGATAGTAAAGCCGACGCCCTTCACTACCAACAGCACTTATGGCCTTAACGGAACGAGTTACAAATCGGACAGTATTATGTAAAAAATGAACCAATTGTGGAGCCTGATAGTGTATTAACACTCCACTGCACATAAAATTAGGTCTCATGAAGCAGTTCGTTAAAGCTCTTTCTCAAGACTCTGAGGCCTTTCAATATTTAAAAGCATTTTTCCTGAAACTGCAACAGGCTAAAATGAAAGCGGGTATTTTTATCGGTCCACAAACAAAGAAATTAATGACGAGTGAGATATTTCTACAGCTCCTTAGCACCCATTAAATAAGAGCGTGGCTTAGCCTTAAAGCAGTCATCCATGGTTTCCTTGGAAACAAGAAGACTGACAATTATAAAAAGCTCATTCGTAATATGCTTGATAGCTTTAAAGTTATGGGTTGCAGAATGTCACTTAAAGTGCACATGCTACATGCACACTTGGATAAATTCAAAGACAACTTGGGTGAATATTTAGAAGAGCAAAGGGAACGCTTTCACCAGGATATAATGAACTTTGAACAACGGTATCAAGGACAATATAATGAGAATATGATTGAGGCTCATATGAGTAAGTACTGACATTTACAAAAGAAATAATAATAATAAATAATAATAAAATAAATAGTTTTTAGAATATTTTTTCTGTTTTTTTTTGTTATGTATGTGTTTATTTGTGTCTTTTATAAAAAAGTTAATAAAATATATAATTCACAATTTGTTTTCCTTTTGAATATAATAGAAATTGAAAAATAGGGCTTTTCCATAAAATTACAATTTTCAGTTTAAAAGCTACAAAAACAAACTTTATTTGATAAAAATATTTTTTCTTTCTTTAGTTAGGCATAAGTAATCAAAATCAAAATCACAGGTACAGAACTCAGACTCAAAATTCATGTTGACCTGTGATAACCTTCAGTATCAGCATGGAGGCGTTATTTAAGTATTATGTTTTTTTAATCATAACGAATGTTTTTTTGAACTTTGAAGTATAGAATAAATATATAATAATCCGAAATTAGTGTTTGAAGTATCAGTTCAGAAACGGTAATATCAATACACGTATAGTGCCCGGCAATAAATATTGCACATCGACCCTTGGAAAGAGACAATCGGCTAATTTCGGCTTCGTAGAGCATTATCTCTGTCGCACGAAATTTAAACAGTATGGTAACTATAAGGAGCTGTTAAAAGAAGTATAATTTGCTTCTATTGATAATTATTTTTATTTATTTATTTATTTTTAAATTAAAATAATAAAAAAAGACGTGTGGCACTCGGAGACTGCCGCGGTAAAGCTATTGCATAGCATTTTTTATCAACTTATGCAATTATAGTTATTTATTTATTTATGTAGTTGTTTTTTTTCTTTGATGTTAATTCAAGTTGTGTAACTTGCGTGTGCGTGGTGATCTATAAAAAAACATTTTTTTTTCTTTTAGTGAATAAATTACTCATTTATAGGGTTTTCCTGCGCTATATAGGATAACATTTTAAATAAGAATGGTATAATTTCTCAATTTAAATTCCTATTTTAGTCCTATTTAAATGAGAAATTATCAGTGCTATGTAATATCATAAAAAGGTTAGTAATATTAACAGCTAAAACGTTTTTAACCTTAAATCTCAGGAATAAATTTCAATAACGATTGTCTTTTGGAACACCATAACAGAAAGTCATTGAAATGAAAATCCTTGTTGAAAAAAATACATTTGTACAAGTAAAACATTTATTTTAAACTAAACCTTAAGCTGTGGACAATAAAGTTCATAACACATATTATCAACTTGGCGCTTACGCTATTGTTAAATGATAGGTACACAATACTGGTGTGTTAGGTTATTTTCGTTACGGAATTTCTGGATTCGGTCTCCACGCTCAAGGCCCGCGATAGAAGCCATGCAATAGCTTAACATACTTACATTATGTTCACGTAATTTATTATTTAGAAAAATTATAACTGTAAATAATAAAGACCATTATAGCTATTCTTGAAATGAGACATTGTAATAATTCTAATTCTTAGCTACTTCCATTACACTATCTGTGCTCTCAAAGAGGTCAATATCACTGTCACTATCAGCTGTATTTATCACTAGTCCATCAGTGTAATTGTCTAAACTGTGTTAAATGCTTCTATATTCATTTTCACATTTGATTGTATGATCGCAAACCTTTTTCCACTCTTCAGCGCCGATGTTTGATGTCGGCTGTCAGCGGTTTATTCTTGTTTAGTTTCATTTACGAATTCATATAGTTATTTACATATTTTCTCCGTTTTGTTGAAAGAAAATATGACCTAATAGCAAGAGCAATGTCCTACATTATAAGGGGCTGTAAATCCCATTCTTTCCAGAATGAAAATTAAGTTCAAAACGTAACCTTCCATCGGTAAGTGATCCAACATGGTATTTTTTTTACGTTGTTCTTCATTACAATAAACTAGTTTTGTTTTTTAAATGGTTTACAAATTATAAAGAGAAAATCATCCTATAACCAAATTATAGGACTGCTATATGCAATATTTATTATGATATTTGAGTATTTTAAAGTATTCTATATTTTTTTGCTACAGTGTTGTAAAAAGCACAGTTATCGATAATTTAATCCAGTATTATTCTAATGAATTCTGCAACATCTATGTGCTATATCTAGGGATTATTATTCTAGATTTCCCGTGGACGTTAACTGACGACAGATATGGATCGACACGATTGCACAGAAAAATTGGGAATAGAACAATTTTAGTCCGCAATATTTTAATAACTAATATTTAATAGTGTAGAAAAATAAGGCTGTAGTTTTATTGTAATTTATTTGTCGTTTCTTTTATAAGACGTTCTGAAAGTGGCGAATAAAAAATTAAAAATATGTGTTAACCTGACCATTTTTTTTTAATTTACTTTCAATAAATGTTTTTGATTATGTTTTTCTAGTTTATTTGTGGTATCGATTATTTTTAAATGCTACCTTAGTTATTTTCTAGAACGGAATATAGCTGAACGTTATCGCACACTGCAAAATCCTCTATCTCGTTCTAGCAAGTGATGGAAAGCACTTAAACAGCCTTTTAAAAACATTAGGTACTACCATAGAGATAAGGATCACTATCGATATCGCGGATAAGTTTACATAATGTTACATCACTAGAAAAAAAATTGTTGTCTACGGCAGTGTACGCCTTAAACATATGAACCTCCTTCTGTGCTTTAATTTTTATTTTGAGAAAAAGGTAGTGTGGTAGATAATGCTCTACGAAGTCGAAATCAGCCGATTGTCTCTTTCAAAAGGACGTTGTGTAATATTTATTGCCGGCTACTGTATTACAACGTCTCATTTTAAGAATGGGTATAATGGTTTTTACTATGTGCAGTTATAATTTTCCTAAAAAATATTTTTTTTTAATAATAATAACAATGTTTATTAAATTATATTACTCCCCAATTAAAATAACCACTTATAGAAAAAAAATGTTTTTATACATAAAATAAATATAATTAGAAAAGAAGAAAATTATACTTGTTTTAACAGCTCCTAATAGATACAGGAATGATTGTATTTCTTGCGACAGTGATAACGCTCTATGAAGCCGAAATTAGCCGATTGTCTCTTTCCAAAGGTCGATGTGCAATATTTATTGCCGGGTATTATAAATAATTAGGTAGGTACTCTAATAATGTTTTAATCTCAGTGTTCATTGCTGTGTAATGTGTTGGCTGATCGCCAGTTAAGATCCTTTATTAGAGGGCTAATATTGGATTGACCACTTCAGTATCTTGTCTAATACAATACGACACATGTTGCTATGATACTTTTGAAACCTGTTTTTAAAGAAGTTTCAATACTTACGCTTCCATCATGTATATGTAAAAAAATATGAAAATATATTTATGTCTAGAAAATGTTCTAAACTTTTGATGTAAAAAGCAACGCATAATATAAGCAATAGATATAATCGTAAAATAATTCTTAGTTTCCTAAATTAAATTTAAACACAATAAAACAAAAAAAACATTTGTGACATGACAATAAAGATAGCTTTTACAATAGATTGCCATCAGAGCTCACATTAAGCATGTTTGTGTATCCAAAGCTTATACCAAGGACTATATTGGCAATAGAGAGGGCCTGGTAACAAACCTACCAACCAACTTGATAACTATTCTTGATTCACACAAACTTACTCTAAGGTACCATTAGCCGTGTTCCGAAATACATACCAGTATACTGGCCGGTGCTGATGACGTCAAAAATCGACGCCATGCAGGTGAAACGTCCCGAAATATGATGGGAAGCGCTGAATACTTTGACAGCATGAATTGACACTATTGACAGAGTACTACGTGAACCTAGTACATATTACAAATTGCTTATTAGTCTGTGACTACATATTTATCTCTAATGTGTCTGATTTACATAGTTATATATTTTATTACAAAAAAAAATAAAGTTCAAAAGAGACTGGGGTTACAAAGCAATTATAACAAAAAGTGGTGTTAATCAGATATTTAATTCTAAAAAAGTACAAAAAGTATTTAGTAAGACTATGATTATAATTCATTAATAGTAATTCATTAATAGTGAGACGAAAGACAATAAAATATCTTTAAACCTAAAAAGAACGAACATGAAAAAATAATTATCTATTTAATTAAAATGAAATTGCAAAGATACTGTGCATTTATGTAATTGTAACTGTAATAATCTATACATATAATAAAATCGTCATTAACCCAATCCTGTACATGGAATCAAAAATTAAAAAAACATCATAGGGGGGATTTATAAGGGCAAGAGACCCCAAAACAATGGTTTTTCAGTTTGTCTGTTTGACTGTATATCTGTATGTTAGTGCACGCTAATCTCAGAAACGGCTTAACCAATTTGAATGCGGTTTTTAGGAATTTTCACAGTCTTCACTTAACATTTAGTGTTTATTTCATCTAAATCGGTTAAGAAATAAAAAAGTTATGACTATTTATGTCAATGACGTAATAGGTACCATGAAAATCTTATTCTATACATGTAATAATTCTGTGGAGGAGTAGTCTGTGTACATTAAAAATATTTAAAAAATATATACCAGGATGTAAAGTAATAACTAACAGAATCCATTTTCAGCATTTTTAAAATCTTTGTCTCTTTATCTGTTTGACATTTAGTTGTGCACACAACACGAAAAAAAAATATTTTCAAAAATTCATACATGTTAGTGCACGCTAATCTCAGAAACGGATTAGTCGATTTGGATGCAGTTATTCGCAAACTCATTTGTTTGCGCTTACAATGCAAAGGCTGGTTGAATTACACGAGATAGATCTAAATAATCTACTAAGGATTGTATACCTTAAAAAGTTTAAAAACACCTTTAAAAAACCAAGAAAATCCGCGCTGGTATATGTTTATCTCTTAAGGATAACCCACAATAGCAAATTTTTATCCTTTACTTTTTACGAAAAATAATAGGTAATTTACGAAGCGATTTTAAAAAATACAGCTTTAAGAACATGTATTTAAAGGTAAAATGTATTTAAATTTTACCTTTAATTTGGAACCGAGCAAACCGTCTCAAGAATGGCTTTTGTGAATGTTCAGTATTGAACATTTTGTTAATGCGTATAGCTATATGAATGTTTATCATTTAAAATATATTTTTTTTAAATAAAACTAGACCTGAAAACTGATTTTGAAAATAACGTCGATTGTGTAGCTCAGAATTTCTCAAGTTTACATGCTAATATTTTGATTATGTTCAATGAAAATCTCTAAGTGTGATATATGGTTAGAATGTTTATTAAGTACTCTGTTTAAGAATTATTTAAATGGACGTTTAAGTAAAAACAAGAGAGGTGTAAAAATAATTACATCACCTAATATTGTATTCTTATTGAAGACTTACGATGTCTGCCGATGTCGTAATTTTGATCGTATTACTTAAAATAAGCCTATATCTATATGCCAATACAAAAAAAGGGAAGTGGGAATTGTTTTACTACGAATTTAAGGCGTGCGAAGCCGCGGGCAAAAGCTAGTAATTTATAAAACTTACAATTATAAACAATATACATTTTTCGGATATAAAAATGAAGAAAATTAAATTGTCCTTTATTTACTTGACCACTACATTATGTATTTTTTAAAAAGCAAAAAATTTGGCAACTCTAGTTACTGTTGTAATATTACTCTGCATTTGCCTATATGTCTACAGATTACTATAAATTTACCTCACCAGTACAATATGGCCAACACCAGTGCAATATGGCGTCGGTGTCATGACGTCATTAGCCCTGGCCAGTATACTGGTATGTATTTCGGAGCACGGGCATTGTCTGTTCAGATTCTCAGTTCGAAGATGAGTTCAAAATTTTGGTGCTTATGGTTAGATTCATTGTAGCTCTAGTTAATGTGAAATCAAATTGTGAAAGCATCATAGAGCGGTTAGTAGTTTTAGTTTTCTTTTGGTAACACGCTCTACTTTAATTTTAATTGGTTCTCACATTTGATCTAAACGGCTTAACCAATTTGAATGTGTTTTTAGGAATATATTATCATAGTCTTCACTTAACATTTAGTGTTTATTTCATCTAAATCGGTTAAGAAATAAATAAGTTATGTCAATTTATGTCAATCACGTAATAGGTACCATGCAAATCTTTTCTATACATGTAATAAATCTGTAGAGAAGTCTTTGTACATTGAAAATATTTAAAAAAATATACCAGGATCTGAAGTGATAACTAACAGAATCCATTTTCAGCATTTTAAAAATCTTTGTCTGACAAAAAAGACAAACAAATAAATGTCTGTTGTCTTTTAGTTGTGCACACAACACAAAAAAAATATTTTCAAAATTTTATACAGGGGGACCTTTATATTAGCAAGATAACCCAAAAATAATGTTTTTCATTTTGTCTGTTCGTCTGTATGTCTGCAAGTGCACACTAATCTCAGAAACGGATTAATCGATTTGGATGGAGGAATATATTGTCATAGAATTCACTTTATATTTTGTTTTTTTGAAGTGAAACTTCTTTATCGGGGTTGAAAAAAAATTAGTGTAACATTTTTTCGTTACGGTGACATTTACATTACGTTACGTTACGCGCCAGCTTTTTTCGTATAGCTTCATCTCTTTTACAGCATGTTGCTAGGGAAATACTAAAAAATCAAAATGACAAGTATGTGGATTATAGGTAAAACACAATTTACATTAACCAAAAATAAAATTATCGGATTAGAGTTTTATAATTAAATAATGAATTGTAATTACATACTGGACAATACGATTTTATGGACCTGCTATTGAAACTAATAAATAAATTCAAGATTATAACATGAAGAAGAAATTATGAAATATAATTTATAATATTTTTAAAATACATTGATTGTCTGAAATAGAAGAAGTAAGAATGAAAAGAAATACGAGTTTTGGCTGAGAAATGGAGCATTGGGGTCCTGATCTTAACAAGGTCTGTTTTGCTATACCTAGAATGAAAAACAACTCGAAACAGCAGAAACCATGATGAAGAATTTTTTTTTTTTGTGATATAGGGGCCTACCATGAACTCTTAAAAACTATCATAGTTTTAAAAAGTCTCGTAGCAATATTACAATAATATTACTTTGATTCGTACCATGAACTTTATAAAACAATATTGTTTTATTCCTGCTTAGTGACGTAGACGTGACGTAAATGAACGAATGCTTTTCTATTCCTGCAATAGGAGAGAAAGAGACATCACTTTTATTTCGTATAGCTTCATCTCTTTTACACTATGTTGCTATGGTAATAATAAATAATTAAAATGACAGGAATGTGGATTTCAAAACAAACAAACCAAAAATAAAATTATCGGATTAGAGTTTTGTAATTAAATAATGAATTGTGACTGTATACTGAACAATACGATTTTATGGACTTGCTATTGAAGCTAATAAATAAATTAAGATTATAACATGAAGAAGAAATTATTTAATATCATTTATAATATTTAAAATGCATTCATTGTCTGAAATAGAAGAAGTAAGAAAGAAAAGAAATACGAGTTTTGGCTGAGAAATGGAGCATTGGGGTCCTGATCTTTACAAGGTCTGTTTTGCTATACCTAGAACGAACAACAACTCGAAACAGCAGAAACAATTATAAAGAATAATTTTATTTGTAATATAGGTAGTGACGATCCAACATGTTAAGAAGTCTAAAGTTATTATTTTTAAAGTGAATTGTGTACATTTGTCTGTTTTTTATGGTACTTATGTGTTTCTTTTATAAGAATATTATACGTCAGAAACAGTCGATTCACTTCTTACGTTTTAATTAATTAATATTAATGAAAATTATGAGGTTTTTCTGTTACGCGCCATCTTTATTTCTAAGTCACATTTTATCGTTACGCGCCATATTTGAAGTGAAACTTTTTTATCGACGGATGGGAGAAATTTTATAGCAATGTCAAAAATTTTTAACGTTTTTCTGTTACGCGCCATCTTTATTTTTGCTTAAACTTTATCTAATTTAGCTTAATTAGCCATTCCTGTAAAATTGTAATTAGTGAATTATTTTTCAAAAAATTATGTCATAAAGAAGTTTCACTTCTTACATGTGTACACTAATACACACACACATATTTTTTTTTATAACAATCGGTTAACAAATAAAGAAGTTAATAATCTCTTATTGTCGTACCATTGCTGCTTATCAGTTTGAAGGTTTAAAGTTTTTACATACATTGATAAGTACAAAGGGTACGTTTTATTAAAATCGACATTTACGAGTACGAAGTCGCAGGCACAGCTAGTTCCTAAAATATAATGGAATGAGTGTCTTCTTATTTTATATTTTACGTCTAATTTAATATCTACGTAACATAACAGTCACAAATTTAATATTTACGTAACATAACAACTTACCTTAATTTAAGCATCAATTAATATCTCAATAACCTAAAAGTAACTAATTAATTAATATATCATTGTATACTGATATCATAGCATTGAATGTAGGCTCTTGTGACATTCTAAAACACATTAACATAGTAAGTGTGAGTCACAGTGAGGTTCATTATTTATTCATAGAAACTGATATATGACGACTCTAAAATAATTGTATGCTATTATATTATATATAATACAATAATAAACAAATTTTATATAAAATAATATCATAATATTGTTATATTACGATTTACTGAGGTATGATAAACGATGTGTCGTAAGATTTCATTGTTAACGTGTAAGTAACTTTTGATGTTAAATGTCAGTAGATTTAAATATTATGTAGGTACCTACTGATATCACTTTTACACTTTGAAATGACACCGTAGCTTAGGTTAAGGAAAATATAATTTTTTTTATTAGACTTTATAGTGTATAAAATGGTTCCGTATCTATCCAAATAAACAAAATAATTATTTATGACTTAGAAGTAAGAAACACGAAAGTACTTACGGCTTTAGAATAAAAATCTCGAGATTATAAAGATTTCTGTGACGTTAAACTGAAAGCTCCGAAAAGAAACGAAGAGATTTGGAAGTGACGCCAATTGCGATTTGAAGTCTTTTCTTTGGGGGTTTTATTATCCGAAGTGATTAAGTCTTACTTTGATTGGCTCTGAGGTTTGTTTTGTTAAAAAATAAGATCTTCATCAAACATTTAAAACAATAGGTACTATTGTTTGTTTAAAGAAAACTACTTTTTTTTGCAAAACTTTGTGGTTTTGTACCTTATTTTCTTCTATTCCTAGTAGGGGAGAGTGGGGTAATTGCGCACACCTAAGGAATAACTAAAATAAAACGAAAACTGTTTCAGTAATCAATGTTTTTTAGTAATCAGTCTTTAGTTCAAGTAATTAACCTTAACTTTAAATATTCAACGGTGGTATATTTTTCAAAATAAACAAGTTATAATAAAAAAAACAAAACGTCTGGTGTCCGGGATTACCCCACGTGGTAGAGGGTAATGGCGGATACCGAGTGGGGTAAAAACGGACACTATCTAATCAGATTTGGGATCAGGCCATTTGGGATTTTTGTCAAAATTGTGCTTTAAATGGTTGACTTCGGCAAATGTGAAGGCTATTTTTGGGACCATCTCAATGGTTAGACCATAAAAAAATTTACAGCAAATTAAAATATGATCTCCCAGTTCCACTTGCTGTTTTTCTGAAAATATGGCCTTCCTTCCAGTTCTTGGAGTTTTAATTGTGTCTTTTTTGAGGTAGACATGTATAGTACTGTTTGGTACAGAATAAGTAGTAGTAGTAGTCATTTTTGAGTTAGTCATTAATAGTACTGTTTGGTACAGAATAAGCAGTATTAGTAGTCATTTTTGAGGTAGTCATGTATAGTACTGTTTGGTACAGAATAAGTAGTAGTAGTAGTCATTTTTTAGGTAGTCATGTATAGTACTGTTTGGTACCGAATATGTAGTAGTAGTAGTCATTTTTGAGGTAGTCATGTATAGTAACCAAGAGAAAGTGTCTTAATTTTGACAGCTTCAACGGCTTCTTTGCTGATTTCTTGGCATATGAAATTATTGTTTATTCATAATTAACAACGAAAATCATAAAAAAATAACGTTTAGGGGTAACTACGGACGTTCGTAATTACCCGACTTAAGTCGTCCGCCATTAGCCGACTTGCCCAGAAATGGATATTACATTATTTTTTTTAGGTTAGAACTATGTGGTGTACGATACAAGTGCCTTAAATCGTTGTTCAAATATAAGTTTTATCAGAAAATAAACAGCATCCTGCTATGTTTTTCGTACAGTAATATACACATATTATATTTTTGCACAAAAATAAGATCAAATAATAGAAAAATCTTTAAGTTTACTTACTTTAAATTGAGAGCGCCCTCTCCTCTTAGCAGTTACTGTTTAGCACTAAGTTCAGAGTCGACTTACAAATGCGTCATTCAAAATATCTCATATTATGCTCTAACATAGTTAAACCTATGCGTCCGCCATTACACACCATCCGTGATTACCCCACCCTCCCCTACCTGAGTACAATTGGCTGTCCAACAATCTATTTACAACCAATTATCTATCTCTTTTCTACAATAGTTCTTCATATATTTAGCATTTTGCATTCCTTAAATATAAGTTCTCCAGTAAACGTTCTCATCATCACTTTTAGTGTTAGGTACTACCTACTTGTGGTTTCATTTATTTATTCACTTTTCTGCAATATTCAAAATGATTTAACTAATACGTTTCTGTAACAGAGATAAAACAAACAATAGATATACTATTACTTACTTAATATTATATTAAATATAAATAAATTATGCTTCTTTATAGTTTTTACATTTAATACCTTTTTGCGAAGGTGAGCATTAGACTGACCTTTAATATCATTGCTGTGATCATGTTTATTGTTACATAGTGTACGCATGCATTATATGTACCATTTTTTTTTCTCATATCTATTAGTAAGTGTATATGTGTATATTTGCGTATATGTATGTACACATGTACGTATGCGCGTGTGTTCATACATTTACATCTTTATTATTATTATGCTATAATAGTTAAGCATGTTGTTGTCTTTTTTGTTTCCTTAAATATTTTTTAGCTTAACTGTCACTAGTGTTAGTCCCGTCGTGCGGCCACTGAAAATCAGTGCTGGAGTCATTTACTCCAGCAAAAGCTGAGTGGTTAACCGTTTTGGATGTCACAGTTACTATTTATATTTGTTGTTTTTTTTATATAATTTTTGAGTCATTTTTTTTTTTATTTTATGTTTTGTATTTTTTTTGTTGTAGTTTCTGTTATGTGACGTCCAAATAAAGTTTATTTAATTTAATTTAATTTAATTTAATATATATTTTACGTGTATTATTAAAAACTTTTACGGTAGGTAACATTAACTTACTGTAACATTAACATAGAATACAGCTCGGAAGAAAAATATTATAAGGTTAGTTAAATGGTTTTTTGGGGTTATTTCTTTAATTATAAAAATTATGAAAAAATATAAGGGGGAAAAGTTGTGGGCAATTATGTGACGCGCCTTATGGTGTGTTTACAGCTTAGTGTTTAACCGAAATATCTTCTAGGTTGATCTTTTTTTAAATGACATGAGGGATTGAACGTCTCACAAACGGTTCTTCTTAGCATAACAATTTGCTTAAAATCAACCGTTTCTGAATTACTTAAGTTTTTTAAGGGTACTAATTTATAAGTTGCTCGCTTGTTTTTATGCAAAGTTTTGATGAAATAAACAAGAAAATATCTGATCTTACTCGCAGATTCAAAATAGCATTGTCTTACATAAGTTACTCCAAAATTTGTCCTTGAAAATTCAGGCACATACGACACATAAACAATAAACATACAGAATAACATAAACATACAGGATGTTCGCAACTTGGCTCGTGCGGTTATAAAACTTCTACGAATCCAACTTTTCCCTTTGGCGCCCACAATTATGAAAGTTTATAGTAACGGCAGCGATGCACGCCGCCATTTAAAGTAATACTCTTAAACATGTAGTCTTATTTTGTTCGTTGATATCAATCAAAGAGCTGTAACATTCTATAACAAACATGACTAGATTAGCTATTGTGAAAACAACTCGCTCCATCAGAATATCAAACTTGTATCATATTGATGTCACCGATAACATAATAATGATCGTCTAGGTGTTTATTAGCTAATAGCTAATAGCTAAGCGAATAGCTAGTAATCTCCGCAATTTGTTTTTTGTTGTAAATTAATTTTTGCTTTATCGACCTTCTGCATCACACCGATTCCTTAGAAGTCACTACTTGCGGTAGCATCGGGAGTCGGGTTGCCTCCCTCCCTCCCTCAAATATGTGCGAAGGGGGTGATGGCTGGCTCTTGTGTTATGCTCGTGAACGGGTGCTGCTTGCGGTGACTGGTTGTGTGGCAGGCCGAAGATTTGTGTGTATATATGTATATATATCTGTATATATATATATATATTTACTGTTATTATTATTTAATTTTCGTTGCCTGAAATCATTGGGCTTCTTTTCCGATTGATTGCGACGGTTCTAGTTGTTCCAAAATTGCATTTAAGTTTATAAAATAAATAAAATTGACTCATTTGCAGGGTTGATGTTATAATTTATAAGTCAAACATTGTTAAAATTTTATTTAAAAAGAGCAACTGTTGAGTTTCTGGCCAGCTCTTCTCAGCAGAACAGCATTCCGAGCTGGTGGTAGCTTACTCACAGACTGACTATACTGACCAATTTAATGTAATTGACGATTCAAAAGTGCGTGTAAATGCCTACTTGAATAAAGATATTTTGAATTTTGAATTTTTTTGAATATTATACGTGCATTAGTGCGCCGATAATTTCAGTGCGTCTCGCTCTAACCCTCCGAGGGAGACGAGATGGAATATGCTCGTATAATCTAATGATGACGCATTGCATTCGCTAAGCTGTTCCATGGCAGGCATTGTTCGGTTTCGGAAGTAAATTAAAATACGGATAGAATATTTTTCGTTTTATTTCTGACGTCACGTTGACAAAAATAATATATTTATAAACTTTAACAAAATATTTTACTTACAATTAAATAGATCTCGATTTTAATTTGTTAAGAAATCACAGATAGGTACATAATAGACAAGAAAGTAAAAAAAATATCTTCATATATAAATATTTTATGTTTCCTTGCTTTTTAAACTTCATGGTGTATAAAAGCTACATTTAATTTCATTGATAGGATAGAGATTATAATTTCTACATAATATACATATAATATAAACCTTTCAAAGATTAAATTAAATACAATTATTATTAAAAATATATTTTTTTTAAACAAAACAATAAACAAAATATCATCACGAGCAGAATTCGAACCCGCGACATTCGCAATGCCGAACCTGTCGCTCTACCGACTGGGCCATCTCGGTGGTCTACTTGATGGATTTACATTTAGAATGTTAAGCTTTTGACAAATTACCCTTTTTTAATAATAAATAAAATACAAGTATAACAATTGGAAAATTAATAATTTTATTATTATAAAATGGGAGAGTAAAAGTGTTTTATTGTTATTTTGGCACATTCATAATAAATATCGATAGTACATACCAAATTCTTAAAAAAAAATTGCTGTAATATATTTTTTATGGAATAAACACTAAAATCCAAAATAAATTAAGTTTTTAACCAGAAATCTTTATATTTTGATTTAAATGTAATGAAAAATAAAACAATCATGAAGTATAAAAATCAAAGTAAGTACATAATATGCTGGACGGTCACAACAAAACTACAGACAAAAATACGCCGATGTTATAATAACGGTTCATGTAAACCTAGGAATACAACAAATGTGTGCCGTCAAATTACTACAAGAAAAATATATTTATAAATATAAAAAGCAATATTAAAATAAGAAAACCTTCGCCGCTCCTGTGACAGGTCAATGACACAACACTTCAATTAATGTATTTATATTCTTCAATGGTAATGTTGTCGATTACGAAACTCGGGTCGGTATGATAAATGTACGGTTGATTTAAATATGTAAATCTATAATATTTTTTTAATTTTATTTGATGTAATTTCGTCTTCACCGTCCAGTACAATAATTACATTGCATTAATAAATTTTGTATTCTGGTGATGTGAAACAAGCAAACATACACTTAGACATATGGTTAATACAATAACCCAATATTTGAGATTACATGATGTGTTCAATCAATTAAGGCACTCGTATAAAAACCACAAAACGACAAGATCATTAAGATCATTACAGACGGACAGGACAGTCCATCGGCGCCATTAGTACGAGTTATGACGTCACGAGAACTATGACAGTTTACCGAAATGTAATAACACATGTAAAAAAGACGTTAAAATTATATGTATCTTTAGTTAGAATCAATGCATAAATCATCTAAAATAATATTTTTTAACAGATTTTTTAAATATATCAATAGATTTTTATTTTTATTGTATAATTATTTTATGCCTTGCCTGTACTGTTTGGTAAGCTCTCATAGTTTTTGTAATGTCAAAACTCGTAGTAGAGGTACATATCCAGTAATATCCCTCGAGCTACGTTAAATGCCGGCCCCAGTGCGGGTCGCTCGAATCGAGACTGTCGTGTCGGTCGCGGGGCGCCTCCCTCCCCTCCCTCCCCCCGGTCCCTCCTCCTCCGTCTCCCCCCTGCCCCTCCTCCGCCTGCTGCAGTACTCGCTGCAGTCGCGGCTGCACGTCACCCAGCAGGGCGCGCCTGTCGGGCTCCGAGGTCCAGCACGACTCCATGATCTCCCAGCACTCGTCCGAGAAGTGCGGCAGGCGCTCCGGACGGAGTCCTGACCGAAGAAATAAGCGTGGGGTACCTCTGTCACTAGATTAACTGAAGCTTATGGAGGCCATAAATATGTCAAGTTTTGAATCGAACGAGGCAGTTTAGAAAGAGAACATGAAAGGAACAAAAATGTTAAGGATTGTATTATAAAACTCACCTCGCTTAACTTTGCTCCACAGCTGCTCCTTATTCTGGAACATCTCGAAGGCCGACGGCAGCCTTACGTTGCCCGCACACAGGTACCTGGGAATACGACAGAATAATAACAAAATATACAGCAATAGGGACACCTCGATTCGGGACCCTCCGGGGCATCTCGGCGGGGCTGACGAAGCGACCTCTCGAGACAAGAGTCGTAGCGGGCGCGGGGTGGTAAGAGTAGCAAGTTAAAAAAGACAGGCGGAATATTTGTGATGACCGTCCACGAACCAGAACAGCACCCCGAAGGCGTACACGTCGACGGCGGCGTGGTAGGCGCCGCTCAGCAGCTCGGGCGCCATGTGCACGGGCGTCCCCACCAGCGACCCCGACACCAGCGCCTCCGCCGAACAGAAGCCCAGGTCCGACAGCGCCGCCCGACCCGAAGCGTCCAGGAGCACGTTCTTCAGCTTCACGTCGCGGTGCACCAGCCCCAGCGAGTGCAGGTAGCGGATGCCTGGACACGAGGCGCATGAGACTCCGTTCGGACGCACCGGTCGGATTCGAGAACGTATTTTGGCACGCGCGACGTCGCGGCGGTCACCTTCCACGATGTCGCAGGCGACGCTCATGCGGGGGGCGAAGGCCAGGCCGCGGCCGACGGCGGCGTGCAGGTCTCGACAGTAGCGCCGCGCCACCAGCAGAACCCCGCGCGCCGGCCCGCGGGTTACCAGCGACCCCAGCACGCGCACGATGCGGGGGTGCGGGGGGATGCTCCTGCAACCACGAGAGGAGCGATGCGCGTCTTTGAAAAAAAAACCATTCAAAATCTCAAAACGAGATACGTTTTAATAATTGATAAAGCTCACTATTCTTTAATGGAATATTTTATTTGTAGAGCATCTCGCGTCTCGTCTCGTCTCGTTTCGAAACTTTGGACAATAAATAAAACATCCGCCACGGTGTCGCTCCATGATCGGTGGTCGATGTCGCCGCGACGTGGCGGTGCGGAGCGAGCGTCGATACCAATGAAGCTCCTCTCACCTGGTGTAGAAGAACTCCATGGCCAGCTCGTGGTAGTGTCTCTCGTCCGCCGGCAGCACGGACTTGACGGCGGCGGGCGCGTGTCCGCCCCACGAGCCCCGCACTGCGTACACCACGCCGTACTGACCGCGACCTTGCACCATAGAATGGAACTCTTAGTACGGGGCGGAGCCCGGGTCTCGACCCTTAGCTCGAACCGGTACCGGCCCGGCAGGGGCGGTACAACACTCTAACAGAACGGAGAGTGAGTGAGCCCTAACGCTCGAATCTTCCCCTCCCCTTCCCCCGGATCGTCGAGGGTCTGCCGTACCCGGTGACCGCTTACTTACGGACGGAGGGACGGATGATTTTGGACTAGAGACGAAATCGCGAGAGTGAATTTAATATTTTTTTATACTGTCAGTAACAAAACTCTCAACGAAGATATTCTCTTTAATGGATTCTCGCGTGGTCTCACCGATCTCTCGTCCCAGGTCCGGCGAGCCGTGCGTCAGCAGGTCCACCATGGAGGTGCTCTCCAGACACAGGCGGGCGAACGATGGAGCGTATCTGACGGGTGAGTTGCCGAGTACATTATTACAGTACGGATTACAGCGTTATTGACTATGATTGGAATATGATAATGTATTTGAACGTCTGTTTTTTGTTATATAAATTCGGTTATTGCATATCTGTGATCGTGCTCTTTTATTTGTGACAGTTCAGTTTTAAAACGAGACAGTACCTTATCAAAAAAATGTAATTGCAAAATATTTGATAACACCAAAAGCTTAGTTACACATTGTTTGTGCATAAAGATGAAAAAATAAATTAAATATTAAGAAAACCCCGATACAAAAAGATTTCTAAAAAGGATAAAAATAATATTCTTATGTACTTATTTAAGTCGTTACGTCGGGACCCGTTGCGCGAGGTGTCTATCTTTATATATATATATATATATATATATTTCTTGTGTGTGTGTGTGTGTCACTGAACTCCTCCTAAACGACTGGACCGATTTTTATGAAATTCTTTGTGTGTGTTCAAGGGGACTTGAGAATTGTTTAGATTCACAATTTGGTTCACTGGAAAATGGTTTTTTGATTAATTTTTTATGTGTAAGTAGGTGGTGATTTTGGAATGTTTCACATTGGTTCCGACGGACTGCGTTACCATGGCAATGTCAAATATTAAATATATTAAATAATATTATATTTTAATTATAGTCTGCCCCGACAGTTGGCGTTGCGATAGACATAAAAAAATATTTTAGTACTAGCGCCCCGATACGTGCTTCGCTACGTAAAAAGTGAAATTTAAAATAAAATCTTGGAACAAATTCATTTATTCAAACAAAAAATCTTTATTATTTACATATTCATACGGTATCGATTGGTCGAATTATGATAAATGTACATGTAATGACGTGAGACATTGTGATAAGTTTTTAATATATATTTTTTTTAAGTTTGATTTTTTAAATTAAAGACGCGTGTACAAGACAGTCTGTTGGGTCCGCTAGTATCAAATAAATTTTAGGAGATTTGATATCGTTATTTGTTATTTGCCTTCGTAATTTACTTGTTTCGTTTTGTTGCTTTTTAAAGCGGTTTTTTGAAGCAACGACTTCAATTTGTACATAGTAATATTATTTTTATTCTTTTTAGATGTCTTTTTCTACCGGGGTTTATTTAATCTTTTATTTTTTTTTCAGCTTTTTGTAATTATGTTACTGGTTACTATATTATACTAAATGAACCTACGTACTTCTTTTAGTATTTATTATCAATATTGGACAAGAACCTTTCACCGGCACCTATAAAAACTCAATATCTTGGAGGCGACTGCTTCTATTTCGACCAAAACATAGCTAAGAACCATCTCGACGAACCAGGCTTTCGATTTAAAATCAACCGCAATCTAATCCGTCCACGCGTTTGCTAGAATGCCACAGACAGACACACAGATACATAGATACACAGACACAAAGGACAAACTTATAACACCCCTCGGGGATAATTAATTAAATTAAGGTCAAACTTGTAACGCCCTCACCAACTATTTGAGTTTGGGGTTAAAAACTATCGGTCGACACACGTAAATGAAAAAAACTGAAATATTTATACTTATAGTTTATACCCATAAATATAACATAAAAATAAGATAATGTAAAATTTGCTTCCATTTAGGCCTTAACGCATAAATTTCATAGTGAACTACGGTAAGCTACGTTCCACTAACTTCTTGCGAATAGCCAGCTTGACGTCCTCTGTGTGGTTGAGGCGGCTGGCCAGCGCCGCCTCCAGCGACGTCAGCGCCGACTGGTACCGCTCGTGCGCCAGCGACAGCCTCTCCAGTATCTGAGACCAGACGCGACGGCTCGAGCTCGTAAGTAATAAAGGATAGCGGCCGCCCGCCCTCCGCCGCCTCACCTGCACGGATATGATCCTGGCGAGCGCGTGCGGGTCCAGGCGTCGGGCGGCGTCGGCGGCGGCGCGGCGCCTCCACGACGCACTCAGCGCGCAACACTCCGGCTCCGACGACGACCCGAGTCGAAGACTGCGAGAAAAAAATCCCTACATTGGAGAGCGACCCCCTCCAGCGCGTCCCCTCTCCCCCTTCCTCACCGCCGCAGCAGGCGCCCGAGCGCGTCCAGAAGTCCCCGGAGCGCGGAGGCGGCGGCGGCGGGCGCCAGGTCCACGGCGCGGGCGGCGCCCAGCAGCTGCAGCACGGCCTCGCTGGCGCCGCGCCCGCCCGCCCAGCGACACGACGCCTCCAGGGACTCCAGGCACCTGAGGGCGGACCGACCCAAACCTTTAAACACTAACGAATTATCCCCCACGCGTGAGTACGAATAAGGAGAAGAGAGCTCTAACGGTCGAAGATGACCACCGCGAGAAGATCGCGATGGAAATACAAGGAGTGTGTTTTTGTTGATTAAAAAAAAAATCGTCTTAATTCGATCCGTCCGATCGTTCGTTGTAATGTGAAGATGATGGTGAGGGTGAGGGTGAAGGTGATGGTGAGGGTGAGGGTGAAGGTCAGGGTGTTGGTGAGGCGAGGCCGGAACTAAGTTATAAATAATCAGAATATTAATTCTTCACTCACCTCCGCAGCGTTCCGAAGTAGCTGTCCTTCAAGCAATCGACGAATTTATCTAATTTCAGACTTATTTTTCGACTCAGTCTCGATAAAACTGTAAATATATTACATTATTAAAATGATTATTTTTATAAAACCGAATAATAAAAGACACATTAAAATTTTATTTCATGTTATATATCGTACCGTTTCAGTGAAGTGGTTTATACTACAGTTTAAAAAACAAAATAATTTCTATTTGTGATGATAAATTGTCGGTAAAAGGATGTTTTGTGTTTAATTTCTACGATCTATCACAAATGTATGATGATGAATGTTTATTGTTTTTGCGTGTGTCTCTGCATATGAATATGTGTCTTTGCATGTGACTGTGTCTCTGCATATGAGTATGTGTCTCTGCATATGAGTATGTGTCTCTGCATATGAGTATGTGTCTTTGCATGTGACTGTGTCTCTGCATATGAGTATGTGTCTCTGCATATGAGTATGTGTCTCTGCATATAAGTATGTGTCTTTGCATGTGACTGTGTCTCTGCATATGAGTATGTGTCTTTGCGCGTGACTGTGTCTCTGCATATGAGTATGTGTCTCTGCGCGTGACTCTGTCTCTGCATGTGAGTGTGTCTCTACGCGTGTGTGTGTGTACTGACCGGTGCGCTGTACGTCCAGCGCGGCGTGATGGTGCGACACCCTGAGGCCACACCCGCCGCGCGACCATTGCGGCTGCGACTGTGACTGCGACTGCGACGGCGGGACGGACGCGGGCGGGGAGCGGTGCTGGGGGAATGGGTCATTGGTTACTAGCTGTTACCCACGATCTCGTCTACACGCCAGGTCACTTACAATTATAATTTTGATTACATACATTTAAGATGTGTCCTGGAAATTCGATTTGTTTTTAACTAGAAAGTATCCTAAGGATAAGCTAGAAAGTATCATAAGGATCCGCACGGCGAACTGTTTGTTAGAATTTTTTTGCGCCAAATTAACTTAAACGAATAATAACACGACAAAGTATAAATCGAAAATCACTGCTAAAAATATTAATAAATCTACAACGTCAGATTGATTACAATGTGACGTTGTTTGAATTGAGTTTGTAGAAACCATGCCGATGCACAGTGTGTCGTCTAGAACAAGCTAGCTGGACAAAATTATTTTTTAATGAATATAAGTTGCAAACCCTCTGCTAGATACTAATATGAATGATTTTATTAATTAAAATACTTGGAAACCCATAAAAGATGCAAAACTCAAAAATAATATGCATTCATTAAAAATAATGGTGTTTATTGCACGATTCGTAAGAAATATCAATTAAACTAATAGGTATTTAAAGCTAAATACATTATCTAACGATTAAACTAATATTATAAGAATAAATAAAACTAATTAATATTTACAACTTTAATTAAAAATTAATTAGTACACAATAAACCTATTAAATAATGACTAAATTATAACTTACTACTAAAAAAAGAATATTCATTGGATTATAATGAGGACAAATTTAGGAATTATTCATCATCACTAAGTTCATCCTCAGAAGAATCCTCAATACAATAATCTTCAGTATTAATATTTACAGTATTTACATTTTTTACAATAGTTACAGGTGGGCTTATAAGATCTAAGACTGCAGAAGGGAGGCTACCTGATTTTTTTTTGGGGATATCTCTGAGACTGTTAATTACTGGATCAGATGTGATGATCAACATGTTAAGCAAATCTGTATTCGTGGTAATACGAGACCGTTTCCGGGTATTATCCCTGCGGAATCTTCTGCAATCTTTATTGCGAGCTTCTTGAGCTTCCTCAGAAAGCTGCCCGATTGGCAAAATAGCCGATTGGATAATATCCACACTATGCATAAGAATTTTGTGCACAGTAACAGGCATGTAATACCACGAATATAAATCCAAGTAAAGCTTTCTAGTTAGTGAAGCTAACTTTTGAAAGTTATCTATATTAATATTAAAACCACTCGATAAAGCGCGAAGTAACGTGTCAAAATTTTGAATAAGTGCCACATCTAATCCCGTAATTTCAGCGCTCAATACTTAGAGTCTATATAATACGCAAGTGCCTCATCACTTGTAAGGCACCTTTGCTGCTTGAGGTCACTCGACTTTCGTTCACTGAACTTTTCAGGATTCTCACTAACTTCTCGAATTAGTTTTGCGACATTGCGTTTGCCTGATTGACGAGACGCTATTTCAGCAGCAACCAAAAGCTCCTCAGAGCTTCGTAACTGAACCAAATCATCGACACGTCGCCGTTTGGTTTTGGCACTTGCGTTTGCCAGGTCCACTGGCGGTCTCCCGGGACCAGGCAGTGAATGTGATGACGTTGATGCTTCTGCAAGGTCATAAGACACATTAAACTGTAAGTTTTCATTTTCTAGCCACTTAACATTAAAAGCTAAGAAACGATCCCGCATTCGGTGAGATTTCTCCCATTTCTCCGAAACTTTCGAAGAAAAATTCGAAATTATATTCTTGATGTCCTTCACAGATGCTTCAGTTATGCCACTGAGGTCATGTTCTTGTAAAACAAACATGAAAAGCGCCTTATTTCGGTCACTTTTTGTATGTTTCACCCATTCTTCGAAAAGCTGCATTTTTGAGACTGTAAAACTGCTACCTGAAAAAAAATTAATAACAGCTTTTGGGGCAAAAACGGGCAAAAAAAAATAGTTTTATTATAATTTAGAATAATGTGTCTATCAACTGAAAAAAATACAGACCGGAGATACGTGGAGGTTTTTAGTAATAGTCTTTTGAATTTGAATTTCCGACGACTAAAAGGAAAACGCAACTTGCGGCGCGCCGATTCTAATTTAGTATGAATATAATTTTATTGTAACTACATAAAAAAAATGTACATACCCTTAGTAATAGAATCCATCACAAAAATTTACCACAACTACTAAAATAACCTTAGGAGATGCAATCGCGTCAGTAGCAAAAATGCGAATAATATTATGCAGTTAACCCAATTGTCTTATATACTACCCTCATTAACGATGTTATGTATGATTTATGTCAAAACAATTGTTGTTGGTGTAATTCAGTGACGCGCGAGAGTCTGTGGTGAGCGCACGTAACTATCGCAACTGCATTTACTTTGTGTAAAGATTATCAAACTACCCACTTTTAAAAAAGTTATTATTAAATATGAATATATCGGCTTTGAGTGATGAGGATGATTCTGATAAGGGTGATTCACTGCCTGTAAATCAAAGCGATCACGAGTTGAATAATAGGAGCTTGGATCAAATGGAGGAAACTAAGAAAAGTGAAAAAAGATTACGTGAAGGTGAAGATAGTAGTGAAGAAGGATTTATGACTGTAACGAGAAGAAAAACAAAGAGATTGATACGGAGTGATTCACTGAGTAATAAACATTATAGGATGGAACAACATTTAAATCAAGAAGGAAATAGGAATGGATCTGTTCTATATGAAGTTTGTTTGTCCTCATTAAAAATTTTGCCTAAACAAATGGCCATGGCCCAATTTTTACAAAATGAAAATATAACTAATGTTACAAAAATAAGATATAAAACTGCATTTAAAATTTTTATTCAACTTGATGATAAAATACAAGCTGAAAAACTTGTACAATGCCGGAAGCTTTTAGAGATGGATATAAGAATTCAATTTACTGACGTAGGCAATTTATCTTATGGTATAATTAGAGGGGTAGATTTTGATATATCAGAGAAAGAGCTATTTGATAATTTGAGTTCCGTAATTAAGATAGTATCTATTAAAAGATTAAGACGTATCAATGAAGATGGAAAATGGGTTGATAGTCAGTCGGTTCGAGTATGTTTTGAGAGTTCTGCTCCACCACAATATATATCCGCATATGGATGTAAAATCAATATAGAAAAATATGTTTTTCCAGTTACGCAATGCTCTAACTGTTGGAAATTCGGTCATTCAAAAAAAGTATGCTCCATTAACAAACCGACGTGCCCTAAGTGTGGCAAAGATCATAATAATTGTGAAATTGAAATATTTTGCTGTCCAAATTGTAAGGGTCAACACATGGCTATAGATAAGTCATGTCTGTGGTTTTTAAAAGAAAAGAAAATTCGATTAATTATGAGTGAACAAAATTTAACATACAAAAAAGCATTAGAAGTTTATTTAAATGAACAAAGACAGGAAAATAATTTGTTACCTGAATTATTGAATTTAGATAATGAAGTGTCTAATAGAATTTTATCGGAAAACTTGAATTCAGAAACAACATACAGCTCAGTTCTGAAAAAAGGAAAAGAACAAACAACTACTGACGAAAAACCCAAAAAAGAGAACATTTTAAATAGATCACACCAATTTAAAAAAAAATTGAAAAAGAAAAAAGAAGAATCATATGCAAACTCACAAAACGAATTACAAGAAGAAGAAGAAGAGTTGAAATCAGAAATCTCAGAATATAACAATAGTGATTCCGATTCACCGACAGAAAACCCTGATATAAAGAAATATAAAAGAAGTAGAAAACAGAAATTTGATATTTGGCGTTTAATAATTAAAATTAAGAATGTAGTAACGTCTAAAGATAAATTTGAAGAGAAGATACTAGTGATTATGAAAGTAGTGTTTGAAGAATTTAAATTGTTTGTGTCTAATTTAATATCTGGTACAGTAATCAGTGAACAATTTTTAAACTTATTTAATGGATAAGAACTGCAACATTAATATATTACAATGGAACTCACAAAGTTTGAAACCAAAATTAATTAGTTTTGAGAATTTATTATATCAAGAAAAAATTCATATTGGTATGATTTCTGAGACATGGTTGAATACGGGTACTGCTGTCTATTTGAGTGAGTATAATGTTTATAGAAATGATCGTTATGATTCTTACGGAGGAGTAGCCATTATAGTCCATAAATCCATAAAATCGTTTGTTTGCCCCACCGGTAGTATCAATTCTGGCATAGAAGTAGTTCATGTTAAAATAACTAATTGTAAATATTTGGATAATATAATCTCTATTTATTGTCCTTCATCTGTTACAACACGGCAATCTGAGTGGGATAATATATTTGCAATAGCATCTAGTAAAACATTAATTGGGGGGGACTTTAACGGACACCATACCAACTGGTCCTACAAAATAGATAACAGGGGTCAGCAATTATTTGATTCTTCTTTGGATCAAGGTTTTATATCGCTCAACAATGGAGATGCAACAAGAGTTAAATTAGTAAATGGTGTTTTGCAAAAATCATCTCCAGATATAACATTTGTATCGTCCGATATAGCTATTAATTTTAACTGGCGAATAATTAATGAGAACCTCGGGAGTGATCATCTTGTGATTAAAATTATTTTGAATTTTGCTGGTGAAATAATGTACATTGAAAAGCGTAATTTTAAAAAAGCTAATTGGAAAAGGTATTGTAAGGATCTGACTAATTCGTTTATCTCAGTAGTCAGCCCCGACTGTTCTAGTAATAATATACAAAATTTATATGATTATTTTATAAACCAAATAAATTTTTCGGCAAATAAAAACATCCCTGTAAGTAAAATTTGCATAAGTCCTATTAAAAATTTCAAACCTAAACACTACTGGTCACCAACGTTATCACACGCAGTTGCAGAGCGTAGACTAGCTTTAGGTAAATTCAGAAAGAATCCTACTCCAGATAATCTTCAAAAACTTAAAGATAAAACGAAGCAAGCAAGAACAATGTTGCTTAATGCTAAATCAAATAGCTGGAAAAAATTTTGTTCAGATTTTAAAGAGTCTACATCCGTGACAGACATGTGGAATAAAATGCGATGGTATAAAGGTTATCAAAAAAATATAGTTACACCACCCAAGGATAAAATAAACGAATTGCTTCATTCTCTTACCCCGGATTATGTCCCAACATGTCAGCCCATTGTCCAATCTAATAATATCTTACTAGAATCAAGTTTTACTATTCAAGAATTAGAGGTTTGTTTAAAGAAGAAAGATACGTCTCCTGGTAGTGATGGCATTACGTATTCCATGATTTATAATTTACCTTCTTCTGGTAAAAAAGCTCTTCTAACAATATTTAACGCTATATTTCGTTCAGGTACTATACCAAAGCAATGGCGTACAATTTTGATAGTTCCCATTCCCAAAGCTAATAGTGATATAAATTCAGAAATTAAATTAAGACCTATCTCACTTTTATCGTGTTTGTGTAAAATATTTCATAATATGATAGGGAAACGATTGGAATGGTTTATAGAAAACAAGTTGATTTTATCACCTTTCACTTGTGGTTTTAGAAAAGCTCAATCGTGTTCAGACTGTTTGTCACGTTTAGTTACGTATATTCAATTAGGTTTCTCAAATAAAACACCAACATATACATGTTTTATAGATATTGAAAATGCATACAATAACATTTCAGTAGACAAAATGGTTATGGCATTGGATAGATTAGGAGTTGGCAGGACAATATGTAATTACATTTGGTCTTTTTTAAGCAACAGACAAATAATGATCAAAAATATATCATTTGCTCATTTAACTAGGTGTACTAACAGGGGCTTAGCCCAAGGCGATCCGATTTCTCCATTACTTTTTAATATAGCAACTTTTCAAATATGTACTCTAGTTACCAATGTATGTGTAGCACAATATGCAGATGATTTTATTTTTTATATTTGCCATAATAATTTAAAACATTGCGAAACGGAATTACAGAAAGCTTTGAACTTGGTGGTTGAAATGTTAGATAATATTGGCCTTCGAGTATCTGAGAGTAAGTCTAGGGTGTGTATTTTTAGTAGAGGACGCCGGAGAAGGAAATTTGAATTAAAAATTAATAATGAAATTTTGCCAATAAATGAAAATATTAAATATTTAGGTCTGTGGCTGGATCGATCGTTACGTTGGAGCAAACATATCAATGATATAGTTGAGAAATGTACAAAAATTTTAAATTTATTAAAAATGTTAGCTGGCCCTGGATGGGGTATTCATCCAAAACATATTCGTACACTGTACATATCTTTGATTAGAAGCCGGTTGGATTATGGCTGCTACTTCTATGACAACAGTGCAAAAACACATCTCTATAAAATTGACAAGGTTCAAAACCAAGCCCTTCGTATAGTAGGTGGATTCATTAAAAGTACTCCCATACATGTAATGGAGAGTGAGTTATGTATTCAACCATTGTCTATCAGGAGATTATATTTAGCCTATAAGTATTGTATGAAATGTAAATCTTGGTCTCATAATACAACAATTAAGCTTTTAAATGATTTGAGTTCCTCAGGATATGAGAGATATTGGGAAAATATTAAAAAGCCACTACTTTTATTGGTATATCGTGAATGTAAACCAGTCCAGATTCACTCCTCAAATATATTAGAAATGTTTAAATTAAACACGTGGGTGAGTCGTATTAATTTAAATAATGTAATTGAAATGAATTTAAATTGCATTGAAACATCTAAAAAAAGCTATGAAAGAACATCTCTGAAAATCAGCGTTATGAAAGAATTATACGAAAAGTATTCTGGTTGGACTCAAATATTTACAGATGGGTCGAGGAGCGAAGCTGGACTTGGTTGTGCTTATTGTAACCAGGAAGGGGATGTTGTTGGTAAATTTAAAATTGTATCAAAAGTTTGTGTAATGACGGTGGAACTCATTGCAGTTTTAGAGGCTTTAAAATATCTCAGCGCACAAAATAATCAAAAAGTTGTAATTTTTTCGGATAGTAAAAGTGGTTTAGAGCATTTGGCTCGATGTGCCTCTGGATATAGCAGAGGTCTACCGATAGCCTACAAAATTATTAGCAGCTTACATGAACTCCAGATTAGAAATATAAATGTGAAGATGCAGTGGATTCCATCGCATATAGGTCTTATTGGTAACGAGAAGGCTGACTGTCTTGCAAAATTAGCTATAAATGATGTTCTGAACTACATACTTTACCTATTTTTACAGAAAGTATGACCAAATTCAAAATTAATTGTTACACAAAGTTTAGAGAGTATTTCGACGAAAGAAGTAGGGAAAAGGGTATATGGTACAAAATTATTCAAAGTCAGCCTCCTCATTTACCTTGGTTTATAAAAGCAAATATTGGCAGGAAGTACATCATTACCGCACACAGATTGCGTTCAGGGCATTTTCCATCAAAAAAGTTTGCTTTTTTGATGAAAAAAGCAGAATCTCCCGACTGTGAAACATGCAGCTTCTTGGACGATGTACAACACATATTACATGAATGTGTGAAATACAAGGCGGAAAGAGAGTCATTGATTAGACAGTTAGACATTAATAAATATGATGTGAGTGTATTTTTATCCCTTTTAAGAGAGCCGTTATCTGACGCAGCAAAATTATTAATAAATATGGTCATAAATCATCAATAATTTTCTTTCCGTTTCTTTGATTTAGTAAGACTTAGGGTATGATGGGGCTGACATGTCTATGTAGACAAAAGCCCCAAAAAAAAAAAAGAATAAAAAAAAAAAAAAAAATTGTTGTTGGTGTAATTACCAACTAATACCCTAATTACCCCCACTAATGTTTCTAGGAAATCTTAAAGTTGTTTTTGTCCAGCTAGCTTGTTCTAGACGACACACTGTGCGATGGTAAAACAGCGTACATGGACTAAACTCCGCAAAAGTCTAAATTAAGGTATCTGAGGGGACTGCGAGAGATGAAGGACGGACGTACGTAGTGCTGACTGGCTTTCGAGTCGCGTTACGTCCCCCCTCACGGATATGACACCCCGTTCACTTTCAGTGTACCGTCGAGTACATAATTGTTATCGCTATTAATTTTCTATTGTTGTATTTTATAAGTTTTTACTTTTAGGATTTTTATTTATTTTTTTTGTTGTTAAGCTTGTTTGTGTCTTTGCACCATAATGATTTTTAAAGTGTTATTATTACTATACGTAATCATCATAAACTTTAATAGATCATATCTTAGATACAATATAAACCATAGTTAGGCAATAATTATCAAAAAAAATATATAATATAAATTTTAAATTCACATAATACGACTTCTAGGTAATTATTACATTACTTACTTGTAAAATAGATAAAAAAAATATATTTTCTACAAAAGTATTGTGTGCGCGATAGTAGACATGCTCGCTAGTTATTATATAGTTATGCTAGTTATTTCGCTCAGAGCTCTTCGTCAATGTCGATGCCTATAGTAATCATCTACTATAGATTGTTTTTATAAACTCAATTCACATGTCATTTGAACTGACAGTACAAGATACATTTAATTTCAATTTGCAGGGGCAGGGCTTTTATTAAGTAACGATTTATTATTTTGGCGATAGAAGATTAAGACAGAAACCTAACTTTGGAAAGAAATCTAATGGATGTCACCACCGGTCCGATAAAGACAATGACATGTATCTCTGTCCGCCTCTTTGAATGCTTAATTCAAAGAGGCGGACAGAGATACGGTAGCTCAGTTGGTAGAGCGACGGGACGGTTTCCCAGTAGTCGCGGGTTAGAATCCCTGCCCGTATCGGTTTATTTTTCATTCTATATTTATATAAATTTAAGATTAAGATAATTATAAATGACATTATGAGATGGTCTATCGATTCAGTGATTAGAGCCTCTCCGCCGAGCCAAATGGACATACATAGTTTGCATTCGTTATTTCCATATGAAATCATACAAGATTTCATAATCTACGGCTCTAATCACCGAATCGATAGACCATCTCATAATGTCTCTTATAATTATCTTATAAGGTCTGTTAATTTTAAAGGCCTTTATAGTTGAATAATCCTCACTCACCGGACTCCATCCGTCGCTGCTGTAGCTCTCCTCATTGGAATGTATTATTTCGAAATCATCAAAGTTATAACTGTCGTACGACAGAGCTTCTTCGACATCAGACAGCGCCTCCGAAACTTCCGATGCTTCGGGAATATAAGGTTCAGATTCTGGCGTTATTTCCGACAGGCGGATAGACATCGAAGGACTACTTCTCGTAGAATAGAATATTGAGTTTGTTAAGGTACGACGCGTGTCCCGGTGGCACGGCAGATCTGGAAGATACGTTATATGTCGATGACTATTACCTAGCCGGGTATTTCTCTACTCTGTTAATCGTTTCACAGCCGTCATTATTCAGTGGGTAGCCCTGCACTCACCGTCCACACTCCAGTCCATGTTCTGTATGTCGGTCTGTATCTCATCCAGCACCTCCTGCATCAACTGGACGAGCTCCCGCTTCTTGTCTCCCTGCGAGAACTTGTCGTTGATAGCCTACGACCAAACAATATATATAAATAAACTTTAGCATCTACTTTGCCACTCTGCCCGGGAGGACCGCGGACGACCGGCACGTTTCGAATCCAGCTCCGCAGACAAGCGGTTACATCCGATCATAAGCTTCACGATTATCAGAGAAGAATGGATTCCGACTCATCCGCTTCCGACGCTGAGTGTAGGGAGGGCTGTTCCTCTAGCGAGTACTGCGATGGAGCGGCCCTGACCTGGTACAGCTGTCTCTCCTGTCGCGCCGCGTACTGGATCCTCCGCGGCAGCACCTGTAGCTCCCGCGCCAGGTCGAACGACGCCAGGATGAACCGCTGCAGCAGACGCACGTGCAGCTGGAACCGCACGGGACGGTGTTACCATTTATGACGTCACGAGCCGAGAGGAGCGGCCGTTTTGAATCACGGTTCGTTCGTCGATCTCAATTATTATTTCGACACGCGTCTCCGCTCCTTTCCCTTCAGTAATCCGACGAACATTGTACGAGGATCAGTTTGAGATCAGTTCGTCGACCGCACATCGATCCCGACACTCGTCACCGCTCCTCCGACTGTTATTCGACTAATGTTATTTTATAAATGCAGAACTTCACATTTTACCTCAGTCTGTTATACGGAAGTTGTCTGTTATATGATGTATAATAATATTTCCTCACCTCGCTCAGTCTAGTACATTGATCCAACAGATAAGTTTGAGAACTCTCAGTAGCGAACTTCAGAACCAAATTAAGAAAGCTACTTCTATTCTTAATTATTTTGTCGTTGTCTTCCTTCTTTCTTTTCTGATCTTCTTTGTCTGTGTTCTTGAATAGTTCTCTGTCGTCTAGGATGGCCCATTGGCTTTTTACGTGGTGCTCTTGGGGGAAACCCGCTGTAAAATTTATATATATATATTTTGAAATAAATATTTCCTTTCTACTGAATTAAAATCAAGTCAATATTTTATATACCTAATAAAAAGGCAAATTGTAAGTTTGTGAATGTGTAACCGCATTTATCTTTAAAACTATTCTCCTTCCTATTCTAAAATTTCTAAAGCCAAAATTTGGACTGCATGAATGGATCATCAGGGTGGACGCGGGGCGTACTCTTCGGTTAAAATCGAACTAACATCCCAATAAAAAAATGACATTTAAAATTTGAGTGTAATTAGTAAAATGTACCTTCGCATCAATATTCACTTACTGATAACCTCCCACTGGTCCAGCAGCTCGTTCATGAAGGCGTTTCGTTCCTCGTGTAAGCGTCTGTTGGACTTAGTTTGTGGTAAATATTCGAGACTAAAAGTAAATGATAGTAATTAAATATTGATAATTAATACTTGAATGGTGGGATCTATTATTTACCAAAGTAACACTTTAAAAAATAGTGATGTTTATTTTTTGGGAAGACAAGAAGCAAAAGCCTCGCTAAGTCTGTATAAAGTTATTAAGAGAAACGATAAGGGAAGCAGGAAAGGAGCTTGCGGTTGTTCGTCCACAGAACTCTCGGTCGTGTGCCTCACCCCTCCCCCCGCTCGGCCTCGGGCAGCTCCCCCCCGCAGTACGCCGACTCCGTGGACTCGGTGGCATCGCTTGGAGGGTCCCTTCGGTTCTCCTCTCCCACGCTGTCGGAAAAGAGAATGAAGAAGACTTGGGAATTTCTGTCTACATCCTTGACTTGTCGAAGGTCGAGGCAATTCTGGAAAGTAGAATTGAATTCAATTATTATTCAAAAATCTAGAGAGGTGATGGAGTATGTTGAGTTGTAGTTTTTTTCAAAATTGACCATGCTCCGTAGCCGGGAGACCCTGGCCTCGTAAACGTGAGACGCCGCTCCGACGACAATCTTGTAAAGCATATAATAAAAATGTTTCCCTCCGACGTATTCCTTCCAGACCCAGAATAATATTATGTAAGTACGATCTGGAAGTGTTCGGATACGACTCGACTTCTCGTGGAAGCTATTGATGTACAGCATCAAGGAGGCGTTTCTTTCTCACATTCTAGAAATATATCGGAAAGGTCGCAAAAAATAACGACATTACCTCAGCGCTAAAAACTGAATCCTCCGTTTCCTTCCAAATGTCTTCAGATATTTCTTCTTTGTTCTCAAATTTCTCATTCTTCATCATATAATAAAGGTTGAAGGTCGACCAGAACTCCTCTCTATTCCTCGAAGCGCTCATCTTTGTGCTTATATTATCATTAAATATGTTTTTTCCGAATTGGTCCAATGCATACAAAAATATGGGGCTATAAGTTTTTAAAATGCTTTCTCTTTTCTGATATAAATTTGCGTGTATATGTTTCAATGTAGTGTAGTTTGCAGTTCCAGGGTCTATTATGTCGGGAGGAACTATGATTTTTAGACCATCTTTAAGGAACGAATTGTTTATCTCGACCTCCAGCATCGTTCCGAGGTCGGTGTGCTCTTGGCGTGAGACATCCTGGAAATTATTTAAATCTATATTTAAAGTAGTATAGCGGTTTTTCCTTTTACAGTAATGTAAGATTGCAGAGACGAAATAAAGTTTAGATAAGATGCGAAAGCCCATCCCGCCGAGACAGTGCAGTACAGTAGTAGTAGTACATTTACTTAATTATGTTTTATTATATATATTTAACATATTTCCTTTAAACTGCTTTGAAGGCTCAACAAATTCGTTAAATCATCCAAAAGTAAAAGTCAAATTCAACTAGAAATATCTATAATATACCTGTAACGGCAAGGTGTCCCATGGTCTCTTATTACATTCTAGTTCCTCAACCAGCTCGAACTCAGAGTTGCCGACCGTCAAGTGTACTTGTGTTGTAGGACCGTAATGAATGTGAATCTGTAATATTAAGCTTTTTGGTTAAAGCTTTCTGGTGTTGTGAATTATATAATTATGATAATACTAGACAAAAAACTATGCATTATACGCAATTTGGTGCATTTTTTAATCATTTATATTGTTTTTTTTATATCCATCAACAGATTGTAATTAGTATACCTAAAAGTAAGTATAATATAGTGTCTGCCATAATTATGTCAGTAAATCTCGAATCGGTTCAATCTCTTACCCATTTACATCCTTTCGGCAGACCCTCAGGCAACAGACGCTTTCCTAATAAAGCGTTCACAAGTCTCGCTCGAGCGCACGGAGTGCTACCCACCACCACCAGCGCCGTTGGGCGGGATGACTGGGCGGTGATGTCCTGGATTGAGGTTGAAACTTCCGGATCTAAACGAATTAGAGTTGATTAGCTCCACGAGTCCAAAGACAACTAGGGTCAGACATTTTGTTAAATTGACTGAATCAGACCGCGAACCAACCGATAGTCAGTATTTCCTGGACGTCCTGTAGCGCTCGCGCCGTTTCCCGTAACAGCGTACGCAGTGTTCGGGCGCGCGCCGCACTACGACGCCATGCGCCTCCCGCCATGCACGCATGTGTTCTTACTACAATAATACTGTTCAATTATTCATTTCCAAACAGACTATATTCAAATATGTATGTCCAAGTAGTCTAGTCTAGTCTAGCTTTCACCAATTCAAGGCAAATCGTAAATAAGTTAAATAGACTACATTGGCATTACAGGAATATTAATCTTAGTAGGCCTATGTTTTTCCAAGGCAATTCATTAGATTTGCATGATATATAATTAATAATCAGTAATTATAATAAATCTAAGTTAGTAAATTAAGTTCTTACATACAAATTATATCAATGGGACTGTCGCAGTAGAATACATAAATTACCAACATTTAAGGTTAGACCGGCTTTTTGCTTCACTAAACGAAACTTAAATTAAACTACTAATGCTTTCAAAATATGTACGACAATTTATACAGTTGTTGTCGTCGTTTTGAACCACTATCAATGTTGCTTTACAAGTATGACTAGGAAATTGTGTTACTCCAGGCTTCAAATTGTTTGGGGGGCGAACGCCGGGAACCTCCTCGTGGTGCTCCCTGGGCAACAACGGTTACTGAGAACCTTAGGGTTCTCCCGTTGGCTAATCTCGGTGCGGTGGGGGTCGGTCATGGGGGTTTGTGCCCGGTCAATGGCTGGCCAGGGCGGGTAACCTTTCGGGGTGGCCTGCCCGCAGGGGAGAGGGCTCGGGCCTCATTCCATCGGCCTTCGTTGGTGGAAAGTTGGCCTGGGCGTCGAGGGTGAGAGGGCACAGGCCCTCTTTGCCGGGGCTAGCCGCGGGATCGCTCCTGGTACTTCTACGCTTAGCAGAGTGGACTGTGGAGTGGTCCCGCGGCTATATAGGGAAGGGTGCGCGGCGGTCTCTTTCTTGCTGAGGAAGAGGCCGTCTGCGTCGTTTAGGGGCCTGGACCTCTTTCTACCAAGCATTAACAGAATATTGCTTGGTAGGGAGACGGTCCGAGACGTTGCCTGGGTTGATCGCTGCCGAGTGCGATGCCACGGTTGTGCTTGGCAATGGTTAATCTGGGCGTGGTGGGTTCCCGACTTGTCGGGTTCGACGTTGGGTCCTCTGCCTTGAGTGGGCTTTAGTACGGAACGGCGCGTGGCTCGCGGTTTGACCAGAACCGCTAAGCCCGCTGGGTCGTATCAAGAGTCTGCTCTCGTAGGGGGCCTGACGTGGTCTCCTCTCGGGGAGACTACCGCGGTGGGGCTGGACACGGTCGATGATGGTCAAGTCGGGTTTTACACCTGATTCCCTGAGAACGAGTCCGGCCAGAAGGGGGTCAAAACCCCCTTCAGAGGCAGCAGGCTTGAATGGGGGGAAGGTGATCCCTCCACAATCTTTCAAGCCTGTGAAAAAGGGATGGGTGCTCCTCGTTGCGGAGTGCCCTTTCCGTGGATCACGTCGGGGCATCGCGGTGAGTGCGACAACGATCGCGTGGCGTCCCATTATGACAGCGGCGGCAACCGTCAGATTTAGTGAGTAGGAGTCTCACATAACCACCTCCATCATCCCCTGGATGGAGGTGTATATCCATGAGGATTCCTGACGTTAAAAAAAGGCCTCAAATAGTTTATTATACCTACATAGGTACCTAATACCTAACTAGTAGTCAAACGTTGATTATGATAAGTACCTATCAACACTTCTAATTACGAGTAGGTAATAGGCTATAAAAAAGACCGGTCACAGTTAGTTGCGTAATCTAACAGTTTAGTTATAATGTAAATTGAACGATAAAGGCGCTGTGGTCACAGACCGCGATAACGATTGTGTTACTCAGGTTTGATACCTACTTTTACTTTGCTATTATTATGGAACGTACAACCTAATACTCAACAAGACTAGAGTCTAACAGCTTAGGCGTACGCTTGGTCTATTATAATTTAATTATTAAATTTTAAGAATAAAAAATTATTTGAAGAGAATAAAGAACTTTACTATCATCATACTGGTCTTAGGGTCCATGGACCGCGTTACAACATAAAATAACTCTTCAGCTTGAATAAGTTAACGTTTATGAACGATCGATTGAAAATTCATTTGAATTTATTGGTTTGTAAATATAAAATCATAAAGTCAGCTGATGTCACCTCGGGCCAATGACGCATCATATTAAATATTGCGAAACCTCTGACAATCTCTCTGCAGTAATAAATGACTATTGCTGTAATTGGTCCAAAGAAGCTCATCACATCGTATTAAACAGTATCATTTGCCGAACATTAATAAATAATAGTTTATTATATTCATACTTCATTCAATGTTTGTATTTTGGTAGATGAATTGCGGTTCAATTATCATATGACCTCAACTATAATGCTTGTTCGTAGTTAAAGGAAGAAAGAAAGAAAGAAAACATGTTACAACACTTACTTACAAAAAAGGTAAAATAAAAATAATAAAAAGTTAAAACAGAATTAAGTGACTACTAGTGCTATGTACCTAAATGTCATGTTAAGCCGAAAAGGACTCAGCTCAGCTTACGCTACGATATATAAAATTGGCTACTATATATAAAATTAGCTACGATGTATAAATTATAAAGTTGACGATTCAAAAAGAGGAGTGTTATAAAGTGAATGCTAAAGCTTTTACGAGTAGGTACTACACATTGAAATAAAACTATTTTTTATTGATTTAACTCGCGTATAATGAATTAAATTTTAAATTGCCATTTTAAATCTAGCCCGACGTTTCGAATGCTTTGCAGCAATCGTGTTCACGGTAAGACGAGATGGAGGTGTCTGTCAGTAAGTCAGTTCATTAGTCATCTACCTCCAACGGTTTCTAAGCTTCCGGGTGTACAGTTCAGGATTCACACAAAACGCACTAACAGTATCATTAGGTCTTGCAGTGCGGTCACAGACATGGGATTTTATATTTTTCAAGTGTGGGTCCCAGGTGTTAGATAATCCCCAACCATCTCCATATTATAATTAGGATGTTTTTTAATTTCAATAGCCTCACGACCATTCTTGGAATGTAACGTTGTTCTTTAGCGAGGATTTTAGGTTTATCAAATCTTATATAATGATTGGGATTATGTATGGTATGTTCACACACTGTTGACTTCGATCTACGCCTATTCTTGATATCCGAGATGTGTTCCCTAACTCTTTTACCGATGCTCCTCTTTGTTTGACCTATGTATGACAAGCCACAATCCCAGTCAAGTTTATATACTCCAGCACATTGTAAAGGAATATTACTTAAGATAGGTCTCAAGAATTGGCTCACTTTCCTTTGAGGTTTGTAGATAGTTCTAATAGAAACCTTTTTTAAGATGTTGTCCATTCTGTCAGTAACTCCTTTTACATATGGTAGCACGATTGCACGATTGCTGCAAAATATTCGAAACGTCGGGTTAGATTTAAAATGTAAATTTAAAATTTAATTCGCAAGTTAAATCCGTAAAACTAGTTTTATTTCAAGGAGTGTTATAAGTTTAACCTGTCGATCTGTGTATTTGTGTGTCTGTGGCATTCTAGCAGCCAAACGCGTGGACGGATTTAATTGCGGTTTTTTCAATCGAAAGCCTGGTTCGTTGAGATGGTTCTGAGCTATGATTGGTCGAAGTAGACAAAGTCGTCTCCAAGATATTGAGGTTTTATTGGTGCGGGTGAAAGCTTCTTATGCAGTATAGATTGAAATACCTAAACAAATAAAAATTTGTGTGTCTGTAGATTCATTTAGTGTAATAATGCAAAAAGTAATATAACTTTAAAAAGCAAAAAAAAATAAATTAAAAACCCCGATACAAAAAGACATCTATAAAGAATAAAAATAATAATACTATTACGTACTTATTGAAGTCCTTGCGCCGGGGGACCGCTTAATAAAGGAAGAAATTAAAATGCAAGTAAGTTACCAAGGTAAAAAAAAAATTACGATATTGAATCGTATAGTCTAAGTCCTCAATGATTAACTTTGTAAAATAGTCACCATCGTCAACCTACGTACAACGGTTCCCCGACACAACAACTTCAATAAGTACATAATAATACATTATTTTTATTCTTTTTACAGGTTTTTTTGTATCGGGGGTTAATTTTTTTTTTTTTCATATAATGTAAACGAATATGTTCCGTAGAACAAAAACAAACCAATAACACAATTATTTAAATTTTCAAAACGTCAAATCTAAAAAGTAAAGACGTAGTTACTGTTTATGTCTACTTTTTGTATAATTGCTTTAGTTTCCTTTATCTTTATCTCTATCTTTATCTACCTCTCATTTAAGATTTGAAATCTACTACTCTGACCTACGCTACAAGCTAAATTATTCGAATAGCAAAAGTATATTAGTGATGAAGAACAACTTAACTGATAATGTTATTTTAAAAATATTCCAATTAATTGTTCAAATGGTAAGTAAGTTCCTTACATGTAACAACTAATTAATGTGTCGACAATTTGCTAGGTGACTTTTTGTGCATCTTGGTTACTTACTTATTATATTTTGTACATGAAAATTATGTCTTGTGGAAAGAAACGAAAAGTAGATGAATACGGTACGGTTTGCTCAATCCCAGTGATCATCTCTGTGATAGAATTCAATAAAGAGTCTTTATGCAACTAAGCGTCCTACGCTTTTTAATCAATTACAGTGATCACGGGTGTACGTCAAAATGGAAGTGTCAGGAAGGTCAATTTCAATACTAGATTTATTGATACTTCTGTAAAGGCACTTTCCTACTTAATGTTAAGGTTATGAGGGTTCCAAACGAGTCCTTGTCTGAGAAGAACCTCACAAAAAACTCAGATATTTTTTTATTGCGATACAGTTTTACAAATGTCAATATTAAGAGCAATTTTCAAAAGACTAGAACCGCTGCGCTCACTGTCCTCACTGTCCTGTTAGGATAAATAAGAATAAACAAAATCCAGAAGCTCACTGAAATTTGAAAAAGCATGAGCAAATGTTTAATAAACAAGGAACAACTTGATAATGTTGTGAAAGTTAATTTAATAATTAGTTCGAAATTGGCAAAGTCATTAATACAATATATCGATCAAGAATTTTTTAAGGAGTGTACGTTAGAAGTTTGCAGTGTGTTGTGTTCTGAAAAGAAACATAATATTGAAAATATTAGTTTTTCAAGAGGAACTGTAGTCCGTATTTAGAAATGAAGGCTAATGATATAAAAACTACATTGACTGACAGTTTGGCTGGTTTTGAATCGTTTTATTTATTTATTTATTTACCCTTTATTGATTAATACAAAAGGCGAACTTAATGCCTATTGGCATTCTCTACCAGTTAACCTCCGCGAATGGTGAGAAATTGCGGTAGGCTACTAAAAATCTATTTATAAGTCCTTAATTTTATATATAAGGTAAAACAATATAGCATGAACATAATTTACTAAATTTAAACAATAGATACATATTAAATACATGTTTAAAATAATATAATAAATATAATTATTAACATACACATATACCTATATACATATACACACATAACATATATAATTATCTATATAAACACTAGCGGACCCAACAGACTGTCTTGTACACGCGTCTTTAATTTAAAAAATCAAACTTTAAAAAAATATATATTAAAAAGTTATCACAATGTCTCACGTCAGTCTCACGTCATTACATGTACATTTATCATAATTCGACCAATCGATACCGTATGAATATGTAAATAAAGATTTTTTGTTTGTTCCAATTTTTTTTTAAAATTTCACTTTTTACGTAGCGAAGCACGTATCGGGCCGCTAGTACTAAAATATTTTTCTATGTCTATCGCAACGCCAACTGTCGGGGCAGACTATAATTAAAATATAATATTATTTAATATTTGACATTGCCATGGTAACGCAGTCCGTCGGAACCAATGTGAAACATTCCAAAATCACCACCTACTTACACATAAAAAATTAATCAAAAAACCATTTTCCAGTGGACCAAATTGTAAATCTAAACAATTCTCAAGTCCCCTTGAACATACACAAAGAATTTCATAATAATCGGTCCAGTCGTTTAGGAGGAGTTCAGTGACACACACACACACACACAAGAAATATATATATAAAGATTATATAACATAATAGAAATTAGAATTATTTATCAAGATGACTCTAAGAAATGTTTTTTAACCAGTCTTTTAAAAGAAGTCACTGTGGGCGCTTTTCTGATCTTTTCAGGTAGTGCAGTAATCAGGTAGCTCAACTGGCTATACTTGTTCAAGATGTCGATAATTAGTTCACTGTTGCTAAGGAATTGATTGCTTTACAGCCGCTTAATGGAACCACAACAGGAAATGACATTTTTAATCAAGATCTAAAAGTGCAGGTTCGGCTTGCCATAATCAAAATAAGTTCTTCTATAGTCGGCTTACATAAAGGTTTCATCGGTATTTTGTATGAAAAATCAACGAATTAAATGTGCGAAAAGATTTTTGGACAGTTCTTCATTGCATTATCCATGAACAGAACTTATGTATAAATCCATTCGGCTAAAAAAGTTAGGAATGTGGTAAAAACCATCAATTCTATTCGGTCCCGAAGGCTTAACCATCGTCAGTTTAAGGTGATCTTGGATGAAATGTCAACCGAAGAGGACGACGGAATATATTATTGTGAATTCATATGACTAAGCAAAGGGAAAATGATGAAACGGTTTTATCAGCTTAGGAAATGAGATAAGACTTTATAAAAATTAAAAATTAACCACTATTTGAATTGAGTGACCCAAAATGAATATGTGATCATTTCTGGTTGACCTTACTGGCTATGTGAACTTTGCAACCGACTTTAGAAAGAGAGCTAATGAATGAGGACTTGACCGATTTGATATAGTCATATCATTATTTGCCCACTCAATTATTTGGCAACTCACTTGCAATTTTAATTTTTCCTTTATTAAGCGGCCCCCCGACCCAACGACTTCAATAAGTACATAATAGTATTATTTTTATTCTTTTTAGAGGTCTTTTTTGTATCGGAGGTTTTTTAAATTTTTAATTGTTTTTTCTGTTTTTTTAAGTTGTTACTGGTTTCTTAAATGTACTAAATGAACTTACAGACACATACATTTTCAGCTGTTTAAGTATTTCTATTAATCTATCCTAATATTATAAAGAGGAAAGATTTGTTTGTTTGTTTGAATTGAATAGGCTCCAAAACTACTGGACCAATTTAAAAAAATCTTTTAGCATTAGAATCCTGCATTATCACTGATGAACATAGGCTATATTTTATAATTATCATCATCATCATCACTAATATTATAAAGAGGAAAGATTTGATTGTTTGTTTGAATTAAATAGGCTTCGTAACTAATGGACCGATTTAATTAAATATTTTACCTTTAGAATCCTACATTATCCCTCTGGTGAACATGGGTTATAATTAATACGAGAAAAAATAAGGTTATCACTAGTTGTTGCCTGTGACTCTTTATGACTACGATCATAAGCCATATAAATATATTTTTTACAGACTACGTGGACGCCGTCACGAGCAACAGCTATCCCTAATAAAATACTTTACCTGAGTAAATAAGTGTAAAAACCTTTTGGCCTACAATACAAGGCTTTTTTTTCCTACATAGCGCGGGTGAAACCGCTGGTAACAGCTAAATTTTGCATAAGAACCTTCCACCAATAAAACGGCAATATCTTGGAGACGACTTTTTCTATTTCGACCAATCATAGCTAGAACCATCTCGACGAACATAGCTTTCGATTAAAAAATGATGCATTCAAATCCGTCCATGTGTTTGGCCGCTACATTGCCACATACAGACACACAGATACACAGATCGCCAGGTCAAACTTATAACAGCCCTCTATTTAATCTGGGTTTAAAAAAAATATCTACAACTCTTAAAATATTCTTCCATCACAAACCTCTAGGTAGGTTTCTTAGCAATTTTAAGTGTTTGTAGTAATCGTACTAACCTTCAATCAGAAGTAATTCAGATCAATATAGAGAAATATAAGTTTCGGTCAGTGATTAATTTTTATCAACTTCTGATTTACTGCAATCAAATATTCTGTCACTACAAACAAACAAAACTCTAGAAACGTTTCTTAGTCATTTTAAGCGTTCGTAGTAACCATATTATCCTTCGGTCAGAAGGAATTCAGATCAACTTAGTCAAATATAAGATTCATTAAAGTCAAGGACGGACGTTTACCATTCCACCACGCTCTCCGAGTATGAGGATATTCCATCTGCCCAATATACTCAAGGTATTGTCGGAGCGCTTTTCGAACAGATTTAGCGATTTCAAAAACTTAGAAATTTGTTTCAATTTATTCGCTACTCTATCAAAAAGTAATATACAAAATGTTTCAATACACTTACAGATGGAGTTGATCGAGATTCAAGAAAACGCACCCCCAAAATCTAAATTTGATGGCATGATTTTTTGCGATTATAAAAAAAACGTCTTGAACAAAACTACTTCCCGCAGCTTAGAAAATTCGGAAGATTCTATAATAAATCAAAACATTGTACACGGGTGACTGACGATAATTTGGAAAATTCTTAACATTTGTATCAGTGCAATTAATGAATGGATTTGTTTCCCAATTTAAAGCTAGTGTCTTATTAATTTTGTTTAATTGTGTTTAACTTTCTTAATTGTGTTTAACTTAATTGTGTTTAACTTTCGTAGTTTGTAACAGTTCAAAATTTAACGATCACATTAAAATTGAACTTGTTATTTTAATTGATTTGTTTTAATCGAATGATTGTAAGTGCTGTTGATGAGTATTAAGTTTAGTTGAAATCCTTTAAGCTCTTATAAGCGTGGGATCCCCATAGGACTAGTAGTGGCCAATGCGTTGGTGGTTATTCTAGTCTTCTTTTTGATATTACTTTATGCTTTGATTCCAATTTGTACTCATGTATCAATTATTAACGTGACTCATTAGTCAAGATTTAACATTTTTTTTAATTATTAAGTTAGAAGAGTATTCTTCTTCTGCAACTTAAATCTGACGGTTAGTAAATATTTTGTATACACTTATTTCTATTTTCTATTTACATAAAACTTGTTAACGAAGTCAACTAATTAATAGGGAATATGCATAAAATTTAAAATGGTCTCAAATATTTTTTTTTCGGATACTAATTAACATCTTATTATAAAACAATTATTTTTTATTTACAAATTATTTAAGACCATAAAATAATTTATGAAAAGCGTGAATTAGGGGGAAAAATTCAAACTTCCATAAGCGCCACCATTGGTAGAAAGGAAACGTGACGTCATTTGACACGCCATTCAAATTATCGGCATCAAAGTTCATACTGTGGTATTAGTGTTACTGAGAAAAATAAATAATTTAAACCTATTTTTGAAAATATCTTTAAACATGTATAGCCATGTTAAGCTTATTTAAATTTATAAATATAGAATGTAAAAAACCGATACGGGCAGGGATTCGAACCCGCGACTACTGGGAAACCGTCCCGTCGCTCTACCAACTGAGCTACCGTATCGCGGGACGGTTTCCCAGTAGTCGCGGGTTCGAATCCCTGCCCGTATCGGTTTTTTACATTCTATATTTATAAATTTTAATTTAAACCTATATTTTCCTGCTTAAAGGTTTTATTAAATGATACGATTATTTAGGTAATATAGACTCTTTTTCAATAACTGTTATCATGCTACTACACATTACATTTTTAAAATGTTTCAGAGGAAGTCTGAATCAATTTCCACTTCACTTGACTCAGATAAATAACTTGGTTTATAATAAGCAGATATAGAAGATATAAGATGCTATAGAAGTATTATCATCTGTGTTTTCAGTAAACAATTTTCTTATTAAAACAGATAGTTTTACTGGTAAAGAAAACTATCTATTTTAATAAGAACCAATATTGTGTATTTAATGAGGAAATGGTGACAATACTACAATTTGTTTTTCTGCCGGTATATTTACATTGACATCTTTACTTCTATACTTCGGTTTACTTCCAAAGCTAAGTCACTTAGTAATTTATCTTCAATATGCGAAAAGAAAGGCTCTGCCTTATGATCGTTTTACTGGTTATGAATGATAGGAGAAGTATTGAGTCCTGGTTGATTAATATCACAGTCATTTGTATGGGGAGTATTAGGACTTAGTATATCTCTTCTTTGTGCAGGTTCACCATTTTTTTAAACATTACTACTTTTGATAGCTAACTTTGAAAAGGCTTCATTTACCGATGTCAATATTTGCCTTTTGACTACGCACGTTCTCATTTTCTCAGATGGCGTTTTTGCCACAGAAATATATGAGACACAACTCCTTTCTTCAAACCAAGATTACATTCTTCTCCTTTTTGTTTCGTTATACATATTATATTCAATACAATTTGCTGTATCTATCTTCCTTAACTTGAAATAAATCGACAACCATAAAAATTTCGTAAAACCAAAAAAAGAATATGGTTTTTATAGAAAGTTATACTGAACTTTTGTGAACTAGGTTAGGTTAATTTTAAACTTAAATTTTCTTTTGTTTAATAGCTAATGCAAAACTTACTATAAATTTAAACTATTTAACTAAACTTATTATAAATAAAGTATACTTACGTTAAATTGATCTTCACAACCATATAAATACGATTTAGGACATATATTATCCCTTTTAATTACCATACACCATTGTTTTTGTATTTTCACATCTCTGAGAATAAAAAAAAAACACTTTGTCGGGTGTTTTTCTAATACTATTTTTGAACTCCGGTACCATACAATACTTGGAAGATAGTTTTTGTCATCTTCCATGATTTGTAAGGCAATTCAAACTTAAAATATGAATAAAGTAACTAAAATGTTCATAGTAAACATTCACTGGACGTGTCATTTGACGTCACGCGAAGCGCGCGCAAAATGACAGCGTTTGCAGGAGTCAAATTTACTCAATGTTCTAATTTTCACTTTAAAAAAAAACTGGAATATATTCAAGCCTATTTTTAGTTTTTTCTACGATATAGAGAGGTAAAGGATTAATTTACGTCAAAAAAAAAAACAAGAATATTCCCTATTGTTGGACCCACCCATCTAGGCATTGTTAAAACATTTTATGGAGGTAGGTATTTGTTATAATTTCACTGGCATCTAAATACATATTAAGAACAGAGACACGTATTATTATCATGTGTAAAACGATAATAAGAATAACATACGTTTTTTCATAAAATATAAAACACCACATTGTAGACCAGACGGGACGGCCATGATATTAAGGATATTAAGACCTACTAGAGATGTTTGTTTTTAGAAGAAGGTTTTCTAAAAACAAACATCTCTAGTAGGTCTTAATATCCTTAATATCATCTTCATGTTAAAATAATCATTATTACGTACCTATTAAAATATTATTTCAATAACTAATACTAAGGAAATAATAAGAATAGAAATATCTAAATTTTCTTAAACAATTCCACATTGTTTCCTCAGGCCTTTGACCCCACATAAATTACATAATGATAGTAGGGGTGTAAGAAGGAAAGTAAATACATGTTGTTTTATTATATCACATCAATATATAATATTTTATTACGTATTCGGTACTTATTAATGTTTGAGGTTTGTTGTGTGACGTCAAACTCTCAAAACACATTATGACGTTACAACAAACATTCAGTATGACTTTGACTACAAGTATTATATTAAAAAAATAAGTTTTGCTATAGGTTACAAGTTAAGTCAAGACAAAATTAAGTCCAAAATAAATACGGACGACTTAACATTTTTGCAGAACATTCCTTCACTGTGACGTGACACTGATGGACCGGTGTCACTGACCCAAAATTAAAGCTCTCAATTAGATTTGAAATGTAGTACTTTTGAGTATAAAAAACATTTCTTTTCAAAGATTATTTATAATACAATTGTTAACAGCCCTATCAAAAAGAGAAGAGCGAGATGCAAGGTTCCGCTGATAACCTTAGAACAACTGATATCATAAGTTTTACTGCTTTGTTAAGTTGTTTACTATCCTTAGTGCGAGGCCATTGTTGACTTTATTGCCTACATGATATTATAAAATGTCTACAGTTAATATTCTTAGGCCTAGTTTATCTCCACTTTATTTTTATCTCAAATGATGATTATTTATACAAAATCTTCTTAGGCAGTTAGTTAGTATCTTTCCCAGACTGACAAAGGGGTTCAAATCCCAAGATGGCTTGATCTGGCATAGAAATTGACTCAATCATTGCCTCCTACAATATTATTGGACAGAATATTGGTGGTAAATAGTGTATGGATACAGTGAACTTTTAGTATCTTTGCAGGAATTAAAAGTAGATGGTCACAATGCACTCAATTGTAATTATAATGAATGTAGTCCTGTTTAAAAACAGATGTTTACAGCAATGTTGTATGTTTAGAACTAAGTACAGAATTGTAATGAATGCAAATTGTGGCAATTCTGTACAACATACCTAACAAGTTTAAATAAACCTATCTCTATTATTAATTCAGACCTTTTGAAATGTCATTTTCAAAATTGTTTTTTAAAGATAAAATAACAGTCACTCATTGACACATCACAATAACTGTTGATAAAACACTTATTATTATAAAGACAATAGCTTTCCCTCATTCAATTTATAGTAATTAATGTTATATAAAAAAAATTAAAGTCATAGCAAATACCGATCTATGATTGTCATGTATTCATTTCAGTTACTAAATATTTTTATTCTATTTCTATTATGTAGTACTATTATTTTTGTATTATTGTTTCTATTTATCTATAATAAAAAGTAACAAATTCATTTAAAACTTATATTATCTTTCATCACTATTGACTTGACTTGAATTTATAATAATTGTCATCTGTGAAATTTTTTGTTGTTTCATAAACTTTTTTAATAAATATTTAATACCTATATAAAATAACAAATACTATATATATTATAAAAACATTATATGCTACAAGTCGAAAGTGTTTGATATAAAGATATATAAATAAAGACATGTTTTTTAATAAACCTGTTAGATAAATAACATTTATATATGTTCATTTCTAACCGCTCCGTTGGTCGAGTGGTTAGCGCAGACGCCTAACGTGTCACGGCAAAATGGGGCTCTGGTTCGATTCCCGGCAAAGACAGGCATTTATGTGATGAGCATAGATTTGCTTACTTAGGTGTTAGATCAATGTGTGTAGTTTGTCCTGATATTATTATTATTATTATTAGTCAGAGAAAGAAATAAATATGTATACCACCATTCTATGTCATACTTTCAATAAAGTCAACAGCAAGTAAATTAAAAAAATGTTACCAAAAGTTTGTGTGTATGTGAGTGTGTAGGGTTTTAAAATAAAAATAAAACAAAACTATCCTTATAATAAAGAATAATAAAACTTATCATAAATTAAGAAATTGGAGGTAAACCAAAAAAAAGTTATGAAATGAACAGCTTCAATGCACACAAATCAGGTTGCTCAAGTATAAACTATTCGCAATTTACTAGATTGTACGTTATAAAATACTTACATTCTTTGCAGCAAGAAACACTAGATTTATTGAAATTTTACCCATCCAGGCAACGACTTTTTACACACAGATATAAGGGATTATTCAATATAAAACAAAAACCGTTAATTGATAATTTTCTTTGCGATTCTGCAATACAATAATACAACACTGCTTTACGATAACATTAAACAGAGAAAATATTTATATTAATTATGGCAGAGATAATATTTATATTAATTATGGCTTACATACACTTGCACTAGTTAAGATTTAACGTCTGTCATCTGTGTTCTGACAACTGTCAAATAACAGTTTGATGTCTGGTTAAAAGTAATTAGTAAATGACGTTAGAAATGTTACCAGAAAATAATATCTTTATTTTTTTCCTGCAATATATCTCTATTAAATTATAAATATTTTTTTATTGTGAAATAACTAGTATCATAATTAGGCAACAGACCTTTTTTAAAACATGTTGTGACTAATATTTTTTTTTTTTTTTTTTTAGGAATGCAATAAACATATTATCTTGATAACGCCAAAATGTCGTAATGAATAACTACATCTGTTATTTTTAATATTTAAATTTGCCTATAAAAATAAAGGTATAAGTGAGAGTATTTTCTAAGGTTTTACACATAGAAATAAAACTATTTTATTTAAAATGAAAATAAAATTTAATTCAATATACGCGAGTTAAATCCGTAAAAATAGTTTTATTTCCACACAAGAAAGAGCTCTGGCAACACATATTTAAATGTCAAGAAATCGTTTAGATGTTGCACAACGGAAATATGTAACCTCAAGAATGATATTACTTAAAAAATAAATACTTTGAGCTTTCTCTTCTAATGTAAAAAACAAAAGTATAGTTATTAACATTTTAATTAATCATCATATTATCTTTTCTAAAAGAATAAGATATTCGATTTTTTAAATAAGCTAATAATACAAAAAGTCTGAAAATAACTCAAAATAGATTCTTTAGAGCGCCATCTATTATAGACAAACCAACCAATTTGTACTGAGATAAGAACATCTAATCATCTGATTGCCAAGATGAAAGAACTAATGACCTAATTCCCTCGACCAGTAAAAATAGCGGTCGACAATAGCTCAAACCCTATTTTTAGAGTATATCACAAAATTGTCAATCCACACAACCTTATCTCCTACCTTCGTTGTCTTAACATGGGCTAAAAAAGTCAAACCGCGACGTCCGTACAGCGCAACGCACGAAGATACATGTATAACTAACTATTAACTACCTCAAAAATCGATACGACTTTCAGTACACGTTGTTTTTCGGGCGGGCATTAGTGTGTATAGTTGTCGCTAGATTTTTTTTAGTGTAGTAAACAAGGGAACATGCTTTAAATTAAAAGAAAACAAAGATATAGTCATGGAAGCCAGTGTTAAAAGATATATAAGGAGTGATTCAGCGAGTTGCGCTCACATGGTCGAAGAGACTGCTGCGAACAATAGAAAGAGTACAGATCCCCATGAGAAGTTGAAAGCTCTGTTGAACTCTCCCGAAGACGACACAGATGACACCCTGCCACCCTCTGACGCTCCTAAATTTGGAACCGTCATTCACAATAGAATTTTCGTAGGAGGTTTTTCATTGACGACTACAGATGAAGACTTGTGGAAGTTCTTCTCTGGTTTCTCAACCGTCACAGCAGCCAGAGTGATCTACGACAGAGCTGGTGTGTCTAAATGTTACGGCTTTGTCACGTTCGCGAGTCCGAGAGTCGCAAGATTAATAGTCAAACAGGTTAGATTTTTTTATTTGGCATTGAACTTATAAGTATTTCAGATTTTTTGGTGTAGATACTTGAAATATTTGATCTAATCTTAATTCGTTATCTGATAACATGTCAGCACTGCGGGGTTTAAATGATATCTCTCTATTTATAAATGTTTTGTTACTTGCCGAGATAATTGTTTGGAAATTAATTTACATTGCATTAATTACAATTTTATTGTAAAAACTCGATATTATATAAACAATTTTAACCATTAATAATTATTAATATATTGAGTTTATTTTGTACAACTAATATTGATATTGCGAATATTTGATTAAGATAAGCTGAATACCAACAACGACCTACATTGAGCAGACAAAGATACTTTATGAACCTGTAGCCTTTAAACAATAAAAAGTACAAGAAATATAGAAATATATAAGAGAGTGATACATTTTATTAAAGAATCTGTTCAAAAATATTTAAAAGGATTTTGTTTCGAAAATATAATTTTGTAAGTATGTTTATGAAAACAAAGAGAATACGCCTTTTACCCGAAGACACGTACCGTGAATTTACAAATTTAGGAAAACAAAATTAATTATTTCGTCGTTAAGTCTTGTAGAGTTTTAATTTTTCAAACATCGTACTTAAATCGAGCTTAAAAAGACCATTTAAAACAATCCTCTTAAAATGATATAAATTGATAAAGTGGCAGTTCAAACCTACGTGAGACTACTACTATGAGAATCAGAAGTATTATTAAGGTATTTAGCATAAGTATTTATTATATTACTTTCCATTACTAAGTGTTGGAAGCTCCGTCCATGGCTTCCCTCCCGCCTTCTACGCCTTCTAACTCTTTCACCTCTCATTCCCCACGTTTTTTTAAAACCTATACATATATATTGTTATTAATTATATTTAATAAATTTACCGAATAATAAGATATATGTGACCACACCAAATTTCAATTTCACATTTTTTCTACAATGCACCAACAAACGGACGGACAGAAAAAAGACAAAATCTAATGAAGAGGTCTGTGTCGTGTCTAACTATGTAATCTCTTATTATCCTAGCCGCTACTATTTTCTTGTATGTATAAAAAAACATAGTTTACAGGAATATTCTAACAACATTACAAGTCATTCCGGGGACACAAATAGTATAGCTTATATTGTATGGGATTTGATATAATTATAACACAGATTTTTTAAAAACACACTTAGGTTCCTGAACGCAAAAAAATATTATCTTCTGTGATTAATAGTGTGAAATATTAAAATGTATGAATATAATTCGGAGCATGTCTCTTCTAGGTAAGTCACGTGGACGTACCATTGTCTAGGGCTGCGATTCCAACACATTATAAAGGACTCTTTAAAAAAAAGCCGTCGCTACTGATACGGTAGTGTTTAAAAATCAACTCTTTATTTATTACTTCAATGTGGATATTACTATTCATGAAGTATTCTTGGTAGGTAAATGATAATCTTTTCAAGTGGATTAACTTAACGTTCCTAAAAATAATAAGAAAATCCGGAAATCGATTGTAGATAGAGAGTAAAGTACCGACTCAATGTTACTATGTATTATAAAATGAATTATTCATCGTTGATGCTCAAAGCTTCCCTAAGCATTTGATTATTGTTTGATTCCAAAAGTACCCTCGTACACACCTCTCTCACCCCTCTTCACACACTGCACTGTCACCCCCCTGGTGGATATTGAGGGAAGCTGTACGAACTAAACGTGAATTAAGAATATTTTAATTGGGTATACAATTTAAAATGACTTTTTCCTGTTATTATCTCATATGTATCTATAGCTTGACCGTTCTCACAAGGTAATCTGTCATAAAACTAAATAAGATAATCTGTCATGAATAATGACAGAGCTTAATTTTGAATGGCTCTGTACTAAAAAAATCGCTCATGGTATAAACATTAAGAAGAACTTAATAATATTAGCCAAATACCAATATTACTCAAATAGCCAAATTGCGATCTAAAAACTCTAATTGCATGGCTGACAACGTCTCTGGAGAAAAGCTAACAGGTCTAAGAAACACCGGGAAATGTGAGTAAAAAGAGAATTAGAGAATTTATATTTCAAGATATTGCAAATTGGTTATTTCGTTAACTATCTATCTATTTAAAAACAAGTTTCTTGTGGAGTGTTTTAAGGAATCTAGCGATGGATAAAGTTACATACAATTAAATACATGACATGTCTGCTCGTAAAATGCATTTCAGATACTTAACATTTTAATAAAATACGCTGAAAATAACTGAAGTATCTCTTGAAGTCTTTCACGTTACTGAAAAGCGTTTTTCACATCTCTGACATTTCAGTTTCAATCGACGCTAACTATGTAGTTACAATCGTTTATTTTAATGTACCTAAAGATTATTTTGGAGAAGTTATATTTTATCTTTAGATTACCTAAAATGTTTTGATATTTTTTCATTTTGATTAATTCGAATGTTCCATATTCGTTGTTATTCGACGTGACTAATGAAACTAAATTAACGCAATATAAGAAATAAATATTTTCAAAAAATGTTTGTTGTAACTAATTACTAATATTAAATAGAATAAAACAAAAATATATTTATGTCATACTTACATACATATATTAGTATTATCTCATACTTTTAAATTTAATTTAAATAATAGTTTTTTAAAAACACTTGACTTTAACTGGAAATTTATGCGATATTTATTTAGATAACAGTCCCTAGAAATTAACTTAGTGTTCATAATGATAAAAGAATATGTAAGAGAACAAAATAGTAATATTATATTTTGATATTAAATAAGTAATGTTTCCGAAGATTAATCTGTTGGAAAATATTCGGTTGCTATCAATGAATCCAGCAATTTTTTTCGTTAAATAATAAACATCGCAAATTCTTCGTGAAAAGTAAATCATCATATAATATATCTTTACAAAACCCGTACCCAATGATCTAGTTTTAGGAATTGTAATTGTAACTCTAATTATTTTCTTTGTTAGAAAAGGAAATATAAATCTGCATTAGACATTTTTGATTGAATGTAGATCCAGATTTATTATTATGTATTTATTATATGTACCGGTATAACTTATAAGAGGTACCGGTATAACTTATAACTTGTAGGTGATAACTTAAAATTCACCAGTTTTGGAAATCATATACTATTTTAAATTTCTTGTTACATATGCATTACCTCTCTCTATTTTTAGTTTAGGTACATTAGTTACGTATCGTATCACGTTATAAGAGTCAAAATATTATTAAAGTTATCACATGTTATTTATATTGTACATTTATTTAGTGCATTGAACTGTCTTATTATTAGAAACATCATTGTGACTTGTTACATTCATCGAATGTACTAAACACTCGTAATATCTATATATCATTCATAGAAGAAGTAAACAGAGGTCACTTCAATTATCACGTACTTAAGTATTACGTACGTATTTTACTGTAAGAGGCACTTGACCGAATTTTCTTAAACTGTCTTGGCTGAAAGTCAAGCTGAAATCTTCCGGGTGGCTGAAGTCGAGTCGGTGGCTGAAAACTGTTTCTAACATGGAATTAGCACAGTTTTTCAGATTTTTATGTTTGTATATAAGGGACACTTTGAACGAGGATTTGATAGTTGTGTCGAATTGTCGTTGTACAAAATCGCTGTATCTAGACACCAATATAATGGGTACGTACTACGTAGGTATACACACAATAAAACATGCTCAGGTTTAGAAGTATAATTAATAAAGACAAAGAATAATTGATACCTATGTGCAAATCAAAGAGGGAAAATATTTTGAAGGGGAAAGGGGGAGGGAGAGGAGAGGAAGTTGATGGCAACTAATGTATAATAATATATATATTATAAGAGGTAAAGGGTCAAGAGATACATCACATTAAGTAAAGGTAGATAGACACCTGTCTTTCATTTGTCCCTCAGAACCCATGTAATTTTATGGTTACTTTTGTCTTAAATACCTTAATTCAACCCTCATCGTTCCCGAAACGTATGACATTGACGAAAATATACGTTTAAGCTTTTTAAATCCTTTTGCTAATACATTCCACGGTTAATTATTAACAGGTAGAGTACGAAACCTACGTATTATATTATGTATATAATTTTTTAAGTTAATGATGTATATCTCCCTTAATACATAATAATATATATTTTATTTATATTAAGCCGAAATACCAAAAGTTCCATAATATTTCCTTTACTTTTTGAATCCCGAGCGACGCGACGGTGGTCACAGACAAGACATATATAGATATTTATGCAAACAAATTTAAAAGTCAAAGTTTGTAAATAAAATACCTACAGCTTATTCAACATAGTTCGTCAAAACTCCGACATTATCAACATCAAAGCTTATCAGGATTTTTATAAACGCATACTTCTATACAAAGGACTTTGTCATGGCGTTTTAATTTGCGATGACAATCTATTTCTGAAAACGATCAACGAGATTTTTGTCCATTTTTTTAACGTCAACTGAATCATATAAATACATATATACTGTCTATATGTTGATATTCAGAAGTTTTTTGACATAATATATTAAAAATGTAACAGCTTCTTGAATAATATTCTTTAAATTAAAACAATCTCAACGTTTTAGAACAATCGTTTTAATATGTATATATATATCTGTCTATAATTAATATAGTATATTTATTTACATAATATAAAGAGATATAGTTTCTAATTCCTAATTCAAAAAAGCATGAAACTTTATTAAATTCCTTTAATATTTCTAATTAGAATAAACAATTGACAGTAAATTTAAAATGAGTCAAGTACACGGTCAGTCATCGTGTATATCGAACAGTAATTATTAAAACTTTTTGTATTCTTCAACACAGCGCAGGTCGCTAATGAAAAAAATACCAAAATACGTTATTAAAGTGTGTTTTTCATTGTTGACGCTACACAAACAAGGAAAATAATTACTACAGATCTGACAAGAACCGACTACAGAATTTCGTCAGGTTTATATTTTGTGTTTTTTAAAATCGACTTCAACCAAAAACAGCCCATTACATTAGATATTACTCACAGCGACCTGGCCGCGTTCACTACGTTCACACAGATATAGACTATTAAATATTGTTAATATAATATACTACATAGGTATGACATCCGTTTATTAGACAAATGCGTTTTAGATGTTCTTATTACTTAAGATAACATTTTTGTTCGTTGTCAGAAAATCATTTGCCCCCTAAAGTCGCTAATGAGTCGTTAAGTCGAGTCACACACAACGTTTGAAATAGTGTTTATATTATTTATTTAATATTTTATATTTAAAATTTCTTTACGAATATATATTCGAAAAGAAATTTTGAATATCTTTAGAAGGTATGTAAATATTGTAACTAATTATGAATTTTCATTCTCAAATGAAATAAAATACTAGAAAAATCTATGTTAACGGAAACTGAATATTAAATTGTTACTCAGTTTATTTAAAATAAATAAGAATAAAAAATAAATCTTATTAGTTTCAAAAAGTACTTTAAGGAAGATTGTTTAACATTTAAAAAAAACATTAAGGATAGAAATATTTTTAAGCTATTGCATAGCTTCTATCGCGGGCCTTGAGCGTGGAGACCAAACCAGAAATTCCGTAACGAAAATAACCTAACACCCCCCACTCTGCATACTATGAAGCTCGGCACCAAGTTGTTAATATGTACCTATTATGAACTTATTGATTAGTACTTGTTAAGGGTGAGTTTAGGATTAATGTTTTAGTTGTACAAAGGTATTTTTTTCAACAAGCCGACGATAGTTTGATATTGAAATGCAGATATCGTAGTCGATATCTATTTCAAATAAGTTTTGGTTTTTTTTTCTATGTAAATTATTTAAACTACACAAACTCAACAATCGTAAACTTAGTATACTGTACATTTTTTACATTACACTTTGTTTTTTCTCTCTTCCTAGTTTACTTCTTATCTTAAAATTAAATGTTTTTTTTTATAGATATACCTACGTTTAAAGTGTAAGGCATAAAAATATAGCACCTACTTTATAGGAGTGGGTAATATCGTCTTTGTCACGTTAACTGCGAAACAAATTATATTGATATTACAGTTAACATTGAGAGAAGTGAAAAAGAGGTTATGAAAAATTATAATTTTATTATAGCAGTAAAAGCTAATTTATTCACATTAAATCGTTAAATATCTAGTTTCATAGAAATAGTTCAGTGCCAAAATATATCTTCTTCAACAATTTCTAAAATTGTATGGTATGTATGTATATATGTATGTATGGTATGTATTATTATTTAATAATCGGGAATTAACGCGTCCGGAATAGGTATCACCTACCTATTATTTGCCTGACGTTTCTACGAGGTTGTACCGGCCGTGGTCACAGACTGAGTCAGCCTGTTTTTCCCCATTTTTTAAATAATCATATACATATAATGAAACGCGATTGTTTAAAAGTGTAAGTCCATACACTTTTAAACGTTGTATGTGTATGTGTTTAAAAATAGTTGATACAAGAAGTGTTTTATCTAATTTATGAGGGAAAAAACATAAAAGCAACTGATATATCGAAATATCGATATATTTTTTAAATATCAAACCCCGATATTGATACATTTAAAAATATCGATATATCGAAAACCCGATATATTATTTAAAAATATGAAGATTCCTGTAAATTAGTCATTTCGTTAATAAAAAAAAATCTTATCGGTCTCCACACTGAAAAAGTGTAACTTGAATTAATATAAAAAAATACTGCATAAATAACTAAATAATTATAATTACATACGTTGACAAAAAATGCTATGCAATAGCTTTATCGCGGCAGTCTCCGAGTGCCACACGTCTTTTTAATACGCTTTTATTAGCTTGGGTTATATGTATGTATGTATGTATGTATGTATGTATGTATGTATGAATGTAACGGAATCTTCGAGCTTAATTTTCACCAGGTTCCAGCGATCCGATTAAATTAAAACTTTGCACACGTATCAAGGACCGATGACAATGCAATAATTTGATAAAAGTTTCCCAAAAAAAAATAAAAAATAAAAAATTAAAAAATTAAAAATAAATAAACAATAGTTTAAAAACTAAAAAAACACGCTTTTATTGCTTACCGAATATCGGGGTGCTCGATATTTAAGGTATTACAATCATTCTATTAGCAACTATCTATGAGAGGATAGTTATGAATCACAGTAAAATGCACCCCACGATTTTTACTCAGAATTGAATTATTCTGTTAATAACTTAAATTTTATTATAATTGTATATTAAGGCGATTCACTATGATTAATTGTTCGATCTTCTACTACTGTAATTTTGTACTCTTTGTCATTAAAAATTATTTTCTAGTTTTTAGTTCGGTTAGCAATAAAAGCGTGTTTTTTTAGTTTTTTAAACTATTGTTTATTTTTTAAACAAGATTTTGTATCATATTTATCTATTATTTATTTTCAATTTATGTTTTTACTGGTGCTATATTTATATATAATAATATACATATTTAAATAAATCTTATATTTAAAAAAATATCCGGATGGAACGATGTTCTTTTCGATTAATTATTGAAGGAATTGTAATAAAAAATATTAAATTATTAATAGAAGCTAATATGCTAATGAATAATATTTGTATACTATTTTTGTATGATATTTCGCCAATAATTTATAATAAATGTAAATAAAATGAATAACTAAATTAAAAAGTGTTAATCAATAAACCCATGAGTTATTGTCCCGCCACCTAGCGGTTTCACTTTGTACTGATATGTTTATATAACAGATGTAGTTATGTTACCCTAAGATATAAATAGATGGCGTTGTTACAAAATATTACGAGTATATTTGATTACAAATTTGTATTATTATTTTAATTTAAACTGTCTTATTTGCAAATTGATTATAAAAAACAAACTCCAATGTCAAATAAATAATAAAAAACTACTAAGCAATTTAATATAATACAAAAAATAATAATGAGAGAAATGAAAATATCTCGCTTTCTTTCTATAAGAGAGAGAGAGAGAGATAGCAAAACATGTCGTGCTAACTTTTCGTAAGAATTTTTACCCTTTCAAAACGCTCCATAAGGAACTACGTTCCAAAAATATTTAATGTTTATAATATTAAAAAACAAAATTCATTTGTTTTTCTTCGCAGAATTATACTAACTCTTAAATTATCGCGTTTCATTATATATTATTATTTAAGAAATCGGGAATTAACGCGAAAGAATAGGTATCACATACCTTTTATGTGCCTGACGTTTCGACCAGGTTGCACTGGCCATGGTCACAGGGTGACTGTCTTAGCGGTGCAGGCTCTCCGTCGTCGAATCCGTGGGGAAGAAATTTCTTCATCCGCACATCTTCATTATTACTTTAATCCATCTTCCCGATTGAAAGTCCTGTTTTCAATCGCTTCACGTACAACTCGAGCATAAAAGTGTTATTCTGTGGAGAGGACCTGGGTACGATGAAATTCAATCCAGTGATTGGTTCCCGCTTCCAATGCATGTTCTGCGATCGCTGATTTATTCGTCGGTCGGTTCTTTACAGAAGCAATATGTTCTTTGACCCTTTCCGAAATAGAGCGCTTCGTTTGTCCTATGTAAGAACTAACGCAGCTGCAGTTTATTTTATAAACACCTGGAGTCTGTAGCGGTAATACATCCTTTGGTGTACCTACGATGTTGTGAACCTTTATGTCCGGTTTATAAACGGTCGGGATGGAGTATTTCTTTAAGATGGAGCCGATCTTATCCGTTACTCTTTTGACATAAGGTATATAGGCTGGCTGTCTGCTCACCTCCGGATGCTTACGTCTTCTGGTTGATTGTTTTAAACGTTCCCTAACCTGATATCCGTTATTTTTAGTACCTCCTGAACATAGTCCAATTCAGCTATATATATTCAGCAGGAGATCAGCTGTTTCCTTGCTCTTTCTCTTTTCCTTTCGGGTTAGTTATCAGAATGTATGTATGTATGTATGTTACAAACCCTCATTTCAAGAGTCTTGTGACTCTCGTCTCGAGTTTTCATTACGTATGTTACATATATTTGTTTACAAACTTAATTAGAGTAAGGTATGATGCAATCGAGCTGAAAATGAAATGTTATATTAAAACAAGCGATACTATGTAATTTAGTTAAATGCTTTCATGAAAGGTTAAGGTTTGAAACTTCACTACGTTTAGATATTATTTTTTTAAAACTAAAGCTTCATTGTCTGAGCAATAGTAGGTATACATTTTATGCAGCTACGACTACATCACTGTGCACTGATACCACTATATAACTTATTATTCAGTACTTAAACTAAGGAATGAAGGAACACCTGTTGAATTTTAAACAGCATTACTTAAAGAGAATTTGGAAATAATGTTGCCTCTCAAATACGAATGTTTTGTAATTGTATACAACAAATAAAATAATCGTTATATATTTTTGTAAATCATTTTAAGATCATTATTTCAAATGATTAAGCACAAAATAAGAATTATATAGGAAACAGCTATTATGAAACTAAATAAGTAACATTATTTTTTTTATTGATAGATTGATTGGCAGGATATCCGACAATTATTATCAAATCTCAGTAATTTTAAATTTAAATCGTTAAACAGATCTATTTTTTAGTTAAATAAGTTAAAACAGTAAATAATATAAGATTATTACGATCAAACAGACCAACAGACGCAACACGTTCTCTTTTTTATTAGTAGTCTCATAATCGTTATTTCATTATAAACAATATTATATTTATGTTTCCTTAGTTACAAACAAACATTAAAAATAAATGAATTTATTAATTCAATTCTTATTTTTTCTAACATTGCGCGTCTATACTTGATACCGCCATCTTGATTATATTAAAATAAATATATATAGGTAATTAAACATTATATCCAGTAAATTACCTACAATACTTATTGTGGTCGGTATTAAACTGAACTTCTGATAAAGCTAATAGAATAAATTCACTTTTTAGGTCTTTAGTTGAAAAATACAATTAACAATGTTATGAATACAATCTTAAGTTCTTTCTAACAGTGTGATGTAAATTTGTTATTTGACTTATTAATACCTATTTATTTTATAGACTTATTAATACACATTTAACGATATTTCATTATTAATACCTATTGACTTGGAAGAAAATAAAATAAATTTGTTATTTTATTTTCTTCCAAGTCAATAGGTATTAATAATGAAATATCGTTAAATGTGTACTCATTCACCGAAGTGTGCATTTCTAAGTCACAATACAAATTATATTTACATTATATAATAATATTTAATTATACCTATTACAGGTATATCATTTGCATACGAATTATACAAGAGTAATATAAAAATAAATAATAGTTAAACAATTACAAGTTAAAAGATAAATATATATAAATGTATATATATGTAGGTAAGTCAAGCTTTGGTAGCAATAATTAATAAAACAATACATTGAATCTGTAGATTTGACCGCAACAGCATTTAATTGAGTATATTATGTATATGAAATTCATTTATTTGATGTTCAGATGCAGCCTAACATAGTAAGAGTAGGTACATGTGTGTGGTTAACAAATAAAACAAAATCGTAATTTTTATAAACTTTATTTAATGATGTTCAGATGCAACCTAACATAGTAAGAGTAGGTACATGTGTGTGATTAACAAATAAAACAAAATCGTAATTTTTATAAATAAATAAATTAAATACTGTGGCCAGCAAGACGAGCAGCAGAAGTTCACCAGCATAACAACCTGACCTAAAACGTTAGGTTAGGATCAACTAATAACTTCTAAGGGGGCTTGTGATGCAGCTAGTTGCTTTAACAAGAACAACAAACATCGTCAAACAAACATTGCTAAAATGACATTCATTGCCGAGCCACACCGTCTTTTATAATCTATTATAATTTATTGGGGATTTACTGTACAATCGTATACAATTAACCATAAAGGATAATACATGGTACATGGTAATGAAATGCATGGTACATATTTTTTTTTATGTCTATACTGTTAGCCCTGTTGGCTATTACAGCGTCATCGGGGGAGCGAGTGGGTCAGGAGACCCACCCTTAAAAAGGGGGGGCCAGATGGGCACCCATGGGGAACGACGTCCCGAAGGCGTCTCAGATTGAGACACGGACCACGACTCGGGGCGTCGTTAGTCAGGAGGGAAGCTAAGAATTTCATCAATTAACTGTAAAGGACTTAAACGGAATCAAAAGTTCTTAAAAGACTTGTGTCTTGATTGTAATATATTATTATTACAAGAGACGTGGCTTTTTCCGGATAAGTTACATTTCCTCACAGAAATTGATACTAACGTTCGAGGCTTGGGAACCTCAGCAATAGATAACAGCAGATTATTATACGGTCGCCCTTTTGGTGGTGTTGGAATTTTGTGGCACAAAAATATAAGTGCAAAGCCTGTTGACTGCGGTTCGCCACGAGTTGCAGCGATATTAATTTTTGAGGATAGAGATTGCTTTTGTTCACTGTATACATGCCAACTGAAAGCTATGATAACCTTGAGGAGTTCACACAATGTTTATCTATTATAACAGCAATAGTGGACGAACAGGATTGCCGTGACTGTATCACCATGGGAGATTTTAATGCAGACCCTAATAGATTGTTCGGAAGAGAATTGTTAAATTTTTCTTTAGAAAACGATTTTGTTTGCTGTGATATTCAACGCCTGGCTTGTGATAGTTACACATTTGTAAGTGATGCACATAACACTGTCTCCTGGCTCGATCACTGTATGTCTTCAGTTAGCTTAGAATCCAAAATAGAGAACATATCGATTCAATATGATATGGATTGGTCGGATCATAGGGCTGTGTCAGTATCGTTGGACATAGAATGTTTGAGCTCTTCAACGGTGCAGAAAGATAATTTTCCATCGTCACTCAAGTGGTGTCCTAGGAATGATCAAGATATTTCGTATTACATGAAGGAAGTAAGTAAACGGTTGTTGAGAGTAGAACCTATAAATCTCTCAAAACTACAGGATGCAAGTGACAAGGAAGCTGAGGACAGTATAAACATGAATTACACTAATATCATTACATCTATGCAGACTGCTTCCTCAAGAGCATTTAAATACCAAAAAGGACGTCAACATAAGGGAAGAAACATTCCAGGTTGGAATGACAGAGTGAAACAAAGTTACGATCACTCGAGGGCAGCCTACATCAGATGGCTGATTAACGGTAGACCTAACACGGGACCTATTGCTACCTCAAGAATTAACTCAAAGAAAATTTTAATTAACTCAAAGAAAATTTTTAAAAAAGAGTTCAAAAAATGTCTTAATGAATCAGAAAGTATACGAGCGGATAAGTTTGCTATGAGTCTACATACTAATAATTTTAAGTATTTCTGGAAGGAGACGAATAAATCTATGAAGATTCATACGGATACCTTAGCGTTGGAGGTTGACGGGCATACTAGATTAGAAGATATAGCGAATTTGATGGCCAATCAATTTGGATACCAACGAACTGCTGATTCAATTCCATGTAATATAGAAGGCAACTCCGAGATAACTATCAGGGATAATGAGATAAAAAGAGCTATAAGTAGCGAAAGACTCAAAAAATCACCGGGCCACGATGGTTTGAGCGCAACACCTACAATTCTTCTGCCCACACTTGTTAAGGTTGTTAAGTGCCTTGTTTAATGCTATGCTTATGCGTAGCCATTTACCACCAGAAATGACTAAAACGACCGTTATACCCGTTCTAAAAAATCAGAAGGCTGATATATCAAAACCATCCAATTACCGTCCGATATCTCTCGCAATAATTACTGTAAAAATATTCGAGAGAGTTCTATATGACCGTAAAAAAGACAGTATCAAAACACGTGATAATCAAATGGGCTTTAAAGAGAACACAGGAACTGATATGGCAATATTTACTCTGAAGCAAACGGTAACATATTATACTCAAAGAAAAACTAGTGTAAACTGCTTCTTAGATCTAAGTATGGCATTCGACAGAGTATAACATTCTAAGCTTTGGAACACTTTGGAGCAGGCGAAAGTACCACATAGTGTCGTAAATATACTTCGGGTCTGGTATGGACAACAAGAGAATTGTGTCGAATGGGGAAACCATACGTCGGGCCCATTTTACCTATCAAACGGTGTAATACAGGGTGGTGTAATGTCTCCTAGTCTCTTCAATATCTACATGGATGGCTTAAGCAAGAGATTAATTGAGGCTCGTATGGGAACACGACACGTAACAACGTGAACAATGTGTGCGCTAACCATATTGCCTACGCAGACGATATGGTGTTACTTACGCCTAGCATCAGAGCGATGCGGAAACTGCTAAACATTTGTGAGCAGTATGTTCGTGAACACAATATGCTATATAATAACACCAAAACGAAACTTGCTGTTTTCCGTTACGGTAAAGGTCCAGATATTGTACCACCGGTGAGCCTCAATAATAATGACATCTCTACTGCAGCCTCTTTTAAATATCTCGGGCACATAATAAGGCAGGATCTCTCAGATATCGACGATATTGATCGACAAAGAAGAGCAATCACTGTTAGGGCTAATATGATTTCACGTAGATTTCACAAGTGCAGTGCAGAGGTGAAAAGAGTTCTTTTTCGCACTTTCTGTATAAGTATGTACACTAATGTGCTGTGGTGTAAATACACGCAAACTGCCATAAATGCCATCAGAGTCCAATAAAATAATGCACTAAGATTAATATTCAGGCTGCCACGCTATTGTTGTGCCTCCGAAATGTTTGCGGTCATTCGTCTTCAGGGTTTTTGGGCACTGATGAGACAGACTACGGCTACAACATGGCTTCGTTACTTGCGGAGTAAAAACGAACTTATTAAAGCCACCGTGGAAGTGAATGTTGGTTACTTGACAAGACACTGGTCTCACGTGCATAAAAACCTACAAGGAGTGTGTTAGAGCATTGTATATGACGGATAATAATGTAAATTTTGTTTTTGTTTAAATTTTTATTTCTTTTCTTATTTATAAATTTTTATTGTTTTTAATATGTTTTAATGGGACTTAATTTGATTTTTATTTTTTATTGAGTGTTTATCGTTATGTTTAATTAATCTAAATTAATTTATATTTAATTAAACTTTACTTGACTTAATTTATATTTATAATCAATTTATATTTTCAATACATTTTCTTTCCTTTAATTTATTTATAATAGATTAAAATTATAAAATTTTGTTTTAACATATTTTCTTAATATAATATAAACTGACATTACTTAATTTAATTTATTCAATGTAACTTAATGAAATAAACTTTTGTTGTAAGTTAAATTCACTTTGTATCTATATGAGTAATATCTTTAGCAATTGATTGTATTGAATCTATTTCTATGGAATGTATTTTCTGGCAATAAATGATATTATTATTATTATTATTAAGAAAATTTGGATACTAGCGTCCTCCAACGGCAGAACGCCGGAGCAACGGAGCACTTACTCAGTTGGGACCTCGTCTATACCGGTATAGACGGTGTGTGTCTGTATGTTGTGTGGTGTCACTTATGCCTACGCGTACACGTTATTACCTACTGTGAACGCGTCATCGGGGTCAACGAGTACCGACTTGGGTCTTCTTTTTCTGACTAAAGTAGTCTTACGTGGTCTATACTCTGCGGCATCAACCACCAGTGGGTTCGGGTGTCGTTCAGCACGTTCAAAGTACTTTTGAGAAAGCCCCTTGAAGTACTGAGCGATGGTCGGAAGGTCTAAGTCTCTATGGAGATCGATATTGCGTACGAACCACGGCGCCCCGGTTGCAATCCGTGTAAACCTGTTCTGAATCACCTGAAGGTGTTTCAGATTAGCGTGCGCAAAAGCGGGACTCGCATAGGACATAAAGGAACGTATGCAAGCTTTGTAAAGTGTCACCTTATTGTGAAGGGACATTTTACTCCGCTAATATGTAGGCCGCTCTGCTACGAACGGTCCTAATATGCGCAGTGAAAACTAACTTTCTATCTAACGTTACTCCTAGGTATTTTGCCTCGTTTTTCCAAGGTATCGGTCTATCAAAGAGTTTGAGTCGCGAGAGGATCCTTGGGGGGCCTCGTTCGAAGAGCACCGAAACGCTCTTCTCAGGGTTTACCTCGATCCGCCGTTTCCGCAGCCAACTCTCGAGGGAGTCGAATGCGGATTGGAGACGTTGGTATATCTCCCAGTGATCCTTAGAGGACGTGTAAAGCGCGGTATCGTCCGCGTACATGGCAAGGTGCACTTTAGATCGCGGCCTAGGAATATCGCTAGCGTAGATGGAGTAGAGGATAGGCGAGAGAACTGAACCCTGGGGGACACCCGCCCTGATGGGGCGGGGAGTTGACAAAACGCCTTCCACTCTGTAGCGAAAGGAGCGATTTGACAGGTAGTCCGGTATGATGAGTACGAGTCTGTCCGACCCCTTGAAATGGTATAACTTGTACACCAGTCCATTGTGCCAGACCCTGTCGAACGCCTTAGCTACATCGAGGAAGAGCGCTCCTGTCCTATGCTTCTTGGCCCTCACAGTGGCCCCTATCAGTATGTGCTCCGTAAGGCGTTGCACCTGATGGAAACATGAATGGTTTTCTCTAAAGCCGAACTGCTCATTTGGGATGATTTTGAGTCTCTCGACTTCCGATCTAAGTCTACAGAGGATGATTCTCTCATATACTTTCCCTAAGGAACTAAGAAGACTAATGGGACGGTAACTATTAGGCAGATGCCGGGGTTTGCCCGGCTTATGGAACCCTATCACTATGGCCTCTTTCCACTGGGCCGGAAACGAGCAACCGGCCAGTAGAGCGTTAAAAATGGTAACCAATAGGTAAATTAAAGGAGGCGGAAGAAGCTTTATCACTTTGTTAGTGATCCTATCGGGACCTTGCGATTTCTTGGCGTGAAGCGCCCTAACTATGGACGTCACCTCGTCTAGGTTCGTTTCCTTCATTGGCGGACCGACCGGTGGCTAAGAACACATTATATTGACCGATTTGTCGACTATTTCGACATGATCGCGATCAACCGATTGAGCAGACAGACGGCACTGGCTCTCTAGACTGTCGGCTAAGCACTCAGCTTTGTCAAGGTCGTCAAACGTCCAACCAAGGGAGGCATATCTAAGACAGTAACCGCCTTCAACGTTCTCTGCAACCGCCAGAATGTCTGATATGTTGGAGAGAGCGCCGCAAGCGTCCAATTCCAGCCGCTATCTCTGAAGTCATCGAGAGCTTGTCTCGACTCCCTCTGGAGACGGCGCAGCCTCCGTCGGTTTTCATCTGTCGGGTATCGGTCGTGGGCTCTAATCGCGGCGTTTTTACGGGTGATGAGTAGTCTAATATCCGGAGGGAGTGCTCGGTAACCCTCGAAGTTCACTTGGACCTCCCTCGAGGACTGTCCTATGCTATCTTCCAAATGCTCTGTGAAGTTAGTCGCGGCTGAGACAGCGTCCTCGACCGATATAAGCTGGTCAGGAATTTTGTCGAGGTGCGCTGATACGGGGGAATGGAGTTGCTCTCGAAGCTTCGTCCAGTTAATAATTGTTTTTGTCGCGGGTTCCCTAAGGGGGGGAAGTCCTAGCTGAAATAGGACCGGTCGATGGTCAGAGTCTAGCTCGGATAGTGTCTCGATAGAACGTAACTGGAGTGTCACGCCCTTCAAGAGTACTATGTCGAGCACGTCGGGTCTGTCATGTCGGAAGTCTGTGTCGCAGTATCGCGTGGGACTTAAAGGCGCGGTGATCTCGAAGTCGAGACCAGCCTTGTAACTTAGCCTATCAAGGAGATTTCCTCTACTGTTTGCGACAGTAGAGTTCCAGCGGGGATGTTTGCAATTTAGGTCGCCGGCCAGAATGGTTGCGTTACCTAATTGGAGTAAGGACTTAAGGTCCCTCTCAACTAAGGCTTTATTGGGAGAAAGATAGACGGATGCTAGTACGATCGACTGATGGCCGGTCATACCCACCTGACATAATGACGCTTGTACGTTAACTAGTTGGGGCGGATCGAGCGGAGTGCAATGAAGAGACCTTCTGTAGTAGATGATGGTTCCCCCCTTCGCGGTTGCCCTATCGTTCCTAAAGAGACGGTAATTCGCGATGCGCGGATCACGATTACACGGCTTCGTAAAGGTCTTTTGTACTAACAGGACGTCTATCTGGTGCGTGACCACGAAGTCGCGCACTAGATCTATCTGCTTAAGTAGCCCGTTCGCGTTTACCCTTCCACGCGATGTCATCATGTTGACATCGTGTGTTCGTATATCGATTTGATTAGGACGGCGTGCTTGAGGAGCACTTTTATCCTCGCGGGAGGGTTCCGCGCGGAATCCCTCATTTCGTTCGAAAAGACTAGGAGCTCTTCGATGTCTATTACACCGAAGAGGCTCGTGACGCACGCGAGCGAACTCGCAACTCCGTCGGTGGAGTTACGAACCGGCGGCGACGGTATCGACTGGGGGACGGGCTGTGGGATAATCCTCGGAGGCTTCACCCAAGCGTTCGCGACCGCGTTCGCGGGTGCCTTAGGGACCGCGGGCCTCCTAGGGCCTAGAGGAGCCCATGGAGGCTGGACGAACCGAGGAGGATGCCTTGCCGGCTGTGTCCTGCGGGGGACTTCCGTGGCGCTGAAGGCGCCTCCGCGGACGCTGAAGGCGCTTACGACGGCGACGCGGACGCGGGCGCTTCGGGCGCGATCGGCGCGCGTTCGCGAGTCGGGCCCGGGCTTGAAGAACGGTCGGGCGACGCCGGTTCGCTACTAGCGGGTTTTAAGACCCGTTTTCGCGGGACGTTCGAGGAGAGCGCTTTCGTCGCCTTCCTCTTGGCCGATTTGGTTTGCACGGTCGTGAAACCGTCGTCCTCGTCAGCGTCCGAGGAAGGGGACGAACTCCCCGACTCGGAATCCGAGGCCGTCTGCTCCGTAGGAGTGGCGGCCTCAACCTCAATGTCGGAGGTGCTCTCGGTCGCGATCGCGGCGCGCGAGTTCGAGGGCTGAGCCTCGGTGCCTAACAAGATAGAATAGCGCAGGCATAATTCAGGCGCAATTCCGTGGACCCAGCCAAAAAACTGCGACTTGGACAGATCTTCGGGTTCCGCCGCGGATTTGGGGTCCATGGTGGAGCCGGGAGATATGAGCCGTCCTCCCTGCGTGAGCAGGGAGGCGAGTGCCTAACGTGAACCCTATCGAATCTCTGTCAGTAGGTGACAGAGGTGTGCCTAATACCCTAACGACTGTGTACTTACACGACGCAGGCTATTACGACGAAGTCTTTGAATTCCGTTTCGTACCCTAACTAGGGCGATGTCGGACTTGTTGGACCCCTATGCAGGCTCGCCGGCCCGCAGGTGTGCTTGCGGCGATGACTCACACACAAACACAATGACAAAACTGGCTTGCACACAATGGAGGCCGTTATCTTAATCTGGCGCAGGTGTTCGAACGGTCGGTGCAGGTGGTCGGCGCAGGTGTCTGGGCGGTCTGCGTGACGGCCCAGGTAGGTGGCGCAAGTAGGCGAAGCAGGTAAAAGGGACATGTGTCCCGGTCGACTGCTCGACGATGAATGATGTAAATATCGGAGTCCAAAAATAGTATTAGAAAAACACCCGACAAAGTGTTATTTATATTCCAAGAGATGCGAAAATACAAAAACAATGGTCTATGGTAATTAAAAGGGATAATATATGTATGTCAGTATACTTTATTTATAATAAGTTTATTTTAATAGTTTAAATTTATAATAAGTTGAATTATATATTGAACATTAGAAAATTTGAGTTTAAAATTAACCTAACCTAGTTTACAAAAGTTCAGTATAACTTTCTATAAAAACCGTATTCTTTTTTTTTTTTTTTTTTTGGTTTTTTTTTTGTTTTTTTTTTTTTTTTTTTTTTTACGAAATTTTTATGGTTGTCGATCTATTTCAGGTTAAGGAAGATACAGCTAATAATATTGAATATAATATGTATAACCAAACAACAAGGAGAAACATTTAATCTAAGTTTGAAGAAAGGAGTTGTTCCTCATATATTTTTGTGGCAAAAACACCAGCTGATAGAATGAGAATTTGAATAGTCAAAAGGCAAAAATTGACATCGATTAATAAAGCCTTTTCAGAGTTAGCTGTCAAAAGTAGTGTTATAAAAATGGTGACCTTTACAAAGAAGTGATATAGTAAGTAAGTCCTAGTACTGCCCATACAAATGTCTGTGATATTAATCAGCCAAGACAATATTAAATGTGATAACAAGGAAGAGCCTTGCTTTTCGCATATTAAAGATAAATTACCAAGTGACGAAGCTGTGCAAGTTAATATTAAACCGAAAAACAGAAGTAAAGATGTCAATGTAAATATCCCCGCTGAAAAACAAAATGTAGCATTGTTACCATTTCCTCATTCACACACACAATACTTTTACTTTACCAGTAAAACTAACTATTTTACATAGTTATACTTTACCTGTACAATTATGTTTTAAAAAGAAAATTCTTTACTGAAAACACAGCTGACAACAAAGTTATTTATCTGAGTCAAGTGAAGTGGAAAATGATTACCTAAACAATTGTATCATTTAATAAAATGCTTAAGCACGAAAATTTAGGTTTAAATTATTTTATTTCTCAGTAACACTAATACCACAGTATGAACTATGAACTTCGACGCCGATAATTTGAATGGCGTGTCAAATGACGTCACATTTCCTTTCGACCAATGGTGGCGCGTTTTGGAAGTTTGAATTTCGCTTCCTTAATAGGGAACATTCACGTATTTTTTTTTTGACGTAAATTAATCATTTACCTCTCTATATCGTAGAAAAAAATATAAATAGGCTTGAAAAGATTCTAGTTTCTTTTCAAAGTGAAAATTAAAACATTGAGTAAATTTGACCCGTTTAAACACCGCCATTTTGCGCGCGTTTTGCGTGACGTCAAATGATACGTCCAGTGAATGTTTACTATGAACTTTTTAGTTATATCATAGATATTTTAAGTTTTAATTACTTTACAAGTCATGGAAGAAGATAAAAATCATCTTACGAGTATTGTATAGTACCGGAGTGCAAAAATAGTATTAGTAAAACACCCAACAAAGTGTTTTTTGTATTCCAAGAGATGCGAAAATACAAAAACAATGGTGTATGGTAATTAAAAGGGATAATATATGTCCTAAATCGTGTTTATATGGTTGTGAAAATCAATTTAACGTAAGTATACTTTATTTATAATAAGTTTAATCTAATAGTTTAAATTTACAGTAAGTATTAAATATTAGAAAATTTGAGTTTAAAATTAACCTAGGTTAGGTTAGGTTAGGTTAGGTTACTGAAAAAACGGGGCCACCGCTGTCAGAGGCCCAGTATGGTTTCCGGTCTGGGCGATCGACAATCGACGCCCTGACCACCCTGAAGGCTCTCACAACGGGGGCCGTGAGGGATGGGGAGGTTGTCCTGGGGGTGTCGCTAGATATAGCTAACGCCTTCAACAGCCTTCCCTTTGAGACAATTGCCGAGGCACTCCGATATCATGGGGTGCCTCCGTATCTCGGAAGGCTGTTGGAAGCATACCTTCGGGATAGGGCAGTAGTTTGGGAAACTGGCGACGGGCGATTGCATGAGCGGCGCATGGGGTGCGGTGTTCCACAGGGGTCGGTTCTGGGTCCGATTCTGTGGAACATCGGATATGACTGGCTCCTGCGTGAGCCGGTTCCCACAGGGGCGGGGGTAATCTGTTATGCAGACGACACCCTCGTCCACGCCCGAGGAGGGTCCTACGCGGAAGCTGCGCAACTGGCCACCACCGCTACGAATTTGGTGGTGGACAGAATTGGGATGCTGGGTCTCAGGGTCTCGGTTTCGAAAACGGAGGCCCTCTTATTTCACGGCCCACGTAGGGGTGCGCCCAGGGGCGCGAGCATCGTCGTCCGGGGTGAAGAGGTCCTGGTCGGGGCCCAGATGAAGAATCTGGGCCTCATCCTGGACGGACGATGGAGCTTCGGGGCACACTTTGTCCAACTCGCCCCGAAGCTCGTTGCTGCTGCCGCCTCCCTCGGCAGGCTGCTGCCTAATGTGGGGGGTCCGGGTTCGGCCTGCAGACGCCTCTACTCCGGAATCATCCGGAGTATGGCACTTTACGGTGCTCCCGTATGGGCGGATGCTCTCACCGCTAAAAATAAGGTTCTTTTAAGAAGGCCCCAGAGGATCATAGCGGTGAGAGCAATACGGGGGTACCGTACGGTGTCGTGGACGGCGGCCACCCTTATAGCGGGTGACCCCCCCTGGGAACTCCAGGCAGGGGTCCTTGCCGAAGTACACTGCTGTAGGGCAAACGCAAGAGCGCGAGGCGAGAGGCCGAACCCGATCGAGGTGTGTCGGGTTAGGACCGAGGCGGATGCGGCTCTGATCCGACGCTGGGAAGAGGACTTGGGGTCCCCAGTTGCCGGCCGGGAGACGGTGGAGGCGATCAAACCTCACCTATCCCGGTGGCTTTCGCGTCGCTGGGGAACCCTGACTTTTCGGTTGGTGCAGGTACTTACCGGACACGGGTGCTTTGGTAAGTACCTGCACCAGATAGCGGGCCGGGAATCGACCCCGGCCTGCCACGAGTGTGACGAGCCGATGGACACGGCTCGTCACACTCTGGAGGGTTGCGCTGCCTGGGGCCCACAGAGACATGCTCTGGGGGCGCACGTGGGAGGGGACCTTTCGCTGTCAAGTGTCATAGACGCGATGCTCGCCAGCGAAGGGTCGTGGTCTGCCATGGTCTCCTTCTGCGAGGAAGTGATGTCGCAGAAGGAGGCCGCGGAGCGGGTACGAGAGGCAACATCTTCCGACCCGCTCCGTCGAGGGAGGTGGGGGGTGCGTAGGAGGCGCTATGCGCGTCTTCTACCCCCGCCATAGTGTCGCTGAGGGGAGGTCTGGGGACCCCTCCTCACAAGGCGCACAGGTCTGAGGGCGCAGATAGCGCCCTACCCTGTGGACCGCGCCGGGGTGGCAGCAGTAGAATGCTAACGCGATCCTGCTCCACCCTACATGGCGATTGATGGCAGACCGGTGGGGTTTTAGTGGGTATTACCCGGCTTCTCAAGCCGGGTTGAGTCCCACATACCCCGGCCCGCAACCCCAGTCGCGACCGGGAATGCCTAAAAGCATTTCCCCACCTTAAAAAAAAAAAAAAAAAAAGGTTACTGAAAAAACAGCTGACAACAAAGTTATTTATCTGAGTCAAGTGAAGTGGAAAATGATTACCTAAACAATTGTATCATTTAATAAAATGTTTAAGCACGAAAATATACGTTTAAATTATTTATTTTTTTCAGTCACACTGATACCACAGTATGAACTTAAACGACGATATATTGAACGGTGTGTCAAATGACGTCACATTTCCTTTCGACCAATGGTGGCGCGTTTTGGAATTTTGAATTTCGCTCCCTAAATTTACACTTTTCATAAATTATTTTATGGCCTTAAATGATTAGTAAATTAAAAAAAAAAATTATTATAATAAGATGATAAAAAGTAATCGAAAAAAAATAATTGAGACCATTTAAATTTTTTTATGTTCCCTATTTACACTTTTCACAAATTATTTTAATGCCCTAAATGTTTAGTAAATAAAAAAATATGTTTTTATTATAATAAGATGATAATAAGTATGCGAAAAAAAGTATTTGAGACCATTTTAAATTTTCTGCATATTCTATATTCTTTCAATAATTAATCGAAAGGAACTTCGTAATTCGTTCCATCCGGGACACCTTGACACCTCTTAGTTTTTTTTATTATCTTACAATACATGTAGGTTATTCAGGAATATTTTTCATTGCAACTATAGGTTTATGGTAACTGGAATAAGAAACATAAGTTTGAGACTTGATATCTTCTAAATATCTGGATTTATAGCGTCAATGGTGGTCCTATATTTTGTTGTGGATTTTTGATGATAAATACTCATTTTCAATTCAATATTTTATAAAACAATGCCACCTAGAGGCGAGTTGCTGAACTAAAGAGACAAGCGTGATAATTCAAATAGTCATTAAAAATTCTGCTATTCATCGATAGATGGCAAAACTAGAAAGTATGGGGTAAGTAGGGGTACTAGGTTTTTTTCGTTTCGGTATTTCTAGATTCGGTCTCCACGCTCAAGACCCGCGATGTAAGCTACGCAATAGCTTAAAAATTAATAATATATCGAAAATTAACATATACACAAATAAGAATAGTTGAAAATACAATATAAAATAAAAAATAAAACCTAAAACATAATGATTTAAATTAAAATTACTTAGATGAATTTCTTGAGCTTTTTCTTAGATAGAATGGGCTGGCAGGCCGCAGCCGCAAGCCGCATTAATGACATCAATAGCACTAATAATGTTGCTTTACTTGTAACTCTAACTTATTTAGTAATTTATAAGTTAAATACTAAATACTATATACTATACTGTACTGTGTACTGTATTATATTATAGCTACTATACTATAGCTGTTAGCTGATCATAATATTTTGACATTTACATAAATTATTAATTCTAGTGTCCGGGCACAATATAATCGCTATACATATGTAATAATCTAAAATTATATACTCACTTACTGCGATAAATTGATTTAATCAATACTTCCTGTACTATAATTAAAATATAAAAATAAAAAAATCGAATCTCTGTTCGTAATTAAAACTAGTACGGCGAAGTTCGTCGGATAAGTTTCGAAGTAAAAAAGTTAAACTGATTAAAAGGTTACCTTCGTGGTTTGGATTTATTTTACTATTTAAGACTTATTTTGCGTAAACTTACTTGTATATACTTTACCAAACATTAGTTAGTTTCATGTACAGTATCTTTTGGATACTGCAACATTTTGCTATTGCAGTATTTTGTTTATAAATTATAAATTAAGTTCAATTGACAAAACATTTTAAAAACAAACTTGTGAAAGTAAGTTGCCCTGTACCATGTGCTTCATTATCTTTGCGGTTCGCTGCAGTTTTTTTTAACTTTCTTTTGTGTTTATTTATGTTAGCGAGTGCCCAAATACTTACAAATACCAAATATTTAGAGCATGATATTCTTAGAGATCGTTGCTTGGCTTCTCTAGAGCTCCCTATTTATTATCATCCAAATTTTAATGGTTTATTATATATATTGTGAAACTGACTTTCATTTAAGTACCGACCTATTTGGAATTATAGTTGTCTTGTTTTTGTAATATTATTTGTTTATTAGCTTATTATTAGTATTTAACTACCTTCAGATCGCACTTACTGAGTGTGTAGCATTTCAATTTCATCAAAACCAGTTCAGCATTTAAGCCGTGAAGGCGTAACTGACAGACTAAGTTACTAGATTTTATAAAATTAGTGTAGATCTAGTAAATGGTCAATAGCATTTCTTTTATGAACATTTAAGATTTTTTATAGTTTTTCAAAATTGCTAATATAAAAACTAAAAACATTTTATAGATGGAATGAATTGTCAATAAAATACGGGTTATGTAAAGTTTGAGAAAAAGCCTATAATAAGTATTTGTTCGAGTTTTTCAAAACAAATGTATTGTTTTCTATAAAATTGTTCTCTGTTTTACCTCGCTTGTTTGAATAAAAAAAAAATATAGATCATGTTAGGTAAAAATGGAAAAGCTTCGTTTAGTTTATTTTTGCAGTAACAATAAACAGAACTGTATAGTTGTAAGTAATTAAGTATTAAACATTAAATTGTCCCGTGACTTCGCTCACACTCAGCGTGTATAAGTTATTTTTATTGTCTACAAATATGTCTTGATAATGATATCGCATACATATTGACGTCATCTAATCAATTTAAGTACCTACCACAATTTTTACTTTTTCATTCCATTCGTAGGCCGTTTTTTATTCTCATTGCGTTTTTAATTCGACGAATATGTCAGTAGGCAGTAGACAGCTAAAGTATTGAAAATATTTTTAAAGTTGAACTTTTGACGAAATTTAAACCTTCCAAAAACCTTCCTAATTTCTATAGTCCTTGGAAAAATTCTTTAGTAAATAGAAATTATCTGATATATTTTAGTAGATTTCAAAATGGCTGAATTTTAAATGCAGTATATACCTATATACTATATCTAAATAAAATGTGTGGTTCTTTATGTCTAAGCGAAGTCTGTGACGAATATTTATTATTTCAATGGATAAATGTAAAATTCCTTATCGTTATTTTGTAATATCTAAAAATAATGTTTCTGTTTCATCCACATATTATAATTTTCTACAAAGAACAATATAGTGCCTTTGAGAAAATATCGCGTATAGCTGCGCCTTGCAATAAAGTAGCCATTTTGTTAGACACCGACAGATGGTGTATAATGCATAGTTGGACCAGGTCTACTATTGACTGCATGAAGTTTTCACATGAATTGTTGTTCATTATTTTTTTGAAAAGCAAATAAATGCCAAATGTTGAAAAAGGAATAGCACTTAGCATGAAAACGGAAATTAGCTTCCGTTATTTAATAGTATTAGTTAAAGTAATATAGAAGGAATTCCCCAAATATGATATAATCATATTCAATCTTAAGTGTTAAATACATAGCTGCGGTTACTGATACGACAGCGTTCATGTAATTAGTTTTAGTCGGTCGAACTTGATTTTGAAACCTCAGAATGTGAGATACAGGTGACATCAATATCTTATACTTATTAAAAGATTTATAAACTGGTTTTATTTTGTGCCTGATTCTGTTTTGCATTATAAGTGTATACCAGGTCACAGCTTAACACCTATTCACATTATAACAACTACATACAGACTCTTTTATTTTCAGAGATGGATTGAAAGTAATTATTTATGTCAGATAATTAACCTATCTACTTATTTATTACTAGCTGTTTCCCGCGACTCCGCCCACGTGTAGGTCGCTTTTCGCGTAATCTGTGGAAACTACAATTATCCAGACCTAAAATAGACTTATAGTTAATTCTGTAGTATTCTATTCTCGCGGCAATTTTATACATATAGGCATTACATTGCTAGGATATTAAACTGAAAATAATAACATACATACACATCACACACACACACACACAGCCAGGACATTATTCAGATATACATAATAAAGCATGTGAATACGAAATAATTTTTAACAAATATTATGTTTTTGAGAAATGTTCAATTAAAGAATTTCTTTGTAAAATTTCTTCAACTCTACCATATGCGAAAACAAAATCATAGCGAGTTATAAAAAAAGTCAGCGTCATCTTTTGAGTTTTTATGGAACTAAATTTAAAATGGGCATATGTTCATATTCAATTTGTTATTTTATTAAAATTCAGATAAAGCAAAGTAGAAATTCTAGCTTTATCTAAATTAAATACGTTTATGTAAACCGCCTTGAAGTAAATTTTCAATTGATCATAACTTCTTTTTCCCTTAACCGATTTTGACGAAACAAAGTTTTGACCACGCTCCAGATTATATTTTATCTACCTGTGAAAAGCGCATTCAAATTCGTTGAGTAATTTCGACATCATAACGTACCAGACAGACATACAGACAGACAAAAATTCCAAAAATAGTTTTTTTAGTTTCTGTTACTCATCTTTGTTCGCCCCCTATCTATTTTTTGGAAAATATTTAATTTTGTGATTGAGATAACCTATGTACCTACCTTCTATATGTCAGAAGTTATTGAAATACAAATTATATATATATATATATATATATATATATATATATATATAATTTGTATATATATATATACAAAATTGTCACAGATTTTGATATAATAGTACTTACGGTAGGTGGGTACTTCATGCAGCATGACAGTTCAGGGTAATAAAAACATAGTTCCATATGTAAGCCTCGCACCCAATTACTTTACTCATTCCGTCTCAAACAAAACAATAATTTGTACAAATATCGGTTTTGTAAACTACTTAAGATATAACATGTCAGAATCCAAATATTATGGATCTATGGATCGGGCACCTGGACTCACCCCGGGGGGTAATTTTTAAATCGAAGGCAATAACTTTGAACTGAAGGAAAAAACACAATTTATTAACGGAATTGCTCATTTTTGGAATGATTTATTAAACTGTCTTGTATTACTTTTAGAAACAGACCTTTTTTAATATTGCAGTCATTTATTCACATCTCGTCTTTAAAAAATGTAACATCGTATCCGTCTTTATTGAAAATATTAATAACATCAGTAAATATCAGATATTGCGAACGTTAATCCCCTTGCTATTATGTCTTACGGTCGCCAAAGGTCTTTGATTTCCTTTGTAACTCCATCTAAGATTTTAACAATGATTACAATGAAAGACGAACTTCTCTTAAGATTTCAATGAGAGGAATAGTATAAATTTAAAAAATACGTTTGTACATTGTAGCTCCTGTACACTGCGAAGACGAAATCCGGGTTCTCTTACGGAAGAAAACTATTTTCACAAAAAACAAGTTGTCATTATTTTGCAGTCACATTCTGGATAAAAAATATATAATTATTCATCGTTTAGAAGTTCAAGAATATTTTCTAGAGAATAATTTTATATAAGCGAAGATAGTAAAAGATATATAGAAACAAATATAGTATTGGGAGGCTTGTCTTTTACAATATTACCCCTTACATACAGAGCTGTAAGCCTCCGGTCTAAATTCTAAAAGTTTAACGAATATCTTATTAATCGCCAAAACCTTTCAAGGACCGATCCCTTCCCTTCCTTTGTGGTCAAGAGGAAATCATTACGAAATACTCTTTTGAAGGTTTAGTCGCTATTATGGCTCGGCTGTAGCAATTTTAAATATGTCTGTTTCCAACTTACGTATATGCAATCTAATAAATGTCATGTCTCTTCATAAAATGTCAATTTTATAAAGAAGGCTTTAATTATTAATAAGTTATAATTAGAATAAAACTATAAGCGTACTATGCGCATTTAGTATAAATTATTGTCTTTTTATTTAACCAGGTGTAAGACAAAATATTGTAAGGAAACTATTTCCCTGTACTGATGTATTTTCTACTGTACACAGTATTCCTATATATTTCCTGTAAAATGTTTTAGACCGAACTGAACTGAAAAACCTTTCATATTGAATAACCTAAAAAGTTAGTAATTATATTGGCCAGCAGTTTTCTTCTAATATTTAATACAACTTATTTCATATTTTGTACAATACATAAGAAACTCGATAAATATGGTCCGCTTCACAATGCAAGAAATATAAGGCCGTGTGAGAAATAGTAAATAAAACTGAAACAAAGAAAACCGTGAAAAGGCATGAAAAGGAAAGACTCAAAGACGCTGAGAGCGGTACTTTGAGATTGAGTGAAGGCGAAAGAGAACGAATCTAAATTTATCTTACATGTTTTTATATTTTTATATATTTTATTTTTAAAAGAAAAAACATTTAAATACCACGTAAGAAGATTTACAACAAAAAGGCAACACCAAAATTAATTAAATTTCGAGTCAATAATATACATCTTATTTATTCAGATTAATATCAGTGAATATAATTTAATTTTTCTAAATATATCTTATGAGGAATAAATCACATTTACAAATAATGATATTTTATTACTGAATAGTCAATAAGTAATAAAACGTCTATTATATTGGGTCTGTAGTGAGGAAATATTTAATATATCTTTAACAATTAAATAATTTTGTTTAATTTTTTATGTTTTGGATTGATGATGATATAAAATAAATGATTAAGTTAACAAAAATATTAAAATTATTTCAAATACTTACGTACTAAGAACTGAACACGAAAAAGCTTTTAAATTTTCCCGTGAAATTAGGTGGAGTGTCACGTTTTTAAGTTTTTCATAGCTTAAAATAGTTCTACAAAGAAGTTGACAGGCATTTTACTTACTCTTAAGGCGTTACTAAGAAGTGCTAAATACATGCAGCCGTCTAGAGTGAACCCACAGCTCACTGAACAGTGATGTTGACTGCTTACTTGTGTAGGGAAACTTGTATCATTGTTGCAAATATTTATTATACTATATTAAATACAAATACATTTATCGATAACATTGTGTACTGAAAGACTGAAGACCTGAATAACAATACAAAATGAATTCTGTTTATAAAGTGTACTATTACACGTTAAACATTATAAATACCGCTAAAAATCCCCATCAAAAATCCTGTATTAAAGACCATCAAAGTTCCCGATGGGTTAAAACGAATCAATTTATTTAGGTGTATTTGTATGGAGAAATTTAACCAGTAAAAGTGGGTATTGCGTGCAGGGAAAACCACTTAGGGTTATTATGTTACACGCGCATTGACTTTCAGGTGGAATCAATATTGACCCTTAATGTGTTGTGATATGCATAATTTAAAATGTTTGGCTATTTCGGTGCGTTGTGTGAAAGAAGTTTTATTTGAAAAACGTGAGTAGGGCTTGTTGCTATCCATCAATCTACTTTTGAAAATGGAACAGTAGGTTCAAACCGACCGTTCAAGGTCTGAAGGTACACTGACCCTTGCAGTAAAAAAATGAAAGCATAGTAATTAGTGATATAAAATAAATAGAAGATCTTTTATTTCAGAGTGGAGGAGTAATGTTTTCGCCCCTTGGACGTCTTCGAGTGGCTCAAGCAGTCCGAAAGCAGGTATTTGAAAGATTTTATATATTATTAATTTCAGAATATAAAAGATAGGTTTATATTATCAATATTTAAATAACACAAAATATCAAGAAATATAGAACAAATTATAGAGCATCTACAAAAATACAACCACACAAATGGAATTAGGCCAAGTATCGAAGATGAATCACATCTATAATATTGATTTAACCTAAACTAGCACGAATATGTGCCTTGTAATTATGTCACGTACGTCATGAAGAGACTTGTGTACTTCATAACAATTAAATACATTATTTTATTTTAAACAGCGGTGCCGGAATAAAACTATTGAAATATCACAAATGTCTCAAATCAAGTCACCATTATTTATTTATTCATATGTCTGAATATCTACTATTCCAGATAAGCCAGATTCCTGTGCTGGCATCCGAAGCAGCTCCACTGCAAGCCCCTCTCTGCTACCAGTTGATCTGCCCCCCCCTCGCCCCCCTACCAACGTGTGCTCCGTGTGAGATACCACCACCGCCGTACGCTGTGTATCCTCTACCATTTGATAGTAAGTAGAAACTCGCGGTACGTTTCCATTCTCTAAAGTTAACCTCGTATCTATAGTATCAAATGAAAATGAGGATTGTTTTTCTAAAAAGTTTCATACCCTTTGAAAAAGTCACCCTGTTATAAGAATACTTTCCTTAAGTAACGATAAATAGTAGGATGGCATCAGAGCTCTGAGTAAATGAAAGTTACTTTGAGTTCTTGAAAGCTAAAAGATCTTTGTCTAAAGTTATATTATGAGAGCCTTTTAAACAACTTATAAGTTCTGGAGATATTTAAATACAAAAAGTGTAATTTATAAAGCGTAATATATATCAAGGTCAAAAAAACCAATATAACTGACTACAACAATTAACTAACTGAGGTGTTGAAATAAACTTTAATGTGATATTTATCACTTTTTGTATTATTTAACTAGTGATAAGTATTTTCTTGTCTATTTAGTCCCACTTATAAAATATTTTGAACTTTGACTGTTCTTCCGCTAAGTAAAGGTCTCAATTTTAAATATAGAAAGGATACAGAGCTTAGCCCACAACGCCGCTCCACTGCGTCACCCTATCGGTGGGTTAATTTACTTATTAAAATTATTTTTGTACTTATTAAAAGGCGTCTCATACCTTTAAGCAAAATTTACATTTTAAATAACACGTAGGCCATCAGCTTAGACGTAAACCCATTCCAGCCGCGCCTGCCCTGTACGCTCCTCCGGCCCAGTACGCGCTGCTGCCGGCGCCCTACAGCGCGGCGTGCTGCGAGCCCGCGTGCTGCGCGCCGCTCGACAAGCAGCCGCGTCTGCCGGGCCCGCCGCTGCACCCAGCCTTCATCTATTAAGGCCGCTGAGCTTTGTGTTATATCTTTATTGTAGCTTTTTATTTTTTTTCCTCTATGTTAACGTTAAAATTAAAATTGTCAAAATGAATGCTTAGTTTGTATTTGATGTATGTTAATTGATCGATACTTTGTACTAAAAAAAAATTATATTGCCTCCGAAACTGCTTTTATAGATGTTTTTAAAGTTGCGGAATCATTCCTTTTGCTCAGGTCTTCCAATCTTTATTGTGCTCAAACAGATGGGTGAAACTCTTTGCAGATTATTCGGAATGTCGGTATTTGGAGTAGATGGTTAAAATTTTCAAAGTGATGCTAAAGAAGTGTTCAAGATTATTAGACTCTGGTCTATTTGGGTGTGTTTTTGACAATTTTGTCTATATCTGGTTGTCTCTTAGATAAATATAAAGTTATACAATAATAAGCTTCAACCAAGTTATAATAAGGGATATAATTGTGGATTCGCGTGCTATCATTAATATAAGATCAAGGAATTTATCAAAATGCGTTATGTTTTTAAATATTCAGATAAGTAGTTTATTAGCGGAATATGACTTGAATATAACTTATCCATTTAATAGAATACTTTTTCTCTAACTAAAGCTAAAACATAAAAAAAATCTATAACTTTTGGAAAACTTAAGTGTGTCTAAATATAACGCGTTAAGATATTTCATAGGTAAATTTTAGAATAAACTGTATCATAATAATGAGAGTGCGAGGGGAACGCAACGAAAATTAGCACAAAATGATCAGTTGCTAGGCATTAGAATATATTACCTCAAGAAAAAACATGTCTTGATATCGCTTGTTATCCTTATAAAGGATTTTGTTCATCCATAGAATAAGATTGCTTCGTTGCTCTAAGACCTAGTTCAAAAATAAAAAACTATTTTTTAACAGTTTAGTTACTGCTATTGACAATCAAATAATTCTGGGGTCCAAGATATTGTTAAATATTTGAAATTAGAAAACGTCTCACAATCAATATATTTTTAACACTTAAGTATATAACTTGTGGCAGATGTTTTTTAATTACAAGTATTCGTAATCGTTATTAACTGTTGTCTCGGAAAAGACTAGCGTAGAAAAAACCTCAGAACACTGAATAAGTGTGTCCATTTAATATAAACAGTATTCACTGATATGTAGTTACGTCGTATTTCAGAGATTTATTAAAACGTTTCCAAAAGAACGCAACTTAAAGAAATATAATGAAGAGTGTATGTTATTTATTATAGTGTTCTTATTTGGATTTTATTTGAAATGAAGACTCCGTTAAAGTAAATCAACAATAAATAGGACCAAAACGCAACGCAATTTACATATATATGTTGCCTTGTTTATCATTATTAATATTGTGTTAAAATTGAATACTATTAAATAATTTATAATCGTACATGTAGGACGTATACCGTATAGTACTATATTTTATATCCGTTTTTGCATAAGATATATCATAAAAGTAATTCTCCTAACTCATTAGTATGCCTATTACCTATAGCCTGCTTGAAACCTTGGTATGAAGTATAAAGACTAATGATCTATCTTCGTTTATTGTATAGATCTTTAATATTATAAAAGTAGATTAACGGATTAGATTTTATCAAGTTTTCTGTGTCTTTAAAACATTTCTATATTGAAATTATTTAAGGTCCTTAACAACAATAACAATTTTAAACCACGTCTTTTTCGATATTTCAAATCATTTTAATATTATCTACTATATCAATCAAATAATATTACGTATATATATTTAGATGATATCTTAATTTTAGTCTTTTATAATAATAATAGTAGGTACGCCTTTCATGTGCAAGCTTAGGCTCAACCATTGCAACCGCGTCGACAAAATTGTAAGCTAAAATTATAACATGTGCAATTAAAAACAATAATAAAATCACATTTAGACCATTTATAATAATAATAATCAAAGTAAGTTACCTCTACCTCTCGTGACACTAGCTTGACTACAAAGTACTATCGGCTGCATCTTCGTCATTCACTTGTAATGTAAATGAGAACGCTGTCAATTTGTTAACTTGGACTTTTACAACTATATTATATTAGCCTGTAAGTGTATCGCTATCTCTACGGATATTTTGCTTGAATGCTCAAACTTCGTTTTATTTTTCTATAAATGTGCTATCAATCTTCTTTTTGTCATATACTATAGGATTAATTATGTTTCGTCAAGTGAGATATTTTTATATGATGTTTATAAGATATCTGATTTTGTTGTTGGGCTGATTTGAATTTACTGATGAAATAAGAGCTAGGTGGATATAATATAAGCAAACTATCACGTAATAATGCTTATAGATTATTGCCACTTTATCCCTCAGAAAACCACATACTTTTTGTTCTCGGCAACAAAGCCTTTGAATGAAAATTGCATAATTTGATTTTTTTTAATTTTTAATATTTGTGGCAATAAGAATTATATAATTTTTCGGTGGCCTAGACTCTACTGCCTGACATATCTGATATAAAAATGACTATGCTATAGTTTTATTTTTTTTATCTTGTATTCAATATCTCTCTAGGCGATAGATTCGTAAATATTGAGCGATGTAATTTAGACAATATTAAGTTTAACGAACTTAGATTATATTAATATAAAATAAGTATTATAATTAGTTTATGTAATTAGCTAGTAATTTCTGATGTCTTTGTATTTTAAAACAGAGTCTCTTCCGCAGTAAATTGCAAAACTAAAGTTATTTAAGCGTTTATTTGATACTTTTAGATTTTCAATAAGTATTTTAATATATATATTTACCTAATAATTTGTTCTTAAATTAACTTTATTATTCTTCGAAGCAGTTGTAAAAATATATATGTTTTACTAATTTAACTAAATTTCTTTAAAATATATGGCACAAACAAAATTGTGGGAGTAAAAGAATCATTCTAAAACAACATTGACTTAGATTGCACTGAGTAGCCGTCCTTTTATTTTCAAACCATTGAATCTTTTAACAAGGGTTTGCTTAGATACGGAACAATCCGTCGTTGGTAGCACGTAATGTACAGGGACTAAGACAATATCGTCGAGTTAGTGAATCTTCAGTAGAATGTTAAAGGAAACTGGATATAATGAACGCTTAGTATTAGATTTGTCTTTATTTTATCACTAACAGCCTTGTTTTGTTTTTTTTTCTACCTGTACATCTTTTCGAATATATCTTGCTAAATTTTATTATTCTTTATATAACACAACATTTTCTTGAGCATTGAGCATTTGGGAATATCTTACTTTCTTTTATTATCGCTTTTTTATCATAATTTGCGAAGCTAGTACACATCCTACCAAAACTGCCATATTAGATCTCCAATTAAACAAATCAATTAGCATATAAAATTCAGTGATCACTTTATTTACTACCAAAATCCTATTCGAAAATAATCTAAAGGCTTGTTAGTCGACCTATTTTCCCGTAAGTTAGTAACATTTTTGATAACTTTACAAGTTTATATTCCGAATTCATTATCTTTTTAGATACTTATATCGCTATATATTCTGTTGTTGTAGATGTGTACCCCTATACTGCTATAGTATGTTAAATGTTGACTACTTTTAAGAGTTCTTAACATTATTGTTCTGGCCTAACATCAAGTGTCAGCGCTTTACCTAGTTGTTGTGATGAAGTTTTTTCTTCTACTGCATCTTTATATATATCTGTGTTCCAATACAGTTCAGCTTAAACAGTTGCTTGGACATCAATAAAGTTTTTAAAGTTATCATGTTTTAAAATTGTTAAATAATGGAACAGTGTTCATAGAACTTCATCTATTTGTGATTCGCGATACGTTTATAAACCTACGTATCTAGATATAGGCTTGCTAACTTTGAGATTCATATTTCAAAGTAGATTATTTAATGACGCACTGTTTATTTGTAATAAAGTTATCTTTTATATTTTTAAATATTAACACAACAACTAATTGCCTTTGATAAAAAAGAGGTCTTTATTTAAAAAGAGAATTATTCATGTTATTTTATAATATTGAATAAAAATTTATTTTTAAGCTCAATTTAAATGCTTTATATAAAAGTTTACCAATTGTATAATTTTTTCTTAAAAATCATAAAGTTACAAGACAATTACATTTAAGCTACATACGTTATATTTTATCGTGTTTTATCTGAATTAGAAAGAAATATATTCCATTATCTGCGTGTTATAGGATATAGAGAATGTTAGGTATAGAGTCACGTTCATTGCGCACATATAGTAAGGTACGAATTATTTTAAGCGTATACTGTATCACTTTCATCGAATATACGTAGATGATTGTTGTTTGTTGTTATAATTAATAATAAATTATTGTCTAGATATATATGTGATATTGTTATTGGAATAATAGATATTTTAATGCTAATCTTACTGTACTCTTCTTGTTGACTTTTGTGTAATAGGACACCTAAAATAATTAACCTAAAATAATAAGATAATAAGTAATGAGGCGTGATGTGTTGCTCTAGACTTAGATTAGTTTATTGTTATATATGCGTGTAATATCTGTAATACATATTAAAGTTGTAGAGATAAAATCTAAACTTTGAATGTTTTTAAATATAAATTGCCTGTGTATAATATTTTTTTGCTAATTCAGAGTCTATGTCTATAAAAAATATTAAAATACAAGCACTTCATCTGGCTTATCTTTCCATATACAAGTATAGTTAAAGTGCATTAAGTTTTTATAACATCTTATAAGTGACGACTGGTTCGTAGACAGTTTAAATAAATAAATGATCATAAAATTGTAGTAATTTATATTTTGGATTACTTGATTTTGAATATATTTTGGGTTACTTGAATTAATAAACAATATTTTTCAGTGAACAGTAACTATATTAACATATAATATCAAATGAAGAATAGAAAATTATTAAAAAGCTTATATCAAATACTTTTCCGCTATTTTTATATAAATCGATATTTTGTTTCTCCAGACTCCAGAAAAATAATAAAGATTATTTATTTTCAGCAGTTTATTATAATCTTTACAATAATAAGAGTTAAACTATAAGAGCTTCACTTTTGAATACCTTAAAGATGTCGGAATCCTTAACGAAGATCCGCAGAGATTATTACAAAACGATTAAATTTTTCAATTTTTCTGGGGTTCTTAGTCCGATCAGATTCTTTCCTACTTGTTGAAATAAGTACAATACATATTGAAGCAATAATGAATAATTATATTAAATAAGTCAAGCATAATAAATTTAATATACCTATGGTAAGCTTTGTTTCATTTTTATCTTCCCCTTACAGCGATTTGCCTTTAACACGTTCCCTGCGACATCATTTTTAAAAACTTTCAGCTGATGCTTTAGAGATCTAAAAGATCTCAAAACTAATTTATCCCTGGGTGCGTTGGAGAACTAATCAGTCTCCTGGTTCTTCTCTCGGGAAAATCTGCCTTCCAAATCAGCTGTAGTTATAAAAAAAAACAATGACTTTAAATTTTTTCAAGTTTCAAGTGTAAAATTTCAAGTGTATTTAAATTACCTACGAAATAAATATATTTTGACTTTGACTTTAAAAGTACATTTCTGAAAATAATTTATATCTTCAAAAAAAACAATGACATATACTTAAAATTTTCGTTGGTCAAAAATAGTCTACAGTTCTATATTTTGCTAGGTTCGCACGCAGTTATGATATAAGAATAAACCACAAATACAAATAAAAAATTAGACATCGATTGTATCTCATTCCGCAACCAGAGATAGAGCAATATGTAAAGTCACTAGTGATGAGAATAAAATAAAATGTCATTTGTCGATAGAATATTGCTTTTTTAGAAGCTTCAGAGCTGTTTACCGTGCGTCGTAATTTTTCATAACAACCCACACAATGTCTTTTTTTGTTTCCACGTTGGAAAACATGATCAGCACATCTTCCTGCAGGAAATTAATTTTTTTATTTAACTGGATAATGCCACGGTATTTTCTGGCGATATTTTTTCTTTAGATAGATAGATAGATAAAAACTTTATTGCACACAAAATACAAAAATAGGTGAAATAAAAACAAAATAAACAACAAAAGGGTGCAAAGGCGGTCTTATTGCTAAAGCAATTTCTTACAGACAACCTTTCGGGGAAGGGAGTAGAAACTGAGAACACGGGATAAAGCATAAAAAAAAAATGAAATAAGCTAAATGATTACAATAATACAATTAGTATTATGTAGATAGAGACAATACATGTATGTATTTGTATACTATATATACATACATATATATACATACATATATACTCATACATATACATATATAGCACGTAAATAAATATGTTATATACATAAGATTAAATATTAGCAATTGATAGGTAATGACTATACAAGCGACTTTTAAAAATTAAAATTGATTCAGAATGTCGGATTTCAGCAGGGAGATCGTTCCACAATACCACCGATTTGCAGGTAAATGAATTACCCAAATAACCTGTGAGCCTAGAAGGATTATGCAAACGGTTGTCCTTGCTAGACCTCAGGTTTTGCCGTTCATTGTGAGAGCCGAGAAAGGAAAAACGTTGCTTTAATTAAAAGGGAGTATGAGGATTATAAAGAATAGAGTAAAGAAGAGTGAGCATATGTATGTACCTCCTAAATCTTATAGGAAGCCACTTTAAACGAGCCCTAAATCCGGAAACATGATCAAATTTTCGAAGTCCAAAGATAAACCTAATACACAAGTTTTGGAGGCGCTCAAGCTTGTTGAGTTGTTCCTCAGAAAGATCAGGATAAGCAGAGTCAGCATAGTCTAAGAGAGGTAGGAGGAGAGAATGTGCTAAGGAAATTATAGTTTTAATTGGAAGAAAATTTTGCCAGCGTCTAAGACCACCGATAGTTGCAAAAACTTTCCGGCTAATCTCAGTTATTTGTGGGGCCCAAGATAAAGATTTGTCTACTATAAGACCAAGATTTTTAACAGACTGGCCTATCTCAAGGATCGTTGTGTCAAGTCGTGTGGAAGGTAGTTCATTAAGTAAGAGTTTATCCAGCTGGTTACGACCACCCAATAAAGCAACCTAAGATTTTTTTTGATTAACACGCAATCCATAGGATTCACTCCAAGTGTTAATCCTATCTAAGTCTCAATTAAAATTCTCGATAGTAATATTTAAATTGAGAGGGGAAGCGGCTGTGTAAACTTGGAGGTCGTCAGCGTAAAGGTGATGAGAAGATGAAAGAAGGTATGTCACAGTGTTAATGTAGATAGCAAAGAGAAGTGGAGACAGGACACCACCCTGCGGAACGCCAGCAGTGATTGGGCAATACGAGGAAAAGACGTTGTCATTTTTTACACGCTGCTGACGCCCGCGGAGGTAGCCACCAAACCAAATAATAGCATCAGAAGAAATGTAAATCGATTTAAGAACACTCAATAGCAGATCGAAGTCAACGGTGTTGAAAGCGTTGCTGAAATCAAGAAGAGCAATGACACTTACAAGCTTGTTATTCATGTTAAACCTAATGTCATCACAGACTCTAACAAGAGTAGTGACAGTACTGTGACCAGTTCGGAAACCCGATTGGTATTTGCTGAGTATATTGTTTTTTGAAAGAAAGGCTTGAAGTTGACCATGAACAATACGCTCCAGAACCTTTGAAAGAAAGGGGAGAATAGAGATAGGTCGATAGTGAGAGAAAGATGTAGGATTTTTTATTTTAGGAATAGGAATGACCTCCGCGTTTTTCCACGAACAGGGAAATGTGTTAGAAGAGAGGGAACAATTAAATATGTGACAGATGATAGGCGCCAGCTCATTAAGGAGAAGAAGTAACATTTTACGATTGATGCCATCACAGCCAGCAGCACCAGATCTAACAGCTAAGGTATGTTTTTTGACATCTGCAGTTGTAACTGGCTCAAAATGAAAGGAAGGAAAATTAAAATGGTTTGAAGAACTAACTTTATTGTATTGTGCTTGATTAAAGTGTCAACGGGATCCAAGGAAGTAAAATATTGATTGAGGCCATCTACGTCAAGGTTAAGAAAATTGTTTATATGTTGTCTGCCAATTCCAAGAGAGTTTAGAAATTTCCAAGTCCTAGAGTAATCACTGTTTTCTATTGAATCATGGATGTAGTTTCGTTGCGCATCTCTGCACATTTTACTACACGCATTTCTCAGGTGTTTATATTTAGAGAGATTTTCATCACTAGGCTTTCTTTTATACTTGGACTTGGAGGCATTGCGCTTCGCCATCAATGTTTTAATTTCTTCACTTAACCATGGAGCCGGCAGGTGATTTAGCTTAATAGGAGCATGTTTGTCATATAAACCAGTTAATAAGGTGTTAAATATTTCTAATTTGTCATTAGCATTCGGAGCGTCAAAAACTACTTCCCAGTCTATAAGGTTAAAATCTTGGATAAAGGAGTTGTTTTTAAAATGTTTAAAACTGCGCCTCATAACTATCGTTGGCTTGGCTTTGGGAGGACGGATTTTGTAGGAGAGGTATAAAAGGTCATGGTAGGAAAATGCATCAGCGGAAAACTGACCACAGCTACTCACGTGATCAGGAGAGGAAACTATCATTAAATCTAATTGAGATGGAGTACAATTTGGAAAAAAGTGAGTGGCTTTAGTTGGAAGAATATGGAGATTGCAGCTGCTAACGATGTTATGAAGACGTTTTGCTCTGGAATCATTTTTTAGCAGACACGTGTTAAAATCCCCCATGATAATGCTTGCATCATATGTATGTTGTATCATGGGGGGATGGGATGTTAGAGCAAGGAGTGAAACAACAGCATTTCAGTCCACGCTCAATTCGAAAGTCCCGCAAGAGATCTAAAAGATCTTGTAATGCAGCGAACATGTTAACACGTTCGCTGCGTTACGAGGTCTATTAGATCTCTTGCGGGACTTTCGTATTGTGCGTGGACTGAAATGCTGTTTTTTCACTCCTTGCGGGGGGCTCTAACTTGTAAAGTTCTTTATGTATGAGCAAGACAAATATACACATTTGTATCCTACTTGAAGGTGAGTTCATAGACATAATAAAAAAAAATTGGGATGGATTAGGTCCCTAACGCACAGTACCATAATTTTTTTCATTACTTGCTTTAGGGGATATTTTATTACTCGTGGAATCATACGTAGGTAGGCGGCGCGGGCGCTGCGTGTCTCGTTTTAGTGTTGTTCAAGTATCGATGTGAGGGTACGCGCTCACGTTTTAAAAATAGCACTCGCGTAAATATACGTGTTCATATTTGTTCGTGTTGTTTGTTGTTATTGTTGACGTGTTAATATTTTAAATTGTTTTAATTGTTGTTAAAAATAATGAGTTACACACTTAATTAATTAGTTGATAGTTAATTAGAGTTAATTTTGGTGAGCTTTCTAAGAAAGAAAAATTATGGCCGGTTAATACCGCGGCATTATCCAGTAAAATAAAAAAAAAACCTGAAGGAAGATGTGTTGATCATGTTTTCCAACGAGGAAACAAAAAAAAGACGTTGCGTGGGTTGTTATGAAAAATTACGACGCACGGTAAACAGCTCTGAAGCTTCTAAAAAAACATTTTGTGGCGAGCAGCTAGATCTTTATTATTGTGCAGAATATCTTATACCATATTGGCCGCAAACTGTTAAGTGTGTCATATATAAAAAATAGAATAAAAAAAAATCATTACGATTTGCTCACAATGCGAAAAGTCGATGTGCTTACTTTAATGACAAACATTTTCCGTAGTTTGTAATAAATAACTACTTCGTAAATTAAACTTTTTCTATCGACAAATAACATTTTATTTTATTCCCATCACTAGTCACTTCACATATTGCTCTATCTCTGGTTGCGGAACGAGATACAATCGATGTCTAATTTTTGATTTGTATTTGACATCACTACCGGACTCTAAAAAAATTCATTTTTAATATTTCCTGATGAATTAAACATTGAGAAACTTGTAAAATCATAGATGACGTAAAACGGATACAAGATGAATTAAGATATTAAATAGTTTTTCAAAAATTGATCTGTAAAATCGAATTTAGTGAAAGGGTGTTTTATATGATATTTTAAACTCATCAAGGTCAGTGAGTATGTTTCACTAAAAAAAATTCCACGCAGAAAAAAAAATTAAAATCTAAAGATCTAAAAGCTTTATACTCTAAGCCTTAGAAGAAGATGAGTCGTTTTTATCATAATACTATATCATTTAAAATGTGGCCAATTCAGGCATTAATTAAATAATTAAGTAATTGAATTTTTGCAAAAATTATGTGTATTTACATAATATTTATTAATGTATAAGACAACGAAAATCCATATTTAGCTACAATTAGGTATAATAGACATGTTACATACAATAATGTAACCGGACAGCGCGGCGGTAGGTAGCTATTTTTTTAATTGCACATTATTGATACATTATCTGCTAGTATGCTAGTTACTAGTCTTGAATTGCGACTTCAATAACTTTAATAATATCCAATATTAACAATTATTCGTCTCACTATTTATTGTAACCTATCTGTTACCCTAAACTTCATATCAACAAAGATCCCATGCGAGAAAACTTATGTCTTCATATATTTTTAGACAATCCAAAATGTTATTAGATAGCTCAAACTAGTAATTATGATTCTCAGGGAGATAGACCGTGCCCGTAATAAAAAAACACTCTTCAGTTGATTAGACAATTAATTACTATCTTGTAAACATACAACTATTATATATTACTGTATACCTGTATGTCTTAAAATATAAACTACCTAATGTAATATGTTTACAAAACACTTAGACAACACAGATGTCAAAACCGTTTGCGAGTGCTAATATTGTGTATGTATGTGTGTATCTAAATGGGAATATAGGAACATTTCCACACATTACATTTTTGATTAATTAAATATCATTAATAAAATTAGAGACGATTAATGTTTTTATGTCCATCACAATTATATTAATTTGTGTTCGAATGTAAACATATAAACATATGACTACTTTCCGTTTTGCAATATCAACATATATTTTTTTAATAATAAAACGATGCATTAAACACAAAAAACAGTATTAAAAAAAGGGCTTGAACTGTATTTATAAGTTTATTTAAACGGCAACTCGACGACAAAAGTGTGGTACCACTATCTAATACCGCTCCGTTTCAACCATGTCATACTACATTTATGTGGAACAGATATATGAATGACAACGCATTATTAACTCTCAAATTTTACAGATCTCCAAGAGTGACGGCGGTGGAATGTGACTACCGTCTCGTGAACCACTTGGTCATTCTACTAACATATACAATAACGATTCCGTCACACAATATGTTGACCTCTTAACAAACAAATTAAACCAAAGCTGATTCGCTTTATCTACAAATTACTTAATAAAAGAATATATAATGTTTCAAGTAGAGCAATTTAGGTTATATAAGTAACCCGCTAATGCGTCATACTAGCGATGCATCAGATAGTAACTTAGTAACTGGAGCCAGTACTGGTGGCAAGTTATCAGTACCACTTGCCCATTCATTCATTGGCGAATGTCCAGATGATTCGGATGTCCGATACTCAGATGTGTCTTTTTAAAGCTTTAATAATTGTATATAATACTTATTTGATGATGATTAGAATTTACTAAAAGATACCTTATGAATTTTATATTATAACTTATTTTTGATACTAAATCTACATTTGTTGTAATTAAAACAAGGTATTACTGTGTTCAAGAACGACAATAAAATATATAAAATACATTTTTAAAAATATTAATCGCTGTTGATTTTTGTTTTTTGTTAGTTTTTAAAGTTATGCCACATCCATAGTTTCCAAGCGCACGTGGCCTGGTAATGTTTCAAGCCAGTCCTAAAAATTATTAGACCGGAGGCAGCGATGTAAACTGTCAAAACTTATGTTTTTAATTTACAACGGTCACCTTATTTAAAGTTGAAACATGGTGCTCAAGTCGCTTGACATAATCGTCCTCTACGTTCCGAAAATACCAAGATGCAATTTAATAGATGTTTTAATGAGTGGCGAAATGGAATTTTCAATTTTATTTTAGATTGGTTAAATTATATGAAGCTATTAACTATACTAGCTTTTGATACATAAATGGCTACAGTAGATAACTGCATGCTACAGTGATGTTGACTTCATATTGTATTCTTTCACTAATAAGGCCAGCGACGATAAAATAGATAATAATAATAATAATAGAATATCACGACAAATTACACACATCGATCTAACCCCTAAGTAAGCAAATTATTTGCTTGTGTTAAGGGTTTTACATAACAATACGAATACATAGAAATACACATATAAATACTGAGAATATATTTAATAAACGACCAAACCCAGAAACACAGATATCTATGTTCATCACATAAATGCCCATCTCTGCCGGGAATCGAACGCGAGCCCCACGTTAGGCGTCTGCGCTAACCACTCGATCAACGGGGCGGTTAAAAATAGAAATAGAAATAGAATTGTACATACCTTACTCACAAACATCGATATAAATATTATTTTTATTATTCATTTATGAAAAATATCATATGTCGTTTAGGGATAAAGTAGCTTTCTAATAGAAATATGATTACAAACGAACAAACTTACCTTTATAATATAGGTAAGTATAAATGTTATAAATATTGCAATCAAAATGTAGTCTTTTCTCCTTTGACCTCTATATCACATCATTGTTAAGATCAGCTTATTATAAAACATATTATTTGATTTGGACTTTGAAAATAAGAATCCTATAAAAATGTAGAGAATCTAATTAGAGAGTCGGTAAACGAAATAGGTTCTGGCCGGTTATGGACTGGCAGTGAGTGAAACTTTTGTTTAAAGATGATGTTAACATCATCATATATGATTAAATAATTATTAATTGATCGATTGACTGATTTGATTTTAATGGAACTCCAACTAAAATTTTATTGTTTCTTGACTCAGTGTTATTTCCTTTAAAATTCGGAATTTAATTTAGGTTCAGAAATATTGTAATATACTTTAATCAAAGAATATTGGTAGAATTAGGTTACAGTATACAAAGTAATTAGTTACTAACAATTGTCAAAACAGTTAAAAATTAAAAGTTCATTTAAGTTAATTCTGTCCTTTTAAGTCAAAACCGAAAAGAAAAAGAGTGATCACTTATTTGTTTTAATCAGATTAATGTATTCTTTATACATTTCAGTCAGTAAAAATCTATCAAAAATAATTCTTTTACATGTTACTTCACTAAAATACCTATTTGTCGTAAAGAAGTCCAGTCTGATATTTAAAAGACAACCAACGCCATCTATCGAGGACCGACCGCACTACAACCCCGCCCTCTATCAATCACTAAGAAATGTGAAAAAATAAAAAGGTTCTGCCAAGACTCGTGAAAAAGAGATGCAAGATAGTAAAGTAATAGAAATAAAAGAAAAAGAGGATGGCCGTCTAAATTATAGTGTTATACGTTATAATATTTGGGGATTAATGTATACGTGAAATATAAAGAGAAATTGCAAAAATCCTTTAGTTTAAAATTTTCTGTAAATTCTTTTACTGTTATCTCCCATTATATTTTGCTTGATGAAGAGTTTATTTTGATCTTTTTTTGTAAATGTCGTCTAATGTTCTTCTCTGGCCTACGTTGTTGATGAAAATGAAAAATAAAAACAATTAATACAAAAGTTCAAAATGTAAGTATATTATAAAAATCGAAAACGTTAGCCTAATATTTTTAATGAGATTTATTTAAAAGTTTTTTATATACTGTCATACTATAATCGTATTGTCTCCATTTTCTTAGAGGACGCTTTGACCGAGCCCTCTACACACCCCCGTCAATGAATTTATCTAAGATGAACCTTAACGCTATAGCATTACAATTTGAATTAAGCTTGCACAAAACGAAATAAAGAACCTCTATTGAAAATACAATTTTGTTCCCTCTCTATAAGGTTGGTTTCTGATTGAGCGCTAACGGCACATAGAATATTCTGACACAAAGATTTCCGAGACCCGACGGCGCGGGTAGACGAACGAAGCCTTAATTTAAAAGCTGTATTCTTCACCCGGTTCGCTTGTTCAAGGTCAAGCAGTAGAGATGACATTTGACAGCTCTGGTTTACTCGAAAGTGATTGAATTATTCATGAAGTCAAGATGGGCAACTTGAGCATTTTGAGGTATGCGATATACCTGTATCTTCTTCTGTTGTTTTTTAGCTCTGGAACCTACTGAGTTACAGATTAGTGTAAAGTTTATTAAGTTTTGTGTCGCTCAAAACAAAAGATTGATAAATATATTTTGAATAACTTCAATTATTACTGAATTGATCTTATACTAAATATTGGTTAATTAAGCACTCGGCTATAATGTTTTAGAGCTCCGACATATTTAACTGCTCAAATAAATACTATTTTTTACATCTTTTAACTAAAATTGAATTATAAATCTAATCGCTATATACTATATAAACAAATGTCTTGATTTAATAGCAGACAGATAGATAGATAGTAATGTAAATGTGCTAAAATATGAAAGACAGTTGCGGTAAGATAAGCTACAAAATAAATTTATTACGATTCAGAATCAATATAAATCTAGGTTATTTCCAGTAGGCACACGTGCTGGATCGAAGGTCAGACGGCAAACGCTCTGCATAAAATTGGAAAGTTATCAAAAGTACATTGAAAAAAAAAATATGGTTGCCAGAAAAAAATATCGCTAAATGACTTACCTCAGGACTTTTGTATGTGGAACGAGTGGCAACACCGACGACCTGGCTGCGAATAAAATATTGGAAAATGATTATTCTTTGAGGTATCTTATGATCCGTATTAAGAACATGCTTCACCTATAAGAGCAAAGGGTAAATAAAATAAACACATAAATAACTAAGGTAGAACTTTATTATTGGGATAAGAGATAAACAATAAGTGTAAAAGAAAAACAAATAGATATACAGTAAGTATTTCTGATTATACGAAAGTATAAAATAAACTACCCACGACCTTGTGTGCAGCGCCGCTATCTTACTCGCTGTTCTTGCGATGCCAGGTGCAGTAGTTTTTTTATTTTATTTTGAATTGAATTCGATGAAACAAGACAGTCAACAAGACAAGTTTTGTTATTTCTTGTGCTGAATGTGTAAGTCATTGTATAGTTTGTGAAGCAAGCAAGGTCAGCTGAAATTTAGCGAGAGACCATGTACGGCACCATGACACAAAATCTAGAAAGCCCACACTTCTTAACATCTAACAGCTATTAGAATACTGTACATTTTTGAAAAATAAAGTTTGTGATGAATATCAAAATAGCTCTGTTACCTCTAAACAACAAACAGCTTTATAATAGAAAAATTGAAACAGGTCTAAATAGTGACCCTAACCTAATTAGCAAGGCTATTTTTAAATATTATTAATTTTTCCATGTTTGACTTTCCCAAAACGGAATTTGACTGAATATAGTCTTTGAATTTGAATATTTGTTTAAGTATGTGAGTTGTCCTTTTAGATTTTTCATAATATAATATTCAAAGTGATTACTTCTCTTGCATATCTTATCTCTTATTATATAATTTATGTTGAAATGAAAGATGATAAATTGTCGTATGTTCCAAATAAATATCTAATGAATGTCTGTTTGTCTGAGTATGATAACGTAGAATATATTTGAAATATAGTGTGGGTCGGTTGACTAAGGCCTTATAGGAGTTGCAGTCAAATGACTATGCTAGGCTTTATCTACCAGTAGCTGAGAGAGTCACCAAGTGTTTATAAGTGCGTCTTGTCGTCTACCCTGGCCACGTCCTGATCCCGGTAATGCATGTGGGTGACCAAAACTTATAAACAGTACTTGGCTGTTTGTGTTTTTTGTAACAACTGCGGTTTTTGCAAATTTGTGTTTTGTTTTCCTTTGTGTGTTACCAATGTTCATTTTAGAATATGGCGTCCAGAAAGAATGCACATAGCGACGACTCGGACCTATCCTAACGGACTCTGATTTTTGGGGCGCTACCTACGCACCCCAAGCAGTGGATAGATCTGCGGCAGTGTTTCTTTGCCGAGCGTTATTCAAAAGATGCTTGACAGCGAGGACGTTTGGGTTATCATAGCCACCTTCTGCAATCAAGTCTTTGTCGCGAAGGAGGCTGCAGATCGGGTCGGGGAGCTAACCTCTTCCGCAGACCCGCTTCGTAAGGGTAGGCTGGGAAGAAACCCCAGCCGTTGTGCCGGGAAGGCGAGGGTGACCCCACTCGCCTACCACAGTTCTACGCTTTGAGGGTGCTCTAAGTTTCACGGGACACCATCATTTAGGGGGTTCCACCGGGGAGTCACGGATAGTTCGAAAGCGATCCCACTAAGACGATGATGGCAACCGTTGGTTTTTAGTGCCGAGTAGTTCCATTTAACTTCCCGGTATTCACCTTCTTGGTCGGGATATATCCGTAACGGATTTTTCCAGCACAAAAAAATAATAAATAAATAAAAAGAAGCTACATTACTACTATAATATTACCAAAAATATATGAACCATATAATTTTGTAAAACATGTAAAATATAGTGTATTCTATTAATATATTAATGCAATAATCATGCTTAAACTGAATAAAATAACATAAATATTACAACACATTTTCCTGCCCTGGATCTCGACGCTACACCGTTATAAAATCCTAATAAAATACGAAGTGAAACAAGTAACGAAGTGGTAATAAGTAATAACAAAAGACACCAGCTACAGGCAAGACAACTGTACGAGTATGTAAAGTGTTAAGTTTCCAAGTTAGGAAGGCTTCAGCGAATGTCGGCCGGATCTGTGCTTGGAGTTCTACAGGCCGTGTACAGTCTTGGTCACAAGTCTTATTTATTTATTTATTTATTTATTTAAAGGCTTACTAACTAAATTTACATATTAACACAGAAGTAAAGTACCTTCAATTATTAAAATTATTTTTCTATATAAGTTTAACTTACAAGTATGCACATCACTAACGTTATAATTGATTAAAACAAAACTAATACAAACTAAAAATATACAAACCAAAAACATAAAAATATACATTCTAAATCTAATAATATCTGTATGCTTTACATCTGTATAGCATCTGTTGAGTTACTTATATTAAAAAAAAATACTTTGTTTTAAATAATATGTTAATTATACAGTCGGGTAAACATGTAATCATAAATAAAGTTTATCTATTATAAATGAGGAAAGTTAAAATTTCTAGGTTACAAAATATATAATTATATACATATTATTTGGTTTCAACTCTTTTATAATGAATAATTCGATTGCTTATGAAATTGCAATTACGAAGCTCTTTCTGACTAGACATACGGCTGACATGACCTGTGTATCACATTGCATAGTATTCTGTTTTACCTTCATTTTAAATTTAAAATAGCTTAACTATTTTGTTATCACATGTACCGTCACCGAGTACATGCAAGGAATACAATGGAATGGACTGTCTCCAAATGAATTATGTTCTTATGAAATAATACCATTCTGTACGTACAGTTACCAAGAGCTAAATTTAAGTTATTTTAATTTTTTTATAAAATTATTTTAATTGCCATGACTTTAAAGATAACGACAGGTATTTATGGAGAATTTATGGATGTTAGTATTTACTTATATTTACAATTGTTTTGTTTGTGTCCACTATGACTCAATAACATTCAAGTGCTATATAATATAATTAAAGTTATAATAGTTAATATATTAAATAAGGTAAAGTAAGGTAAGGATTTAGATGGATTTTTGATGAACTTTAATTGTATATATAATATATATGAAAATTAAAAAAATATTTATATTTCATAAGATAATAACAAAAAGCATTATTGATTAATCGGCAAACTAATCAATAGTGCTCATGTTTCCCATTATCGTGCTAAACTCAAGTGGCTCCCGATTCGTCTTCGCAGGAGTGCTCATATCCTTAACACTCTTTATTCCGTTCTGTTCAATCCCGCTACCCCTTCTTACCTCAAGGAACGATTCATTTTTTTGAGTTCCTCACATGAACGTTCTCTTCGCTCCGAGGATAACCTTACTTTAGAAATTCCTTCCCACTCTTCCTCCTTTAACACAAATTCCTTCACGGTTCAAGCTGTTCGTCTATGGAACTCCTTGCCTCTTTTCGTAAGATGTGCAAAATCTCAAACAACATTTAAAATGAAAGTGAAGGAATTCTACCTTAATTCGCTTAACTCTTCCTAAAACCCCCTTTTCTTTTTTCAATGTTTCTTTAGTAGTCGTAAACGATAAACTTTTATTTTTTTCTAGTAATATTATTTCCGTGTATTTTTTAAATTACGTATATATTATGTATGAACATATGTATGTATAATATATATTATGGTATATTTTAGTGCACATATATTATTATTTAGTACTATGTTATTTATGTAGGTATATTCATTATTTGTTTAAAAAACTTATTCCACGTCATTACTTCTTGTCCTGTACTCAAAGGTTGCCTGGAAGAGATTGCTCTTTAGCAATAAGGCCGCCTATTGTACTTTTACTTTTTGTTTTTATTAGTGTTTATCTTTTTGTTCATGTTTTGTTATGTATTTGTACAATAAAGAATATCATATCATTAATTATCAAGTATCATAGTTAGTTAAATGTATATTTACCGGACTGTGTTTACTAAATGAATAGGAGCCCGAATGGGTTCGAAAGTCGGGCATAATTCCAATTAATTTACGTGAATACAGCCGCGTAAATATATATTTAAGAGCCATCATGGTTCACGAAGGTTTAATTACAAAAAATAACTATTAATAATATCTGACTCTTGAAAATCTATAAATCATTGTTTTATATTGTCCAGTCATTAACTTTGGAAACATAGTAGCATAATGAGGTTTAAGGAAGTTAGAGGTAATTTCTTCTTAACGTAGATTTACTAAATCAAAATAATGCATTGTCTGATCGGTTTAACAAAGATTATGAATATCATAGAAAAAATAATAATTATGAATATCATTATGATAAGATATATATAAATTATGAAAAAATAAAAATTATGAATATCATAGAAAAAGTCGTTTTCATTGCTATTTCTTTCACATGACTTTTGCAAATAGAACAAATACGAAAATGAGTTCATGAGACATAACCTCAGTATAAAGATGGTTTAAGGATTATTAAAAAACCGCAATCAATTCCGTCAGCGCGTTTAGCTGCTAGAATGCCACAAACAGACACTCAGATACATAGATACAAGGGTCAAACTTATAACACCCGTCTTTTTGAGTCGGGGTTAAAAACTACTACCATTACTACAACAGAAAATATGAAATGAAATTTTCGATTAATAAATATAAACAGTATATGATTTCTTTTCAATTTATTTCGTAAGCACAGTGTTTAAAGGCGTAGCCTGCAGCTACATGTTGTGTACGTGCTACGAAAACTGTAGAGTAAGCGTAGCATGTAGAGATGGAAGCTTATAATAATGTTTGTATTCTTTTATATACATAAACTTAAATTTCTAATTCTAATTTTAAAACCAAATAAAATTATTTTAAATTAACATTATAAAGGAGGTAGTTTCAGAAAAAGTTAATATTTAATTATAATAAAAGGGGCCCATAGAAAAGAAGTAAAAACAAACTTAATAATAATGATGTTTAATTTAAATTTCCGTTAAGTCACTAGTAAAATAAACACAATAAGCTTGGGAAGTATTAAGTCGTGAGAAATAAATAAGACCCGCTAAAATCTTTATGGCTTAGAACATAACTCATCAAGATTGCGCATCACTGCAATAAAGCTTCGTTTTAATCGTGAATTACTTGTTTATGTAAAACTGTTATTAAAAAAGTGCATAGCTTATTTTATATTATTTATCGAATTATTGCTTTTTACATTTTTTCGCTACAAATTATTAAATCGATTTTGAATTAACCTTGTCCAATATTGTTTGAATTTTTAGTGGCAGTACCCATTTGCTACAACCAATTGCAAAAAAATACTTGATTAACATATTTGGATATGACCACAATATTATATTATGGCCAACTCAAATTTCAAATAAACTTAAGATCGGAAAATTTAGGTGACAAAACGGCTATCATTGAAAACTTACATAATTTGCATGAATGTCTAATATAATTGAGCATATAAAAGCAATGTCATAGCTTTCTAAAGTACGATGAATGGTTACGTCCTTTACTAAAAAAATAATTCTGAATAAAATACATACTTTATAGCCGAAACTTAGAGGACATTGCATCTCGGACGCGGCCGCCGGGTTCAAAGAACTGGCCAATGAGGGCTCATGCAATTACCGCCTGAATCATGGCCAAAAAAGAACACTATGCGGCGTCCCAATTGCAACTCTGTGTTGTATTTTCTCCCGATTACCAGCGAGCGTTTGAAGGATGCAGCTGAGGGGTGGGGGGAGAGGCCTCGCGGCGCCTCAGTTCAGTCGTGGCAGTTGAGCGAAGCGCACGCCGTGATGGCCCACTAGTGTACCAAATGAGGAACCCGCGGAATATAAATTCGCGAAAGTACATTAGTTTTGAAAATACCGTCGGTTTCTGTTGACTGTGTGTTATTATACCATCTAGGATAATACTCTCTAGGACTGTTCCCGTTTGTGGCTAATGTGAGTTGAGATTTTGAAGCGTATGTCTGCAAATCACGTGCCCTAGATTTGGGGTGTCGTCGCTGGACCGCTCGAATTCTACATTTTTCCATTTACTTACCAGGCAATGCTTCTTGTAGTTGTAGATCTATTACACGACTTCTAGAATTAGACATACTTACTTTTGTATATGTATATCTTGAACTTTAATTTAAACTCTGTTACCATTCTGATTATACTTGGAATAAATCTGAGGATTCACTATTTTTTTTTTTTTTTAAGTTATTAATAAATATGGTACTAAGTGTACTATTGTAGTAAAAATATCATGTAATATATTATATACATAAATAGTTTTGCTAAGTTTTGTAACGTAATAATAACCTTAAAATCCATCGCCGTTTTAACGTAACCACATAGTCTACTGTCGCGCCTGACGTACATTTATATCATTCTGTAAAGTGAAATGCATTTCAGCTCGTACTATGACAGCATTAGAGTTGCTTTTTGCAAAACCTTTTCAAAGTAGAAACATTAAACCCGAATGTCTGTAAATTTACTATCTTATTTCTTCATTTTTAGTTAGCTCCTCTGCAATGCTTCGCCAGTAGCTGTACTTTTTCGTAGACACATAGATGTAAGAATATACTTTAGGTCTAGACTTGTTCCAATGCTATTTATTAAGAAAATAGAATAATAATGTATTGCAAAGGGCGCATTACGCACGTGGGTAACCTTAAGGTAAATAATTGCTACCACGTGGCTCTGAGTTCAATTAACCTTCCCATGAGGGGTCGGAGCGCACGCTTCCCTTAACAGGAGACCAGCTGTTATATGTACAACAGCTGTTATAAATAATAAATATTTCATCGTTTCGTTGTATCAAGACACGTTTAGATACCTAAATCGATCTTTTAAATGAGTAGTACCAAATCTGTATTGAATCTTTAATGTCTCTAATTAGTAATAGTAACGTTCTTTATAAAGAAATACTAGTTTATATTTCTCTACATAATTTAAATAAAAAAAATCACTCTTTAATTTAAATAAAAACTCCTTGAAACTTATAGATCATTATAAATATCTCGTTTTCTACTTAGATGGTATTGAGTCTCGACAGATCAGCGTCAATGACTATCAGTTTTCAACTAGACAGACGAATTAATATTCGGAACGGATCATTTGGCAGAACACATTAGATGAAATTGTATGGGTGTGCGTGTACGCGGTGTGTGGGGTGTGGTAGTGTGAGTAGGGGGGACTGCGGGTAGCTTGACGATCGATGCGGCGCGCGTCGCCCGCGTATCATTTGCGTGCGACCCTTTACCCCGCGCCTCCCCTGACCCGACTACCGACTGCTGAGACTGGCCGCTTGTTGTCAGTAAGGCATGACAGTCACATGGCTCGAATTATGTAATTATTGGTGGGTGTGGGCAAACAACGCTTAGTAATATTTGTAGTTTTTATTTCTTTCTACACGTAATCATCTATAATAATATAACATTTAAACCTTCAATGATTGTTAATTAAATATCCCTTGCATTTCATCATAGCACCACATTCAGCAAATCCAGTAATACATTTTTATTTACAGAACATTAAGTAAATATATATTAATAATAAATTACTTCTCAGCAACTGGTTTCAATTATCTGATTGATGTCAATGTAATGGAAACGCCGTTGTAATGTCCATGTCAAAAAAACTTATTTACTCAATAACTCAAAGAATAGTTTAGTTTCAGCCTGAAATGGAAGTTAATAATTTACTCCACGTCAGCTTATTAGTTTGCTAACAAACAAATGCTAAAATAAACAATCTGAATTTTCACTCTTTTTCCCCAACACTTTTCCTATTTAACGTCATCACTCTTCCGGAGATTGCCTTTGCAACTCATGGGAAATGACACTATTTCCCGCCTCTCGGAGAATTACTTGGTATTTGTAAGTCACGATAAGTATAATAATTGAAATAAATAAAAAAATTGTATTCTTTTCCGTAATATTAAAAAAAGGTTTCTGTTTACATTAAAGAAAACTTTTCAAAATATTTCATGATATGTATGCTAACCATAACAATTTTATTTAATAAGCGATATCTATATAGCTTAGTTATAAATTTAATGTAATCGGTAAAATATGTTACGTTACCGAGCTATTAGCTGTTAGTCGTGGTACAGTAAATTACAGTAGAAAAATAATGTGGAATACTTGAATAAATGGATATTATAATGCATCCACATACATGTTAATTTGTCTAATTGTTTAATTTCCATCGGCTATAAAGATTAACTAACTTTCATAATCGCTTCAATGGAGTCCAAAAGTAAGTATTATATTGAAATGTTCATAAATACTCTTAAATAAATGATGGTCTGCACACTGACGAAACTTACTTAACATAAAACTAACTTTAAAATAATATTTTTACTAATGTATATATTATTGAAAAAACAAAATAAAATTATGGTTTTTATTTAGAACACTCACTTCCAAATAAGTTTTTAAAGTATAGTTCATAAGTATAGTGATATGGTCAGTCATGAACTTTTCAAGTATAAGTTTTTACAGTTGTTGATACTTTTTTATGTCTGTCCTATAGTTTCTAATTCAGTTTTGGTCCATTCTGTATGTGTAGGTTATGAGTTAAGTTTAACGTTTTTTGTATATGGTTTAAGTTACATGGAATGTAAAGTGTGTGTCTGTTTATAATGTGGATTGAATAACCAGCACTCTCTTTGAGTTTAAATAGTGTATATTTAAACTCCTATGTAACATTTTTATGTGTTTAACGAGTGGTGGTGATGACTTCATGGATATTTATTTTTTGAGTTGGTACTGCAATAGTGTTAACGGGTAGATATCATGTGAGTGATGGGTGTCATCATGGATAGACTGATCAATGTACGCTAGTTATATACGTCACAAAAATAATGATTTATACCTACTAATCGTAATAATTTAAAATAACTTTTAAGAGTTATATCACGACTAGCTATAGTAAGAACTTGGGACTGACTGACTGACTGACTGTCACGTCATTAACAGAATACATCACCAACGAAATTTGAGAGATGTGTAATCCACAGAGAGTTTTTTTAATATCAAACATCAAACATCGTATAGTACCCTTGAGGTATATATTAATAAAATGACACATTTATTCAGCATTCAAGTGTAGATTTAAACTTTAAGAATAGCCTAGCATAGCTTAACATAGCATAGCTTGGCATAGCGGCTACTCCGTTTAAAGGTAGCGATCATACGTAGGCATTTTGTTTTACTTTTCCAGATTTTAAAAAGTTTAAATTTAAAATAATATCTTAAACCAAATCCTTAAACATCTTACATTTAAAATTCTCCTTAGACCCTTATAGGCCGAAAGACCTAATTTAAAAAATCTGTGCTTCGATAACTAAGTAAGGTAAGTTAAAATTAGACGCAATCATAACGACTATATACATACATACATATATATATATACATATATCTTTAAAATTAAACATAAAAAGCATGAGTTATCCAATGAAGGTCGATGTTGATTTTGGCTTAAGCTTCGGCCAGAAGATAAATCATATAACGAGGCTTCAAACTTTAAAACAAATGTCTATTAGACGTGATCAAATTAGGAAATAGGTCACTTGAAAAATATTATGCAACGAGAGTGGATCATATGGTTTTGATGTAGATTAACATAATAAAGTCAATTTATAAAATTAATTCTAGTGCGAGACAAATTTATGTGGTAACTTTCAATTAATTTAATCGACAATTTTAACTTTTAATTATTGTATTGCTAATAGCTTATATATTAAATGTTATGGAGATACTACTGATATAATGATCGTTGAACGCCTGTTCAGCTGTGTTAATGATTGACATAAACTTGAGGAGTCCCAGGTTTAATTGATCGATCGTTCCATGAGAAATATTAAAATAACATATAATATCATACACTTTTTTTTAAAGATTTATATTTGTACACTATTAAACACAATATTTTTGAACGGATTTTACCGTACAAAACAGACTAACATTCTAAGCCTTTATTCCTATTTCAACACGATGTTTAGAAAACTTTGTAGCAATCGTTGGTCGAATGGTTAGCGAGGACGCCTATCGTATAGCGGCGCAACGAGACTCGCAGGTATATGATGAGCATATATGTATATATTTATTATTAAATATATTCTCAGTATTTATAATGTCTATTTCTATGTATTTGTAGCGTTGTCTAAAACCCTTAACACAAGCAAATAATTTGTTTACTTAGGAGTTAGATCAATTTGTGTAATTAGTTGTGATATTTTATAATTATAAGAATCGTGCTCAAGAGAGTCGAGTTGTTAGGGCGGACAGTGAGTCAGTAAATTAATAGTCCACCTAAAAGTTTATTAGTTTGACATATGGTGGTAGTTTCGGAGTGTCTGTAAGAAAAAAAAATTCAATCATGCAAAATATATAAAAAAAATTATACTAAGATTCAAAATATCGTTATTTAAGTACTCATAGGTATTTACATTCACTTTTGAATCAATGAAATTCAAAGTAATCAAGTCAATTATGACATCAAAAAGTTCAGATGCTACACCAGCTCGCAATGCTGGTCTGTTGAGAAGAGCTGGTCAGAAACTCAACAGTTGCTCGTTTAAAATGAAATTCAACAGTGTTTGGCTAAATACATTATAACATCACCCCTGCAGATGAGTCAACAATCCAAGTTCCACATATTTCGATCAACAAAAATCTCTTGTATATTATAATGAGATTTGTTTGATAATATACTTTTAATTTTAAATTTAAAACTAAGAAAAGGAATCTTTATTGCCTAAAACCAGTTCAACAAACGAACTTATGAATAAAAGCATTCTTCGCCATTCAACCCGAAAATATAGTAAAAAATAAAAAGTGAGGCGGTTATTACATAGAAAACATGAATACAAAAAGAAACAATGCAAAAACAACTTTCAAATAAATTGTATAAGAATTGCATGCATTTTATACATATACTTTTAAATTATACTTACTAATATATGAGAACACTCAAGCCCATGAAGGATGTGTCTATTTATCGTATGTCTGTCATCAATGTTTTTTTAACACCCTTTAATAATTTCACGTGTTTCTTTAATTGCTTGAAAGCGACTTTTACAAATGCGATTTTATCTCATTTTCCACTCACCGATCTTGTTTAAACGTTGTACACCAATCATGGGCCGTTAGTAAATTAATAATTCGATGACATTATCTCATCATCCTGATTAGGATCTCCAGGATTAATAATTATCTTACAGATTTTTTTGCATGAGAGTGAGAGAGACAAAATAAGTTCGCGGGCAGCGACCTGCGTTAAGTTTCAAAAACAACTCTCGGATTCTTATCACTCACTTGGTATAATTGATAGTTAACAACTCTTTTCGCTCTAGTCGACCCTTCAGTTATTGTTGATATACTGAATAACTTTGTATACATAGCTGATAAGGTAGAAGTTATTATTATAATTATTAAACCTTTCTTATTAGGTATATTATTAAAAAAATCATTATCGAAAATCAATTGTTAAACAATAATCTGCTTTTTTAATTATTTAATAAAATGATAAATATTATATTTTTCATATTAACAATTTTCGTTCTATTATATAATACAAAATATTTGAGAAGTATGTCGAATTTGATACAGAAGTATAAAACCCATAAAATAAATATAGTTTAAAAAACACGCTTAAAAAAGGAATCGTACTAAAAAGTAAAAAAAATTTCGTTATATGAGAATGAATGATGGCCTAAATATAATAAAATTATTGTGGAAAAAAGCATGGGGTGCTTCGTGCTATTACTTTTGTGGCATTTTTAAAGTCATTGTAGTGATCGACTATTGTCCAAAATGAATTTTTAAATAAATTAATTTGGAATTAATAGCTTCTTCATGATTAACGGACATTAACCGATACCCGATACAGTATACTTTTTTAGACCGCAAACGTCTATGCTCTGCCTAATTTGTAAATTGTTCTAAGCTTTCACGATTTGTATCCATGTTTTAAAACTGTAAACGGGGCTTAATTACACATTACAAAGTCGATCCAGTGGTTCGGTTCCGCCGACTTGTTAACCTGACGGATATAGGTTGTCGGCTTCGTGGAATCCGGTTATCGGGAAATGTAAACGTCGTTATGAATCTTCGGATGTTGTGAGCGTTGTGTGTCGGACCTTAGTGTTGGAATAAAAATAATGGAGATCAAAACGGTTACAAGACGGTGACACCATGGAGCACCAGTCTCGTGAACACGAAACGTCGAGAGTCGAGGAAAATACTTCCATTAAAATTGTACGCGATTAAGTCCCGTTTGCAGGATAAAAGTCTAATTTGTCTTATTCTCACTCAAAGATTCTGTTAAAAAATATTAATTTCGGTGATCTTAACGAGAATAATGAATTAATTGGTATTTTACTGCCAATTGTCTTTTAAAATTATTGTTTATGTTATGTGCTCCAATAGGACCTCATCTAGGAAACCAGAGATGTGGCACAAAGCGCCCCACTCTTTTTTACATAATAATTTTATTATATTTTGCCCAGTATTAATTCTCATATTACGAATATTTTTTTTACTTTTTAGTTCGTTCATTTTTATAGCGTGTTTTAGTTTTATTAAACAATTCTTATTATTTTTATTAATTTTCCTTAGAACGTCATTGAAATAAATAAATGCTATTAATCAGTTTAAAAAAACAAAAAATTAAGGAATTCTACCACAATTTCTCAACTCAAAAAAACGTTCCTGTGTCTTTCGATAAACTTTCGATATTCGTGAGGCATTATCTAAATACTTTCGATATTCCTTCCTACAAATCTAGCTTTTATTTCAAATCATTTTCCGTTCAAGCAGCGAAGTTATGGAATTCCCTACCTAGCCATACTACTTCCAGTCCTACCGTCATGATGTTTAAGCATCGACTGAAAAATTATTATATGTCACAAACATAAGTTATATGTATTATTATTATGTATGTAAGTGTATGTATTCTTATATATTGTAATTATATGTATTTTTTATGTATGTTGATATATATGTAAGTATTTTATTTACCATTTGTATTACTATGTTTATAAAATATAATGTCTATGTACCTTTCTCTGCCCTCTATAACTACGTCACCAATACTGTTGGGTAGCTGGAAGAGATCTCTTTGAAGAGATAAGTTCATCCTATGTGTACGTCTTTGTTATTGTTCTAATTTTTGTAACTTAATCAGTTACATGGTACTACATAAATAAATAATAAAATAAAATTAAACTAACTATACTACTAAGAATACAATACTAACAAAGACGTACAACCTATATCTCTTTAAAGAAATCTCTTCTAGCTACACATGAGTGTCTGTGTCATTTTAAATCTGTCTAATTCGAAATAAAATCCTGGATTAGATAGAATGTTATTAAATACTATAAATAATAATGGCGTGCCAATCATTGTTTATAATTTACTTGAAACCAAAACTGTATTCGTTTGAAAAAGTTTGCATCTAGTCTAAAAAGCACAATCGGTCTGACCTTCAGGTCAGTCTTGAGGTCACCGCAGTGACATTGCGTATATCGTAAGAGTTAAAAACAGTAGCCTATTGAGTAGCCTGTTTTATTAAGCATGATGATTCTTATATGAGCTGAAAAAAATAAATAAATAGGTATATTTGATTGTATGATAATTGAAAATTTGTTTATTGTAAAAATTAAGATTGATATTTAATATTCATACGTATTCTAAACATATAAATAAATACTTTTACATTTTTTGTATCACGTATACAGAAAACACTAGTTCCATTTAAATAATAAATGCCAAATTAAGATAAGTAATTATCAAGAGATCTTTAAAGTAAAAAACTTTGGACACGGAATTTAAACTCTATAAATATATTTGTTTGTAACCGCACTTTACAATGTAACTTACATTTCTTATAAACTCACTATTGGCGGTCACATTTACAAGATTTATCGTCCAATTTAATAGTTTTATATAAGTATTAAATAAGTGCCTAGAATTCAATAGTTTTATATAAGTATTAAATAAGTGCCTTCCAGAGTCTATAACTGTAATAATATTTTATCGTGTAAATTTCTAATAATGTAAAGATTTTTTTTTGTTTGAAGACGTGAAAATAAATTTGCATACTATAATCCGCAATCAAAAGATTAAATAATAAAGGAACCGAATAGTCAGTTCTTTAGGTTACTACTGAAAATCATGAGAGAAGTAACTCCTCGGACTGTACTAGATCCTAAAGATGGCGAAAGACCTGTTCTTTATATAGATCGGTAGCGACTCTAAGCAGACACTCCGATTTTATACTACATGTTATATTGTACTTAGATTTTTTAAAGATTTTTTAAGTAAAAATGTGAGTTTTGTTCTTACAAAAACATTTAGGCAAACCTGGATCCAATACACTTCATTATTTTTTTACAAAACCAGATGGGCATCACAAATGTGAGAATGTGTATTTATTATTTAGTACGATAGGTACTCATTATACTCAGTACTCATTATACTCAGTACTCATTATACTCAGTACTCATTATACTCAGTACTCATTATACTCAGTACTCATTATACTCAGTACTCATTATACTCAGTACTCAAAATAACCAGTGCAGAAATATGTAATATATTTTTTAAAATAAAATTTAGTAACAACCCTATCGCCCGTAATAATTGGCTTACACAGAGAACTATTGAATGCGTCACCAAATCAAAAACCAAATCGATGGGTTATAAACTCTGCAACTATAGCCATTATCCACATTTTTGACCATAACTTATAATGACAATACTTGAACGGTTTAAGTCTAGCCGGCTATACAATAACTACAGTGTACTGAGTCGGTTCAGGGCGCCGTTCAATTCACAATAACTACACAATTGCGTTGCAGAGCCTTAGCGATACTGACTAGGGTTGCTACTCAGTAACTATTACTTAATATATTTTTTCACATCATGTTAATTGCTTTTAAGCGAACGGTTAGGCAATTAACATTAAGAATGGTTTTAATATGCTGTCCAAAAATAAATGAAATTAACTTTATAATTTAAAACTTTAATACTTTCATGATATATGAAACATATTTGCATTTTTATACCATTTCATTCCACTGTAAATTTAGTATATTGTACGTTATTTATGATTGCATATAAAATCTGATGCCAACATGGTCCATACGAGTCAAAATAAACCTTGAGATACTTGTCTTAAAGTTCAAATTGCATCATAAAAAGACGATATAAAAACTACAGTAAAATTGACCCAGTAATTTTATAAAAAAAAAGTAAATCTACATGAAGACAAAGATACGAAAAAAATTAAATTATAAAGAAAATTAGGTAATACAATATAAAAAGCCTTAACAAAAATAATCCAATGATATTACTTACGACCTAAGTACGTTGCTACAACTCTTGGTAATTATCCAAATACCCATATATGATGTTCTTTCATTTAAACACTCATTAAACTATGTAACTGAACGAAATATTATTATAAAAAAGGGGCAGCCCTACTGCTTGTTCTCACACAGAGATAGTGTTATTCACTCATTCCCCCCTCCCTCCCGCTCTCCTCTTGGCAAGCACTCAGATATGGACGAGGCAGGGTTGAGTCCGTTTATTTTCACCAAAATCTTAAAACGTTGACCGATTTGGCGACGTTGCTTCAAGTGTTGAAGCCCTTCACGATTTACAAACAATGCAAAATATCAATAAATGGTTTCTGTGTAGGTTTTAAAATACATACCTACCATATTAAAAATATAATTACTAATGTTACAAGATTTGTTGCTATCCAAATTATACTATTAGCTAGAGCTAGATAACATGATCAATAGACTTGCATTATTTTATTTCATAAGAGAATCAATAAAACTATTATAAACAAATTGACTGTCAAAGAAAACTACATTAAAATAATATATAATATTATATAACAAGTTGATAACTCAAAACAATATAAATAAAATATCTTAAAGAAAAATTAAAAACAAATTAATTAAAAATATATTTTATAACATTTATATGTAAGTATATTATGACATTGTATTACAAATGAAGTATTAAAAAAAAAGAAAAACATTATTTGTTGAGTGTTTTGCGAATAATTATTGTTAATATATTATACTATATAAAATTTATAAGTACATGTGAACTGGAAGTAATTTGAACAGTGACCATGCTGTGACGATACATAAACTTCATACTTGAAATATCCTATTAATTATTGAAATAGTTATAGGCCGTGTTCCGAAATACAAACCAACATACTGGCCAGGGCTAATGACGTCATAACACCCACGCCATATTGCACTGGTGTCGGTGTCGATTGGCGTTGATTTTTGACGTCATCAGCACTGGCCAGTATACTGGTTTGTATTTCGGAACACGGCCCTAATCTATACTTCCAATGGTCTTCTTCCTAGTACTGTCACTGTCACTGCCCGGAATATCAACGTATCAATCGTACCAACTTTGACGATCTTAAGTTATTTAGGTAATGCCTCACGAATTTCGTAATTCATTTTTTAGATGTTATTTATAACAATTGTTGACTTCCTTCTTATATGTGAAAAATAATTCACTTTCTCGGATATGAACAGCTGATATGTTATAAACATTAAAGGTATTGTCTTTACTACTCTAGATATCTGTGTGTTTTGTAAGCCACAGCCACAGCCATAGCCATAGCCACAGAAAGTTATTAAAACTAATGCATTCAGCATTCGCAAACAAAGAACCCTTTTAGTAGTGTCCTCGTTTCAAATAGTCGTAGCTTTTGTACAATTAGATTAATTTATCTCATACATGACATACATGACATACTGACTTTGCTTTATAAAGTGTAGCTTTAGTTTTATTTTATATATTTACTAGCTGTGCCTGCGACTGCGATAAAACTTACCCTTTGTACTTACTAATGTATGTAAAAACTATAAACCTTCAAACTGGTAAGAAGCAATGGTACGACAATAAGAGATTATTAACTTCTATATTTGTTAACCGATTGTTATAAAAAAAATATATAAGGTCCCATGACAATATATTCTCGAAAACGGCATCCAAATCGATTAATTCGTTACTGAGATTAGCGTGCTCAAACATACAGACATACAGACCAACTGAAAACCTATCGTTTTGGGTTTTCTTGCTCTTATAAAGGCCCCCTATGTTTATTTTTTTAATATTTTCCTTGTACAGAAATGGATCAGTGACAATTTTATTATATGTATAGAAGATTTATATACAACCGAATATTGGCTTTTGTGAATATATTATAGGAATAGTCATTATACTATAATAAAACACATAATATTATATCTTATGCTATATTTATATCTGTATTTATTAACGTTAGTTCAGTCGTAAGCAAAAACTATGCATATGCTATGCATACACTTAAAAAGTTTATCTCTCCAAATTTACATCTATTCTTTTCTGAAATTTCCGTCCTATATAGATCTGAATATACGAGTTTGTCAAATTATTACGAAAACTTAACTTAACTTTTATTTTTTAAAAAGCAGTCGATAAACTTGTTACAGGCGATGTACCTACTTGAAGTTTTATAAAACCAGAGTTCTTTTCACGATTTCGATCATAAAGTTCGTGTTAATCGATAAAGTTATTAATATATACATAAAAATAACATATTTATTACGTTATAAATATAACATAAAGTTCGTGATCATAAGTCGATATTAGGGAACGCAATCCCGATTCGAAATCCGGATTTGAAAATAATTTCTTAAAAAATTAAGCATATCAAGTGTACTATCTGCCAACCGGCCTCTAATATCCCTTGCAATGTAGCCAGCTGCTGAGGAGGCCTTCTCTGACCTAACGCTGGTTGGCAACAGCGTGATTTAACAATTATATGCGGTATAATAACTTGTTTGTATGGCCGCCTAATCCCGTCAATCTTGAACGAGATCTCGTCATATTATGCGTCGAGAGTGATCCCGAAAAGTTACACGAGATCTCGCGAGATCGGAATCCCGCGATATCGGGATTGCATTCCCTAGTCGATATGTTTGTGTAAATTGGGTTACATAAAAATTAAAAACGAAATCAAATAACTTCAGCTACCAAAACTGCTTACTTCTAAAAACCGTATAATTTAAATTCTCCTAAGCTACAAGCGATTAATTACACAAATATGTCAAGTGGCAATAAAACACGGCTAGAATTACAAAGAAGCCCCAACAAGGGATTTCACACTGGTGTGGACCTGGGTCCAGTCAGGCATTAGAGACAAGCGCATCAGATTAAGACTTCAAATAATTGAACTGAGTTCAAATTACTTTTTATGACAGGTAATAGTATTTGAAACCGGTGTAGTTTTACTAACTAATCTTATATGAGTGTTAAGTAACTTTCGTACCTTAATATTTAGCAGGTAAATATATTTATTATAAACACCTATTTGTTTCCTGTTTGTCTGAGGCAAGGACAATAAGGGATGTGGAATGGTTATTGTAAAGTTTCTCCAACTGAATAATGATGTGAAGTGAGTTTTGTGTTTATATTGGATTCGACTTTCTTCTACTTAATTTGTCATAACACTCACTCTTTAGTCTGTCTGTGTGTCACCAAGGTATTTCTCTTACATAATATAACACGGATCTGTTTCCATTGATCTAGTGCAGAAGACCCCCTCGACCGCTTTTCGTCAACTGACCTTGCAGAATTGGACTCTACGAACAGCCTTACAATTCCTTACTTTAAAAAATTACCTCATACAAAAATACTCATAATCTTCGTGTCAGTAAAATTTCATTTATAATAAATAATCGATACACTTAAAGAAAATGAAAAATGACTTACAAATATCACTGAAACGCATTTCTCCCATTACTAATAATAACGATTCTCATGAACAAACAGAATCAGTTCATAGAACAACTTGTTTGCCTCAAAATCATTCGTATCAAATGTCATATCGATAAATAATAAACACGCCCCAGTAATAACGCTTTTCCGTAACAGAATTTACGGGCCGCGACCGTATTTACGATAACATTTTATGTTTTTTTTTTATTTCGGCAAGCAATGATGGACATCAAGGGACAGGATTGCTGAATATTGAAAAATTAACTAATCTCTAAAAACATAAAATCATTGATTTTTCTTACTGTTTTTTACGTAATGGCATCTTAATAGGAAAATTATATTTAGTTTAGGAGGGCCGTGATGGCTAACGAGAGAAACCAACATTGTAATTAACTACAGATTTGTTCTTAGGACGCTTTTCAAAGACCCATTTAAATATAGAAAGGAAAAAAAAGAAGAAGCTTTAGCTGTTTTTAAGCTTTTTATGATTATATTCGCTAATAATAGCCAAATTACATTCTATTAACCATCATTCTTAGCAAATTCTTAAATCATAGCTCGTGAGATGAAATGAATAAAAATAAATTTAACAACAGTGGATGATGAACTCTTATAATTTTTATTGATGATGAACCATAAAAAATAGATAATATCAATTGATAAAGATGTTTAAAGACACAGTAAGGTAAAGATAGTTTTTTTAACTTTTTAAATTGGATTTTTGTCCTAAACATATAACTTGTAAACTTTTACCGAATTAAGATATCACAATCAAGGAACCATTCTATTCACCTACATATTAAAATTACGTTACATAAAATAAGTTACAGTTTATAGATAAGAAAAGTAAGGTAAGCGTTGTAGTCAACCGATATCACCTCAAACACCCGCGGCGGCAGTTAACACGCAATTCGTGTCTGAGAGAGAGATCACACTACTTATAATCACTATCACAAAGCGCTTCATTAAACATAATAATCTAAAACTATGGCAAATGTGGTTAAAGCAATTTTTTTTTTGGATTTGAATCATAGTTCCGAATTAATGTCCAGTAGGTATACGAGAAAAATGCAAACCCAAATAGAATACTTTTTTTGTTCTGGATTTGCATTTTTCTCATATTTTTCACAAGAATTTGATCTCTGCCAGAATATCTGTCGTGGGTGATTTGATTTCGAATTTCTACCTTTATTTCCAGCAGATGTAGATATATATATATCATTCCTATTTGCATAATAGTCCCGTTACAGACAAGGTTTCTTACTTGAGATTCGTTGAATCCGAAAATAATATTTTTTTAGGCTATTTTTCTTCAAAATAAAATATAAGAAAACATGACACTGGTAAAATAAAAAAATACCTATAAAGTATATTGTAATAAAATCTTCCCAAAGTATGTTAATTATATCATTTATTTTATCTTTCCGAAACTAAATATCCAGTTTCACTAGGCAATCGTCGACACCATTACTGCGGTCAACAAGGTCTAGACTTCTCAGTATCTAGAGTTAAGACAATATGTCCTAACTAGGTTAAGCTGTACTGAAGTATTAATGATCCTATTTTTATATAAAGATAATAGACAGAATAGAGCTACAGCTTTTAATTTAATCAACTTTAAGCAAATCAATTTAAAGAAAAAAACCATGTAATTGAATGTTCCTTAAACAAATAAAATATATTTTCCAACATTTACATTAATGTGGCGGAAGAGAGTATTGTTCAAATCTAAATTCAACGTACTTCAATGCAAATCATAATAAAATATTATTGAAGGCGTAGTTGCGGTTCTGTTGATGAAGTTTTCTCCTTTTGGTTTACAGTATTGGAATGAAATAGCAATTTGATTGTATAGTTGAGTACATCAAATGTATGAATAATAACAATAAGATTTTTAATAATATAAGTTGATTACAACTTATATGTCTGAGAAAATTTCTTCATAAATACAACAGTGTACTCTAAAATGTCAATCATAACCGGTGTGCTCACTAAATGTTAGCTCGGTTCTGGACTCAATTGAGAGGCGAGCAAAGAGGCTTTTAGGCGATCCCGAATCGGTCGAAGCCGACCTTCAAAGCCTTGAACACAGGCGTAGAATTGCTAGCCTCTCAGTATTCTATAGGATATATTTTGGTGAGTATGCGCTGGAATTACGCGATATAATTCCCCCGTCCCCCTTCCATCACCGGACGTCCCGACACACGGCAGGTTTTCATCCTTTTGTTGTGGACATTCCACCTGTCCGAACGAAGCGCTTTGCTTCCTCATTTTTAGTGCGTACAGCGAAGGACTGGAACGATTTGCCTGCGTCGGTATTTTCGGCCAAATATAATGTGGGTGTCTTCAAGAGAAGAGTGAATAGGTTGCTAGGGCAATGCGCCTTACCAGCTCAGACTATATTCCACTTACCATCAGGTGGAATGTAGTCAAGCATTGCACTAGATCATATAAAAAAAAATAAAAAAAATGTGATTAATAGTGTAAATCTACACAAGCTTCCTTTAAATGCTACACATACTTAATCATCTCTCTGCAATATTCGCTCCTGACTCTATTTTTTTTTGTCGGTGGTATACCATAACATCGGGTTACCTCGGGTAAAATCATGCCGCGAAGCGACCTGGTCGTGTTCCGGCATGTTGTTCGATGAAGCCGTATATGGGAAATGGGTCTGAACAGCTGCATTGCGTTGGCGAACCGGTTTGGCTTTGAGTTGGGGTCTGTTGTGTCGGGTGTCTAGTCGAGGAGGGTAGCGGGATCCGAAGCAACAGCTTTCCTATATATTTACAATACCATTCTTAAACAGCACACCCGTACCTCTTAAGGTCATGATAAAATTGCTTCAAAGCGGTCAAACCTTAAAATATTCCATAAAAAAATGCAGTGCAGTATCTGCAAAGCGTCACGCTCACTTTTTATCCACTCTTCTATGTAATAAAATAAATAGACAAATTAATATTTATAATTTTAATACGCATGATTGCCGTATAGTACTACACGATTGACTACAGAATCTGAGCTACCAGGAAACTGAAGATATATTTTATATACAAAAATAATATAAGTATATATTTTTTTCTTATTTATGTATATGTATGTGTGTTTTTATGTGTATATATGTATATAAATTATATTTATGTTTAACTTTAAAAATATCATTGCATGTATAATAACATAATATAAAGTTATCTAAATATAATCTAAAAAATATAATGTACAGCACAATATAATAAGTCCAAAATAATTTAGAATTATTTTAAGTCGCTTATCTAGATTTTGAATTTACTTTTATGTTTTTGGTTTTAATTTATAACTGTTTTATTGTGTTGCGCTTCATTAGTGCATTGGTTTGGTAAGGGAAACAGTTTCGTGTGTCGAGTTCTCTTATTGCGTACGTTAAAGTTCAGGCTCGCGACAAGTGCAGGGAATTGAAGGAGGTTGTTTAGCTATACTGTGTAGCAGCCTAGAGTCATGAAGGTTTCGTCGGTCTTCTAAAGGTAAAATTTCATAAAGGACACAACTTTTTACATAATTTGAGAAAATTCGTTCTTTAATGTTGAGTTTTTAAAAATTTCTTTTGAATACTCTCAATTTTATTTTTGACATTTTTATTTTGTTGTTATTATTTTATATTTTCTGTTTATTTGAGTATTTATTATTTATTGAGTTTTTATTATCATCATTATTATAACCTTCATTAGAAAATAAGATTAACTAGATATTAAATTAAATACGAAGCGTTAATATCATCCTCCTCCCCTGACCCAGATGATGGTGGAGGTGGTTATGTTGGACTCACTTCCTCAAGGTCTAGCGGTGTTAATAATTGGATACCACGGAATAATTTAAGTCTTCCACCGCGTTATCCCAGTAGAATAATAATAATATTACAGGACAAATTACCAAATTGATCGAACTCCTAAGTAAGCAAGTTATTTGCTTGTGTTAAGTGTCTTAGACAACGATACAAATACATAGAATTACACATTTTAAATACTGACAATATATTTAATAAACAACCAAACCCAGAAATACAGACATCTTACTCTCATCACGTATATTCCTGTCTCCATTGCGCTGCTACACTTTAGGCGTCAGCGCTAACTCAACCAACGAGGCGATTATTAATACCACAAAGATTGCACCCCGCAACAAAACGCACTTTCATTTATGCTCTAGCCCGCGGCTCCGTCTGCGTGTACGTCGTTTTTCGCGTAACCTGTGGAAACTACAATTATTCAGACCTATAATATACTTATAGTTAATTCTGTAGTATCCTATAGCCGTGGTCATTTTGTACATATATAGGCATTACATTGCTATGATATCTAACTGAAAATAATAACATACATACACATCACACACACAAACACAGCCAGGACATTATTCAGATATACATAATAAAGCATGTGAATACAAAATAATTTTTACCAAATATTATGTTTTTGAGTAATGTTCAATTAAAGAATTTCTTTGTAAAATTTCATCAACTCTGGTAGTTCTGGTATGCGAAAACATAATCATAGCTAGTTATAAAATAAGTCAGCGCCATCTATTGAGATTTTATGTCACTAAATTTAAAATGGGCATATACTCATATTCAATTATTTATTTTATTAAAATTCAGATAAAATAAAGTAGAAGATTCTAGCTTTATCAAAATTAAATACGTTTATGTAAACCGCATTTAATCTGTTTAAAAGTTTTGAAACAGTGCTTGAAGTAAATTTTTAATTGACCATAACTTCTTTTTCCCTTAACCGATTGTGAAAACCGCGTTGAAATCCGTTGAGTAGTTTCGACATTATAACGTACCAGACAGACAGACAGACATTCAAAATTTCAAATTTTTTCTTGGTTTCTGTTACTCCGTCTTTATTTACCTTCTATCAGTTTTTTGGATTTTTATTTAATGATATACAGACACTCGATTTTTACTGTCTTATTATATATTTGAGATAACGCAAAAGGTTTTGAAAGGTCTGTTACAAAAATCCCAAAGTATTTTCAAACACAGACTCAGTCATTAGAAAAGACATCAGAAAATCGAACCTAATTCGCTGCAATCGTGTACCAAACCTATTTGGGACCAAGCAGCTACATATTTTAATTACTTAAATAGCCGGAATCTGTTCCTTGGGCAGTTCTATGGGTATAGGACTATGGAGGCATCGCCTAGTCAAAACTGTTACGCTGGCCCCAAAAACTGAGCAAGAGATTAAACCGCTAAACAACGAGTTTTAACCGCCCTGTTGGTCGAGTGGTTAGCGCAGACGCCTAACGTGTCACGGCGCAATGGGGCTCGGGTTCGATTCCCGGCAGAGATGGGCATTTATGTGATGAACATAGATATCTGTGTTTCTGGGTTTGGTCGTTTATTAAATATATTTTCAGTATTTATATGTGTATTTCTATGTATTTGTATCGTTGTCTAACACCCTTAACACAAGCAAATAATTTGCTTACTTAGGGGTTAGATCAATGTGTGTAATTTATCCTGATATTATTATTATAATTATTAGTGTCGAGTGCAATCCCAATGATAAATACGCAAGATGATCTATTCGAAAGACCTTTTTTTTGACGGTTGCCGCCGACGTCATAATGGGACACCACGGGATCGTTTTCGCACTCACCCATCCTTTTTAAAGAGTAAAGAGGTCCAAGCTCCCTCCTGTAGACGCCTGCCTGCGGGGGGGGGCGCTTGTTGGACCCCGAAAGGTTACCCGCCCCTGTCAGCCATGGACCGGGTACGAACCCCCATGGACGGCCCTCAACGCTTCGGGTATTAGCTACCGGGCGAACGCGAAGATTCTCATTAACCGTTGTTGTTAAGCCCCTTACTCAAAAGACCTACCCACTGCAAACCAAAACAGAAAAATACCACCCTACATGATGTACAGGTAAGTCCAACAAAAAAGAGGCAAGAAGCATTGCGGTATCGAGCTCAACAAAGAATAATTCGGACAATGCCTTATGCTCTGAGTAATTCCCTGTAAAGCACGTCCTGTAAAGCAAGACCCACATTCACCCAACCTTTTATCCATGGAGTCAAACTTTACTGGATTTTGGTTGCAAGACCAAAAAAATATCTGGACCTACCCATGTTGCTGACTCCCAATGTAGAGTGAATCCGTGCTCTTCCACCAAAATCTATCAAATCCCAACTCCCACGGACACTGAAAAAAGGGGTACTATTACTAATCTACTATGTGTTATAATCATCAGTTACATCTAAAAATATCTATTGGAAAAAATGTATTAAAAAAATATTTAAGCAGATGTTTTCTAATGTCATCTGTCATAATACTGGCAATGAACTCTAAAGGACAAGTAGTATCACACTAATGACTAAGGGTCAATGGCCCTTAAAACTTGAAATATGATGTAAGATTCTAAAATTAGTATAATCGTGTAGTATTGTTCTAATATAAAGTACATAAATTTAAACAAAAATTTAAAGTAATGAACTTCGGCCGATATTAAACAATACCTCCAACCCAAACACACTCCCCCAGGACGCCTCGCGACTGTCCGGCGCCTCCCAAGGCTGTCTACAAAGTAAGGTTAAGGACTAGTACCTTTTAATACGTCCGAGGTTCCGTACATTTGAATACATCCTAATAGATAAACGAAAAGTATATTTTCTTGCCATGTTTTTAAAGTAACAGTAGTTTAATCATAAAAAATAAGCAAAACGCGGCATTATGGAAACAAATATGTATTAAATAAAACTACATTAAATAATGAAATGTTTTCTGTTTCGTTCTTATTTAAACTCAAGTATTTTTTCTACAAATGAACAATAACCACGGTTAGTAAGAATTTTTCTATTATTTGATAAAATCCTTTCTTTACCTAAAGATAAAGAATACTCTGCCGTTTCTTGATAACTCCTAAATGGTTATTTTTCGATCTACTCCAAAACTTTGCTATATTGAAATGCTTTAAGTACTACGCTGATATATGTAATGTCTCTTTAATAATAAACAGTAATCTATATCATATCTTTATTATTTATAATGAAAGATTAAAATCGTCAAAGAACGTAGACCAAGTATTATTGCAACTTCTTGGCTAATTAGCAACTATAATAAGATTTATAAAATGTTATTCTGTATGATGATTGCTACAAAATTAATAATCAAACTACCTATATAAATGAAAAATATACTACAAGAACAAAACTTCGATGACGACGACGTTGATTTTATATAAATATAGAATGAAAATCAACATTAACTTAAGATGGCTATACATGTTTAAAGATATTTTCAGACGACGTTGATATTAAATAAGATTTTTAATAAACATATATTTATCATTTTACTCCTCAGTTCTTTACTTTTCAATCCTGCTGTATAAATGTACTCAGTTACTCAAAAAGCTTCTTTTTATTTAGATTTTAATCCAGCCTTTACAGATAATAAAAAATGTGGTTAATTTCAAAAGGATTCTGTTAAATCTTACATTTATAATAACTATATAGCATAAATTTAGTTAAACTTTTACATTTATTAAAAAATATTGTATTGATAAAACAGAAATAGGTAAATGCGATTAGAAAGAAACGGTTATGAATATTATATTTTGTTATTATACCAATACAAGAATCTTAACTTTTTTTTAGTACATTCTGGAAATGATCTTCGCCTTTTATCTGAAAAATCTTAATTTAAGAACAAGTCGATAACCAATCTTATAGTTTTCTAGGTCAGCTATCTAGACCAATCGATAGACTGATAACATCGGTTTTATAGACCATGTTTAACTTACGAAGTTCCTAATGTCAATAATGCTGAAACCTTCCATCAACAGACCTCAATACCTCTATAATTTCAAATCAATTTTCAAAACGAATACTGCTATATTTTGTTGGTATGTAATGGTAATGTATATTAATTTATAAACACATTAACGTTATTGTACAAAAATGGAGTTCCAGTAAGTAGTTCTAGTACTACATAAAATAGAATTACATTTTTAAAAAGTACTAGTATTAAGCGCGCGGTGTGAAAAACTTAACAAAACCAAACTAAGCATTAGTTGAAGAGATGATGCATTGTAAATGACTCGGAGTGTCAATTGGAATACTAATAAAACAGGAGATTTCACTTAATAATAAACGCTACACACGTAGCTCTTGCTACGTAGAACTACAAAACTGGCTTATTTACAAATACAAGTACCACAAATAGACAAACATATTTTGTATATAAATACATACATGTATATAAAAACATATATGTTTATAAATACGGGAAATAATTCCTGAACGACTTACTTAATTTAAAACAGAAACTTATAAATATGTACAGCAGATACGTAACACTGAAAAGAGATAGATCATAATGAAAAGGACACATTATATCAAAAAAAACGAAACGAACAAAGTAACAAATTGAAAACAATAAATTATATCTTAAATATTAAACTTTTATCAGTTTCGATTTAAATACATTACATTACATGTATTATGCTAAGTTACAATAAAACATTATAATAGTGAAAGCTAGATTACACTTCGTTCAGAAGTTTTTTAAAAGATGCCAGAACTTACGGCAGTCAAATAAAATTATATAAAACATGTTAAAACATCAGTGTCAAGATATCTAAGTTCTCTTTATTTTATTATATCGTAAAAAGTATATTATTATAGTAAGTATAACATTATACTACATATAGCCAAAGGTTGTCTGTTGCTATGTGATATTTTTATTTTAATCAAGTTTTTTAAATAAAATGATTGACCGTCCTCCTGATAGTTTTGTAACGTCCCTGCTTAGAACAAGTCCACATCGTTCGTGTATTTTTAAAATCATTAACGGTGTCATATTAAATTCTTTTACTGCCATTGCAGTTCATATGACGACGTCTTGTCCTGAATATATAATTTATGGAAATCCATTCCTTAGGATATTTAAACTGGGAGTGAAAAAGAACAACGTTATCATAATTAGTTTATTAAGATTATTTTATTATTATAATAATGTTATATTTGTATATTAATATAATATCTATAGTATGTAGTATATACAATATTAAATTTGTGATGTAGGAGGGCTAAGGAGCGGACGGTCCACCTGATGGCAAATGATCGCCGTTGTTGCAATCCATGAAATGGTCAAAGTTGCTGATTCTTGGTCTTCAACTGAAACTAACAATCATACAAAATGCCCAAGATAAGACCAAGATTCAGTCTACTTCATTTAGAAACCTTCTTCGATTTTTAGACATTTATGTATGTGCGTATGGGTACTCTTTTATGATATTGTAAATTTATGGAAGAAAAATAATAAGAAAAATAATTATCCCTTTTTTCTATATCTAACTTTAAAAATGTATCACGTTCTAAACCTCATAACAATAACAAAACTCTTTTAGTAGAAAGGTGAATGGCACATAGGTATCCCTGAAAGTAAAAAAATAATTTAAGTGACTCTTTACTACCAATTACGCTTTTTGTTTTTCCTCAGCTCAGCTCAGTTATTGATACAAATAAATACATATGAAATAAAACAATACCTAGTGCCAAATTAAAAGTATTTTTTGACTTAACAACTTTCCTATTAATATTCTGTGTAACGTTACAAAATAATTATGAACTTTTAGAGCTTTACGATTGTTTATTTAGTTTCGTTTCAGTTTGTGATTGATATATTTGTTATTGATTAGGAGATTTTTAGCCTTCATCGTTTGCTCTTAGTGAGCGAGACAGCCTTGAATCATGTGTTTTATTTTGATCAATTCAGTCTCCCTGACAAATACACACTTAAAATACTTCTATTTAAAATTTGAAAACAAATAAACGAAAATCAATGAATTATTAGGTTAATTAAATCACATATAACTTTAACAAGTAATATTTCAGAATCAAAAATTTTCGTAATGAATTAATGAAATTTTAGTTAATCAATGTCACTAATAACAACGTTCTGAATAATTCCTAACGTAACATAACTACTATTAAGTCCGATAGCAGTTAAAAAAACTCAACTGTCGTCAACTGCCTTAGAGTGGGAGGGGTGTGGAGTGGTACAACATCTTATCTGGCAACACTGACAACTAGGCGTCCGAAAATTTCTCTGTAGATTTTAATTAATATTACAATACTTTATGTATACATTCTTGTCCTTAATTAAAATAAGTAAACATAATTTGGATATTCTACCACTGCTTAGTTACTACTCATTCACCGTTGAGCAGTCGACCGGGACACATGTCCCTTTTACCTGCTTCGCATGGAAGGGTAAAACCTCGCTCTATGACTGTCGCTATATTCAACGCGAACGGGCTACTTAAGCAGATAGATCTAGTGCGCGACTTCGTGGTCACGCACCAGATAGACGTCCTGTTAGTACAAGAGATCTTTCTGAAGCAGTGTAATCGTGATCCGCGCATCGCGAATTTCCGTCCTGGTAGGAACGGTACCGCGAAGGGGGGAACCATCATATACAAGTCTCTTCATTGCACTCCGCTTCATCCGCCCCAACTAGTTAACGTATAAGCGTCATTATGTCAGGTGGGTATGACCTGCCATCAGTCGATCCTACTAGCATCCGTCTATCTTTATCCCAATAAGGCCTTAGTTGAGAGGGACCTTAAGTCCTTACTCCAATTAGGTAACGCAACCATTCTGGCCGGCGACCTAAATTGCAAACATCCCCGCTGGAACTCTACTGTCGCAAACAGTAGAGGAAATCTCCTTGATAGGCTAAGTTACAAGGCTGGTCTCGACTTCGAGATCACCGCGCCTTTAAGTCCCACGCGATACTGCGACACAGACTTCCGACATGACAGACCCGACGTGCTCGACATAGTACTCTTGAAGGGCGTGACACTCCAGTTACGTTCTATCGAGACGCTATCCGAGCTAGACTCTGACCATCGACCGGTCCTATTTCAGCTAGGACTTCCCTCCCCTAGGGAACCCGCGACAAAATCAATTATTAACTGGACAAAGCTTTGAGAGCAACTCCATTCCCCCGTATCAGCGCACCTCGACAAAATTCCTGACCAGCTTACATCGGTCGAGGACGCTGTCTTAGCCGCGACTTACTTCACAAAACCTTTGGTAGACAGCATAGGGAAGTCCTCGAGGGAGGTCTGAGTGAACTTCGAGGGTTACCGAGCAGCCCCTCCGGACATTAGACTTCTCATCACCTGTAAAAACGGCGCGATTTGAGCCCACGACCGATACCCGACAGATGACAACCGACGGAGACTGCGCTGTCTTCAGAGGGAGTCAAGACAAGCTCTTGACGACTTCAGAGATAGCGGCTGGGATTGGACGCTTGCGGCGCTCTCTCCAACATATCAGACATTCTGGCGGTTGCAGAGAGCGTTGAAGGCGGACACTATCTCAGATATGCCTCCCTTGGTTGGACCTAACTCCGCCATCGCGTTTGACGACCTTGACAAAGCTGAGTGCTTAGCCGACAGTCTAGAGAATTAGTGCCGTCTGTTTGCTCAATCGGTTGAACGCGATCATGTCGAAATAGTCGACAAATCGGTCAATATAATGTGTTCTCAGCCACCGGTCAGCGCCAATTAAGGAAACAAACCTAGACGAGGTGACGTCCATAGTCAAGGCGCTTCAGGCTCAGAAATCGCCAGGTCCCGATAGGATCACTAACAAAGTGATAAAGCTCCTTCCGCCTCCTTTAATTTACCTATTGGTTACCATTTTTAACGCTCCACTGGCCGGTTGCTCGTTCCCGGCCCAGTGGAAAAAGGCCATAGTGATAGGATTCCATAAGCCGGGCAAACCCCGGCATCTGCCTAGTAGTTACCGTCCCATTAGTCTTCTTAGTTCCTTAAGGAAAGTATATGAGAGAATCACCCTCTGTAGACTTCGATCGGAAGTCGAGGGACTCAAAATCATCCCAAATGAGCAGTTCGGCTTTAGAGCCAACCATTCATGTTCCCATCAGGTGCAACGCCTCACGGAGCACATACTGATAGGGGCTATTGTGAGGGCCAAGAAGCATAGGACAGGAGCGCTCTTCCTCGATGTAGCTAGGGCGTTCGACAGGTTCTGGCACAATGGACTGGTGTACAAGTTATACCAGTTCAAGGTTTCGGACAGACTCGTACTCATCATACGGGACTACCTGTCGAATCGCTCCTTTCGCTACAGAGTGGAAGGCGTTTTGTGAACCCCCCGCCCCATCAGGGCGGGTTTCCCCCAGGGTTCAGTTCTCTCGCCCATCTTCTACTCCATCTACACTAGCGATATTCCTAGGCCGCGATCTAAAGTGCACCTTGCCATGTACGCGGACGATACCGCGCTTTACACGTCCTCTAAGGATCACTGGGAGATATACCAACGTCTCCAATCCGCAGTCGACTTCCTCGAGAGTTGGTTGCGGAAATGGCGGATCGAGGTAAACCCTGAGAAGAGCGTTTCGGTGCTCTTCGAACGGGGCCCCCCAAGGATCCTCCCGCGAATCAAACTCTTTGATAAACCGATACCTTGGAAAGACGAGGCAAAATACCTAGGAGTAACGTTAGATAGAAAGTTAGTTTTCACTGCGCATATTAGGACCGTTCGTAGCAGAGCGGCCTACATATTAGGTCGTTTATATCCGCTGTTAGGCAAGCGGAGTAAAATGTCCCTTCGCAATAAGGTGACACTTTACAAAGCTGGCATACGTTCCGTAATGTCCTATGCGAGCCCCGCTTTTGCGCACGCTAATCTGAAACCCCTTCAGGAGATTCAGAACAGGTTAACACGGATTGCAACCGGGGCACCATGGTTCGTACGCAACATCGATCTCCATAGAGACTTAGACCTTCCGACCATCGCTCAGTACTTCAAGGGGCTTTCCCATAGTACTTTGAACGTGCTGAGCGACACCCGAACCCACTGGTGGCTGTGGCTGACGCCGCAGAGTATAGACCACGTAAGACTACTTTAGTCAGAAAAAGAAGACCCAAGTCGGTACTCGTTGACCCCGACGACGCGTTCACAGTAGGTAATAACGTGTACGCGTAGGCATAAGTGATACCACACAACAAACAGACACACACCGTCTATACCGGTATAGACGAGATCCCAACTGAGTAAGTGCTCCGTTACTCCGGCGTTCTGCCGTCGGAGGACGCTAGTGTCCAAATTTCCTTAGCTTCCCTCCTGACTAACGACGCCCCGAGCCGAAGTCCGTGTCTCAATTTGAGACGCCCTCGGGACGTCGTTCCCCATGGGGGCCCATCTGGCCCCCCCTTTTTAAGGGTGGGTCCTGACCCACCCGCTCCCCCGGTGACGCTGTAATAGCCAACAGAGCTAACAAACATTAAATATGGTTGCCTGTAAAGTCGGTTTTACGGGCGAAGATTTACGTGACCACGTCTTTTTCTCGGTAGAATATTTATTGATATGAATGTTATTAAATTGCACAATATTTTAATAATTTGAGTGATTTTGTTGAGGATAGGACGATGAAGACGTTGTCACGTAAAATCATTTTATATATTATTTATTTTATATTATATTATTGATGTTATTATTTTTTACAAAATTTATTTACAGACTTTTTCGATACATCAATTAGTTGCGGAGATATCGATCATTGAAGTTATTGTTTGCTACCAGTATTTTATATATTTATTTTTTTCAGTTATAAAAAAATACTATTTCCAATTGTGTCTACCAAGTATGGTCACATGTACTGGCCTACATATTAAATAATAATAAGTACAGATAATGTTATTTGACGTCACTTCTGATTTTATATATTTTAATATTTTTAATTTTAAAGAATCAATTTGAAAATCAAAACACTTATTCAGATCGAAGGTTCAAATTTTTGCTAAATAAATTTGAAATTAATTAAAATTTGTAATTGTAAATAATGAAGTTGAAAATTAAAACATTTACTTAAATTAGATGTTAAAATTCTTGCTCCACACATTTTAAATCAAGTTTTCTTATATCTGCCACTTTTTCTTAATATTTGTAATTTTAAAGAATCAATTTGAAAATCAAAACATTGCTCGGCGGACCGATCATGTTTGAGTGGGAGAGAGACGCAAGGCATTCTATGTGTGTGTGACTCATCGTTACGTTACCGGGCGTTACACTTTTTCATAAGTGACTCCCAGCTTAACCTAATTTAAGACGTTGTCACGTCAAAAAAAAAAGTTACTGCTACTACAGTTTACCCAATTTCTTTTTAGATCTTTATCTTCATATTATATGGTTGTAGTTTACTTTTAGAGTTCGTAAATTGTCATTCAATTATGAATGGAACTATTTTTGATCTTAAACAATTCATAAAAAATGTACACCATACAATAATACTTAGAAATATTTTTATTGTTAATACAATATGATAAAAATAAGCCTACGCCTACGATTTTCCAACCTAAATTATTGTACGAGAACATCGTGGGTGCTAGTACTATTACAGGTCAGCCATAAGGATGATATTTATTTATATTTTTTTCATTTGAATCCATTTTAGAGATCACTTATTAACCTACCTCAATAAAAATTAACAAAATATGTAGAAATAATAATTAATCTAACTCTTAAAAAAATATGATTTGAATATTTTCCCAAGGAGGATGACTTGGTAATATTTACTAAATATGGGTTAAGTGATCACAAGTTTAAGTTTATAAGAACTTTTGAAAATATCTTTAAACATGTATAGCCATATTAAGCTTATTTAAATTTATATAAATATAGAATGTAAAAAAAAACCGATACGGGCAGGGACGATACCGTATCGGTAGCTCAGTTGGTAGAGCGACGGGACGGTTTCCCAGTAGTCGCGGGTTCGAATCCCTGCCCGTATCGGTTTTTTACATTCTATATTTATATAAATTTATAAGAATTATTAGCTGGAACTATTTCCTTCGAGATTGGAAGTTTTTAAATAAAACTTTTTTTTATGCATTCGGAATAGCAGAAACAATTACATATAGTTAAATGAGTTACGTGTATATTGTCTTTACTTAGTGGAGCACAAAATATGCAAAACGATTAAAATTCAAACCGTGAATTATAAGAACAGAAAACACAAAAAGTCCGAAATACACGCTAAGCTAATTATTACGTAAAATATAGTTCGTAAATGTTGACGTCATTTTAGATCTTTCAAAGAATAATATGACTTCAAACGTGGTTCAAATCCAGAAAAAGCTTATCTATTTAAATATCATCCATCCATCCAATCCAAGAATGTTGATGAGATGAACTGATGATGTGCCACTTACGGAATACCATAAGTGGTACATCATCAGTTCGTCTCGAGAGCCCTTTACCAATTACCATACTAAATTAACTCCAAACGATGACGTCGACCTTTTCAACTTTCAACTACATGTTCATTGACCTCTATTAATACTTATTATTGTTGCGTAATTTTTTTTTCTAATAATATGAAAGAAGTAAGTTCACTCAGTAATGTATCTTACTTTATAAGTTTTCACGCGATCATTTTTTTCACTCACCAGATCCAAACAAAAATATATTTTAAATTTAATTTATTTATATTTTAATTTTATTTACTTTAATATATATATAATGTTTCATAATATGTTAAAAAATAATGAAATTCCAAGTAAACTTGCCATAGACTTAAATTGATTCAACTATAAGAGGAGAAGTCAACGGATTGTGCATTAAGCGATAAATTCCTAACAAGGGATCCTAGTTGGATCGTAATTGCTATGGGAATAAAACAGATGCTGTGTTATGAATAAACAAATAAATACAATTCAATAATATATATAGCTTTTGAGTACTAAATAAACACTATGATACATCAAGGATTAAGTAAAAAAGTCTCTAAATAATATTAAATTCTTTTTTCTTTCAGATAATATAAAATATTACCCATACATTGATTACAACACGACAGTCTTGTGTCTTGTTTCAAACTAAAAGTAAATGCTTACCCACGCCTCTGTTAAACTCCTTGATTATTATTAGTGACAGGTCGTAGGCGTTCATTGAAGAACAATTTTCTTAAGAAATAAGTATATTATTTGTTATTCCTGAAGAAATTTTCTATCTTATAATAAAATATATTTTTCATTCTTACTAATTGCTTAACCTCAATCTGCACACCAGTTTTTATACGTATTTCTTATTGAACAACTCCACCACTACTTATATATGTACATACGGATACCTACCTATAACCACAGTGACTGAGATTTGTTAAATTTTAATAAATAAAGTTAATTACCACAAGTAGTAAATAAAAATAATTTTAAAAGTAAATGTGGAACATGAACATGTCACAAAACGAACGAAATCAAGAGAAGTTCTTAATTTGCTTACGGTTAATAAAATAAATGCATTACACGCAATGGAGATCGTAAAAAGCAATTCTACAGTTTGAAATATCATATACAAGGCAGTTAACTGTATGTGTGTATGTAGAATGTAATATTATAGCCCACAAAAACACTATAAAGGGTCTAGATGTGTCATGGTGAACGTAAAAAGTTCAGGTTTTATTTCATATTTGAGTTTCACAGAATAGTTAGATATTATTTTTACAAAGATTGTTTTTTAATATATGTTTCTTCAACGCTTTTTGTATTTATATTTTATAAACACAGGGTTCCCACTTGTTATGTATTGAGAACTAGAATCATAGTTTTGATAATTTTAAAGATCGGCTGACTTAGTTCTAGTCTTTTTATTGTTATATATTTTTTTACCACTTCCAGATTCTATAATATAAAGTATTATATCGATCAAACAATATTTTTGTAAGAGAGGATTTATTGTGTGGGCTGAATAAGTATATAACAGCCGGTGGAGTCGTTATCTTTCAGTCGTTAGAACGCCTTCCTCAAAACTCATCGTTGCCTTGTAATTATTAAAAGTGTTCACTTCATACAATATTCGAGGTTCTGTTGATTTTTTCCATATCTTTAAAAACAGGTAAGCTTCCATTATTTATTAGTATATGTGTATCAAATTTGATCTATTCTTATTTGTTATAAAATAATTTCCCAATCATATTGGACTATTTATAGTCTTGAAATGATCCTAAAAAAATATATCATGGTGAGCTGTGCTTGGTGTGTTCAATAAATTAGTTTTATAGAAATGGGTTAGTGATCAAAACACACTCCCGTAAAACGTAAAAGATATTTACCTACAGGTCACAAAAACCTTGTACTTGGTTGTACATCTTAGTACATGTCATTATATATCATAATAAATGCAATATTATAATCATCTACATTCGCTCGTTTATAGAACTAACTTGTTGCTTCTAATAATATTCATGATGTAATTAATTATTTCCGAAATATAAAACAAAAAAAAACCCTGTTTGCAAATCTATTTATCAACTCAATCATGTAACCACATGTAGGTAAAATACATACAAAATATAATTAAAACTATTGACTAATTAACATGAACAGATCTACTTCATGAGTCTTTTCTCCTTCTTTTCCTTTTATTTTAACATTTGTGAAGCCATCAGATTATCAGCGGAACAATCATTACAAATATAATATCTCTATCAGTTCTCATGAGGTATATAAACCCTTTTAATCTGTATAGGGCATCATATGATCTTTATATTTGCAATAAAAGTAACCTAGCAACTCTGCTGACATTTTGCACTTTGCATTTTATCAATTGTTTCGAAACAAGCTTATTTTTCAACATAAAATTCATTTTAATGCTAATAGAATAATATTATTGTTTAATATTTACTTCTAGTAAAACATTAGTTTTCATATTAAAAAGACAAATTTTTATTTAACTCGATGAAATTCATTCGTTGTTTGGGAAATTAAAGTCCCTTAAAGGAGACGGAAACCCTCTCATACAACCCAGACTTTAATAAGATGAAAATTATGTCAACTAATACTTAATATAATATTATACTATCACTAAAAATGTTGCGGATTTTGGTAATCTTAGAACAGAGATATAATACGCTCATTGAAATGGAGGTTATGTTACTACGTTGCGTAAAAGTTAATTTTTATACGATCAACTTATATTTTTTAATAGGAATTATGTTTCACTTTTATAAAAGTGAGAGGTAGTACCGGCCTGTAACCATCCCACTGCTGGGCAAAGGTCTCTTTCGATACGGAGAAGGAACGAGCACTGATCACCTCGTAGCTGACTGCGAGTTGGCTGTTTGAGACAGTTTTTAAAGCCACGTTGGTACCAGGTCAGTGTTCAAACCACCGCCTCTTATTCACGAGGACGCATCTTGTGCAGCAAAACTTATTTCTGTGATTTATCTTTTTTTAGATTGTGGTTAGAGCTAATTTTTTGAGGTTTGAAATAGAAAAATGTTACCCTTTTTTCAAACCATATCTCAACCACTAACAACTGTGCCAAGAAATCCTCGTCTCCTTTCTTTATATGGTTGTCTTTTTATGATTTTTAGTTTCTAAAATAATTTACTCGGGACGGAAAGTTTATGCACACTCCTTAAATGGTACATATTACGTTTATATACGTTTACGTACAATTTTGTACCTCGTAGATATATCATAGGACAAAACACTGTAAATTAGGTCCACGCATTCTTGTCACCCGTCATGACAGTCGTAAAAAGTCTAATAAGAAATAACTTCATACTCAACATTCAACGTTTAGTTTTAATATAAACAGAAAAACAAAAATACATTTATAACATGGATTATTATCCGTCGAAAAAAAAACAATTCCAAAATTTTAATTTTCATGAATTCATACCAGGAAATAAAGTAATTTTATTTAATGTGTCCAAATGTTTCACGCCCGTTCATTAATTTCATAATAAAAAATCAATTTATCAGAGCACCAACCAGGTATCCACAGTTAAGGTAGAGTCCAAGAAACACTTTGTAACGAAATATGACTAAGACTTTATTATCATAAATTGTAAAAGAAATACAATAATTATCAGAAATATTTTATTAAAATATATACATATTATTATTACAATCTAAGCTTAAATAGCAGAAATTAATGACAATGCTTAGTCACGCCTAAAATCTTTTACAAATATACTGTTACTGACTACTACTATACTGATACTGTTAAAGACGACAACAATTGGAATTTACAAAATACGAATATAATATGTTCTGAATATTGAAGAAACAATGCGTTACAATTTGAGTGATCTAAATTAAATAAATCATCGAGGTAGCCTACATCTAAACCTTACTAGATGTATTTAATTAATTAGCGTTGCTTGTATTCTGTTTTCTTAGGGAAAGATGTCTGCTGAGTGAATGTAAGGTAAATGAAGGAGTAATAAGGTTAATTGTTGGTTTTTTTGATCCTGTCATAACTGCGATATCGTATCCCGCTACATCAGAAACTCTTCGATGCCACAATATCTTTTTAACGTTATTTTATTCTAGAAAGTTATAAACATTTGTAAAAATTTTCAAATTTTAACTGATGTTGTCTACAAGGAGCCTCCAACACGATAAAGACAATTGTATATAGAATGCTATATTCATTAACACGGGGCGGTAACATGGCGTAACATGGCGTAACATGGCGTAACATGGCGTAACATGGCGTAACATGGCGTAACATGGCGTAACATGGCGTAACATGCTTATAGTCAATTTCAAATTTAAATGAACAAGTAAACGCGTCAATTTAATTTGACATCACATAAAGATCATATGAAATAACCATTTTAATAGTGATAGTTGTCGGTAGAGAATAACAAAAACAATAACACGTCGCGTCGAGATAGAAATTACAATTTTACTAAACGAAGTCGCGGGGGCGGTGTGTTAATTGCAATGAAGAAGAATTTCCACGTTACCTCGCACTTTCATTATAATAATACCGCAGAAGATATGTGGCTATCATTACAAATTAAATGTAATTATCGTAATAGGTCCGTAAAACTTAAGTTACGTGTTGTTTATCTGTGTCAGCAAACCATGGGGCAGTCTTTTTCGAATCAATTACAAAACAAATTACAATATGAGTGGTATATTATGGATGCATAACAACGACGGTTCTTTTAAAAGCTTTAAATAAGCTAAGTTGCTAGGCCTGATGAACAGTTATTAATTGATGAACTTTGTACACATGACTTAAGCCAGCTTAACGGGCTTTGAATAGCGAAGATAAAATTTTAGATCTTGTAATATCTAATACCCCCGTTAACGTCACTGAATGTTTCAAGCCACTAGTTCCTCTCGATCTCCACCACATAATGTATCATTAGAGCCAGAAACAAGATTCCAACGCATTCTTCATGAGGGGAATTACGAATTAATAAACCGTCAAATAGATATTAATGATATGCATGAAGATTTTTGAACCATTTTTGACCCTCTAAAATTTTTCGTAAAAATAAATATCTAGTATGGTATTCGCCATCATTAAAAAAATGTAATAAAGAAAAGTTTAAATGTTGTAAAAAGTTCAATGACTAGGTAACCATTTAAATTTTCTCACTTATAAGATACTTAAAAAAAGAGTTAATTACCTTGAATCCAAGTACTATCTAAATTATATAACATGTGTTGATAAATCGATCAAAGACAATCCTAAATATATTTGGATATTTGTAAAATCACGATACAGAACATGTAATATGCCGAATACCATGAAATGTGGTAGTAATATTGCAGCGGATGGAACTGCTATTGCTAATATTTTTCCGGGTTTTTTTATTCAACTTTCAAACAACTCTCTTCCTCTTCGGGAAGTATATATCAGACCGTATATACAAATATTTCGGCATAAACTATCATTTCTAGTATTTATGCAAATAAAAATGAAGTTTCGAAATTACTTTTATCTTTGGATGTAAAAAAATCAGCCGGTCCAGATTACTTGCATTCCAATTTTTTTTCGTAAAATGTGCTGATTCTATTTCTAAACCTATTATTTGTTAAAACACCACCACTTATTATTTGTTAAATCTATGTCTGAAGATAACATTCCATCTATATAAAAGTCAGTCTTTATAACATCAATACATAAAAAAAGGTTAAAAACCTATGTTACAAATTATAGAACTGTTTCAGCCAAAATATTCGAATAAATAATATATAAACAATTATATTCATTACTTAAAAACTCTTTTTCAGATTTTCAGCATGGTTTTTTAAAAAAACGTCAACAGTGTCTAACCTTATTTTGTTAAACGAATTTATAATTAGTGGTTGTTGTTGTTGTTGTTGGTTGTTGTCGGTTCTTGTTGGTTGTTGTCGGTTCTTGTTGGTTGTTGTTGGTTGTACTTGTTCATAACAAGGGAGGATAAGTTGATGTTTATAATGATTACAGGAAATGTTTCGACAAAATTGACCATCCTACCCTACTCCGTAAACTCGACAATATTAGAACTAATGGCGATTTACTTCGGTGGTTTGAGTCACATATTACCAACAGATCTCAGACTGTAGTTATGAATAACTATATAACTGGTTGGTTGTTATTCCCAGCGGAATACCCCAGGCCCACTATTATTTTTGATATTAGTAAATGATATTGGATCATGCTTTCATCACTCTAAGTTACTTTATTTCGCTGATGATATGAAAATCTAAAAGACCATTTCGTCTACAATCGACGTAATTGAACTCCAGTCTGATTTTTTACGCCTGGATTCTTATTGACAATAAAATAAATTGGACCTTAATCCATATAGATGCTCACTTGTATCGTTCAGTCGTCGGTCAAAGCGCACTCTATCAGAATATCAATTATAAAACCAAAACTGGCAGAGACTTACGACGATTTGTGATCTTGGGGTGACTCATGATTCAAGACTTCTCTTTGAAGAGTATATTGATGAAATGAATCAGGAAACTTCAAAAGCTAGTGCTTTTGAAGTTTTCTGAATTCGTCGTACGAACCTCAGAAAGTTTTAAAATATCCAAACTAATCAAATTTTGTATAGCGTTTTTGTAAGAAGCATCCTCCAATATGGATCAGAGATCTGTAAATATGTAAAAAGAATCGAGCAAATCCAGATGAAATTCGTAAAGTTTTTATGTTATCGTCTAAGGGTGTCTTACTCTTTTAACACTTACCTGAATCAATGCGCACGACTCCATCTGCTGCTGCTGCTCTTCGGAGCTACTTTCCAAAATTAATTTCACTACTTTATCGAAATCGATTAGACATTACTCTCCTATTCAACTACCTTGGTGTTCAAACATTACTGTCAAAGTGCTTTCTTGCGGCGCGCGAGTAAAAGTCTATATAATATGTGTAGACTGGGCGATTTTGATGTTTTCAGTTCTGTGGTGACAGTGGCGAGACGAGTAGGTATTAAACCGGTATTGTTGATTTGTTTTGTTTGTTTTGAAAAAAGGCTATATAATGCGTTGACTTGCACTCACTCTGTCCGTGCGATTTTTATGTTACTTACAAACAATTTTTTAATACGTGAACACCTATTATTAGCCAAATGCTGTGTTATTAATATTATTATGTATTATTATTTGAGCTGTTGGTTTCCCAAATATAAAATAAATAAATAAACACCATACAGCATTATTACAGGATGTCGATTGGACTTATTATCCTTAGGTATATATATATCTCTAAATTAGTAGATAGATTGGGCTTTAACTAAATTCACAATTTATTAGCTGTCTGGATAGCCGTATACATCCGTATACAATGTTTTTAAGCTTGAAAAAATGATTCTTTTAATTTTTTTTTTTGTAGATATTTAAACCAAAGTTTTAATGAACTTTTATTTTGCAGAAATTTGGACACTGATATTAATAAATATTTTTAATTCAAATGAAAGTTTAGTCCTGAAGTTATCAGATTTATATTTTCTATATATCAGTGGTATTCCAAATATTTACATGTTACAAGAATTTTACTTAACTCATGGCAATGCCCGATTTCTTTCCAGGTAGAATAAGTTTATTAGTCTTATTCTACCTGGAAAATAAATTTGTTTTGAGTGATATTTTAGGCCTTCTAAATTGAAAAAAATAATGGTTACATGAAGGATGAACATACAAACAGACAGATAGACAAGATTGAAAATAATGAATTCACATTTTTTTTTTCTTAAAGTCTGGTTATTTAATCTTTAATGTAGGTATATATTTTTTTGCTTTCTTCAGTGCTTTATTGTAAGAGATTAGGTATATAAAGTTCAAGTATTTTCCATTATACAGAATATTATTAACCAAAAAATATACGTTTATTCCCTGTTTTAATAGATTGATGTTAAAGTAATAACGCTTAACATTTGTAATTTAATTCCACAGAAAAACATATTTCGCCTTTGAACTTTGATCGCATTTGGGCTTTGAGTAATAAGTAATAGGTTTAACTTATCGAGTAAACTTACCTGTCGTTGAACTTAGTGCTAATTTGCAAGCTGTTGTATTTTATTATTTTTTAAATCATTTGCATTTATGTTTTTACTTTAGAAAGATTGCAAAGAGAATATTTAAAGTAGGTACCTACCATCGCTGCACTTTGAAAATGAGTGAGAGTGCTAGATCCCCAAACCTTTCCCTTTTTTCCAGGTAAGCTAATATTTCCTCAAAAGTGGTAAGCAGATGCAACTACCATGTTTGTAGTTATCACCTTACCACTTACAATCATTCACAGGTTCACTGGCTGCAGGGTACCTCGCCTTTTGTTTGTTAGTAAAAGGTTCTAACTATATCAGGATTCCTTTCTATATATCTTTGATTGGCCACAACATCGACGGTATCTTGGAAAGGAGAGAGAGATATAGAGTTGGGTTTGAATAATGTGTAAAGCTAACGTGTATGATAACGTGTGATGCTGATGATGATGCTAGTGTTAGTTTCAACGAGCAAAGATAACTCATTACTTAAGAGATAACGAAGAAATCCGACCGTCTGTAAAATAAAACCAGATGAATAATTATTTTAAACTATCAATCAATTTAATAGAACCGTAAACGTATTTGACCTAGATTCGATTTAGTACAACTGTTTGTAAAAATAAGGCTATTTACAGTCAATAATAAAATAATAAATTTTCATTTGGTTTTCCAAAGAAAAAATTAAAAGTTCATAAATTGACGGGTGTTCGAACAGGTTTAAAGTAACACGAACAACATACCTACTCATATGTATGGGTTATATATGTTATAGCTTAAAGTGGTTCTCATATATCTAATTTTAATAATTATGGAGAAGAGAAGATTATAACAATAAACAAGTTCATAACAGGTACATATTTCATCTACATATATTAATTTCCACAATGTATTCAATCAGTTAATATATAAACTTAATTTGACAATAGTCTTTTCATTCAAACAATTACAGATCAATAGAATAAAGAATAGACGTAAAAAAAAATATAATAGACCTACCTACGTTTTTTTTTGTATAAAAAAAACGTAAGGTTTACAAGATGTTCAATATCAGAGCAGTCAGTAACTTTAAAGTACCTACCGCATAGATCATACGAATAGAATATGTTAAGGATCTTTGATTATATATTTTTTATTAATATTTCAATCAACTTTACCGACAACGAAGTCGCAAATAAACAAGTATTCAATATTTAAAATGAAAGGTCATGTTTCGTTTTGTAATTGTTCTAGGCGCGGAGATGTCGACCGGCCGGGGTGTCGATGGCGCTGGGTGAACGCGCGCGGCTAGGCGCCCATGCGCGCCTGCCTCCTGCTGTGTGCGGCGCTCGCGCTCGCGCCGAGCCGGCCGCGCGCCGCCGCCGCCTCCCACAAGCACGGGCCACACGGATCACACGGGTCACACGGTTCACACGGATCACACGGTTCACACGGATCACACGGCGCACACGAGCCACACGAGCCACACGAGTCACACGGGCCACACGAGCCACATCCAGCGCCAGAGCCGGCGCGACTAGAGCACATCAAGATACAAATACTTGCCAAGGTTACATTGTGACTTATATAGGGTACCTGAATAATCTTATACTCTAACTGCTTTTAATATTAAAGTGCAGGCGTTGGTCTACGGGATATGTAAGGCTATCACCACTCTATCTACATCCAATTATTGGGGCCGACGCAATATATTTTTTTTTCAACGCTATTTTATTTTACCTCAGTGGAGACTTGCTTTTTTGCGATATCATTTATTAAATACATTTTCATATTACTTTGCCACCCAATTCAGTTGTTAAAAATAACTTAGATAGGTACTTAAAGCGAGCACTGTGCCCATCACGTCCACAGGCTTATTCTTTATTCGGTATTATATAATTGAACGAAAGACTGAAAAAAAGTCGATCCATACTGTACATCTCTATTAGAACGAATATTTATTTCTAACATAATAAGTCGGTATCCACTATTCGGACACATAATGTAGCACTGGCGTTAGGTTACGTATTGTGTTCCTTACATTCTATGACCTCGTTCCGATGTCCAAATAATTGTCAGTGGCAAGTACGATACATACCATATCGACCAAATTATAATTGAATTCGAAATACAATACGAGATTAACTTTATAACATCTATAATAGATTTTACTGTAACTTTGAGCTTATAAGCGATTTTACAACCTTATCGGATTGTGGTAATGCTTATATGACTATTTTTATTATCCATCGATCGCTTGTCATCAGTGCGGTTCGCACGTACAGTAGCTTGCCGCGCGTTTCTCTATTTCTTATGCCACTCCCTCGTCTCCTCGGCCTTGCAAAACGATGCGGAATTGTTTTTAGTCACTCAATTCTTTCAAACTGATTTGGATAACCTTACAATATATATGTATACAAACATTACCCTCAACTCAAATAAATCCCTATTTTATTTTTTTAATTGCCCTTTTGAATGCTCTAGCCTTGCAAAACTCGTAGTCAATTTATCTGTGTAACAGAATGGTTCATCAATTTGTGTTATCAAAGGGTTACCAAAATTAAAATAAAATCATTTTAAACAAAAACTTTTTCAACAAGAACTAAATCTATTACGAAAATACGACGACGTATCTACATAGGTACTTTGCGGTTGTAAGTACGCAATGAATATCGTGCAACTGTCAAACGACAAGTCCGTTTGATTTACAGACACCGTTACCTAAGTGAAAATAATCTAAAGAGGTAATCCCCAAAAGAAAATTAGCAACACAAGTTTGTTATTTTATCTAAACTACCCAACTAGCCAGTATCAAGAAGAAGAAAACAAAAAACATTGAAATCGATCAAGCCATAGATCGGCTGGACTAAGGCACTGCAAATGATTTTATGTGTCTAAATAGTAGTAAAAGATGGTTCTGTAACCTATCTTGTATATTGATATTTTTTAAAATAACCTGTCATTGCAGCTGGGTTTAGCGGAGCGACCGATGCCTCTCGGGGCTCCGTCACGTGACGTCGTGAGGCAGATTCTCGCGAGGGCGGCGGACGAGCCCCGCGACCGTAGCCCCGAGCCGGAGCCAAGCATGAGGGAAATCATTGCGATAGCACATAGAGGTATTTTTTGGGGCATACCTATAGGGATAACTTTGTTGTCTAAAGGTACACTGGGCATGTATCTATCAGGTTCACATACCAGGAATGAGGCACCATGTGGACTTTTTAAAAGCTCCATCTATTTTTAGTTCAATATTTTGAATGTATAATATGTTTTGCTAAAGGATTTTTCATTTTCTGATTTATAGAGTACTATTTTTTGATTTATTACTCTCAAAAGTGTAAGTTTTCCTTCAATTACATAAATTTATAGAACTCTTAAATTGTGGTTTACTTAATGACTTCTATGTGAACATGTCATTATAGTATTATTTGAATTGTTATTTTAATATTCAATAGACACAAACACGGACCCACCCACTTCTGACCCACTTGCTAACACTCGCTAGCCAAAATATAATCAGAGTCAATGTACCCTTCATATTGATTCTGATTATATTTTGGTTTCGTAATCCTTCACCACAACATTTTATAAGGAAACCTAGCATAACGACAGAGTATTAAGATATATATATATATATATATATATATATATATATATATATATATATATATATATATATATATATATATATATATACACACACACACATATACAGGGTTATTTGTAATTAGTTGACCACCTCTTGCAGGCAGCGTCTCTACATTAATCCCAACAATATTTGTTGTACGACTTTATACAAATCTTGATAAATAACACAAAAAAAAAATTGCTTCCTCTTTAACTTATTATTCTGTATTTTGTAAGAAGTATTCAAAGGTTTAACGCCCGGGCGCCATACCTATGCTCCAAGTTAATACCAGTTCAGAGGCAACATATACATTTTGTATGGAAACCTTACATTTTTAAAACTATTCATTTTAAAAAATTGTTGAACAAATGTTGTTGGGATTGATGTAGAGAGGCTGCCTGCAAGAGGTGGCCAATTAATTAAAAATAACCCTGTATATATATTTATATTTATATGCTCCTAGTGTATTTTATTTTATATACTTTAAACTTTATGTAAATGTATTTCTTATATATACTATATTTAATTACAATAACATATTGTTTTATTATGCTTTAATACCCTTTGAATTAATGGCTGATAATTCTCTGGGTACGTTTTGTGTTATTTCGATAGTATTTGTCAAAAATAATTATTAATAAAGTTTAGTTTTAATAATGATATATTTTATTACATTTACATATATATTATATATTTTTATAGTATTTATATAACATTATTACATGTTTGCTTCATTTAGTTTTAGTTTTATATCTAAAGGCGAAATGACTCGTAATTAAACGATACTTACTAATTAATTATCTAAATGTTTTTGTACATAGGTACCTACTCTATAGTGATTTTTTTTAAAGTTTGTGCTGAGCGATTTTTCAGGAGGCGATTGATTTGGAATGATGACAGATATGAAACAACTTTGTGAGTATTCTTTATTTATGTAATAATTTTTATCCTCAGCTTTTTTATTTTTTCTTATTTTTGGTTTCACAAGGGATTTTAATATAAAATACCATAATATTGTGTATTCACAATTGTGGGTACCCACTATTGTGGGTATCGTGGTGTGATTTTATGTAGTTGTGGGTTCGATGCCCTCAGGAGACAATCCTAATTCCTAAATTCACGTAGTCAGTGTAGTGTTGTCAGTGTGTTGTGTAGTTTGTATGTGTTTGTGAAACTGTGTGCTCGTGACACAAGGACTACGTGCTTCTAATAATACTACTTCTATTAATAATAAAAACTAACTAACGTTTCATTCTTAATAAAATGCATTTGAATTGAATTGAATGATATATGTAACTATAAGTGACAGTCCTACACAGCCGAGACATATCTTATATATCTCTTAACCACATTTTAACACCTTTCCAAATAACCTTGTTATGGCTCGTTTTTGTAGCTACAGAACATGTGCTGTGCTGTATTACAGAAAACTGAGAAATAAATACCTATTTATGATTTGAAGTAAAAATTATTAAGGAAACATCAAAACAACATATTCTTCTCCATAAAAATATATATAACAAATAGTATTAATTTACCATAACATAAAGCTATTTATTATTAATCAATATTTTGAGCAGATTTGAGCATTGCTTCTAGTTTTTGAAGTAGGTATATCAAAATAATTAAACCAATTTGCTCTTTTCAAGTGATTTCTGTTACATTTGTAGATCTACGCAAAATGTAGAAATAAATAAATGAAATATATATTTTCGTTCATTTGAGACCAATGCACAGCTTATGAGTTGTGACTTTATTAATCTATGATATTTGAGAACTGATACATTATTACATATTTATTTTAAAATGTTTAAGATTTTAAAGTGAAAAAAAGTCACCAAGAAGTGTGGTCAGATCTTTACCCTAATAGTTAATAATACACAAGTTTATTACAAGAATGTTCTGGAACTAAATCAAGGGAATTAAATTAAGTCCTTAATACTATTTGTAACGGTTTCAGAATTCTGCTGTCAAAAATCATCCAGGGCTACGAGAGTATAAGACATTGTAAGTATCAGTTTAGTGTATTCATGTTCTATATTAACATTTAAAATCTAAATCTCTTCAGATATTTAGTTTTCCTTCCTATAATATTTTTCATATAAGTACTATAGCAATAGATCTATATGATGTGGTGATCTTTGTGTGTCCTGACGTCTAAAACAGTATGACTTTGACACAAACAGTTAGAAGTGCTTATCCTAAAAGATTCTTATTACAGCGACATAGTTATTGTATAAAATCGTTAAATGGGAAAACTTCAATATACCAATGAATTAAATGGTATTTGGTTTTATGTAATTTTGTATGTACGTATGTGTAATATGCTTAAATAAAAATGGTGGTTACGCAACCAGTACATTTGGGCAGATGCCAGCGATGCGCGCGCCTCGCCTTCACAACGTCTTAGTTCATTTTTCTACGAAAAAAATGCTGTTCCAGTATTTGTCTATCATATACCTACTGCACAAAATGCATAAATGATGTTTCTAACTACTAAAATACTTCTCGAATCGGTGTTGCATTTTTTTCAACCACTTTTCCCGCTTGGTACCCATCTCTGATGATAACCATCAATTTAGGTGGAGACTGAATATAACCATTGATTTTTCTTTATTTTCAACTATCTCGCAATCAGTCCAACTATAGTTTATTAACTAAAACAAGTATTGAGTTGAGCGTGAGAGTTATAGTTCAACGAAATTGCGATAAAAATCTATGGATACTAAAGACCGACAATAAAGATAGTTTACAATCCCAGTGATGTTTGGATATCGTCATTGATAAAGGGCTTAGCCATATAGAACCACTTAGAACCACTAGAACCACTTAGAACCACATAGAACCACTTAGAACCACATAGAACCACATAGAACCACATAGAACCACTTAGAACCACATAGAACCACTCTTATAACAACTGTAATGACAGATTACTTGCAGACGTCTCATCGGTGGTGTATAATGAAAATAAATTCTTAAGTATCAAATAATAAATGTTTAAAGTCTCAAACATAAATTACTTTTTAAGTATACTTACATAAAACCTCTTAAAATGCCCCTAAAATTTGTAGTGTTTTTGCGGTTCAGTGGAATGAGTCACGTTCATTTCTAGGAGTTATGACTGCAGCCAAGTTTCAGTTAAAAATAAATGAATACGCTTCAAAGACCGCATATTTATTGTTTTAGGTTTATCCTACTTGGCATTCAGTTTATTACGAAAAAATAATTTGTGTCATTCTTTAGGACACTTGGCTTTCTTAATGTAGAAAAAGAATTAATCAAAGTTCCTTGGTACAGGGGCTATCCTCAGTTTTGATGAAAATTCTACAAAAATAGGCAAAATCTTTTGATCTGAACTAAATTAGGACGAAATTTTATTGTACTTATTGTTTTACAAACGTTTTAAATATAAAATATAATCTTATCAATAGGCAAAGTCAACCTCAATTGAAGGCTTAATTGTAGTAATTTTACGTTGTTTGTAGAATCCCTGAGAATGTGTATTAAATTTGTTGTTACCCGGTAGTAGGGACGCCTTCCACCAGGACAACAAAAGCGAAAAGAAGGCGTTCTCATAGCGGTAAATATCTTCTACGTATTAATAGTATATATTGTATTCAATTACCAATTCAATATTCGCTGCTAATATAAAAATATTCTTGTATATAATTGCTTGAGATTCACGACAATATTCACCAAACTCCATCATAATAATTACTGGGTACTCGTCTTCGCCGTATATCAAAATTATGCCTTTTTGGAGACAATAAAATTTTACAGTTAAATCCCGTCTCTGCCGATTTCAGTGCAGAGAGCATTCCGAGACTCGTTTGTATTACAAATAACGGCCATTTACGTCCAACTTGAATTAAACGTAAATCAGTTGGACTGCGTCTGTTGTATTAAATCTTTTTTATACGTCTGATTGGTTGAATTTATGTAAAGAATAGTTTCTTAAGCGGTGATTGAATATTCTTGCAATAAAAATGTTTTAAAAAGTAAACCGACAGTAATCAGCAGATTAAATTAATTTAAATTTATTTAATAATAGAGAGAGAGATCGTATAAGAAGTTCGATATAAACCTACTAGGTAGGTATTTCCCCAGCGTTACATATCAAATACTAAATTGATCAACCAATCTTCAATATGTGATTTATTTTTCTGTTAATTTATTTGTCTAGATCTGTTCGTGAAACTTGACTTGCTTCTATTACGATGGTCGTGCACTCTCAAGTAGTAGATGTTTATTAAAAATATATATTTAAACAAACTACTTACAGTAAGGATAAATAAATATGTGCATTAGAAAGTATTAAGATAGAATCTTTAAAAATAATTAAAAAAATCAAACCAAGACTGAAACCATTTATTTTTTTTATGGAAGTAATATTATCTATAGAATAAAAACAATATGTTTAAGTTAATTTTGTCGTGAACTTACTATAATAAAAATTATTTAAAATGAATCACTGTGATAATTACTGAAGTATTACAGTTCCAATTCTGGATCTTGTTATTTTGACGTCGTGGGTCCTATGCTCATTCCAAACCTTGCCTGCTTGAGGAATCCCCAACTGTCTTGCTCAACCCCAACCTACGCAGCATCCCCATCTGTCCTCATGATTGAAGATTACCAGTTTTCATTCATGCTCGGGTTGCATATTTATTATATAAATTTTGAATTATTTTCAAATATGATATTGTTAAGTGCAATATAAGGTCCTGTGTACTTAAAGTATGCCACTGTCACGCTTTTAATACACTCAATGGGTTAAGGGCATTTGCGACTTTAAGAAATGATAAATATGTATTGTTCATAAATATAAAGGGCTTTAATTAAAATAATTAATTAATACCGAGGCAGGGACTTGTCTTGATAGCTCACAACTTAAAAACAAAACCTGGTATTCGAACCATTTGTTATTTAACTTTCAAGCCAGATGCCTTAACATTATTCTTTTATTATCCAGCAGAACGGTTAAAAATTAACAGGCGCGTTTGTTTCTTAGGAATCAATAAAAGTTTTTTAACAATTAACAATTGTATAGTAGTCCGCAATGAGGTCAAGTATGACCCCATACTGTATTATTGTACTAATACTTACATATACCTATCATATGTTTTCTAATTTTTTTTGTAGTTTGAATAAATAATCAATAGTATTATTCCGATTCTCATACTCGTACTTCATTTTTATGTATTAATATATACACGGTTGAATCCCTATTCCTCACAGCATCATTCTTAAACCGATATAACTAATTCTTTTTTTGTTTTGTTATTGCTAGAACAATTTTTTCAAAGGTTCTTGAAAAAACTATCAATAAATGTTCTGAAAATTTGAAAATTTACGAAAACTGAATGGCCCTAAAAACTTTTCTAACATAAATTTAGCGCTATTGTCGTAGCTGTCACTAGTTTGACAGAATCAGATTAACATAGACACATTATTAAAAAAAAGTTGTCAAAAAAATCTTTTGTAAAAATACTTTTGAAGTTTTCTCCACCCTACGTGACATTGGCGGAGTCGACCGTGCTTTACTGGCACAACTGAAAGCCATTAAATCAATCTATCTATCATTATTAAAAAAACGTGGGACAATGAAAAGATATACATTACATAAAATAAAAATATCAATTAAGCTTCTTAACCGAATAGGTCGCTATGACACTTGAGGAAATTTCCATTTAGCATCGTGTTCTCTCCTACCATAGGTTTTAGAATTCAATTTGTTTTAACAATTAATATCTGTACAAAATATATTTTTAAACAACTCATATTTAAATTATTATTTTACACACAAACAATTTACGTACTCGAGTGATTGCAGACCGTCCACCCTCATATCTTTCTTAATTACACTTTGAACTTACTTTATTTGCGTTCTCTGTGTACTGTCACCGATAACGGACGATAACAAATGGTGATTAGTCCTCATTTGTAATATTACTATTTATTTATTTGCGAAATACAAATACATTCGCGGAAATAACTAAGGGTCATAAAGAATTAGCTCTCTTAACTACATATTTGAAAAATAATTTAATAAAATTTTAAACTACTTTATTCTTTTTTTTTGTAAATGGTTTAGTGGTATTTGATCTTTTATAATTTATTTTCAGCCAATGCTTCTTTTTACAAATCGTAGTTAATTAAATTTTAAGGGTACTTTTTGTTTTTTTTTTTACTTTCGGAATTTTGTTAACGAAACCTCGGTAAAATGTTATAATAAGGATTGTTTTAGTAACTAGATAAGCGCTGATACTAGATAATAGATAATAAATACCTAGATAAGCACTGTAAATGAATGAATTATTACTTGGCCTGGCAACTAGTGTCATTGTACTAGCAATATTTGTAAACTCTACTTGTAATGAAAAAAATAGTAAAAAAATCAAATAAAGATTTTACTTTTTTAATACATTGGTTAGAAAGTTGCTTGCAAATAGTAAAAGTAAATTTAAAACTAAGAATACACATCATCAGGCATATTATGATTTTTGTAGATAACTCCTTAGATTTCAGTTTATATGTATTCCAAAAGAAGCCATTTGTCATTTGCGTTATTTTACTCTAAACGTGACGAAATATATTAAAATAAACCCATCCCGAGACGTTCCACTAAAGCGATTGAGATTATGTAGTGTCCGGTGTATACAGTGTCCGGTATATACAGTGTCCGGTGTATACAGTGTCCGAGTAATTTATAATAAAGGGACCTATTATATTTATTTATTTATTTAGAGACCTATTATATTTATTTATTTGGTTTTACAGAACCTAGAATAGTACTTTAAATTATGTTGAAGTAAGATTAACCGATACTGTTACTGCTATTATTAATAATTTGTCTTATGTTTCAGATCCTGTTCCAGAGATGCTAGCGGATTACTACATTTAAAAAAATAGGAGTAAAAGAGAAGGAAATAGAAATAGACATAATGAGTTTTAAGAACAGTAATCTACAGAGTACCAGTCTCCTTTCGAATTTGTTAAGTCTTGAAGCTAATAAGCTAATATAGCTTATTTGACATAAAGTGTAAACTATACTTTGGTTGTGTACATGTAAAAGGACGTTTGATGTGCCTGACTCCCTTATATGAACCATACATATAAACTATATAGTTTGAAGGGTCGATCACTTTTTAATCTATTAATATTTAATAAAACGTTTTTTCGCTCCACTTTCTGAGTCAACGACGATAATAAACTAAATTAATTATTTGACATTTAAGAATTAAAATTTAAATAAATATACCCGTGACCTGTATAATTCCATTTACTGTAGAGTTTATTTTTTTTAAGTTAAAAGCTCATAGTATGTTTATTTATTCTGACTTTAAATACTAGGGTTTAAGGTTATAATTATTACTTAAAATAAAAAGTTTTTACTTAAATCATTTGTTTTATTTTTACACTAACCAACAGTAATTATTTATTCGTGATATATATATTATAGTAATTTAAGTTATCTAGAAAGATTTACGAGGTGACATCGTCAAATTGACAATACCTTAAATGAAGATTAAAAAACCTTTCTTTCATTTACTTTCGTAATTTATCTCTCCTTTATGTCATTATTACTAGCAGATATTCCAGATTTTTCTTTATACTGAAGATTGATCTTACTTATTAGAATTATAAATAACTAGCAACATTTGAACTGCAACTTTGCGACGTTTTATCAACCAGTAGCGGATACATTATTATCTTGCACGTGTCAATATAATAGATGTTTTAATGAATCACGTTACATATTAGAAACAATTCACTGCAGGTTCTGTAACCAGGGGTAAAATATTTTGAACAATACTATTGAGGTTTATGAGATGAAGGCAAACCCTGATGTCGTTAACTAATCACTATGTTTTGTTAATATTGTGTTACCTGATTCATTTTTTCTAAAATGTATAGTTTAAATTGTATTCTCTTAAAATGTATATTATTTTTGTATGTATTATAGTTTTAAAGGCCACATTTACGAACCGTTAAAGCCACAGGGTGGAACAGTCATGATATAACATTCAAGATAATGCTATAAATATAATTTCCACTTTTAACAGAGCTTGGGTCTAAGTCGCCGGGGCAATGTACTTTTACATAAATAATTTTATCAATAATTAGCCTATACATGTATCAAGCAACTTAGAACTCTAAAGTTAACAATATGTGACTGTTTTTGCTTCAAATTGTAGCGATTTGTTCGTCATTATTTTTTTCTCTGCCGTGATATCGTTAAGATAATAGCAAAGACATATTAATAAAAAATATAAAACCATGTCTATGTATTGAAAATACTAAATAAAAATTAAATATTTTTGAAATAAATATGAAACAAATATGAAAAATTGAAATGTTTCGGACAAAAATTAATAATATAAAAAAATAATAAAAGCTAAGAAGAAAGCTTTTTGATTAATTGTTAGCATTTCATTTTAGTTATTTTTTCAAAACCATCAAATATATAAGACCACGGATAGGTCTTATGATTGCTGATTCTTTTTACTTCTGGATTCTAGAATGTATAGATGTGCTTACGATTGATTTTAATATTAGCGATTATCATTAATTTATTATTGGATTGGTATTAATTACGCCGAAAATACTTTCAAGTGTTGTGAGGCCACCTTAAATTAGAGTAGATTTTGTTGGAGGCTTAACTAACGGCAGTGATGATAATTCGTTTTTCAGAAAAACGAATTATCATCACTGCCGTTTTCATTAGGAATCAATTATGCTTAAATATTTTTAGTTTTAATCAATTTTATTAAATCTATTTCGATTAATATGGGATTTTATATTTTTCAAGTGTGGGTCCCAGGCGTTAGATAATCCCCAACCATCTTCTCTATTAAAATTAGGATGTTTTTTAATTTTAATAGCCTCACGAACCACTCTTGGAATGTAACGTTGTTCTTTAGCGAGGATTTTAGGTTTATCAAATCTTATATAATGATTGGGCTTGTCTATGGTATGTTTACACACTGCAGACTTCGATCTACGCCTATGCTTGATATCCGTTATGTGTTCCTTAACTCTTTTACCGATGCTCCTCTTTGTTTGACCTATGTATGACAAGCCACAATCACAGTCAAGTTTATATACTCCAGCACATTGTAAAGGAATATTACTTAAGATAGGTCTCAAGAATTGGCTCACTTTCCTTTGAGGTTTGTAGATAGTTCTAATAGAAACCTTTTTTAAGATGTGGCCGATTCTGTCAGTAACTCCTTTCAAATATGGTAGTAGGGCCGGTTGACGCTCAACTGTGGGTGGCTTGATGTGGTTTCTGCGACGCTGGCGAGGTACGGGCAGGTGGTTGTTGAACAAGGCATGCTTGAAATGCTGCAGCTCGCCCTCTAGGTGTTCAGCGTCACAGATGTGTTGTACTCTCTGAAACAAAGATTTGCCAACGGTAGCTAACTGGCTAGGGTAGTGGTGTGATTTACCATTGAGGTACCTATCTGTATGTGTGGGTTTCCTATAAACAGTGTGTCCTAATGTATTGTCAGGATTCTTGATAATAAGAATATCAAGGGAAGCTAAAATATTATTTGACTGCAATTCCATTGTAAATTATATTTTGTTGTTAAATAATTTCTAGAAATGTCGGGTTAGATTTAAAATGTAAATTTAAAATTTAATTATACGCGAGTTAAATCCGTAAAAATAGATTTATTTCAATGTGTCTAGTACTCGTGAAAACCTTAGAAAAGACTGTAAACATTGCAAAATATGTATATATATTATAATAATAGAATTAAGTATATATCTTATGAAAATGTATATAACATAAAGTAATAAAAGGTAGCCACTTTTATTATCGTTTTAATCGAATTCAAAATATAATACTTGACCTCAAATATATACCTCGTCTTGACATTAATATTGTAACAAAGATATTGCAAAAAAAGTATATTGCAAATAACATTTATTATTTTTAGTGTGTTAGTCCAATATAGGTTTTGAAATTCCAACAAAGAATTCTTCGAAATAACAAATTACCTAACATAATCTCAAAATAATTATCTTCGAAGTATAGTCCCTACATATATTGTTGATATACATACGCTAAGAATGTAGTTTTCGAAAACCGTGTATAAATAATACGGGACAAATTACACACAGTGATCTAACCCCTAAGTAAGCAATTATTTGCTTATGTTAAGGGTTTTAGACAGCGATACAAATACATAGAAATATAAATTATAAATTATAAACTGAGAATATGTTTAATAAACAACCAAACCCAGAAATACAGACATCTATACTCATCACATACATGACTGTCCCTGTCGGGGATCGAACCCGAGCCCCGATTGCGTCTCTATACGTTAGGCGTCTGAGCTAACCACTCGACAATTAACGTGAAACACACTAGACACACACTAGGTATATACTAGAAAGAGACACCCAAAAAGGAAACCACAATGAAGTCCATGTGAATTATATATATATTGTATTTAATAATTACTAATATATATGTATTTTATTAGTAATGTATATTTGTATTGAAATAATAAGTATAACAGGCGGTGCATTCATCAAGTTGTTCCAACCTGTTACTTAGTACTCACAACGGATCCATTTAGAACCAAGGAAAATATATATGTTAAGAAACGGATGCAAACGGGAGTACCTACATATAGATAACAAAATATTTTTCTTTACTTTTGGTTAAATATAATTGCAACTTAATTTATCATCACGTTATATTCCTAGGCCTCGATCTCTATATCAAGGCTTAGGAAACGAACTAATTTAGCTAACTATCAACACTATGAAAGATCATCATCTTCATAATTGAAAAAGTACACCTCCATAGTGCTGACACAACTTCTTCAGTTATTCTAATAAATTATCTATTTGAATAAAACAAACCAATCGATGACCTTTGCTACTCCTAAATGTCCATTTATCATGTGTAAACATTCTTATAAAATTAAAAATCGAATTGCTGCTCTGATTGGTCGGGAGAGGGTGCTGCATCTATAAAAGAGGGAGAGGGGCGAGAGACCGTGCACTTACCATCCTTTCGTGGTGGTAGCGAGTCGTCATAAGTATTTTTAGAATAAGTTAGCAGGCTGATACCTCAGTGACATCTTCCCCGACATCATGGGGACGTCTAGAATAAGTTTGAGCATTTTTAGTGTTATATTGACTCTGTCTGTTTTATGGACCCCAGCCTACTCCAATGGTAAGTTATATTACATAAAACCAACAATCTTAACAATAAGGTCATGTATTTTTTTATTCAACATATTTTTTATACTTTGTTTTATTTATATATTTATAATATAATGTACGAGATATTTGACATCGAGACTCTTAGGAAAGAATCAGAATCTAGAAATATAAATATTTACTAGAAATCTATTTTAAACTTTGTTAAAATATTTTATTAATTTAAATCAACTAAGGTAAAACTTTTACCTTTTTAAATATATTAGTGTATTGTACACGAGTTTGAACGGTAATTCTAAGATAGTATGTAGAACGCCCTTCTGTAGTTCAAGCGGATAAAGTCGTAGGGAACGACAAGTAGGTATACAATAAAAATACCAGCAAATTATCTGAAAAACATTTTATATTTTAAATTAGTCAAACGGGACCAGTAATATTTTAACGTTGTAAAATGATAAAAAATGGTTGCACCTTGGATTATAATAAATGTGTTATTTATGTACCTGATCCATGGTCCATGGAATGCAAATCGGCGGTGCTCGGAAATATCTATAATCATATAATACGATTACTCCCTGATGAAACTTGAGAATTGAAGAATAGTCTTTCATTTGTTTGTTGTTCAAAATACACACTAATTACTACAAAACACAAACTATTCAAAACCTTTATGTAAAATGCAATAAACTACATTAAGATCATACAAATGTACAAAAGTGGAAAATTAAGCAGTAAAGATAAATTAATAATATTTTTATTACTTCGTTTGTTCGTTGATCCATCATTTTTTCTATAAATAAAACGTCAAAAAATATTTAGGGGAAAATTTATTAATTTTATCGTGAATATTTATTTTATTATTAAATTCAGAATCAGAAAAAACTCATTGCCAACTTATTTGATAATAAGACCCTTATCTATTATAGAACTATTAACCCCAAAAAAATCTCATTAAATTTATAAAAAAAATAACTAAACAACTTTCAAGGAAAAGTAAAATAAACATATTTATGAATCCTTATGGAACTTGAAAGATCATCAAAGTAATGACGAAACTCTTATCTAATCTCTTAAATAACGACGAACCGTTGCCCTGAGGTAGCAGATTCGAGTTCTGATCGTATAGATAGTTTTTTTTAAATAGTAAATACTATCAGTATCTATTTGTTAATAATAATAATTAGGTATCTTTTCACCGATAAACAAGTAAAGGTATAAACTTGGCAATGATAGCAGTTCATATCTCGGGTCAAATGGGGCTATCAATAAACAGTAGCAATTGTTGACTAGTATCATCCGTAGCAACTAAGACATATTTGAGGCGTAACTGATATAGGTATTAAGTTTAATTACATAAATATATCAAGAATATTTCGTCATCCAGACCGGACTTATTCCTGTATTCTAAACATCTGAGGCGCGTGATACTTGTGGAGCTTACTGTTCCCTGGGGAACTAACATCCCCATTCTAACTTAATAAGTATTACGAGCTGACCAACGAACTGTCCAGGAATAAATTTGTAGTTAGTTTATAGGCGGTAGAAGTGGGAGCGAGAGGTATAACAGCAAAATCTCTCTATAACCTACTTAAAGTCCTTGGCCTTTCTAGAACATGCACCGGTTCATTTCTAGAACGTATTTCAAAGGCGGCATTGGTAGGTTCTTTCCAAATTTGGTTAGGCAGGGAGAGGAGTGTAGAGGGTGAAGGTGAGCGTTTTTGCGCATAATAAAGGGGCCTCTTAAACCTACTCCTGGGTCGCTAGTCCCAGGCACTGCTTGCACTCCTCTCCTTGCTACGCGATGTGCCCGGCACCCGCACGGTGAATCCATGGATTGCTAAGAAGCTTCGTCACACTGAATTAAATAATTAATTGTTTAATAAAAATTAATATAAGATTAGCCTAACTATTTTATTTCATAGACTTGAGCAGAATCGTGCAAACCGCCTAAAAAATATATTTTAAATATCAATGTTCACAATGAGATGAGAAGTATTTACATTATTAGTAAAATAATATGTTACTACCAACAGTCTTAAAGTATTATTTTTGAAATTTTGAATAACCTTGAAGCAGCAAGTTCAATGAAAAATACGATTAGAGAATAAGTCGCCTTGACAATGAGCGACTGATAATTCTGTAACCCTTCGCACATTATCTCTGACCCCATCCATTATCAACTGTTTCGTTGTTTTTTACAGAGAATACTGTGAAACAATATTAATTCATTAATTTATCACATCTGTTATAGAATAAACATTTAGAAATTAGGTTTAACATTGGGTGATCTATTCATAATGCGTATTAGATGATATTTTGTTATTTCAAAATTTAAATTAAAAAATAATAAACGATAACGAGCACATTCCCACGTCAGAGGTCGTGTGGCTTTATTCGATGTGATCTGCTAAACGATGGCATCCGTAGACGAGACCTCTGGAAGGTTTATGGAATCAATCTAGAAAGGTTGATAATATTTTATTTGTACCTTTAATTATTTAGATACTGTTGATATTAGACGGCAATTTGATGTTACTTTAAACATGAATTTGTTAGAAAATAGTTTATAAAAAATAAAAAAAAAACCCGTTTCTCAAAGACTTTACAAACTGACCAGATAACAGAATGTTAAATAAATAGAAAGTCAGCCAACTCATCTCAACAAAGCATGATGTGAGCGAGTACTTCAGATCAATTACTTAATCTGTGGGAGCGGCTGGGGGACCTGATTGTCTTGATATCTTTATTTGGGTCCCACAGGGCTTTAATCGTATGCTACGTTAGTCTAAAGTTATCAAGCTCTGACAAATTAACAATTTATTTGAAAAATACAAAAATCTCGTAAACCTACCTTTAATGTCTTATTTAACATGATTTAGTAAATTTTATTTATAGTAACATAGGTTAGTTATTTAGTATTTTTAGTTAATTTTTAGTACATTTTTGAGTTTTGGTAACTTTCTATAGTTGTGTTTGAGGTAAGGTCGAAGTTGGAACCAAACTTGTTATGAGATTTGTTCAAATTTTCAAATCAAAAAGGATTTTCATTTATAACTCTGTTTAGAATTGTGAAGAACCATCAAGTAAGATTAGTTTTCTTGTAAATATGATTATCGAGAACATGTTATAGAACATAACATCATATATCATAACATCAGTAAGGAAGTCAAAACGTAAGAATAGTTAAAGGAGTGTAAGAAATATTTTTTCTATAACGAATTTTATAAATCTTGTATCAAAACATATACAGTTCCAATTCCCCTGTATCTTTCTCGAGAACGTGTTTTATATCTTGATCTTGTCTCAGATACCTAGTTGTAAACAAAATTCAATTAAAAAACAACTTAATTAGAACAAAGTTCAACCAGATCCTATATGTTGGAAAAATTTATGGGACCTTTTGAACTTGATTGATCCAATGTGAGATAAATGTGAGTCACTTGTTTGCGCGCTGTTTGAACCAGGACGGACGGACGGACAGATCATAATTAGTGATGTACCTTGATACTTGTTTACATAAAACGTGTTTACAGAAGATAAATAGATCATTAAAGTAATTGCTCCGTTCTATTATATCATTTTAAAACAAACATTTATAAATACATTATGTCTTAATATCTACTTTGGTTTATTTAGCTTCAATTTTAAATATTATAATCATAAGAAAAATACCCTTTTAATCGCTTTCTTCTATGATTTTTTTTTTTAGTATTGTGTGTTATTATTAAGATGACACAGATTTGAGACTTTTGTTATTAATAATGACATAAAACACAACGTTGCTTTTATAATATAAACAGCAAATTAAAATATTAACATTTCAACACTAATACTATCATCGTACTGATTCTATAAGACAATACTTATATATTAAGTATCTAGTGCATAATGTTAAATTATTGTTATTTACTTCTCATTCCGAACTGTTTATAGAAAATAATCTTTGAGATATAGTGACATAATTCATAAAATTGCTTTATTTGTTTCAGATAAATGCGACTTTTCATGCAAAGGATGTAAGTTATGAAAGATATCTAAAATAAACAGTCACATTTTTATTGTTTTATTCCTAAAGTACAATCAAACAATATTTCAATATATATCTTGTATTTTTTTCGTCTTTTTTCGAGCTTCCATCAATTATTTAAAGTATGTATTGTTAATTTGATTTTATACTCAGCATCATCAGGAGCCACCTTCTTAAACGGACACACATATAACTATGGAGTAGATGGCACTGTGTCCATTTTTCTGACTGGAGCTGAGAAACGAGAGACCGCTGTCAGTATTAAAGGACAGGTTTCAATCTCTGCTGATGGAAACTGCGCGCTGTCACTCAAAGTCAACTCGCTTGCTATTTCTGGACCTGATGGCAAGGTAATTTAAATTATATTTAATATGACTTCATTCTTTACTAAAATGACTTCAAACACATTTTGATGTTTTTTTGCAAAATATTTTAGTATCAATATAAAGAGATAATGTCATAGTTTACTTAACTTTACCTTTTTTCATATAAACCTAGAAATACCCAGCTCCTAAAGGAATCGACAAGGTTGTAAGATTCAATCTTCAAGATGGTAGAGTGGGTCCCGATATCTGCACAGAGGAAGGTGACAACCGATCTTCTCTCAACATTAAGAGAGCCATTATCTCGTTGTTACAAACTGAACAGAAACCATCTACGCAGGTATAAAAATTCATATCATCTAGATCCTCTTACAGATTTGATAAAACAGAATACATATTTTTTATACCCTTATCGTACTTAAATGTAGTGTATTTCTGCAGACTGACGTATTTGGATCATGTCCCACTGATGTTTCATCATCAAAAGAGGGAGGGTCGGTGCTGGTTCATAGAACTCGTGATTTAAGTAGATGCGCTTACCGAGAAAAAACCAAAAATGAGCTTCTCACCGCCGTGTACAATCCCAGCGCTGTAAGTACTCTTGATGACCTCCTGGGTTATATGAAAAACTGTTATAAGGTTCAGTATTTTTTTAAATAAGTCATATGTATATTTTTTTTAGGAAATTAAGAGTACTCAACTGCTTCAATCTACATTAAATATCGAATCAAAAGTCAATAATGGTGTGCCCGAAAAAGTTTCTGCCGTAGAGCAATATTTGTATAAACCTTTCTCTGTTGGAGACAGTGGTGCCAGAGCCGAAGTTAATACTAAACTAATTCTTACTGGAACTACCAAAGCCGCTGGTCTTGGAGGTGATATACTAATTTTGATAATAAGATATATTTTGTTGTTTAAGAAAATTTAGATCTTGAATTATCTATTCCATATCTCTTTGCTTTTTTACAGGAGCTTGCAAAGTAGCCCGAACAATAATCTTTGAGAATCCACACAAAGACAAAGCTGCCAACAGCGACGCTAACAACGTCTTGAACGCCGTCAAGGAGACTTGCAAAACTCTTCACAGTGAAGCAGGCTTTAAATCCGCAGGCACATTCGCTCAATTAGTCAGGGTACATATCTTATACATACATCGAGTCCTGATAGATTAGTTGATTAGATACAAAATTAACGGTTCACTTCATTAACTTTCAGATTTTCCGCACAGCCAACAAAGAAGATCTTCTAAAAGTATTTGAACAAATCAAGAGTAACAGTTTAGAAAAGTAAATAACATTTTTAAATATATTTATCAGTCTAATTTTTATATTTATATAGTTTACTCATATTACCTTTGACTTTCGAAAAAAAAATATATTTCCTAATGTATGCGAGAGATTGAAATGTATACTGTTTTATATTTATTAAAACTTGTATCAATTTATTGTCTTTTCATCAGGCGTGTCTTCCTAGATGGTTTACTCCGTGCTGGCACAGGCCATAGCATCGAGACCTCAATTCAAATTTTAAAGAGTAAGGGACTATCTGCATTGGAAGAGAAGGTCGTCTTTTTGTCATTAGGCAACGCTAGACACGTCACTAGTGATGCTATTAAGGCTGCCGCTGTAGGTTTTAAAAAATATGTTTTGTACGATTTTCATTAATTATGTACTTATAATAAGTAATAATATAAATCACAGGGTCTTCTCGATTTTCCTAACTTACCAAATGGAGTATACCTGGGAGTTGGTGCCCTTGCCGGAATCTACTGTCGGGATCACAACTGCCACAGTGAACACATTGGTGGTATAACCGAATTAAGCAATAAATTAGCCGCCAAATTGCACAACTGTAAACCAAAAACGAAGGTTGAGGAAGACATTGTAAGTTATTAGATAACTGCGTTGTTATTTATATCCTGCTTATTTACTTAACATAACTAGCGCTAATTATTGTTGATAGGTGGTCGCAGTTCTAAAAGGTATCCGAAACATTCGCCACTTGGAGAATGGTTTGGTTGACAAGCTGGCAGCCTGTGCTGCAGACAATAACGTTAAAGCCAGAGTCCGAGTGAACGCGATTGAAGCTTTCCACGCTGACCCATGTGCTTCTAAGGTTTTTATAAATAATAAATTATCCTCAGAGACAGACACAGTGATTTTTAAAGTATTTAATATCATTCTGAATGCAGATTAAGAAAACTGCTTTGGATATTATGAAGAACCGCAACCTGGATTCTGAAATTCGCATCAAGGGATATCTTGCTGTCATCGACTGTCCTTGCGGTAGATCAGCTAACGAAATAAAACATTTACTTGAGTCTGAACCAGTACATCAAGGTTTGTGAATTTACGTTAATAAACTGATCCCTACGTTTTAAGGAAAAAACGAAATATAGTTCTGCCATATTTAATTGTTTAAACAACTTATTTTAGTTGGTCGATTCATCACAACATCTCTTCGTCACATACGCTCTTCTGCAAACCCGGACAAGAATCTCGCTCGTCAACACTACGGACTTATCGGCATTCCCAACAAATATAACATCGATGACCGGTAAACAGTTTACCATCTGTAATTTTTATTTTGACATAATATAAATGTTGCTGGCTTAATATATATTATTATCGTTAGTAATACGTAAAAGTGTCAACATTTTATCATTAACATTTACATATATACTTTTTGAATAATATTAATTTTATAAAAAAAGTATAATTTAATTATGAAATCTCAGAAAATACTCTTTCTACCGCGAATTGAGCTACAATGTGGACGCAATTGGCGCTGGTGGTAACTTGGAGCAAACCATCATCTATTCGCAAGACTCTTTCCTCCCACGATCTGCTAGCCTTAACCTTACTGTTGAAGTATTTGGTCACAATGTCAACATTCTCGAGGTGAGCCCAAAGATATTTCAACCTATTCATGAGAACTACAAACAAATTCACTTTTTAGAATTCTTATAAATGTCATATTATATAATATTAACATTTCTTATTTGGTATTTACTAAATCAGGTTGGTGGACGGCAAGGCAACCTAGATCGTGTTGTGGAACATTTCCTCGGCCCAAGAAGTTTTCTTCGCACTGAAGAACCTCAAGAAATATATAATAATTTGGCAAGAAAAATCCAAGAGTCCTACCATAAAGTCGAAGGGAGCGTACGTGGTCGCCGTTCAATTAAAAGCGAAGTGGACAATTTCGACAAACATGTAAATATTTTCTTATTCTGACAAAAAAAAAATATATAAAAAAAAGAATAATTTAGTGGAAACTTGGTAATAAACAACATTAACAATCAAGTATTAACCAAAAACACACTTAATCTTAGTTAATTATGATTTCTAGTTTATTACACAGTGTATTATATTACGATTCATTTCAGGTAAAAGCGGAATCAATACAATACAACAATGAATTGGACCTTGATATTTATATAAAACTTTTTGGCACCGACGCTGTTTTCTTATCTCTTGGAGATAACAAAGGATTCGATTTCAACAAATTCTTAGACCAATCGTTGTCCTTTATGAACGAAGGTTTTAATAAAATGAAACATTTTCAGGTAAAAATGCAGCTATATTATAAATTATACATTAGAACGATTTTCAGAGTTTCATATAAATACTTGTTTTTTACTTTTAAATTTTTATATCTCATTCATAATTGTGTATTTTTTCTTAATGAATAGGAAGAACTTCGTGGACACTTCTTGTTCTTGGATACTGAACTAGCCTACCCAACATCCACTGGTCTTCCCCTCAAATTAGATGCTGTAGGTTCCGTGACTGGCCGTGTTGACGTCTCCTCTGCAGTAGACATCCGTCATTGCTTACGTAATCCTGAATCTGCAAAGGTTGATATTAAATTAATCCCCAGTACAGATGTAGAAATATCACTCATCATGTTAGTAGACGCAGATTTAGTATCGACTGGTCTTAAAGTAATGACTAATTTACACTCTTCTACTGGTGGTCATGTTATTGCAAAGGTTATTGAAAATGGGAAAGGATTCGATTTACAATGGGGCTTACCTATAGAGAAACAAGAAATTTTAACGGCTTCCAGTGATTTAGTGTTTTTCACTGCTGAAATTGGTCAGTTTGAAAAGCAAACGACAATCACAAATAATGGTGAAAAAAAGGAATATTTTGGATGCTTTGATCAGTTATCGGGAGTGCTGGGTTTGACCTTTTGCGGAGAACTTTCTCTGTCACAATTTCCGGGTGCATTTCCTCTATTCGGGTCATCAAAGGTAAAACTGGTTTTAGAGAAAAATGACCTTAAAGGATACCACATTAAGGGTGTTGTACGAAATGATCCTAAGGGCAAATACGCACTCGGACTGTTATTAGATGCCGAAGGTAAGGTTTTAGATGTTTATATGGTTTTATTTTTATCATATGCATAAAAATATGTTTAGAAAGGATAAACAATTTTTTTTAATAAATTTCATATCTTTTAGGATCAAAGAATCGTCGCACACAAATTAATGCCGGTGCAGTATACAATTCAGATGAAAAGTCAATAGAATTTGAAGTGGAATCACCAATCAAAAACATTCATGCTAAATACGCTATTCTTACAAAATCTACTGAATACGCTCTAGTAACGTTGATGAAGTTTGATCAAAATAAATACTACGGACGCATCGGTCTAAATATTGAAGGCAACAATCAAAGATCTGTATGGAAGCCTGTAATAGAATATGAAATGCCAGGTCAAAATGAAAAGAAAAGCCTAAAAGTTGATGGACAAATCGTCAAGGAAACTAATGGACCGTCTATTAAATACACACTAGAAAATGTTAAGGTTAGTTATGATTTTTAACATTAACTCTATCATATACCTTATGCATAAAGTTAGCGTCATAATAATATAAAATCTCAACATATTTTCAGATCTTCTTTTCTGATCAAAATGAGATGAATATTGAAGGTCATCTTTACCAAGAGCCAAAAGGTGTTGAGATGGATTTGAAGGGAAGGCTGGGTACACAGAACGTGTTGTTAAGTGGATCTTTGAAAGGCTATGATGTGAAACTTGAACTCCAAAATACTCTTAATCCATACGTTAATTTTAAGATCAACGGACATTTCGAAAACGCGGAAGGAGTAAGTATTGTATTTTAGAAATAGTAATGCCAGCTATGACTGTAAATACTTACATTAGTACTAGCATAACGACTTATATTAAAATTATTATTAATTTTACTTTCAGATCAATCACAACGACATAGATCTATATTACAGCGGTGACCTCCGGGATCAACAGAATCGCGTTATCTTAAACCAGCTTTATAAACGGCATCAATCTGCCGAAGGCTTTAACGTTATTACTAAAAACAAATGTAAGTTGCATGTAGGTAACATTTATTATACTTTTTATCATTATCTGGCTACGCTAACCAACCACAATAAATATATTTTTAGTTGAAATTTGTGCACTGCCTATTAGAGCCCAACTTGACTTAGAAATGGATCCTAAGAAGTTTGACATAGAATTAGGTGGAGTTTATTTAGACAAGAAAGCTAACTTCGACCTCGAGGCACGTACGCATATAAAAAAAGCTGGAGACTATCGTGGTAAATGGACTTTAAATGTCGATAAACAAACTGTTGAAGCTTTAGTAAAAAGAGATATTGTGTCTTCGGATAAATCAAATTTAGAAAACTATATTGATTTCAAGAACTTTTTCAAATATGAGCTTTCCGGTGTAGTTTTGCACAGAATCAAAACGAATGACGTAAACATCGGTGCCATTGGCCACCTTAAAATTACTGGAAGCGGCAAAGCAGAAGATATTAAGTAAGTACTTTCTTTTGCAATATTTCAAATAATTATTAGAATTAACAAATGTTTTTCATTAAAAACTTTAACGATTTTTGTAGATTTGACGTGGGCGCGATTGAAACCGCACACCTCTACTCAAGTCACGCCACTATCTCTAACACAAAGGGCGAACTATTAGACTTTTTACTAAAGATCAACATAGGTAACAATGCTAATGGGCAGCTTAAATTTAACTTAAAAGACACAATAACCGCAAATGGGCAGTACCAAGTAGCAGACAAAGATGGTAAAGGGAATGGAAATATAATTGTGCACTTTAAAAAGGTAACATTAACTATTTTATGTCACCGTTCTCATAATATATAAATTCAATCTATAAAGATATAAAGCCCGCGCTTGCCCGTGAGCCGTGTTATTTAAAAACATAAGAAATGTTACGTTATATTTCAAGATATGTTAGACGTTGCAATTTTAATATAAATATTTTTTTAATATAAAAAAAAAACATTTTTTTGTATTTGTCTCGACCGCGCCGACTGGGTTGAATATTAATCAAAATCGGGTTGGGGAATGAACCCGGGACTTCTCGGATCGAAGCATTATTATTGCTATGCCTGATGGTCCTCTAACGAATATTGATATAATGTTAATATATTTTTTATAACATTTTTGACAAGTACTTTCGCTATCAGGTGGAGCGTATCGTCAAAGGTGATGTCAGGTTTACTGTGAAGGATCCTGTGTATAATGCCGATATCGATCTTTACCTGAACTTTGATAAGAACAAGGATGATAAATTGCATTTTAGCACAAGCAATAAATTTAATGAAAAAGTTATAAACAGCAAGTATGTCATTACGTAATTTGTTTTTATGTTAATGAATAATTGTTTAACGTTCTGTTCGTATAAAACAATTATAATAATATTTTATTATAATAATAATCTATTAAAATTGTTTTAAATTAATTTTAATGTGTAAAAATAATAATGTGTTGTTTTTATTAGGAATAAATTTGTTTACTCCGGTAAGGCCTTCGAACTAAACTTAAATAAGGACGGCGTTCTCTACGGAGTTGGAAGAGGCCGGTACAACTTGGAGGTTGTGTTGCCGGACCAGAGATGTATTAACTTTAAGGCTGAGAGAGATGTTACTTCAAAGAATGATGTAAGTTCTTTAATTACAAGTATAGCTATAATTGGTATTTTTTTAAACTCAGTAATCTACGTATGTTAACGGAAATTGAATTTTGAATTAGTTCTCAATAGTTTTATATGTAATATGAATACATAGGAAGTTGCCTCCTCATTTAACCACTTAATACGTATTAAATATACATCTAACAATTATTATGAACATTAATAATTGTAATAAAATAAAATTCGTCATACGCATAGTAATGGGAAGTGATAAATTTATACATTGAATATTCTCTAGTCAACTTGGAGTTATTATGTGATTCAAAATGCCTGATAAATTTATTATAATAAGAGTTTTAAGATATATTCCTTTTCAAGGTATTTAATGGTCACGCTGAAGCCCTCTTATCGGACTCTCCTAAACGTGGCCAACCTGGTTCATCAATAAAGTACAAAGCCAAGATTGTTGACACTGACTTTAGTAAATTCCACGTAGATTATGATGGCCAAGTTGAGTTGACTTTGAAGGAGGGCAAGAACCTTGTAAATACATTCTCGTTTAAGAATATTCCGAAAGGTGACAAGTATGATGTGGCTTTTAAAGTGAGTTTTTATTATATTATTTGATATATACGTAAGAATACGTTTCTAAGCTACTTATTATTTAAAAGTTTAAATACTTATTAATAAGACTTTTATTAATAGGATGAAATTTCCGGAAACTTGCTGCCAAATAAAGTTATATTTGATGCTAGCGGCGTTTACACCTCGGATATAAATAACACTGATGATACCTTCAGAGTCAAGGCTAGCTATGGAGACGACCTCGCAGCTGAATTTACTGGCATTTATCAAATTTTCCTTCCTGAAAATGGAGAGAAGAAGTAAGTACATTTTTAAGCAAGGTTATATATTTTGAAAACCTCTTTAAACATGTATAGCCATGTTAAGCTTATTTCAATTTTAAATAAATATATAATGAAAAATAAAAAATAGATTATATAGTTACATAAATATGCAAAATAAATAAAAAGTTTTAAAACTTTCCAGTACCAATGTTTTGCCAAATTATATTTTGTCATTCACTTCACACACAATTGATTTATTTTTATTGATGACTTGTTTCTTTTGAAAGTAATTTTAAACTAAGTTGTTAAGAACAAAATGTATGTTTATGTTTTTTTTAGGTACGTTGACGATTTTACTCTTAACGTTCGTCTTCCGTTTGAAAAAGCCCACGATCTCAAATGGGTGTCCACATTCCAGTACTTACAGCCCGAGAACAAGGAAGTAGAGGTAGATATTTATTACATTTACTCAAAAGAGACACCTTGTTCGGTCAATAACAACTCTCTCAAAGCAGTTATTTTTGTAATACGCTTACAAATTTTGTTTGTTATCAGGTAACACTCATCGAGGTATTCCAAGTCAATGCTGACCTTTATAAATTAGAATCCAGTGGGAAATACGGGCTTAAAAGTGGCAACACAAAACTCAAGTTCATTGTACCTCATTACGACCCCATTATTTTGGACTCTGACTACAAAATAAACGAATCTAGTAAGTATCGTTATTGGCAGTGCAATGAAATAAAATAAACAACCTTTTTTAAGATTAACATTAAACTTCCAAATAAAACGGTTTGATGTTTTTTACATTTACTGGTGCTACTTGTATCAATTTCGCATTTTTTATTACAGAGGACAAAAGAACAGCTGAGGCAGATCTAAAGGTTCAACACGGAAAAGGAAAAATATCGACTTTCAAAGTTCATGGTGCATCCGCCCCAAAAGATATTGAGCTTAAATTCGATTTCAACTCACCCGACTCTGATATTGCTAAGAAATTGGAACTTAATCTACGTGCCAAGGTCAGTTATAATGAGTCTTCGGAATATGTAATATTAACAATATAAAATAGAAACAATAACAATAGAAATTAAGTAATAAGTGTGTTAATATGTATTGGTGTTTCTTTATACATGTTAAGGAATAAAATTATATTAAGCACAACTGAATTGCGCGTTGGTCGAGTGGTTAGCGCAAACGCCTAACGTATAGCGGCGCAACGGCGCTCGGGTTCGATTCCCGACAGGGACAGGCATGTATTTGATGAGCATAGATGTCCGCATTTCTGGGTTTGGTCGTTTATTAAATATATTCTCAGTATTTATACGTGTATTTCTATGTATTTGTATTGTGGTCTAACACCCTTAACACAAGCAAATAATTACTTATTTAGGGGTTAGATCAATGTTTGTAATTTGTCCTTATATTATTATTATTATTAACTCTCACATTGAAATATTAAAAGTAAAAGTTTTCAAAACCTAAAGTCTTACATCTTATCACAGAGCCCATCTCCCGACACATACAACTCCCTCATATCTATAGACGTTGACGGCCGCTCATACAAAAGCGAGGGATTCGTCGTGTACTCCAACATACAACCCGTTGTTGATCTAAAGTACTCCAGCTCTTCGAATCCGAAAACATCCAGGTAAGTTATATTGTTTACTCTCATAATAATCCCATAATAAACCGTTCGTTTAAAATTAATAGAGTTATATCTTATTAATAATATTTTTATTATAGAATATACCTCAAAGGAATATCAATTCGATCGAAAGAAGGCCGAATTGACATTAAAGTTGAAAATATCAAAGATTTTAACCTGGACTCAACATTAGAAGCTAACTTAGAAAAGGACTTGTACGTAAAGTTTCAGGGCAACTCTGAGAAGTTAGGCTTGAAAAACTACAAGTTTGATATCACCAGCAAGGACGCTGGCAGCGGGAAGCGCCTGGAGTTCCATGCCATTAATGACAACAAGAATGTATTAAGTGGAAGGTAAGATATCTATTCTAAAGTGATCTATATATCTACTCGTAATTGTCGTCTGTTGTGGCGTAAAACCAACACATGAGAAATGATAAATTTAAACTAGTTCCTAATATATGTATCTGCATTTACAGTACATCATATATTAGTAAACAAGAAGGTCAGAAGACAATTATTGAAGGTTCTGGAACTGTAAAGATCAAAGACGAGCAAAAACCAGCCAACTTTAAATACATTCGAACCATTCTTACTGAAGGCAATGAGCAAGGAATAGAGGTAATAATTATCAATGGCGTTATTTGTTAAATTATCGAGGCTTACGAATCATAGTAACTTATGTAAAAATAAAATATCTAATGATATATTTCATACTTATTTATAGACATTTATCAACCTTGCATTTGGAGATCGCAACCACGTAGTGGAGACTCGTATCACTAACGTGGAATACAAAACCTCATATGTATATTGTGAAGAAAAGAAACAATGCGCACACGCCGAACTCAACTCCAAGTTTGTTACCGGTAAATTGAATAACTGTTTAGTAACAACTATTAAAACATATGTACATTATGGACAATACCTGATTTCATTTTCAATTTCAGCACCTGATGCCCTCAAGCACTTATTTAATGTAGGTCTTGATCTTCGTAAGCTTGGCCTTGCTACAGAGTTTGGTCTTCAAGTAGCTAACGAGTTCTCTGATAAAAAAATGCCTCAATACGATCTCAACCTTCACGTAAACAGAGAGAGCGACAAGTATCACTTCCATGTGTACAGCCAACCTGAAAATGGCAGTAAGTAGTAAAAAATATTGATGGTTTATTTCGTTGAGCCATCAAATCGTCCCATTTTATAATATTTAGAACATTCATAAAGATCTAGCATTTAATAATAACTCCACAGAATTCCCAGCCGGTATTGTCTTGTCATTCCCTAAGAGAGTCATAGCCTTGGAATCCCTAATTCAGTATCCAACCGACAAGAACTTACCATTCCCGGTGCGCGGAGAACTTTCCTTATACCCGGACAAAAACAAACCGCAAACTAAGACCGCTGCAAGATTCAGCTTCGATGTCAATGGAAATGAACAACAAGGAGAAGCAACCGCTCTTATTGGATTCAGCCATCCAAGACTTGGCAAGGCAAGTTTCCTTATTCTTTAAATTCTTTAAATATATATTCTTACGAGCCTATAGTTAGAAAAAAAATGAAGAAGAAATTATTGTAATAAATAAAAAATACCAATATTATTCTTAATTGCATTTGCGCCACTTATTATCTTTTACATATTCTTTTCTTTATCATAGCTCTCTCTCTCTTTTTAGGAAGCTCTTGTAAAATTCCGAGGGTTGATGAAGAGACCAGCCGTAAATAGTCTAAAGATTGAAACGTCCAGTATCATTTCTCACTCTATACTAGGCAACGTAAGTACCAAAAACATGTAGAATAATACCACTAATGTTAATCCTTAAATTATTTACAATTTTGCTACAAGTAGTTTTAAAATAATGGTTTCTTTTTATTTATGTTTCAGGACCGCGAAGCTAAATTTTATTTGGAAGTCAACCCTGTGCACATCAAGTTAATGGTAACTAATCCTATCTAACTTAAGTAACCCAGTCTAAGGTCTAACCAGTAAAAAACACTTGTTTTTAAATTATAATACTTTTAAATTATAATATAATTTAAAATAATAAAATATTTCCAGTTCGACACTCCACTAGTCCAAGTTATTGACTTAGAAGGATCCGCAACCGTAAAAGAAAACTTACAACAAGCTGATCTTAAATTCAGTCTGCTTCAAGGAAAACCAGTAAAAGTATATGCTGTTGCCAAAAACTTTGAATACTATGAATTTACTACTGGCTACAGCGGTGAGCAAAATAAAGGTTTTTGTTTACAAAATAACTGATAAAGAATACTATGATAACTTTGTAGTGTGTAATTGGTAAAATAATCTTTATAAAAAAATAAAAATTTTAGATGAATCTGAACGCAAGCTCTCGATCATCAGCCACTTGAATCCAGAAAAACGCGTAGATGTTTCTGTAGACATAGTTCTTCCTGAACAAAAGAAAAATATTATCCATGGTGCTCTGTTTTTACAAGATAATCTTATAAAAAGCGACTACGGCGTTTCCCAGGACAATTTTAATCACTTTGTGGTAATGTTTCGAACTGATTGGTAGATTAATAGATCTCGTTCCGTGAAAACTGAACTACGTGATTGGATTAACGATAATTTAATGATTCTTTTTTTTAAGTTAAATATTTATTATTTTAGGGTGCATTGAAAAGAGATTTAGAAACCTTAAAACTAAGAATTAAAGGAATCGGAGACAAAGCCAACGCTGATTTCAAGAAAATATTGCAAAAAGTAGAACCAACATACAAGCAAATTGAAAAAACATACAGAGAAGATGTTGAGAAGATGATCAAAGAAATTGGCAATGACAAGTCTTTGAAAGAAATTTCAGAACTTTTGTAAGTTAGAAGAATTACATAAGTACATAATACTATAATTATATATATACTCATAATTATATATATAACAACATTTTCATAGAGTTTTCATAGAGTGTTATTTAGAACAGGTAAGTGTAAGTAAAAAGCACAAAAGGTGAGCTTATCGCTAATGCATTCTTTACCTGCCAACCTGGACGTGCAAGAAAAGTGGTGTGTAAGCGTCATAACTGATAACCGTATTTACATATTAGGAAATATATACATAATAATACTTATACATACACATACGTATAAACACATTGACATTTAAAATGCTTATAGGCACACAATAGTGAAAATCGCAGCTAAGATCGTTGACGACTTCATGACTGTCTTCAAACCTATGGCTGATAAGATTGTCGAAACCATTACTGACATATTCAAAAAAATTGCCGAAGTTTACGATAAACAGGTAAATTAATCAGATATACATTAATGTAAAACAAAACACCAATACCATACTAGAGTAAATTAGTATATATGTAAACCAACTTCCTTGCAGATTGAGCCGCAATTCAAGCAGCTCTATTCCGCCGTGGCCGCTGTATTTGAAGAATACTTAAACGGAATCATTGACGCCATCGCTCACTTCTCTGCAATAACCATTGATTTCTTCGAACGTCACAAGCCTGAACTCCAAGAACTAGCGAATGTATTTACGGAGATCTTTAAAGGTAATGTTCGGTTTCAAAAAGAAGACATTACCTCTAGATTTAATTATTATTTAAACTAGCTTCAACAATGAAACATCTTAGAATTTATAATATAAAGTCTGATAAAGTATACTTCATCAGATTATCTTTAATTATAGACCTAAACCGCATCATCGTGGCTCAACTGAAGGAATGGCGCGCCAAGTCTTACCAGTTCTTCTCTGAGCTCATACAACAAATTAAAGAAATGCCAATCCTCGGAATGATTAAAGAAAAGGTATGGAAACAATTTATTTTTGTAAAATATATTTTTTTAAAACCGTGCATGTTTACTAATAGAATAACGTATCCCCAGTGGCATGAGCTAGAGATCCCCGTGAAGGCGATGAACTTGTTGCAAGGAGTGCACGCTACCGTACGACCCATACTGCCTACCGAGGAGACTAAGCAGTTCCTCGACGCACTTATGCACTACGCTGAGAAGGTGATTCTGCAGTTGTTTCTTTAAAAACCTAAGTTCAGACAAATTAGGAGAGAGAAGAAAAATCAAAGAAAATAGTTCTACAGTTTACAGTTCGACAGTTTAGTTTATTAAGCCACAGGTCTACTGGGGCTAATGTTTATTTTCTTTTTTCTTAATTTGTCAACTTTTCGTTGTTTAGAAACTTACTAACAAACCATGCGATGAAACGGCCGAACTTCGAATCATTTTTGAGAAACTGGTGTCCGCTGTCACTTCATTGGCAAACTTCGTGAGAGCCCAACTCGGACAAGTCGGCTTGCAGCAGTATATTGATCTAACAGAAGTGAGTATTACATAGACTTAATATTATCTTGTATTGTAACTTTGCCAGCTTTACTAATTATTTTAATTTGAATTAGCTTGTCTTTCAAAAGATTTTAAAATACGGGTGCTAAGGGTATTTCAATTACATATACGAGATCTTTTTTTTATTTCGCCAAGTTCATAAAACTTGAAAGTTTTTATAAAACTCCTGAAAGTAGTTTTTATAAAACTCCTAAAAACCTGAAAGTTTTTTATTAATTGGGAATGTGAATTTACTAATAGATAAATTTAAACTAATCCATCTGAACGAATCGAGTCAGCTTGGGATAAATTCATTAATAGTTAAGTTTAATAAGCTTATATTTGTTTAATGGTTAGAGACAGATATATGCATATTATCTAACAAGTATTTTTTTAAGATAACCTTTTTTTTCTCAGACTCGTCTGTTAGGAGCATCTCCGCTCTCATTACCATCATTTAGAGGATCAGTTGCCCTGAGCTTCATTTCGCAAGTGTTCCGTGGAGATATTCCTGACCCTTTGACCTTATTCAAGACCTACAGACCCCGCAGCCTGAACCCACTCGATGAAATACCCTCTAAGAGTGAGAAGAATTTAATCTGTAGTTTTAACTTCTAATTTAGTTCGTTTAAAGTTTGAATGGGATAGTGTTTTTACTAATTATTTTTTTTTTTAGTAAAAAGCTGATACGTCATGGTCTTTTCTTTTCTGATCTTCGTACTTAATTCTAAAATAATCTGTCTGTTCTAGTGCGGGCGGTGGTAGTGAACGGTCAGCACATCTTCACGTTCGACGGTCGCCACCTCACGTTCCCCGGCTCGTGCCGCTACGTACTCGCTCACGACCACGTAGACAGGAACTTTACATTAGTCATCCAGCTCGCTAATGGTAACCCGAAAGCACTTATCCTGGAAGACAAAAGCGGCACTACAATTGAGTTAAAGGAGAATGGACAGGTTGAACACATTTTTCAGTTAAAAATTGTTTCCTTACATTTTTATTTTACTTTGGACATGAAGTACCATTTTGTATTATCCTCTCAATTACGAACAAATTATGAAACTTAAAAATATTAGAAGTATAAAGAAGTAGGAAGTATAAAAAATGACTTTTCTTCTGCAGGTCGCTTTGAACGGTGCCTCTCACGGTTACCCGGTCGTTGAAAAGGAAGTGTTCGCATTTAGACAAACTAGCGGACGCATCGGTGTTGGCTCCCTGTACGGCCTTATGGCCTACTGTACTAGCAAACTTGAGGCAAGCCATAATTTACATACATTTTTATTAAGAAACTGGAAATTAATTTTATTATTAAAGTAACTACAATTTCAATTATAAAAACAATGCAAAACTCTTTTTTTTGTAATTTGATCTTGAAAATACTAAGTTTCTTGTTTTCTTGTAACTTAAGGTGTGCTACATCGAAGTTTCTGGTTTTTATCTCGGAAAATTGCGTGGTCTTCTCGGAGACGGTAACAATGAACCCTACGATGACTTCAGGCTTCCTAATGGAAAGGTTAGTTGATTCATAATAAACAATATCAGAAATTACTTAAATCCATAATTAACCAAGATATCTCGTAACCAAAATATATTTTTTACAAAAAACATGTAAATATATATACAATTTTCATACCCTTTCTAGATCACGAGCTCAGAGAGTGACTTTGGCAACGCATACAAGCTAGCCGGCAGCTGCCCAGCAGTGAAGACCCCAGAGCACTCGCACCATCAGATGCACCAAGAGATGCCACCAGCCTGCGAGGAGGTCTTCGGAAAACTGTCGCCCTTAAGGCCACTGTCCCTCCTACTCGATATTGCGCCTTTCAGGTTGGTTTCATTTTTAAAGCTTCATTACAGTGATCAAGTCCAAATTAAATATCAAGTATTAGGACACGAAATCATATCACTGAAAGAAAGTTCTCAGTAACTAGAAAGGTTTGATCTTTGACCTATCATTCAATTTCTAGACATATAATGATATCTTAAGGACATTTAAACTAATTTATCTAGTGACACCTGATCGCCCTCCAATCCACAGACAAGCCTGCATTCACGCGGTATCGGATGCGTCGGATCCCGTAACGCAGGCGTGCGACCTGGGGCGTGCGTATGCGGCCCTGGCATGGACGGGTCTGCTGCCGGTGTCGCTGCCCGCCGCGTGCGTGCGCTGCTCCGACGCCGGGGCGCCGCGGGAACTGGGCGCCGTCTACGACGTGAAGCTGCCCGATAAGCAGGCCGATATTATTGTATCCGTAGAGCTTACAAAGGTGTTTGTTGTCTTTGGTCTTATATGATCCGGTACGGTGAACGTATAACACGATCTTCACGAGAAATAATATTGTTACAGTCTAACGAAGACAACTACAGAGACATCGTGGTACCGCTGGTCTCGCAGGTCATTGACTCCCTGAAGGCAAAGCACATCACCGACATCAAGGTCTACCTCGTCGGTATTACATCCAAGATGCCCTACCCCATCCTGTACGATACAGATTGTGAGTATTTCCTTAAAATACATAAAATATAGTTTGCACTGAAAAAAATTAGCAGAAATATAATTATCTGAATCTAAGATGAATACAACAACTTCTTTATAATTTTTTTAGTGAAACTCAAGAGCGCCAAAGTGCAGTTTGAAGACGTCAGCCGCTACAACGACATCAAAGCCGTGCGCGTACATAACGACTTCATCGCCGTCATAGTGGATCAATTCGTGGATTACGTTAATATTTTAAAGAACAGGCTTGGTATGTTGGAAGTATATTTCAGGCAAACAAATTGAAATAAAATTACATTTGATATTTTTATTTATGTCGTATTATCATTATAGAGGTATAAAACTATCTAAATAATCTTATTATTGTACTTCTTAGGACTCACTAACATTATGGCAACATACAAATCGATTCTGGATCTTCCTCTGCGGCCAACGGCCGTCAAGCATTACATTAGTTCCGTTGGTGACAAGTGTGTTCCTCAGGACCTCGTTGTTAGTATAACATGGTTTTAACTAAACTTTTTATTACCACTTATTAAAATGTTTAAAATAATGAAACTAAGATTCTTAAATACTATAAAAGCTTTTTATTTATATATCAAATATTTGTGTTCAGTTATCCATTCTACGCTCGGTGACGTACCAGGAAGTATTCAAAAACCTTGACCTAACACACACACTCATCGCCAACACACCAAACCTCAATATTGGAGGCGGGAAATCTGTCAACCAAGTTGTCGGTATGTATTTTGATAGAATATGAATGTCATTAGCCGTTATAGCTACAGTTTTATAAGGGATTGTTGTTATAATACAAAATACCAGACAGCATTTTGCACGTTTTACTGTGTAAGAATTATTATTCCCAGCTAGAGAGATTATAAGACTACTCGTATACCATTGAGATGATATCCCGCGGTAAAATCAGTTGAAATTAAAATATACCAGTAATTGCAATAATTTTATTTCTTTTCGTCAGGTTTCTCTAAGCATTCAGTACTGTTATTGGGAGATAAGAAACAAAAGGATACTGAAACTTTGAGAGAAACACTCAAGCTTGAAAATGAGGACTCGTGCATTGATTTAGCTCAAAATGTAAGTCTGTTAAATAAGTATTGGGTTGTAAAAAACTTACAGTTGGTCAAACTCGGAGTGGTTCACGCGGAGTGTTACAGTAGCTGTTAATTAAGTTTTTATATTGAGATAAAGTTTATATCCGTATGTTTTTATATTTGTTAATATCAGAAATGTGTTGTTCACATGTATGTAATAACTTTACACCATCAGTGTGGACGGCCTTCCGGTTCCAACCTAATAATATTATTATTTGGAGAAACATATAATAATATTGTAATTTTTGCAGTCTGGTGGTTTTACCTTCTCGGCCAGCACATTCCGAACCTGCAACGCAGGTCAGCAGAAGCAGTGGTTGCAGACCGCGGCCGCGTCTGTGACCGCGCGCCTCACTCAGCACAGTCTCGTGCAGACTTGCACTTGCAGCTTCGTAGACCCCTTCAGAGTGCGCTCCATATGCATCACCAAGGAGAGAAAGGAAGCTGTAAGTCTTCGAATCCATTCGCTTTATCATCGTTAAGTTTTAATTCTTATTACTTCTTTTGTTTTTAGGCCCGCAGACGAAAGTAGGAGACGTTCGAGTGAAGTGTAATCTTAGTTTTACTGTTACGAGCTCTATCGATCGTCTGTGTAAATTTAAACTTTAAATAAAATAAAAACATCTGTTTAATATTGTCAATGAATTGTATACATTTATTTATTTTATTTATAGTTTAGATATTTTATTCGACTGAGCTCGTTTATTATGTTAGAGTCACTGCTGTTATATAGATCTATTTATAAAATTCCGATTTATAAAGGTTTTAATCAATCGATGTATTAAAGAGAAGCTAAAACAAGTGTACTGTATTTTATTTAATTATTTTATTTTATTTAAACCTATCCTTTATTTAAACATTGGTAACTTCATGAATCAAAGCTCACTTAGTTACCACGAAAAAAGACAATAGTACCTATCCCAGAACGAGCTATGACGTTGGGAAAACTATGATAAACTATACGGTAAAGCCGGGATAGATGTCCCACTTTTATGAAGAGCCAAATATATTGGCAAGAATTATTCCTGTTATATTTTTAGTGTAATCATAAATGCAGCTTCGGAATCTTTATTTGTTTACCTAACTATTACTGGTTTTGTAAAAATTCAAGTCTGGGGAGATTTTTTCTTTGGGGATAGATGCCTACTTGCTTCGGTATTTGCCTCACTATAAAAAGGCTTAGAAGGGTAGATGCAATTTTTAAGAATAAAGAAAAGCAAGTAATCACAATGTAATATTTATTGATAATCTTCATATACATATACTATGACACGTATAACTATAATTAAATATTTATATATTTATGTACCAGGTGAGGTATTTAAGTGATAAAAAATAGAAAAGGAAAACTAAAAATACATGGAATAAATTTATCTCTAAAAAGACATCTCTGCCAGCTACCCGTGAGAGTGACACAGTTAATTTTAATGGGCAGAAATAGGTACACACTACAGATCTACACATATAATAAAAGCGTCACTGATCCATTTTTGTACATGGAAAATATTAAAAAAAAACGTCATAGGGGGCCTTTATAAGAGCAAGAGAACAAAAAACAATAGTTTTTCAGTTGGTCTGTTTCTCTGTATGTCTGTATGTCTGTATGTTTGTGCGCGTAATCTCAGAAACGGCTTAATCAATTTGAATTCAGGAATATATTATCACAGTCTTCACTTAACATTTAGTGTTAATTTCATCTAAATCTGTTAAGAAATAAAAAAGTTATGTCAATTTATGTGAATCACGTAATGGGTACTATGAAAATCTTACTCTATAGGTACATGTAATAAATCTGTAGAGGAATAATCTTTGTACATTGAAAATATTTAAAAAAATATATACCATGATTTGAAGTGATAACTAACAGAATCCATTTTCAGCATTTTAAAATTTTTTGTTTATCTGTTTGTCTTTAAGTTGTGCACACAACACAAGAAGAAATATTTTCAAAAATTCATACAGAGGGACCTTTATATAAGCATGACAATGTTTTTTCATTTTGTCTGTTCGCCTGTATGTCTGTATGTTTGTACACGCTAATCTCAGAAACAGGTTAATCGATTTGAATGCAGTTTTCGGGAATATAATGTCATGGAATTCACTTTATATTTTGTTTTTTTATTTTAACAATCGGTTTACAAATAAAGAAGTTAATAATCTCTTATTGTTGGACCATTGCTTCTTACCAATTTGAAGGTTTATAGTTTTTACATACATTAGTAAGTACAAAGAGTACATTTTATCGTATGAAAATTTATCGTATTTTACGCGTACGAAGTCACAGGCACAGCTAGTATAACAATAAAACTGTACACAAATATAAATTTTATAGATATAATACACATAAAATAAATATATAAATACATATCCCTATATATACACATATATATATATATATATAAATGTATGTAAATATATCAATCTCTTTAACAAATAAATACAAAAAATATTTTTTTCAGCTATAACTTATTTAAAACTTAAATAGAATCACCTTTAAAGAAAAATGTACATTCCTGTTCTAGCGTTATAGAAAATAATAGATATTAACGTAAAATAGAAAATTATAAATATTAACAGAATAGATATATTTTAAATCGACATTTTTTTGTTACACATATATTTTTCCACATATTTTTTTATCTTATCCTTATCCCTCCTTCTTGTTATATTATTTCATTGGAATAGCTCACCTACATAAATACATAACATACATACATACATACATATCATAAATAAATACATATTGGCGTGCAAGTACCTAAAGAACCAGAATATTCATGACGTAATAATTAAAGCACATAGACAAGGCTCATAGAGTTATTATACAAACTCTAAGGCACAACTTCGTTGTTTACGTTGTCAATGATAAGTGTAATTTTAGAGGAACGGAGAAGCGGTCGCCGTCTCTCTGGACGTCTGGAGGGCATATCACAGGGTCTGGCACGCGATTCTTATAAGCAAGCTTTCAGCGTACGGGATGATCTACTCGTCTGATCGGATGGGTTACGGACTTTCTGAGCCGAGATCCCTCAGAGTAATTGTCGACGGGTGTTCTTCAGAATCGTTGACAAAAAATGCAATAAATATATAATAATATATATAATAATAATGCAATAAATGCAATAAACTCCACTTGTACTTGGCAGGTTTTTTTTTGTACATGGCTTTACTGTTACCCCTACTTGCTATGATAGCATCTCTGGGGCTGGATGGACCTTCTGGGAGAATGGATGAATTAATGAAAAGCAGCTTTTGGAGAGCCCGTTTATCTGAAACACATTCAAATACATTCATTTGCTGTAATGCTGTAGTGACCCTGACTGCTGAACCAAAGTTTGTAGGTTCGATTCCAATACGAGATAGTTTTAGTGTGGTCTACAGATTGATATTACGAGTCTGAGTGTACGGTATCCGTTATTTATGTAATTGTGAAATAAAATAATAATAACCCAACCTCGGAATATATTGACACTCATGTAACGTAATAACATGAGATAAGACATGACGTGTCAACTTGCTTTCAGGAGCAGGATAATAGTCAGTTTAAAATATTAACTAGCTCAAACAACAGCGTTACTAGGTATGTACATTGATATTCCTATAAAATTTAATATTTTGATGATATAAGTTTAGATTAATATAAGTGGTGTTAATTTATTTATTTACTAAGATATTTAAAAAAGCTTATTGTGTAGGTACATAACATTTTAACCAATTGTATACATAACATTTTACCAACTATATACATAGCATTTTAACCAATTGTTAGCGTTCAAATCGAAAGACTACGTTTTTTTTGTATATTTTCACAACAAACAAAAACATAATTAAAATATTTATAAAGAGATAATGATTTAATTTTGTATGTAATATATTATATTAGTAACTCTTATAATGTATTGTAAACATGATACACCTACATAACTGCAGGAAAATCATACATTATTATATTTTTGATAGTGACATAAGCATTATAATAATAGTTTCCTGCTATTTATTGTTTCATTATAACAAATATTTATATAATGTAGTACAAGTATTTGTTTTAAGAACCCTTTAAATATCATTACAACTTTATAAACTTTTATTTAAGTACTATAAAAGAGCTAATCAATATACTCATTCCTTAGTTATGGCGCCGCTATCATTGAAGATAATTCTAGATGATGGAGCCATCACCAGGACTATGATGTTCGATACCAGCACCAGAGTGAGGGAGGCAGGTGTTGTCGTGAGAGACAAAATCCTAACTTTAGATCCTAATAAAGGTAGTGCGTAAATTAAATATGATGAAATTTGCTACTAAAAATATCTATTACAGGAAAAAGTACTTCAAAAAACAATTCAACAATTATTTTAAAATGTTCATAGAATACGGGTTTTTCCTGGCTTCGGTTGACAACGACTGTTCGGGAGTGTGGTTGGATGACGGGGACAAGACCCTGGACTATTACATGCTAAGAGACGGCGACTCGCTCCACTATCTTCGCAAAATGAGAAATATAAAACTTCGCATGCTAGATGGTACTTACTGCAAATTTAAATTTTTTTATTTACTATTGGAGAAACACAATCTCTAAATAAAATAGCATTGTGGGGAATAAGAATTACATTACGACAATTCAATAATAATCAAAAATAATCTATCAGATTAGAATAGTTTTAATAGCGAAGACTGACACTTCATGTTCCTTAATATTGTTATTACATTAGTAATAATGTAAATAACAGTAATGTTATGAAAGTTATTAATATTTGTGACATTTTGGTACAAGTATAATTAAAATGTGTTTTAAAAATGTAATAGGTGCCGTGAAGACTTTGCAATTGGATGAATCTAAGAAAGTCGTCGAGTTGATGATTTACATCTGCGAAAAACTCCGAATTAGTCATTCAGAGGAATATGGGCTTGTAAGATGAAAAAACATTATATTAGTTCTTCAAATTCTATTTCAAAAACGTTATTGATTTTTTTTGTTGGTTGTAGCCTTCGGTGTGCTTTAAATATTTATGAACTAACCAATTCAAATATTTTTTTTACTCTTGCTTCAGTGAACTCTTAAAAGTGAATAATTTCTATCATACTAGTCCTATAATATTTGTGTAACAATAAAATAACGTGTAAATAAATATTTATAACTATAACAGATCCTACATATTAGTATTTGTATCTAAAGCATATGTGGTTATTCTGTCCGGCGGCTACAGCACACTCCTCACTAACAAAAACCTTAATATAATTTTACCAGTGTCGAGAAGAGATAGAAACTGACGAAAACTCAAAGAACGCGACGGGGACCTTGACCTTGAAGAAGAAAACCATTCAAAGAGAAAAAGATGCCAAGCTCGAGCAACTGAGCAAGAAGTTAAAAACTGATGATCTCGGTAGTTGGAACTGACTGTTTATTATAAACTTATATATTATCAAACTTAGGGGCCCTGTGAAGGTTGTTTAACAGCTTTTATATCTATGTATGTTAAGTTTTCAGTAAAGTCAAAAAATGTTACTTTTTCTTCTGAACATGAGCCTATCAGTAATAATATGGTATATCGTATAATTTTATATGTTCACTTATTTCATGTTATTATTATAACACCAAATTTCAAAAGAAATAGTCCAGTAGTTCTTTATTCATTTTAAAGTACTGTTTCCTTTCAGATAAATAAGCATGTTTAATATACGAGTGCATATTTATATATTAATAGAAATCCACAGTTGATTTAAGATTTCAAATTCATAAAAGTACAATAGGTACTAGATTAATCAATATCGTTTAATTTATAGTAAGTTACAGTTTCTCGAGAATGGATAAAAATCATTAAATAGTCTGCTGTTGCATATGAATAAGATTTAATAATATATCTATATATTTTTATTAGCATTAAAAATATTATTATTTTAGTGGAATGGTTGGACCAACACAAGACTTTGAGAGAATTAAAAGTAGAACCGCAAGAAATGTTGCTGTTTAAGAGAAGATTGTTTTACTCCGACCGTAACGTGGACAGCCGAGACCCAGTGCAGCTGAACCTCTTGTATGTTCAGACCAGGGACGGTATACTGGACGGAATACAAGTTGTCACAGAGAGTAATGGTGAGTAATGTTCTTTAGTTCTATTTATTGGTGGAGAGACGAAATTATCTGAATTTTAAATCTATTACAATATGTTTTAACGCTATTGTTTCAAATAATTTCATAGATTATTAGGTAAAATCGGTAAATTTACTACCTACATAGTTTTTTTTGTAGTTTATTAAGTTTACCATCATTATTTATTTATTTTTTGTATTTTTTTTATTAGTTTTCCACTTTGAATCAATATCAGTGATCACTTGTGTAAGTCAAATGGAAGGGAAATGGAAATTATTTAGCATTTAAAACGATATTTTCTTTTAATGTAACCTCCAAGTTGATGGTCACAATAACGTCGATTGTGTAGCTCAGAATTCTTAAAGTTTAGATGGTCATATTTTGATTATGTTCAATGAAAATCTATAAGTGTGATATATGGTTAAAATCGTTATTAAGTATTCTGTTTAATAGTATTAAAAAGGACGTTTAAGTAAAAACAGGAGAGGTTTAAAAAATTACAGTACCTAATATTGTATTCTTATTATAAACTTTAAGTCGATTTTTGTAAGTGAGCGATTTCTACTGATGTCGTAATTTTGATTGTACCACTGACAAAAAAAAAGAGAAAGGGGAATTGTTTTACTAAAAAAGCTAGTATTATATATAGCTCTTCTGCAATGTAAATATGGTATCAATGACAGCTGCATTACCCCCATAAGAGTTTACCGTATGACATTTTACTATGAATCTCTTTCATGTAAAAGGATTAGAAATTTGTAATAAAACACAAAACTTATTATATTCTTCACCACATTTTTAATTAGCATTATTTCAACCTTATATTTTTCTCATTTAATAATAGTAACATTTGATATCAAGAGCAGTTATTATTCCATATCTATGAAAAATACGCCAATTAAAAATAGACTCAACCTAATAAATTCTATGATTCTACATTCCTTTATAAGTAGGTATAAATACAATTCATAAGTAGGTGGTTCAATTTCTTTCAGCCCTTGAATTTGCTGGTTTACAATGTCAAATACAATTTGGCGATTATCAAGAAGAAAAGCACAAGCCGGGATATATACAAATGTAAGAGAGATCAACTACACTATTTTGAACTTAAAAATATTTTTATAATTTGCATTGTATAAGAATTACTTTTGCTTTAATCACTAATATGTGTAGTATGAAAGAGTTCCTGCCAGAACAGTACGTTAGTTGGGGCATGGAAAGGAAGATAATCAAAGAACATAAAAAGCACGCAGGGGTACCCGAAATAGAAGCAAAGCACCTATACATAAAGATGGCAAGAGGATTGCCAACTTATGGAGTCACCTTCTTTCTCGTCAAGGTTAAGTTAACATTTCGTTTATCGAATAAAATGCACATTAATTACAAGTACGAAGTAACTAATGACTTGTCAATTATGTTCAGGAAAAACAAATCAGAAAGAAGAAGCTTGTTCCCCGTTTGCTGGGAATTAATAAGCAATCTATTCTTCGACTTGATGAAGAAACGAAGGAAATCATTCAAGTATGGCTCCTGACTCAGGTCAAAAGTTATCGGGCGGATTATGAGTCGTTTGCTCTCAATTTTGGGGATTACAGGTACAGGAAGATACTAAAAATAATGTGTCAAAAACATAGGTTATTCACACAAGATTTTCCAATTATTATATTTTTATTTAACTATGAGAATTAGTTTATTTTACATAAAATGTTACTTTAAGCGAAAAAGAATACGTAGTAAAGACCAATGAAGGATTCCGTATCAAGGACATACTTGAGGGCTACATCGATATTATCAGGAGGAGTCTTACAGCACCACGTAAAGTCATCTTCACTGAAGGAGAAGCCATGTACGAGGATAATGTGGAGCGTTCAAGGTACGCCTCTAATTTGGTGGAATTTTCATTTAACTTTATCAATAACGTCTTTTAAATTCACTACTTTGAAACATTCTTTAGCTAATATTTAAATTGCTGTGTATTACTTACTGAAGCTTAGTAAAATTGGTTAAACCATTAAATTGTTTTGCATGTAGAGGAACTACAATAACTACTCAAAATTACGCACCGACGAAAATGATAGAATCATCCCTGGTGGGACCGAGCCAGATCATCTCTATTGAACAAGGTAATTTGTTTTCCGAATATTAGTTACATTGCTATTTGTTACATTTAAAAGACTATTTTCTATTGTGCTATGCAAAATACTACAATATTATTATTATACGCCTCTTTGATCTAGCCGTAATTTTTTTTTGCTTTCAGTGATCACTTTATATATATATATATATATATATATATATATATATATATATATATATATATATATATATATATATATATATATAAAAGTTATATTGTTGCTATATATATTGTTGCTCCCTCTTTTAATTATTATGCTGTATTTTTTAAGAAGTGCTTAAAAGGTCAACGCCCGGGCGCTAGTCCTACGCTCAGAGTAAATATCAGTTCAGAGGCAAGAAATAAATTTTGTAGCGGAAAACTCAAATTTTAAAAACTATTATTTTTAAAAAGTCGCAGAACAAATGTTGTTAATATTGATGTAGAGAGGCTGCCAGCAAGAGATGGTCAACTAATTAAAAATAAATATACAATACAATACAATCATAATATTATTCTTCCCTTTTTAATTTCATATTATACACGTAAAAATAATGGCGGAATAGGCTTCTTTTAGTAGTATTAGTATAATAACTAAGTAACTACTGTTTACTAATTAGAAACTAAAGAATTATGATTATTAACCATAATATAGTTGTTGCATGACTGCTAAGTAGCAGTAGACAAAGTTGTCTACCTCCCATACGTATCTCTTATTTTAATTCTATCCTCTCAGTCCAAACTCTGGATACTCAAATTGTTTTGTCTTGTCATACTCGAGGGAAATAATCCTGAATTAATTCCTTGAATTATTTTTAACAGTATGTTGATAAAAGCCTAACTTTTATAAAAAAGTAACTGCTTAACTAATTGCCAGGACAACAAGCAAGAGAGGGTACTCAAATCTTAACAATAAATGATTTGATCAAGACTAATTCAGGTAGCAAAAGTCAACATCCAATAATTAGCCAAAAAGCAGAGGTAAGATCTTATAATTTGTATAATATATTTAGGAAATACCTAGTATAATACTATGAATACTATAATTATTCTAATATTTTTTATACTTAAATTAATAGAAATTATGAGAGAAAAATAGTTTTACATTAATACAAAATACCTATATATAATATGAATCTTTAATCTCATTAATACAAAATACCTATATATAATATGAATCTTTTGAACCACTCAATATTATTACATTGATCATCTAATTCTATTTCATGAGAATTATTTAGTTTTCATTTAGGGCCAATTAAAAGGGGTTGGTCTCCCCTTTCTTTTAATATTATTTGTAGTTTTTTTGTTTGTTTTGCTAGTAACTTACCGTATTTTCACCGATATTAACATAAAAACACAATGTTAAAATAATATTTCACATATCATCAATAATGTTTATTATTATATATGTATTTAATTTTTATTTAACTAGAAAAACAAAATTCGTAAAAACTTTGTTCTTTTAAATTCCCAAATATCAAATGCCGGCAACCTCAACAAGTGACTTTTGAATCATTCCGTGTCAGTTTCGTTAAAAACGTTATATCTCTAAAACTAAAAATTTGCTTACGATATAAATAGTGTCAGGGAATAAATCATTTGATTCTGGCAACCCCGACTCCACGTGGTCTTATCTTTCCTACCGCTAGAGTGTTTTTGTAAATCCGTAGGCGCGGAAGGAAGGCAGCCCCCACCCTCTGTAGCACTGTGTTGAAACCCAAGCCCAAACCTTCGGCGACCAACAAGCCGAAGTGGCGAAGGCGAGCTTGGGTTTCAGTACAGTGTTACGCAAGGGTGAAGGGGCTGGCCATCATGAAGCGCCGGAGACGTCAGAAAAGTTCTAATTACTTAAGTTAGATTTTGCACAACTTAAAATCGGTATATCTTGAAAACTAAAAATTTCACAGCCACATCCCCTCTCCTCCCCTCCCTTCAAATACAATGACACTAAAAGAAAAACAATTATAGGTCTGACAGACTCCAATCTTTAGTTGCCTCTTATAATATCTCTATACTCCCTCTTTCTAAAACCCATCATGCACCTCATTTTGAACCGTCTCTTCTTGATTTAATAATGGTCCTCAACTCAGACAACGTTCTCACTCTTGGACAGCTTACTGGTCCTTTCTCCTATCATGACCTTTTATTTCTTCGCTATAATCTCTCTACTCCCAAATGCAAGGGTAAGGTTATTCGGCGTCGCAACTTTAAAACTATTAACTGGGATAGACTTTTGTCCGATGCTACAAGTATTGAATGGTCCATGGTATATAATGCCACTACAATGGACTCAAAAGTAGATTTATTTAACTCACTCATCACTGGCTTATATGATAACCCTGCGCTTTTTAAGCGAATCAAAGTTAGACATTATCCTGCACCGTGGCTAAATGCTGACATCAAAAGTGCTATGAATAAACGCAACAAGGCTAAGATACGATACAAAAAGTTCCCCAGCGATGAAAACTTCGCTACCTATAAGAAGCTGCGCAATAGTTGCAATGAATGTGTAGAGATGCAAAACGCCGTTATATTTTCTCTTGGGTTAATAATTATACCCCTCTTCAATTGTGGAGGTTTTTTCAGTCATTAGGTGTGGGTAAATCTCTAACTTCTTCAAACCATTTTTTTAATTTAGACTCACTAAACAATTATTTCTCGACTTCGCTACTTATTACAGATCCTTCAAGGAAATCCTCACTTATAAATCAATTAAATAATACCACTCCACCTAACTGTGACAGTTTTTCTTTCGTTGAAATTACGGAGTGTGATGTTAAGACAGCTATAACTAATATCAGTTCCAGAGCAGTAGGTTGTGACAATATTAGTTGCGAAATGTTGATTCCACTTCTTGATATTATAATGGATATTATAATTCACATTTTTAACTTTTCCCTGACATCCAATTCTTTTCCTTCTCCTTGGAAATCGGCACATGTTATTCCCCTGCCTAAAATCAACAATCCGAGTTCTCCCTGCCACTTTCGTCCCATTTCCATACTTACATTTTTATCCAAAGTCCTAAAAAGCACTGTATCCAAACAATTGACTATATTTTTAAACCATAACAACCTCCTTAGTCCTTTCCAATCCGGTTTCCATATAGCGCATAGCACATCCTCTGCTTTGTTTAAGGTTACGGAAGATATCAGGTATGCTACGGATAACAAAAACCTCACTATCGTCGTCCTATTAGATTTCAGTAATGCCTTTATTACTGTGATATTTTGCTAGCTATCATCGAAGTCTTAACATATCTCCACCCGTAATTACTTGGTTTCATACTTACCTGTTTGGACGTCGACAGATTACTTGTTCTATCAATTCATCCTCCGAATGGGCAGAGTTTTCTGCTGGCGTCCTTCAGGGCGGCATATTATCTCCCCTACTTTTCTCCATTTTTATAAATGAAATAACGAAAATCCTTTCTTGCAACTACCATCTCTACGCTGACGATCTGCAACTTTATAGGCATTCATCACCTAAACATCTCAATAGTACTATTAATCTTTGAAATGACGACTTAAAAATACTAAAAGAATTTGCTCATTCTTTTGAAATTTTAGTGAATCCCAAAACATCCCAGGCAATTATTATTGGTAGCAGACACTTCCTTAATAAGCTTATCACTAACCGACTCACTAGTATAGAATACGACAATTCTATAATACACTTTTCCGATGAAGTTAAAATTCTGGGATTGTCATTGGACAAATATCTATCATGGTCGGCGCAGATTAAAGATGTTAGCAAGCGCATTCATTTTTCAGTCCACTCCCTTAAACGTCTGCAGAATTTCTTACCCTTGCGGCCTAAAATCATGCTAGCGTAATCTCTTTTGTACCCCTTCTCGACTACGCCGACGTTTGCTATCTGGATGCATCTGAGGAGCTACTTAATAAATTAGATCGTCTTCAATACTTGTGTTTCCGCTTTATTTTTGAACTAAGCAAGTTTGATCATTTTACAGATTTCCGTCGTCAACGTAAGTGGCTCCCCATCCGTCTACGCTGGAATATGCACTTCCTCACCACGCTATATAACCTCTTTTTTCTTCTCTAATTTAGCCTCCTCTTATTTATATGAACGTTACATCTCTCCTTACCCAGTAGCCGCCCTAAACGTTCCTGTGTCTTAACTAAAACTTTTGATATTACGAATTATAAATCTAACTTTTATTTTAAATCCTTTTCTGTTCAAGCAGCGAGATTATGGAACTCTCTACCTAGCCATATTACTTCTAGTCCTTCCGTCACAATATTTAAATGAAGACTGAAGAGTTATTATTTGTCACAAACATAAGTATTTATTATTATTATTATGTATGTATTTGCATACGATGTAATTATATGTATATGTATATACATAATAATAATATATATATATGTATATATATATATATATATGTATATATATATATATTATTATTATATATTTTTTTGTATTTATGTAAGTATAAAGTATGTATAATATTTCCTACTTTCTTTATTAATTAGTAGAATATTAGAAATATCTATGTACCTATCTCTGCCCTCTTTAACATTATCTCCAACACTCATGGGTAGCTGGAAGAGATCTCTTTGAAGAGATAAACTCATCCTTTGTATACGTTTTTGCTATTATTATGTTTTTTTTGTAACTATTTGTGGTACATAAATAAATAAATAAAAGATTGCCCTTAGTTTATTTTAATGAACTTATTTTACCAATAAAGTAGTGATTCCGAATATTAATTTAGTATGATCATATAATTTCAAAAATGTTAGTGACAAGAATGTATGTAGCTACGAATTAATTTTAGTTAATCATATTTAAAATTAATTAAGAAGTAAGCAGTCTCATTTTAAAAAAGCAATTTTCTACTTTAATATAATGTAATCTTTTTTTAGCTCCACTTTGATAAACGTCAACTCTCAAGTGGCTTTGAGAATACGATGAAGCACTTCAACTCTAAATGCGTAACGACAGTTATGTTCCTCTCAGGTAAAAACATTATATACAACAGTATCATCAGACCTTAGCTGCAGCACTGAACCATGCTGTGATTAATTTACTGTAAAAAAAGTATCAAGCACACTATAATTTTAGTGGCATCTTTATTCCGCACTGTTGGACATTTATTTACGTTTAGATTTAAAGCAGTACTTGAGGGTCCTATTTTGAATGTATTAAATATAGACTACACGGTTCATTATAATTCTACTAACAGTATGTACACCGATTTCTTGTAGAGAACAAATCATATTAGCAAATAATTATTTTAAGGTACCTTGGCTTATACATTTTTTTTTTAATATTAAGTCATATTTTACCTAGCGTTATCTAAAATATTTTAAGATTTGAATTTAAGTAAAGTTCTTTCTATGTATGTGTTTATTATTATTATTTTTATTTTATTTTTCATATGCAGCTCAAGTGTGACTAATTTTTTTTGACGTGACAACGTCTTAAATTAGGTTAAGCTGGGAGTCACTTATGAAAAAGTGTAACGCCCGGTAACGTAACGATGAGTCACACACACATAGAATGCCTTGCGTCTCTCTCCCACTCAAACATGATCGGTCCGCCGAGCAATGTTTTGATTTTCAAATTGATTCTTTAAAATTACAAATATTAAGAAAAAGTGGCAGATATAAGAAAACTTGATTTAAAATGTGTTGAGCAAGAATTTTAACATCTAATTTAAGTAAATGTTTTAATTTTCAACTTCATTATTTACAATTACAAATTTTAATTAATTTCAAATTTATTTAGCAAAAATTTGAACCTTCGATCTGAATAAGTGTTTTGATTTTCAAATTAATTCTTTAAAATTAAAAATATTAAAATATATAAAATCAGAAGTGACGTCAAATAACATTATCTGTACTTATTATTATTTAATATGTAGGCCAGTACATGTGACCATACTTGGTAGACACAATTGGAAATAGTATTTTTTTATAACTGAAAAAAATATATAGGTATATAAAATACTGGTAGCAAACAATAACTTCAATGATCGATATCTCCGCAACTAATTGATGTATCGAAAAAGTCTGTAAATAAATTTTGTAAAAATAATAACATCAATAATATAATATAAAATAAATAATATATAAAATGATTTTACGCGACAACGTCTTCATCGTCCTATCCTCAACAAAATCACTCAAATTATTAAAATATTGTGCAATTTAATAATATTCATATCAATAAATATTCTACCGAGAAAAAGACGTGGTCACGTAAATCTTCGCCCGTAAAACCGACTTTACAGGCAACCATATTTTTTGTCATATGAAATGATTTTTATTTAATTCTATGACATATATGACTCTCGCATCTACCATTCTGGTGAAAAATCAGTTTAATAATTTATAGCATACCATATACCAAGAACCCGAAGAACCCCCAGAATAATAATGTTTCCAGGATTTTGCATTCAGATCCCAAAAACATCTTCATATTAATATTCAGACTAATGATTATGTTTTCTATAGATCCCACCCAACAAAACATCGAAAACGCGAAGCAAATTGTGGCTTGCTTAGAAGAAGCCTTGCCATTCATAATAAAAGGTATATTATTTAAGTTACAATACTGTTAATCTTATTTTAATCATCAAAGTCTAAAAAAGAATCAGTTGTAAAATCTTGAAAAGTTACTTTCTTTTTTCTGCAGAACTAAACAATCTATGATACCGTAAGATAAGCGAATAGTTTCTATAAGTCTGCTGTCACTTGTAACTTGTAAGTTGTGTTTGTCTGCCATTAAAGTCAATGATACTACTTAGTCGAGTTTAATAAGACATTGTATATTTATTCACATGTTCCAACTTAGGTCATAGGATAGGTATTATCAATAATACTTAGTCTTGCCATAAATACTGTTACAATTTAAAATTAAAAAATATTACTTTTGAATCTGTCATTTTCGTAAAATTGTTCATTGTGTTTTTTCATTTTGGCGCCAATACATTATACAATATTTTGCGATAATAAATGGAGTGGGGTGTTAAAGAGAACAGAATCGCCGTGATTGCATTACACAAAGTAGGTATGGAGCAAAATGCAATTTTTAAAACTCACCACACACTTGGTATTTGTCAAATGTTTGTGTACCGAGCTATTAATAGGTACAATGAGACTTGTAAGAAGTGAAAAAAGAGAAGAGGTACGCAAAGCGAAGCAAGAACAGCGGTACGCAAGGGGAGGTTACACAAAAAATTGTTTACGGATGAGAAAAATTTTACAATTGAGCAACATTTTAACAAACAAAATGACCGTTTTTATGCTCAAAGCTCTAAGGAAGCTTCTTCATTAGTCGACAGGGTGCAACGTGGGCATTACCGACTTCAGTGATGGTTTGGTGGAGTATTAGCAGTGAAGGAGTGACTGAGCCATATTTTTGTGAGAAAGGTATCAAAACATCGGCACAAATGTATCAAGACACCATTTTTGAGAAGGTAGTTAAGCCTCTTCATAACACCATTTTAAATAACCAAGTAATGTCTTTCCAGCAAGACTCGGCGCCGGGTCGTAAAGCTCGGTCCACGCAGTCTTAGTTGGAAGCGAACGTCTCGGACTTCATCAGAACTGAAGACTGGCCGTCGTCTAGTCCCGATCATAATCCGTTGGATTATGATTTATGGTCAATTTTTGAGAGTACAGCTTGCTCTGAAAGCCATGATAATTTGAAGTCCCTAAAACAATCCATACGATTGATTGGCAATGAAAAATTTCCCCATGGAAAAATCGGGTGCTTCTATTATTAACTGGCCTCAACGCTTAAAGGACTGTGCTGCAGCCATTAGGCACAACTTCGAATAAGCTTTTTATATTTTTAATTGTTTTATATTTGTGTATTAAACTAAAACACTGTAAAAGTAATAAATTTTATTTGCAATTTAAAAAACATTGTTTTTGTTTGTTACAATATTATGGCATGACTAAATATGTATTTACCCAGCCGTGTTTACGTAAACTAATCGAAATTTTTGCCCGCCTAGTTTCAAACCCATTCTGGGTTCCTATAAATGAGCTAAGCTAGCATAATATGTTTCTAATCTAATACTCTTGTTTTATTTTTTAACCAGGTGTTAAAGAAACTGCTGCAAACTCAAGTCCCTTAAAATCAAAAAGGCTTCTTAATAATCTCGACGATCTGGTTTCCTTCGTAAACTGCCTGTCGTATGAAACTAAAAATAGTGATCTTGTAAGTATTTTCGGAGGTAGACTATATTTTCGTCTACCATATGGCATATAAAATTTCGAAATCGATTGTTATTTCAGAACAATGAAGATAATCTATTAAAAGCTCAGAATGCTGCTAAGAAGGCGGCAGATTTATCAACACAGATGCACTTGGCTTTAGATCCAAACACCAAAAGACGCAGTAAAATACTTATGGTACAATCAATACTATTATTTAAAGTTTACTTTACGAAACTAAAAACAGCATTATTTAAATAGTGAACTATCAAATGCATGTTAATACAAACATGATTTAGTTTTTATCTTCTTACTTTAAATTATTCAATGTATGTTTTCCAGCGTTCCCGTGATAGTTTCATTCAGGACGAAAAGACGGAAGCCTCACTTCGTCGTGCTTCCTTCTTGGCCGCCACCGACAACGCATGGACAGTAGCAGAGAACGCTACTCACTTCTTAGATGCGGTCAGACAGAATTTAAGAGCAAAGAAGATTTGAATAGAGTTACACAATAGAATACTTTAATAAAGTCATTTGTTATGAGTGCTTTCTCACTGGTCAATGATTATCTGATTAATAATTATCTAAAAAGATTAATCATACTGTTATCAGATATAATTAAACAAAATATATTTTTTAATGTGCAATACATATATATTTTTTTGGTTTTATGCTATTTTATTGCATATTTTATTAAATATTTATTTCAGGCTAATGAAATCTTTCCAATTAATGATGAATGTGAACAATTAGGAAGAACGGTGGCCTATGATTTAGGAAAACTACAAGCGTCAATAGCAAGGATTCTAAATTCCCATTCAGGTAATTATTATAATTATGAAATAATAGTAGGCTTCACAGTTTAGCTAAATATTAAAGAAATAAAAGAATATATATTCCTAACAATAGAGTAGATTGTTAATGAATACCTTTTTAATACAATACTTTATAGCGAGGGCCAGAAACGTAAATAAACTAAACGGTACTAATATTCATCTCCTTCTTTTTTGTCTTAAATTTTACAAAAACTTGTGCAAGAATCGGAGTTAAATAATTGATACCTCAAGACTATAAATAAAATGTGTCCTACGGCTGCGGCTAAGAATAACCTTCCCTTGTCTCTAAAGGGCAGAGCCAGTTGACACAGTAAATGTTTTCGGAGGCATGTATGATAAGATTATTAAAACACGTGTGATGATGAATGTAAGAAAATACTAAAAGTAAGTGAAACGAAGACTAAAACCTGTGAAACGAGTTTTTTTAACAATTAAAATCCATACTAACATCATCAATATCCATCGATATCCATAGGGGAATCCATACTAACTAATTTCTCACAAATATCGATTTTTTCTTAATACACTAACGTTTGGCTACAGTCTGCCTGGTGTTATGCAGCACTGTAGTCTAAGATAACTTGCTTACCTTGAAGATACTTATATACTCGTTATTCGAGACCCTCTCATTGTAATTCTCAGGAAATATCTATCTCAACAGAGAGTTCTACGATGTTACCTTCCTAGCAAATGAATTCGAAGCGAAACGCTTCGTACGAGATTTTGGCACTTCTACCGTAAATTGGCTTCTTCCTGTCAAGTTTTATATTCTTTAAGTGACGAGAAGGAGGTGAGAGATCAAGTTGTGCAATTCCATTGGAAACTTTCATAAAAGTATCGAAGATAAGACCGACATACGGGCTTTTTAAAAATGTTATATAAAAATATTTATTATAAGAATGAGTGAATTGCTAACGGAAGATTTGGATGAGATTTTCTTGAGATGAATATCAAAGTAGATGTTATCTAAACATTGAATTTTTTTTTTGTACCTTGAATCAATAAAAAAAAATAAAAAAGGAGAGAAATGATTACCTAATGCTCCTTTGTGCGATTAAATCAGGCCTGCACTGTTGCAGTGTTATAACTGAGAGAGTCTCTCTCTGCTCTCTTTGTAGCATCTCAAATAAAGTTCTTTATCAGATCTGCAAGAGTCTGAATATGCTGCTATAAGCCGGCCATCAAGTTTTGTTTGCGTCGTCGGAATTAAAATGGCACCAAATGGACAATCAGATCATAGAGCATTACGAAAGAATATAAAAGTGAATGTTAAAATGACGAAATGAATGTTTATGTAGAGAAATGAAAGTATGTTAGAGTATCAGATTATGATAGAATATGAAATAGCGGAACGTGTGACTGCATCGTTGCATTTGTGTTCTCTGTGTATGTTTACTAAGTATGGCAAATGTGTAGGATATATTGATCGAATTTTTGCTAAATCTCAAAAACGGGAAGTTAAATAATTGGTTCTTTATATTCAATTATAGCAAACATGTGAATATATAAGAAGCGAAATAGGAGTGTTTGGAAAGTGACTGTTGGTGTACCCCTGTCTCTACTCCTAACCCTGCGGGAAACAGACGTTATGCTGTATGTGTAGTTTTACTGTAGGTGTATTTTTTTTATAGATCCATCTAATATTGACTACGAGAGTGCCGTAATGTCTATGCAGACACTCTCAGAAATTATGCCTATATTCATCCAAGGTAAATTAATTATAATAAATAAATCGAATCAACGGTCAAAAATCAAAATCTTATTTAAAATTCTCGTTAATGTATTTTTATAGTGTTTTCTAAGGTTTTCACGAGTACTACACATTGAAATAAAACTATTTTTACGGATTTAACCCACGTATATTGAATTAAATTTTAAATTTATATTTTAAATCTAACCCGACGTTTGGCTTGTCATACATGGATCAAACAAAGAGGAGCATCGGTTAAAAAGTTAGGACACACATCTCAGATATCAAGTATATCAAGTATACTACATATAGGCGTAGATCGAAGTCAACAGTGTGTGAACATACCATAGATAAGCCCAATCATTATATAAGATTTGATAAACCTAAAATCCTCGCTAAAGAACAACTTTACATTCCAAGAATAGTTCGTGAGGCTATTGAAATTAAAAAACATCCTAATTTTAATAAAGAAGATGGTTGGGGATTATCTAACGCCTGGGACACACTTTTGAAAAATATAAAATCCCATATGTGTGATCGCTCTGTAAGACCTCACGATACTGTTAGTGCGTTTTATGTGAATCCTGAACTGTACTCCCGGAAGCTTAGAAACCGTTGGAGGTAGATGACTAATTAACCGACTTACTGACAGACACCTCCATCTCGTCTTACCGTGAACACGATTGCTGCAAAGCATTCAAAACGTCGGGTTAGATTTAAAATGTAAATTTAAAACTTGCTTTTTATACGCGAGATAAATCCGTAAAAATAGTTTTATTTTACTGTATTTTTACTAATCATCAAAATTATAAATAATGTTGAGAATTAATTTTTTGATAATTTTTACATTTTATTTGTATTTTTTGGTGCCAAAAATAAATTCAGTTATATAATTTTGTTTGTTATATAATTTAATATCATCATATTGCAATACATTTTATCTTTAAAAGTAACACATTGTAATATTTTAATTGATATTTTATATTTAGATATAAAAAATGTCATAAGCGTTGGAGATGAAAAGACTGGAGAAGAACTTAAACAACATGTGAGACAACTCCTTGATTGCACTCGAGCCATGTGTATGCTTACAGGCTCGGACAATGTTAATGTAAGTTTTAAAAAAGTTCAGCAACTATCAGATAGCATTCTTATCAGCCGGGTACAAGTTGTTCTGCTCCAAAAAATAAAAATAATTTGGGAACCTAGGAACATACAAAAGAAACATAAACAAGGGCTTAACTATTTAAGAGGAGTTAAGTGACAAATGCGTTCGGAAAAATTATGTTTACTAGATAATATTTCAAGTGTAAATTTTATGTGGTTCCGTTTTATTTTTAGAAAATGTACGACGTGGGCAACGATTACGCTGACGTGTGTAAAATAATTGCTGAAAACCTAACAAAATATAACAATCAAACCCTCGATGACTCTTTAAATAATGAGGTAAGATATTTCAGTTTTATAAATAACATTGGTATTCTAAGATAACTGAAATAATTATCTTTAATCTTTTCTAAGAATATACATCTTATTTATCGACTTACATTAAGACTCGGTTTAGCTTTGAGCTAGTAAGTAAACTAGTTCAGAATTTTGCACCATCTTTCATAATAATTTCGTTTTAATACCAGATAGTGAAATTGGTCCAAAACGTAGGAAGTAAGGTTCAATTATTACTGATGGGAACGAGTGAACTGAGCAAGCTGGAAGCTTGTGATCCTCGTGCGACGGAACTGGATGCTGCTGCCATCAAGTGTACTGATGCCACCGAGTGCCTTATAGCTTGTGCCAGGGTGAGCTTGTGTATCATTATTCATTATTCATTATCATTACATAGTATAAAGAAAAGTTGCTTTCCGCGTCTGTCCCTATGTCTGTATGTATGCTTAGATCTGTAAAACTACACAAAGGATTTTGATGCAGTTTTTTGTAATAGATAGAATGATTCAAGAGGAAGGTTTATGTGTATAATAACATGCTTAACATATTAGAGAACCACTGACAATTTCAAGATTTATAATGCGAAGTCGTAAACAAACATATTATTTTGCACTTACATTGTAAACGCTGGCTGAACTTTACGTGATAGATCAAAATAATGTACTAAGTATTGTATACCTTAAAAAGTTCTACAAGAAAGTCTGCAATGGTATGTGTTTATCTCGTAGGGATAATCCACAATAGCTAATTATTATCCTTTACTTTTTACGCGAAATAATGGCTTATTTACGAAGCGATTTTAAGCAATACTGCATTCATCCTTATTTAATCAGGTACATTTTACACATCTTAAATTTAATATGGAACAATATAGCTCTTTACAGCATGTAATTTAAATGAATATTTTCAAAGATATTACAGATTTAAATTATAGGGACATCTCGTTTGCAGCGGTACGGTCGAATCGGCCGGCGCACTGTGATATGGAACCGTGCAAACCGTCTCAAAAATGGCTTTTGTGAATGTTCACTATTGAAAATTTTGTTAATGTATATAGCTAACTGAATGTCTAATACATATTATATAGCATTTAAAATAGTTTTTTTTTAAATAATGGTTTTATTAACCTGCAAGTTGATGGTCAAAATAACGTCGGTTGTGTAGCTCAGTATTCCTCAAGTTTACATGGTCATATTTTGATTGTGTTCAATGAAAATGTATAAATGTGATATATGGTTAGAATGGTTAATCAGTTCTCTGTTTAAAACGTATTTAAATAGACGTTTAAATAAAAACAAGAGAGGTCTAAATAAAATACAGTATCTAATATTGTATCCTTATTAAAAACTTTAAATAGATTTTTGACAGTGAGCGATGTATAAAAAAAGGGAAAGGGGAATTGTTTTATACTATTTTAAGGCGTGCAAAGCCGCGGGCAAAAGCTAGTTGCATATATTTATAATACCACTTCATCGTAAAGTTAATAGACTATTTAAATTCAAATTTTGTTTTTTTTTTGTACGTAATTTTTTTTTTTGTAGGTATTATATTTTATTGTACGAAATCGATTTTTTAAGTACATATCAGTTTATTGTGATGATTTTAATAAGCTTAAATTTTCAGACAGATATATAATGCTTTAAAACATTTACAGGCGATGTAATTGTTTGAAACTTTTAACTTTTAAAAATCACAAACATTGCAAAGTATTTATTTTACTGCATTTGTTTTTTAATCCAAACATTACATTTGTTATGTTTGATACAAATTCTTCTTCTTTACCTCAGTTGACATTATCATCAATACACGAACCACACAGTGAAAGTGCATTAAAAGCAGCAATTGAAAACGTTTCATCATCAGCTCAGAATATGGCTCTATTATGGAAAAGTTTATCCGAAAAGCCTAATCGAAAGTCATTTGCTAAGCAACTAACAAACAGTACTTTTGAATTAGCTAAGACATTGGAAAGATTGAGAAATGCATTCTCAAATATAAAAGGTGATTGTATTTATGTTAATCATCATCAACATTCGAAATAAAAGCTATATATATAATATAATTGTAATATTTTCAGCTATAGCTATAGCTATAGATGAAGAATCTGGAGAATCTAACAAGCACCGTCTGAAATTTGTTGCTACAGCAAAATCTGCTGAAAAAAATATAACAGAAGCAAACGCACAGTTGCAACAATTAAGTAGTTTGCCGGTCATTTTGGTAAGAAAATAAAATTGTATTTAAAATATTTCAAGTGAATTAAATAGTAAATAATTTAATACTATTTAATTAGCTTAGCCGACATCTATTCTCTAACACTAATGTAACAGGTACCTAAAAGTGAAGACTTCAATGAACATCCGGAAATAAAAATTAATTTATCTCAAAAGTTGTCGCATCTTGACGCAGCTGTCGCAGCTCTACTACAGACCACAGGGGGTAAAGCAGAATAAGTGTTTGACTTATCGTCAATTTAATAATTCTAAAATACCTTGTATTATAAATTTATTTTATTATATATATATTTAACAATTAGGTTAAACTTTTCTAGATTCTAATAATTCCGATTATGGTAAAGCAGAGACGGCTGTTAATGTTATTAGCCAATTATTGCCAGATATTATAAAAGGTAGGATATAGGACGTATCTTCTTTTTTCTTTTAATAATGGGAATTTTAAAATAAAAATCACTTATAATACTTGGTTTTTCAATAGATTCAAAATATTTGAACGGACAAGTTGATGAGGCGACGTGGAAAAATATTTTAAATTATCTCAGGGACATTCTAGAAGCTACAAAAGATATTTGTGCAAATGCAGACGAAAGTAATGAAGAAGTAAGAAAAACAACCACTTAATAGATTTAATTTAATTCTAGATAAGGTTGAAGTTAAGAAAAAAAAAGATTTTATATATATTTATGTTTGTAATGAATAACAATTATGTGCATTTATAGACCTTTAGTATATATAAATTACTTGTAATATATATATATATATATATATACATGTTATGTTCTGTATTATATAAGTATATATATGTTTATGTCCGAACGAGTACAAACCCGATAAAATAATATTTTAATAGGTTTATTTACGTGTTTCAGAATCGAAACAATGCTGTATCTAAATTTGCTAACGCTTCTGGGCGATTAACATATATTTATAACCCTCGCAAAAGATGTGAAAAGGAATACCAGGTAGGTTACAATAGAAGGAATAATAGAAACGAAAAGATAAAAATATATTAGACTTGTGTTATTTTACTATTATGCCTCCTTTGTTTGCATTTTTCTAGATCGTGGGTTTGTCTAAATCTGCCGTCGATGAAATAAGTCAGATGCTTACTCGAGTATATGACCTAGTTGAAACCGTGAGCAGGGATGATGGAGATTTACTTGATCAGGCTGGTGTTAAAGTTGTAGCCTCTGCACAGAGGTTACTTAAAATAGCTGAGGTACACGATAATTATTCAAGACGGATCAACAATAGAACTTATATTGTCTTGACATTAGGGAAAATTATAAGCACGATAACATGTCCTTACTCGTAGTAACAAATTAGATGGCAAGATATTTTTTTACTATTCAGAATAGTCTCCTTAATCTCATTTCTAAGCCTATTAGTTTATAATTACAAGATCTTGTTGTGGATATAAAAAAATGTTTACTAGTTTAATTACACACAAGTAAAAAAAAAATAATATACTAATTGAGGTCATATCGATTTAAAAAAATCCGCAGATAACAGCCCCAAACATGAACGAATCTAAATGCCAAGAATCCATTCTATCTGCGATAGATTACGTTTCTGATGAAATTCAGAATCTAAAAAATACTTGGAGACCGATGTTACAATCTCCTGAACATAAACTAACTGAAGATCAACTTAATCATAACTTGGAAGTTGTTAATAAATCTCTTAATGCCTTAAGAGAAGCCTGTACGGAGAGCGATGGTAAGACGACATTTAACGTAACATTTTATTTATCTTGCTGTTATCAAATTTACTAAAATGTCCACCGCGTTACTAGATGCGGAAAATCAATACAAAAAGGCACTCACTACTTCAATGTCAGCTGCTAGCAGCGCTCTTGAAGAAGCAACCAGACAGCTACGAGACATAACTGGCTCACGAGTAAGACTGTGTACAATATTTGGAAACTATGATTCGGATCAAATGCTATATTACAAAGAACATCATACATTTTAAAATTTACGTGTGATACATACTTTCATTTCATCTTTACTGGTTCTGAGCACTTAAAACGAACAAAATTCTGAATTAACCATTAAAGTATGATTACTAGACTTATTTTAATATGCCACTGTAAACTTACCTCCGTGATAATGGCCCTTAAAAAAATGTTGCCTTGATAAAACCACTATTGCCGATAAGGTCGCCTATTGCACCTGATGCAATTCGCATTTTATGATTCGCCCAGTATTGTATTTATTAATTTTAGTCTATACTTTTAACGTATTACCAGTTACTAGCGGAAGGTAAGGGCAGTAGTGGACTTCCTCAGTTACGAACTAATTTATCTCAAAACCTGGCGCAACTTAATGCAGCTGTCGCAGCTCTAATACAAGCTATGGGAGGTAAAGCTCTATTAATGGTTAAGTTTACTAAATTAATAACAAATAAAATGTCGTTTAATAATTAGAATTCACTTTCCTAGACCCTAATAAGCTTGACTATGTGGAAGCGAAATCGGCGGTAGATATTATTAGCCAATTAACGCCAGATATTATTAATGGTAAGATATAATAATTATTCTGCTCTTAATGGAAAATCAAGATTATGTTCCCCTTAAAATACTCGGTTGCTGCTTATAGATTCAAAAGATTTGAACCTACAAGTTGATGAGACTACGTCAAAGAACATTGCAGAATATCTTAAGGACTTGCTTGAAGCGACAAGAGATATTTGCGCAAATGCAGACGATAGCAATGAAGAGGTAAGATAAATTGTCACAAAAAAATTAGACAAGGTATGTAGTGAAATATATATATATATATAGTGTAAATATTATAATTTTAAGCACTAAAAGTAGTAACGGAGGAAGAGGACAAACTCGAATATATACAATGTTTTGTAATTTTTTAAAAGGTTTATTTACGTGTTTTAGGGTCGAAACAATGCTGTATCTAAATTTGCTAACGCTTCTGGGCGATTAACATATATTTATAACCCTCGCAAAAAATGTGAAAAGGAATACCAGGTAGCTTACAATAGAAGGAATAATTGAATATTAGACTCGTGTTATTTTACTGTTATGCCTCCTTTGTTTGTATTTTTCTAGATCGTGGATTTGTCTAAATCTGCCGTCGATGAAATAAGTCAGATGCTCACTCGAGTATATGACCTAGTTGAAACTGTGAGCAGGGATGATGGAGATTTACTTGATCAGGCTGGTGTCAAAGTTGTAGCCCCTGCACAGAGGTTACTTAAAATAGCTGAGGTAAACGACAATTATTTAAGACGGATCAAAAATAGAACATATATTGTCTTGAGATTAGCAAAGATTTTAAGCACGACGGAATATAACTAACCGCCCTAACCGCCTCGTTGGTCAAGTGGTTAGCGTATACGCCTAACGTATATCGGCGCAATGGGACTCGGGTTCGATTCCCGGCAGGAACAGGCATGTATATGATGAGCATGGATAAATGTCTGTTTTTCTGGGTTGGGCCGTCCATTAAATATATTCGAAGTAATGTTTGAAAATATCTATAAAAATGTATAGCCTATATCTATAGTGCAAACTTAAAAACATTGGTTAGGATTTTCGAAAAAAGTCTAATAGACGTCACCACCGTCCCCATAAAGACGATCACATATAGAATGCTTAATGCTTAGAGCGACGGGATGTTTCCCAGAGGCCGCGGGTTCGAATTCCTGCCCGTAGCGGTTTATTTTTAACTTCTGACCCAAAAAGTTAGGTGTTATAAGTTTCACCTCTCTGTCCGTGGCATAGTAGCAGCTAAACGCGTGGACGAATTTGATTGCGGTTTTTTTATTTGAAAGCTTGGTCCGTCGAGATGGTTTTTAGATAAGTTTGGTTGAAATAAAAGCAGTCGTCTCCAAGATATTGAGGTTTTATTGATGCTGGTGAAAGGTTCTTATGCAATTTTGATATTAACTACTTAAACAAGTGAAATTTTGTGTGTTCGTACGTTTATTTAGCGTAATATACAAAACAGTAACATAAGTTTAAAAGGCGACAAAACATTAATAAACATAGCCCCCGGTACAAACATTTCTCTAAAAAGAATAAAAATATTATTATTATGTACTAATTGAAATCGTTGCGGGGAGGGACCGTTAAATAAAGAATTAAAACTAAATGCCAGTAAGTTACCAAGGAAAATAACGACGTAACAATATCAAATCGTATAGTCTAAGTCCTCATTACTTAGTTTACAGCGGTTGCACTCCTCCTCATTTACAGTGCACCTCAGTAACATGAGAGGCTTGCACTCTAATATCTTACCTGTCCATCACCACCTGGAGACAAAGCAAAGTCACCTGTTCTTTTATAACCGAGACGCAGATACAATATCCTTTGAGCGCTGCGCACCTGGATTATCCTGGATACACGTTAAGGCACAGCTTTCGCTCACGTAACAGAGTTTGCGTGTACGCTCGGAACGACCTCTGTATCCAGCGTATCCGTCACCTTGAAGACCCCACTTTTTCCCACTTTCTCATATGGGTTTTAGTAGACACAGAAGGTAATGGGAACCCACTGCAGAATACCCTTTTCCCAAGAGAGTTATGATGGATCGAAATTCAATGGATGTTTTATCGAGTCACCAGGCTAACACCCAGCGTCACCTAACCGGGCAAAGTGTGTTAAGTATTCTACCGACCACGCTGGAGTAGTACACTAGGCTACACGTGGAAACTTGGTGCATCACCGTTAGCTAATCGTCGTTGGGAACACAGAGGGGAAAAGATCCAGAGGCCGCGCAATAACTAGATGGTCTGACCAAATGAAACATATCAGACCTATACATACCAAACAGACACACCAAAGGTTTATACGGTTGCTGGAATTGCAACTAACTGGGTCGGTGGAGACATAGAAAACGAAAAAATCATCTATTCAAGTGTCTACCGTTCGCAAAGCGGTGACCAGGAGACGATTAAATTATTCGAGTTTCTCGGTGAGACTGCTGATATGGCTCTGCATCAATACCCTTCAGCGCAGCTCGTCTTTCTGGGGAACTTTAATGCCTGTCATCAGGACTGGCTGTTCCAGTACCAGAAGACCGACAATGCCGAAAGAGAAGCGCGGAACTTTGCATTGTCCATGGATCTATTTCAGCTGGTGAGGCAAGTGACAAAGGTATCAGATGTGGTAGCCCATACCGCCAATTGCCTGGACCTTCTGTTGACAACTGATCCGGACAGGTATCGTGTAGAGGTCACCTCCCCTTGGAAACCTCCGGTCACTTTTTAGGAAATCTGTGTTTACATACTCCCCACCAGCTTTCGAACCTCAGGGTGCTAGGCGAGTATAGAAATACAAGTCAGCAGATTGGAATGAGATGCGGCATTTTTTTGCGTCTTACTCTTGGCGGCAGATCTGCTTCTCTTCTTTGAATTCGTCAAGTTGCATGGATGCTATACCCGATGTGGTGCATCAGGCAATGGAGTATTTTGTATTTTGAGTACTGCTTTTGCTGACGTACCCACCGGTGGTAATACTCGCCCATGGTTTAATTCCGAATGTGGTCATGGTCAAGACCGAAAACATTCGGTCGAACAATGTGAATAAAGCCTATGGTCCTGATAGTATACCAGCCATTCTGCTCAAGACATGCGCAGCTAAGTTGTCTCCTGTATTGACACGTCTGTATCGCCTCTCTTTCAAGACTGGAATAGTGCCGAAATTCTAGAAGCTTGCCAATTTGCAACCCGTGGCCAAAAAAGGCAACCATGCCGATCCCGAAAATTATAGACCGATTTCAATCACCTAGATACTCTGCAAGATTATAGAGCGTGTATTGAACTAGCACCGTTTAGCATTCTTAGAAGGTAACAAACTCCTCATCATTTCATCTTGGCTCCGGCAACAGCTAGTCGCGGCTTGTCGCGGGCAACAGCTAGTATTTATATATAATTAAAAAATATTCTCAGTATTTGAAAATATCTTTAAAAATATATAGCCATGTTATGCTTATTTAAATTTATATAAATATAGAATGAAAAATAAATCGATACGGGCAGGGATTAGCTGAGCGATAGGGTAGCTCACAGGTGGTAGTAGAGGTGGTAGAGCGACGGGATGGTTTCCCAGTAGTCGCGGGTTCGAATCCCTGCCCGTATCGGTTTATTTTTCATTCTATATTTATATAAATATTCTCAGTATTTAAAATGTGTATTTCTATTATTTGTATCGTTGTCTTAACACCCTTAACACCAGCAAATAATTGGCTCACTTAGGGGTTAGATCGATTTATATAATTTGTCTTGTAATATTATTATTATATGTCCTTACTCGTATTAATAAATTAGATGGCAAGCTATTTTTACTATTCATGTCTCATTTCTATGCCTATTAGTTTATAATTAGATGGTCTTGTTGTGGATAGTAAAAAATGTTTGTTATTTTGATTACACACAAGTAAAAAAAAACCAATATACAAATTGAGGTCTTAACGATGATATTTAAAAAAATCCGCAGATAACAGCCCCAAACATGAACGAATCTAAATGCCAAGAATCCATTCTATCTGCGATAGATTACGTTTCTGATGAAATTCAGAATTTAAAAATGACTTGGAGACCGATGTTACAATCTCCTGAACATAAACTAACTGAAGATCAACTTAATCATAACTTGGAAGTTGTTAATAAATCTCTTAATGCCTTAAGAGAAGCCTGTACGGAGAGCGATGGTAAGACGACATTAAACGTAACATTTTATTTACCTTGCTGTTATCAAATTTAATAAAATGTCCATCCCGTACTAGATGCTGAAAATCGAAAGAAACATGAACTCACTACTTCGATGTCAGCTGCCAAAAGCGCTTTAGAAGAAGCAACCAGACAGCTACGAGACATAACTGGCTCACGAGTAAGTTAATAATGTTTTTATAATATAATACAATTGACTGTAATGTTATTATTCTTAATTGCTTTCAAAATAATAAGCGTATTTAGGCCGCATCTAGTTTAAATTTAGATTTAAAACAGGTTTATATTTGGGTACTAAGAGGTGTTTCAAATTTCAGTTTCTATTAATAATTCTAATAATAATTAGTCTTGTACAATATTTTTGAATATTAAAATAGCCTTTTATTTTATATAAGTAGAAATAATTGCCACCTTAACATTATTTATGGGAAATTACATGTTATTTTAATGTATAAAATTGCCTGCTTACCGTGAATCTAAAAGCAGATGAAAAACTGACAATACAGACATACTATTATTATAAGAACAGAATAGCATTTTTTCTAACAATAACATTTAATAATACTTGAGTACCACTTCATAAGATGAAATTACATAAAAAAAAATTTGACAGGCATCTGAGGAGCAAGTGATAAAAGAAAATACAGAATTACGAGTTCAATTGTCTCAAAAAATGTCTCATCTCAATGCAGCTGTGTCAGCTCTTTTACAAGAATCGGAGGGTAAAAACTCTATTATTAATTCAATTACATATAATATGTGTAAAATGTAAGCTCCATTATATTTTTATAGATTCTAATAATTCTGATTATGGAAAAGCAAAATCGGCTGTTGAAATTATTACAAAATTGGCACCAGAAATAATAGAAGGTAAGACATTTTGTTTCATCTGCTCATAATCGCATCTCGAGAACTAGTTTTATAATAAAATACTTCACTCCTGTTTATAGATTCTAAACATTTGAACAAGCATGTTGATGAAACGACTTGGAACAGCATTCGAGAATATCTTCAGGACATGCTTGAGGCGATTCGAGAAATTTGTACAAATACAAACGAAATCAACGAGCAGGTAAAAAAAATATTGAACAAAATAGACTAGTACGAATTGATAGTTATTTTTTTTTATACATTTATCTTCGAATCTATAAACTTATCTTATTTAATATTGTCACTTCAAACTTTCTCTGTTTTTAACCCCCGACTAAAAAGAGGGGTGTTACAAGTTTGACCTGTCGATCTGTGTATCTGTGTATCTGTGTATCTGTGTATCTGTGTATCTGTCTGTGGCAAATTTCCGGCCAAACGCGTGGACGGATTTGAATACGGTTTTTTTTAATCGAAAGCTATGCTAATCGAGATGGTTCTTATCTATGTTTGATTGAAATGAAAATAGCCGTTTTCAAGATATTGACGTTTTATTCGTGCGGGGGAGAGGTTCTTATGCAATAATTGGCTGTTTGCGACTAAACGCGTGGGCGGATTTGAATGCAGTTGTTTTTAATCGAAAGCTATGTACGTCGAGATCTTTTTTATTTATGTTTGATTGAAATTAAACTAGCCGTTTTCAAGATATTGACGTTTTATTCGTGCGGGGGAGAGGTTCTGATGCAATAATTTGCTGTTTGCGTCCAAACGCGAGGACGGATTTGAATGCGGTTTTTTTTATCGAAAGCTATGCTTGTAGAAATATTTCTTATTCATGTTTGATTGAAATAGAAATAGTCATCCCTAAGATATTGACGTTTTATTCGTGCGGGGGAGAGGTTCTTATGCTATAATTAGCGGTTCCTAGCGACGTCGCCCGCGCTATATATGAGGGAAAAAATGTTTTTACACTTACGTACTGATTTAAAGTTCTTTATTAGGGATAGCTGTTGCCCGTGACTGCGTCCACGGAGACTGTAATATATTTATATGGCTTATGATCGTAGTCATAAAGAATCACGGGCAACTAGTGCAGCTAGTGATAATATAAATCTCTTTATCATAGTGTTATTAGTGATTGTAAATAATTTTAACTCTAAATATTTATATTTATTAATATTCGTATATATGAAACCTACCTATCTACCTACCCATATGAAAAAGTCTTGAATCATGTTACTTAATACATTTATAATTTATTACATTGTCGAAACTTTCACGTGGATCCTTATTTTATTAAATATTATATATATTTCTCGTATTAAATATGACCTTTGTACATCATAATATAGGATTCTAATGCTAAAAGATTTTTTTTTAAATCGGTCTCGTAGTTTCGGAACCTATTCAACTCAAACAAACAAATCTTTCCTACTTAAACATTTTTTTTTTTTTTTTTTTTTTGTCTGTCTATGCTGTTAGCCCTGTTGGCTATTACAGCGTCACCGGGGGAATGGGTGGGTCAGGAGACCCACCCTTAAAAAGGGGGGGCCAGATGGGCCCCCATGGGGAACGACGTCCCGAGGGCGTCTCAGATTGAGACACGGACCTCGGCTCGGGGCGTCGTTAGTCAGGAGGGAAGCTAAGGAAATTTGGACACTAGCGTCCTCCGACGGCAGAACGCCGGAGCAACGGAGCACTTACTCAGTTGGGACCTCGTCTATACCGGTACAGACGGTGTGTGTCTGTGTGTTGTGTGGTGTCAATTATGCCTACGCGTACACGTTATTACCTACTGTGAACGCGTCGTCGGGGTCAACGAGTACCGACTTGGGTCTTCTTTTTCTGACTAAAGTAGTCTTACGTGGTCTATACTCTGCGGCGTCAGCCACCAGTGGGTTCGGGTGTCGCTCAGCACGTTCAAAGTACTTTTGGGAAAGCCCCTTGAAGTACTGAGCGATGGTCGGAAGGTTCAAGTCTCTATGGAGATCGATGTTGCGTACGAACCACGGCGCCCCGGTTGCAATCCGTGTAAACCTGTTCTGAATCACCTGAAGGGGTTTCAGATTAGCGTGCGCAAAAGCGGGACTCGCATAGGACATGACGGAACGTATGCAAGCTTTGTAAAGTGTCACCTTATTGCGAAGGGACATTTTACTCCGCTTGCCTAACAGCGGATATAAACGACCTAATATGTAGGCCGCTCTGCTACGAACGGTCCTAATATGCGCAGTGAAAACTAACTTTCTATCTAACGTTACTCCTAGGTATTTTGCCTCGTCTTTCCAAGGTATCGGTTTATCAAAGAGTTTGATTCGCGGGAGGATCCTTGGGGGGCCCCGTTCGAAGAGCACCGAAACGCTCTTCTCAGGGTTTACCTCGATCCGCCATTTCCGCAGCCAACTCTCAAGGGAGTCGACTGCGGATTGGAGACGTTGGTATATCTCCCAGTGATCCTTAGAGGACGTGTAAAGCGCGGTATCGTCCGCGTACATGGCAAGGTGCACTTTAGATCGCGGTCTAGGAATATCGCTAGCGTAGATGGAATAGAGGATAGGCGAGAGAACTGAACCCTGGGGAACACCCGCCCTGATGGGGCGGGGGGTTGACAAGACGCCTTCCACTCTGTAGCGAAAGGAGCGATTCGTCAGGTAGTCCCGTATGATGAGTACGAGTCTGTCCGACACCTTGAACTGGTATAACTTGTACACCAGTCCATTGTGCCAGACCCTGTCGAACGCCTTAGCTACATCGAGGAAGAGCGCTCCTGTCCTATGCTTCTTGGCCCTCACAGTGGCCCCTATCAGTATGTGCTCCGTGAGGCGTTGCACCTGATGGGAACATGAATGGTTGGCTCTAAAGCCGAACTGCTCATTTGGGATGATTTTGAGTCTCTCGACTTCCGATCTAAGTCTACAGAGGATGATTCTCTCATATACTTTCCCTAAGGAACTAAGAAGACTAATGGGACGGTAACTACTAGGCAGATGCCGGGGTTTGCCCGGCTTATGGAACCCTATCACTATGGCCTCTTTCCACTGGGCCGGAAACGAGCAACCGGCCAGTAGAGCGTTAAAAATGGTAACCAATAGGTAAATTAAAGGAGGCGGAAGAAGCTTTATCACTTTGTTAGTGATCCTATCGGGACCTGGCGATTTTTTGACGTGAAGCGCCCTAACTATGGACGTCACCTCGTCTAGGTTCGTTTCCTCGATTGGCGGACCGGCCGGTGGCTGAGAACACATTATATTGACCGATTTGTCGACTATTTCGAGATGATCGCGATCAACGGATTGAGCAGACAGACGGCACTGGCTCTCTAGACTGTCGGCTAAGCACTCAGCTTTGTCAGAGTCGTCAAACGCGATGGCGGAGTTAGGTCCAACCAAGGGAGGCATATCTGAGACAGTGTCCGCCTTCAACGCTCTCTGCAACCGCCAGAATGCCTGGTGTGTTGGAGAGAGCGTCGCAAGCGTCCTATCCCAGCCGCTATCTCAGAAGTCGTCGAGAGCTTGTCTCGACTCCCTCTGAAGACGGCGCAGCCTCCGTCGGTTGTCATCTGTCGGGTATCGGTCATGGGCTCTAATCGCGGCGTTTTTACGGGTGATGAGGAGTCTAATGTCCGGAGGGAGTGCTCGGTAACCCTCGAAGTTCACTCGGACCTCCCTCGAGGACTTTCCTATGCTGTCTACCAAATGTTCTGTGAAGTTAGTCGCGGCTGAGACAGCGTCCTCGACCGATGTAAGCTGGTCAGGAATTTTGTCGAGGTGCGCTGGTACGGGGGAATGGAGTTGCTCTCGAAGCTTCGTCCAGTTAATAATTGTTTTGGTCGCGGGTTCCCTAAGGGGAGGAAGTCCTAGCTGAAATAGGACCGGTCGATGGTCAGAGTCTAGCTCGGATAGCGTCTCGATAGAACGTAACTGGAGTGTCACGCCCTTCAAGAGTGCTATGTCGAGCACGTCGGGTCTGTCATGTCGGAAGTCTGTGTCGCAGTATCGCGTGGGACTTAAAGGCGCGGTGATCTCGAAGTCGAGACCAGCCTTGTAACTTAGCCTATCAAGGAGATTTCCTCTACTGTTTGCGACAGTAGAGTTCCAGCGGGGATGTTTGCAATTTAGGTCGCCGGCCAGAATGGTTGCGTTACCTAATTGGAGTAAGGACTTAAGGTCCCTCTCAACTAAGGCTTTATTGGGAGAGAGATAGACGGATGCTAGTACGATCGACTGATGGCCGGTCATACCCACCTGACATAATGACGCTTCTACGTTGACTAGTTGGGGCGGATCGAGCGGAGTGCAATGAAGAGACCTTCTGTAGTAGATGATGGTTCCCCCCTTCGCGGTTGCCCTATCGTTCCTAACGAGACGGTAATTTGCGATGCGCGGATCACGATTACACGGCTTCAGAAAGGTCTCTTGTACTAACAGGACGTCTATCTGGTGCGTGACCACGAAGTCGCGCACTAGATCTGTCTGCTTAAGTAGCCCGTTCGCGTTGAATGTAGCGACAGTCAGAGAGCGAGGTTTTACCCTTCCACGCGATGTCATCATGTTGACATCGTGTGTTCGTATATCGATTTGATTAGGACGGCGTGCTTGAGGAGCACTTCCATCCTCGCGGGAGGGTTCCGCGCGGAATCCCTCATTTCATTCGAAAAAACTAGGAGCTCTTCGATGTCTATTACACCGAAGAGGCTCTTGACGCACGCGAGTGAACTCGCAACTCCGTCGGTGGAGTTACGAACCGGCGGCGGCGGCAACGACTGGGGGACGGGCTGTGGGATAATCCTCGGAGGCTTCACCCAAGCGTTCGCGATCGCGTTCGCGGGTGCCTGAGGGGCCTGGGATGCCTGAGGGGCCGCGGGCCTCCCAGGGGCTAGAGGAGCCCATGGAGGCTGTGCGAACCGAGGAGGATGCCTTGCCGGCTGTGTCCTGCGCGGCGCTTTGGGGCACCCGCGATAATTCGCAGGATGGCCCTTCTGTCCGCACAGGACGCAGCTGGGAGGATCCTCAGGGACCGGTCCCTTCCGCGAGCAGTCGGCTGTCGCGTGGTCGTCCAGGCACTTGACGCACCTTGGACGCGCGTGACAAAAACGTTGGGAATGCCCATAGAGCTGGCAGCGATGACACTGACCAGGAAAACCGCGACCACGTGGAGGTTCGACCCTAAGGCCGGAGAGTTGGCAGACTGCCTTAACGTTAAAAATTTGCTTTCCTTCCGGGGAAAGCTCGAGATGGACGAGAACAAGATCGAACGGGACCCTAGTGGTCGCTCGGTACATGCGGTGCACCGAGATGACGGGGAAGGATTGGGACTTAAGGTCCTCGAAAATCCGCTCAGTAGTGAGCTCCACGGGGAGCCCTCGGATGACCACCGTTAAGCGGCGTTCATCCTCTAGCGCGTAGGTGTGGTATCCGTAACCACGTTCGCGGAGGAGACGAGTCAGACCACGGTGGTCCGACGAAGACGCGGTTTGAACGCGGATACCGTCGGCGGTATTTCGGGCGGACGTGAAATGGAGCTTGTGCTCCGTCATAAGTGCGGACAGAGTGTCCCACTTAGACTTGTCCCTTATGTAAAGCGGCGGCGGCGCGGGGGACTTCCGTGGCGCTGAAGGCGCAGGCGCTGAGGGGGCCTTCGCGGGCGCTGAAGGCGCGGACGACGGCGACGCGGACGCGGGCGCTTCGGGCGCGATCGGCGCGCGTTCGCGAGTCGGGCCCGGGCCCGAAGAACGGTCGGGCGACGCGGGTTCGCTACTAGCGGGTTTTGAGGCCCGTTTTCGCGGGACGTTCGAGGAGAGCGCTTTCGTCGCCTTCCTCTTGGCCGATTTGGTCTGCACGGTCGTGAAACCGTCGTCCTCGTCAGCGTCCGAGGAAGGGGACGAACTCCCCGACTCGGAATCCGAGGCCGTCTGCTCCGTAGGAGTGGCGGCCTCGACCTCCATGTCGGAGGTGTTCTCGGTCACGATCGCAGCGCGCGAGGTCGAGGACTCGATGCCTAACAAGACAGAGTAGCGCAGGCATAATTGAGGCGCAATTCCGTGGACCCAACCATAGAACTGCGACTTGGACAGATCTTCGGGTTCCGCCGCGGATTTGGGGTCCATGGTGGAGCCCGGAGATATGAGCCGTCCTCCCTGCGTGAGCAGGGAGGCGAGTGCCTAACGTGAACCCTATCGAATCTCTGTCAGTAGGTGACAGAGGTGTGCCTAATACCCTAACGACTGTGTACTTACACGACGCAGGCTATTACGACGAAGTCTTTGAATTGCGTTTCGTACCCTAACTAGGGCGACGTCGGACTTGTTGGACCCCTATGCAGGCTCGCCGGCCCGCAGGTGTGCTTGCGGCGATGACTCACACACAAACACAATCACACCGCTGGCTTGCACACAATGGAGGTCGTTATCTTGACTGGCGCAGGTGTACGAACGGTCGGTGCAGGTGGTCGGTGCAGGTGGCTGGGCGGTCAGCGTGACGGCCCAGGTAGGTGGCGCGGATAGGCGGAGCAGGTAAGAGGGACATGTGTCCCGGTCGACTGCTCAACGGTGAATGTACTTAAACAATTGAAAATTTTGTGTGTCTGTAGGTTCATTTAGTACAATTCAGAAACTAGTAACATAAGTTTAAAAAGCAGAAAAAAAAAATTAAATTTAAAATTTAAAAAACCCCCGATACAAAAACCTCTAAAAAGAGTAAAAATAATATTATTATGTACTTATTGAATTCGTTGCGTCGGGGGACCGTTTAATAAAGGAAGAAATTAACATGCAAGTAAGTTTAGTTAACAAGGCAAATAAAGAAATTACGATATCGAATCGTATAGTCTAAGTCCTGAATAATTAATTTCGTAATATATACACTATCAACGTACATACAACGGTCCCCCGACGCAACGACTTCAATAAGTACATAATAATATTATTTTTACTCTTTTTAGAGGTTTTTGTATCGGGGGTTTTTTAAATTTTAAATTTAATTTTTAAAAAATACATAGATGAAGGTATTTATTTTTAGCATATTCAGTGCGCAGCTTCTAAGTTCGCGAACTCATCTAGGAAATTGAGATTTATTTTCAACCCCCGCAGTGATTCTCGAGATGACCAGGTAAACTTTATATTATTGTAGAAATTTAAGAGGCAACTTCACTATATCCGCACTTCCTTGAAATTCCAATCCTTGATATGGAGTGATCATTTTGCCAATTTCGTCACGTGCAATCATATTTGAAAACCCTAATTCTGTCATAACGTTTTATTTTATATGCAAATTCTACCAAAAGGTAAAACCAGGTTATTATTAGGTTTCTTTGATAATAACCTAAGATTCATGAGGTTTATAAAAACTATTCAAACTATCTTACCATACATTTTTATTTTAGATCATATGTTCGGCCAAAACTATTAAGGACGAAGTTTCTATAATACTACCTGAAATGACAAAACTAGTCAATAATATGCAGAGATGCCATCAAGAACAGCTTCACAAATTAGGAACTAATTTTGAAAGTGCTGTAAATGAATTACATAGAACCGCTGAGGTGATTTGTATTATTTTTAAAATAATGTTTGCAGTAACACGTTTTTAACCCCCGACCCAAAGGAGGGGTGCTATAAATTTGATGTATGTTTATGTGTATCTAGTTATTTGTGTATCTGTGTGTCTGTCTGTGACATCGTAGCAGCCAAACGCGTGGACGGATTTCTTTTTTTACGGATTTTCTTTAATTGAAAACTTGGTTCGTCGAGATGGTTCTTAGCTGGAAACATAGAAAAAAGTAAAATCATTTTAAAAAACAAAAAAAAATAAAAATAAAAACCTCCAATACCAATAAAGATAAAATAAAAAAGAAAAAAATAATTTTATTATGTACTTATTCAAGTCGTTGCGTTGGGCGAGTGCTAAATAAAGGAAGAATTAATAATGCAAGTAAGTTGCCAAGGCAAATAATGAAAAAACAATATGAATCGTATAGTCTAAGTCCTCATGCATTAGCTCTAAAACTTTTGTAAAATAGACACCATCGTCAACATACGTACAACGATCCCCCGACGCAACGACTACAATTAGTGCATAATAATATTATTTTTATTCTTTTCAGACGTCTGTTTGTATCAGGGGTATTATCATTTTCAAATTTAATTTTTACGAGTATTAAATCACTCTTAAAGCATTAATTCTTTATATGATTATTAAATATTAGATTATTTTTACTATTAAGTGTATTAAATTCTAAACTGAACAATTACTTGTATTATTATTTTTGTATTATTGTTTTATTTTAATATAAAAATGATATTAAATTTTAGTGAACAAAGAGACATAATAATAGATATGGTATTTTTCTGCTTCCGGGCTGTATAAATCAAACTTAGTTATTAAATAATTAAATATTTTTTCAGCTAACTGTACCAAGTATAAAAAATGGTCAAAATCAAGATCTACTAATGTCAGCAATCAATGATGTTTCTACTAAACAAAAATATTTTATGGAAGCCTGGAAACCAATCTTACAAGATCCTAAATATATACAAATCGCAAAAGAACTTCAAGACAGCATAAATATTGTTGATACAAGTAAACTCGAAATAGCAAAAGCTATTAATGAATTACGTGAGCACATTATATAACTAATTTAACTTATACAATAAACTATGCTATCTAAATTATTTAAGTCTCCGAATAACCGAAATATCATTTTCAATTGATAGTTCCTGAAGCAGAAGCACGTGGCTACGATCAACTTGATAACTTACAAAGTACGGTAGATGGCGCCAAAAGAGACATACACATTTTAGATAAAGATTTACAAGATATGTTATCAAAGGTCGGTCATCTTTTGAAAATAAATTCATAACGTGTTTCCTTAGTTTTGTTTATTGCCTAAAAGTGCTTCATTTTATAGTTAGTATTTTTTTTGATATTTTGAAATTACAGGAGTAGATTCAACCTGAAATATATTCTTAGGTTATATTGTAACTTTCAGCCTCCCAAAACAAAAATCGATGACGTATCTTTAATAAAGAAGTTACTCGCCCGAAAACTAAGTCAATTGAATGCCGCTCTGGCATCCATCTTAATCGCTAACACAGGTGACTTAAAAATAAATAAATATTAAAATTTTTTAACTAAAATATTGCTCACTATAAATTTGTATATTATATAAACTTTTGTTTTCAGATCCGGATACGGGACGCAAGATTTCCGCAATTGATGTCTATTCAAATCTTCTATCAGATATATTGAAAAGTGAGTTTTAGTGTGTTTTTGTTATCTGTTGGGTGGATGACTCTACTGAGTGAGTGTACGAGTTTGTGACGGTTCTTGGATTACGAAAAGAAGAAAATGATCAAACGTCATGTTGTCTTCAACAACTTAATATTTCTAATAGGCCATCTTAAATACTCTAATTTTGGAATTTAACGAGTCCATCGTTAATTTTATCAAATAACATTCTTTTGCAGATTAACAATTATTTCTTTGTAACAGATTCAATTCAATCTCAAGTATTATTAATCAATTCTTGATTACAAATTTTAAGTGTCGCTTTCACTCGACTGATTTTTATAAAAATAAAAAACGGCGATAAGTGTAAGCACATACATTGCAAAATTGGTATCTACAAAAAGTCCTCATATTTATAATATTCTAAGTTCACCCTGAAGGTTGGACACAATACAATATTTAGAATGGTCGAAATGTTGTAATTTTAAGTCAATAATGTTGTTACGGAAATCTTACCATGTAAAGTTTTAAATAAAAATATCAATAAAATTTAAAAAAATTTCCTCTTCATAATAATAGTATAGATGCAGTCAAAATGGTTTATAATTAAAACGATAAATATTATTTGAATAGATGGTAAATATCTACATGGCTCCACCAATACACACACATGGAACGCTGTATCAGAAAAACTCAAAACAATCGTTAATGCTTCTGAAGCTATTTATGATGGCATACAAGACAATCCTGAGGTGAGGTTGGATCGCATAGATTAGATTAGAAAATATAAATTGTGCGTTGAATGTATATTGCTAAATATTATTTCAGAATGTTGAATCCGCGGTTGCAACTGTTGCAAGCTCTGCAGCTATCTTGGGGTCTGTGTGCAATAAACACAATAATCCAAACAAGGAAAACCAGGTATTAAACTTTTTAAGCTTATGATTTTAATTATTTTCTCAAATATACGGGATTGTTTATAATTAGTTGACCACCTCTTGCAGCCGGCTTCTTTACATCAATCCCAATAACATTTGTTCTACGACTTTTTAAAATTAATAATTTTGAAATTTTAAATTTTTCCTTACAAAATTTGTTTGTTGTCTCTGAACTGGCATTAACTCTGAGTGTCGGTATAGCGCCCGAGCGTTGACCTTTTAAGTACATCTTACAATATACAGAATAATAAATAAAAGAGGGAGCAAAAAATATTTTGTTTTGTTTTTTTTTGGGTTTTTATCAAGATTTGTAAAAAGTGGTAGAACAAATGTTGTTGGGATTGATGTAGAGAGGCTGCCTGCAAGAGATGGTCAACTAATTAAAAATTACCCTGTATACTTATATTCAAATAATATTCAATAAATTTATATATATAAAGATTCATATAATGAACACAACCTACCTGATATACCTAAAAACGCCAAGCAACCTAGTGATTTGATATTTAGTGCAGGCGCTGTAGGTAGTTCAGTATGTAAAATATGAGGATCGCATACTGTTAACGGTTTTGAACTCAGAAAACATTGCAAATTATGATTCTGGATGTTGCCAGGAGCTATATAGGTCCATTATTTTTACCCCCCTGCCTTTGATAACCTTATTTCATTCAACAAATGCTTTGAAATTGTTTTAATTTTTGTTTTTATGAGAATATCCTTTTTTTGTTATAGTTAAAGATACTTATAGCCATACGATTCAAGAAATAACCAAAAAAAAATAAGAACATTTGTTCAATCCATTTATATGGTTATCAAAGGCAGAGGGGTAAGAAAAATTGGACCTATATGGCAACATCCAGAGTCATAATCTGCAAGCTTTTCTGAGTTCAAACCGTCAAAAGCATGCGGTCCTCATATTTTGCATACTCAACCACCTACAACGCCCAGTCTAGGTTTTTAGTATCAATATTGTATAATAATCTTTTACCTTCACCAATAAAACTGCCATATCTTGGAGACGACTGCTTCTATTTCGACCAAACATAGCTAAAAATCATCTCGACAAACCAAGCATTCGATTAAAAAAACCGCATTCAAATGCGTCCACGCGTTTAACTGATACGTAGCCACAGACAGACACACAGATACACAGTACAAACTTATAACGCGAGGGGCGTTTATGGGTCTGTGGTAAAAAATCTTTATTAAATATTATTCATATAATGTATATTACAGATACAACATCTATCGAGATGTGCAGTTGAGCAGATATCTTTGTTGCTGCCCCATGTTTACTATTTAGCAAAGACTATTGCCGTAAACGAGGGAACGACACTGAATCAAATAGGAGTTAAAGTAGTAGACGGAGCCAAACAATTCTTAAGAACAGCACAGGTATTGAATACGTTATTATTAATTTCACAGATACCAAGATACCCAGATGGAAATAAAAATGTACTTTTCATTTTAGCTAACAGCTTCTACTATAGATGATCCTGATTGCCAACAAGTGCTTCTTTCTTCCGTTGACCATCTTAAGAATCTTAGTCAAGAGCTGAAAAATGCTTGGGAATCATCTGTTCAAACTCCAAAGAATTGTGAGATTAAAAGCCAACTTGACCACAACCTCAACGTAGTTAATACTACTTTCGAAAAAATAAAAGACACTTGTCTAGGTAAATAAAATAAAATTATTAATTTCTAATATGTCAACCAAACGGATATATAAATATACTGCTCTAAAGTTATTTAGATTTATTAATTAATTAGTTGTTTACACTGTTGGTCTAGTGGTTAGTGATCCTGCTGCTGAGCTAGTTGAATGTGTGATCCTTAGATTGTTATTTCGAGTATGTGTGCTTTTTTTGTCTGTTATATCTTCGTTTGGCAGGGGTCTCACAAATATTGTAAACCCCCGCAAAACAGAGTTTGTATCTCTAAAACGGGAGTTGTTTTTTGTAATAGAATCCAAAAAAAATGTTGCTAGCTTTTTCATTGTATAATTTTTAAACAAATATCTTCTTTTATTACTGTATTTTTTTTTTGCTAAATTAGTTGTTTTTTAGATTTATCGTAAAAATGTGAACTATGTTCGTAGCAAAAAGTATTATATATTTATTTTTTTTGCAATAAGCTACAATGATACCAAATTTGAACAAATTCCATCCAGCAACAAAGATGACATGGATACCTTCAGAAAAGGCGTCTACTCCTACCTACATGGCCGGCAACACTCTTGTAAATCCTCGGATGTTGCAAGAGTTCATGGGCGGCGGTGATCACAAGTCATCTGTGACCCGCCAGCTCGTTTGCCCTCCTCTTACATAAAAAAAGCAACTTTCTTGTGATGCTTGAACAGATCAAAAATTAAAATATTCAAAAAATAACTAACATTAGTACAAAAAGACTAGCAATTAAGCGTATTCAACTTTTAACTTCTCGATTTTCTTTTAAAATATCTTCAAATTTCACGATTACCATCTTTTAATTTCTATTGTATATAAATATAATATTATTATTATTATTATTATTATTACATATACTTTATCTTCTCTGTAGATAATAGTGATAACTTGAAGATTCAAGAACAACTAGAAAATTTAAATATTAGGGAAGCTAAAGATAAACTAAAAGAAGCTGAGAAACTGTTTTATGAAGAACAAAATACTCCAGATCTAATAAATAAGGTCTTGAATCATTTGTATTAAATATATTTGACATAATTAATTAGTTCCATATTTATTTATTATTATTTCTTTTAAATTTAGACTGAGGTAAGCTCTGGAAAGTCAGTTTTTGAAAAACGAATGCAATTAACGAAAAAAATTGCGCAAATGAATGAAGCTGTCGCTCTTCTGTTGCAAGCAATGTTAGGTGAGAGATTGTTTTGTAGTAACGAGTATTTAATAGATATACAATAAGACATATGTCACTTTGATATTGATCGATCATTTTATATATTTTTTATCTAGATCCGAAAAACCCAGATTATAAAACCATCAAAGAATCTATTGAAGTTATTTCTAACTTTACCCCTGATGTGATTAAAGGTAAGTTTTGTACTTGAGAAATCTCGAAGTATTTCATTGGTTACTTTATATGTTTATTTTTATATAAAATGAATTCCTATATATATATTTCGGGAATAGAGGCATTTTAGTGGCTCGCCCGTTTTTCATGGAGTCTTCTGGTACAGGATCCTAGACGTAGGTCTCAGGCAATTAAACCACACAAACACAGAATGATAATTCTTGTATTAAATGTAGGTAATCAGTTATCACAAATTACTTAGTAGGTATATAATTATCAGAGCTGCGTGAACCACCGTTACCGTTTAGGTTCCGGACTGTAAGGCTCTCACTAATCAATTGCCGCTCGACGACGAATGTCTCAGGTGCCCCTCCAGACGATTCCGATTACGTGACTCGTTACGTCACGGCGTTTACACCCTACTGTTACAATGATATCATTTACTAACTATCGTTAAATTATCGTGATCTGCGATATATATATTTCATATGTTATAATGTCTGCACGTGATTTATGTAAACATATGTTTCAAATTATTTCCTTTTCAGACACACTGTCTCTGCAAGTAAATTTAGATGACGATTCTCGTCAAACCTTATTTGTAGAAACAAAGGCTGTATTCAAAGCGAATCAGGAAATTTGTAACAGCGTTGAAAATAACAGTTTAGAGGTGATAATAGTAATATTTATATTTAAAATTAACGTGGTATTTCTTGTTTGCTCGGCTTTAGTTTGGTTTGGCTTCTAATGTTATATCTTATTATAGAATTCTCTGAACTTATGCAAACTATTTTTCTTATTTATGTCTAGGAGTTGTTACAAGGTGCTACTAAATATGCGCAAGCATCCGGAAAACTGATTCATATCACCAGTCCCAACAGCTACCCTAATAAAGAAAGAAAGGTGAGATAATTTTTTATGAATTTTTTGAGTTTTGGTAAAAGCCCTTTCCAGTCTTTCGAGGTAATTGGAAGCTCCTCACAAGTATAATATAAATAAAGTCTAAAAGAAATAATCCAACTCCATATACAGATCCTTGAATTGAGTCGTAACGCGTGTGAGCGGACCTCTCTGTTACTGTCGCGTCTGTCGCGGTTGGCGGGTGTCTCAGACGGGGCGGAAGGCACCCGAGGAGAGAGGGCTCATGAGCTGGAAGCCGTCGGCATCACTGTTGCTAATGCAGCGCATGCCCTCTTGACTAACGCTCAGGTATGACAGATGGGTGAAGACACCTTGAAACGGGAAGCAAAAGTCTGTCCAGTCTATAATTAAATAATCATTTACGTAAATGTATCCTTAAAAGGTTTCTTTCTTTAGATAACGGCTCCATCTATCAATGAGGAAAATTGCCAGATGGTATTATTATCCTCTGCCGTAAGGTTATCAGATTTGGCACAAAGTTTAAAAAATCTTTGTCATCCAATAATGCATAATAACGAAGCTCAAGATGTTGAAGCTCAGCTCCATAGAGATCTCACTTTACTTAACAAAGACATTGCGGACTTGGAAGCGGCATGTCGAAGTACTACAGGTAATTCACATTTCAATTACATTTAAGGTGCCATTAGTTTCTTGCAACTTGTTCTATATATAATATTTTTTAATTTATAAATTTTCATTTTCGTCAATATTCAATTATTCCTACACTTGAAAGTACATTTTTTTACTTATAATATTATTACATCGTATTATATTATATTATTACCGTATTATTCAATAAGCTGTAACTTTGATTGAGGTTCATATAAACTTTGTTTTTTCAGAGAGTGAAGCAATCAATAAGCATCAACCAAGTCATTTTCCTTTTTCAAAAAAAATAACATTGGAATCGGTAAGAATTTCAATCATCTGTTTCATAATAAAAACAATATCATAATAAAACTCGTCATTTAATAAACTTTATAATATTTGAATTTAAAGCAATCGGAAATGGCTGAACATCATCTCCAAGACATTTTGGATACAACCAGAAGTCAATGTGATGATGAGGATACGCTCGTCGTAGAAGACACACCTCTCAGACAATTAGCTCTGAAGATACTAGAATCAGTGAAGGTAGTTAGTGTTTGTATTTTTCATTTAAATAACGAAACAAACTACTTTTTTTTTTTCAAACATGCATTTGGTTTATTTTTAGTCCAAAGTGAAGTCAAACACTCTTCCTCAAAACGAACAAAAACAAATGGAAAAGTTTTCCCAGGATTTTTCGGCTGCTATTAAAACATTGGACTTATCTAACAGCAGATGTATTAATAGGCCTCTTGTAAGTATACATTTTTATTAAAGTTTTTATGTACACCAAGGAATTTAAAAGATGACGAAAAATATATTTTTAGTTTGTTTTTTCTTGTGTGGTAAAAGATAGCCAATCATTAATCTAGTATTAAGAGAAAGGGTGCAATTTAACTTCTTAGACTACTTTTAGAAACAAAAATTAAAATTATTTCAGGATTCCAGAAGACGTCAAGATTTGGAACTGGCAATTATGGACTTACAAGAAATTTGTTTATTGTCAAGGCGCGGACATCATCATAACAATGTTGTAGATTTAACGGTAACAATACGTTCTTATGTTTTGCGAATTGTTATATCTTTATCAGCATCATTTAAAAAATATTAAGTTAATGATTATTTTAAGGATTACATTGATGATGTCATATCTGGTGTGCACAATTTTTCGAAAACCGCTGATAATGTGCACCTTAAATCTACAGACAAAGGAAATGAAGGTTTAGAGGTAAAATACTAATTTAAAAGCTAAATAACTGATGTTACGAACATAAATGTCACTATATGTAAATACAAATTTATAGGAATTAAAAATTATATGCAAGAAAATAGAGGAAGACGAAAACAAATTACAGAATCCTGAAACACTCGAAACTGAAGGAAGTATTATTGAAAATATGATGCGAGTTGATCAGTTTGCAAAGGTGACTTATAGAATACTTTGTCAGATGAGCTTTACTAATAATATTTGAATCTACTGTGCGTCACTATTCAAGAGATCGAAGCTCTAGTTAATACTTAGTACCCGATAGTATTAATATTATACTTTTACAATATTCTCTTAGGATTGCGACGAAGAGATACGTGAAATGAATTTTTTAGTATCAAAAATAGAAAGTGGAACTGCACGAAATATTCTTCAGGATAAACTTCAACACTTAATAGAAACCTGTGATCTATTAAGGTTGGTATAATAAAATAACGGTAATTAGTTTTGAAGATTTGCATAGGATTTCATATCTCACCTTAATATTATTAATATAGATTCGCCGCAAAAAGCAGCATCTCCAGTGCAGCAAGCCTACAGTTTGACGAAACTATTCAAAACATTGAAAGTTTCGAAAAGAACATTGAAAATATTCTAAGGACAAATGAAGACTTAAACAATTTACAGGAAGTATGATTTCATATTACGACGTCTTTGAAATAATCTTAATATATATAAATTACGTGTCACGTTGTTTGTCCGCGATGAACTCCTAAACTACTTAACCGATTTTAATCAAATTTGCACACTGTGTGTAGTTTGATCCAACTTGAAACATAGGATAGCGTTTATCTTAATTTATAGTCGCAATATTATTTTATTGCAAATTATTTGTTTTCAATAATCTATTAGATCCAAACAAGTCTAACAGATGGCGCTGTATCTATTGACTGCATTGAGTTAGTGTTCAACAGATGGCGTAATGTTAAAAGTGCAAACAAAAACTTCATAATTCATATACAATTTAACATAATTAACCGCCACGCGATGCTGAGACTAAATTGTAAATAAATTTTTAGTCGGCCGATAAAAATTAACTTACAATTTAGATAGACGACCACGTGTTACTTAGACTGAATTATATTTATAAATTCATACTATAATGTACATAATACAGTCAAATTATACCTGCTTTTTTGTCGAATCTATATACGTGAGACGAGTCAACCAAAAATTTTGTGCAACGATTAGTGTAATATTAAATTAAAAAAATAAACTATTAATAATTTAAAATGATAAGTATTATTTTCATAAATTTAAAATTGTCTGCCCTACCTAATTTTTAAATTTGTAATGTATTCATTTTTTACCACCTTATATAAAATAATAATAATTAAAATTAAAATAAATACATCAACTGTAAGATAATTTTGGTCAATCGGTTTAAAGACCTCAAATCGCAATTCAGTGAATATTTACACCAGCTTTAACGTTTTCGTCTTTTTTGGTAAATAATAATTTCATTCTTTTAACCACCCCGTTGGTCGAGTGGTGGAGCGCAGACGCCTAACGTATAGCGTTATAGTGTCGTATAGTATTGTATAGAAACGTGTACCTAAAAAAAAAATACTCGAATCGAATATATTCGGCATCAAAGCCGAATAATTCAACCGAATACGAATGGCGAAAAAGATGCCGAATACACGGTACACCGACTACCGAATACTTACCAAATATTCGGCGCATCTCTAATCATTATTATATTACTGAATCAAGGGTTAGGTACTGATAGTAGTAAAACAATCATAGAGGTCGCCATGTTCTTTTACAAATTGCATCTATGTAAAAAACATAGCGGTCCACATCATTAATTAATGAGAACTTTGACTATACGATAATATCAAAATATTGTTATTTCGTTATTTGCCCTAATAAATTTACTTGCATTTTGAATTCTTCCTTAACTTAGCGGTCGGTCTATATAGGTATATACAAAACCTTAGCAACCACAGCAACGCGTGGCCGGGTCTGCTGTTTAATTATAAAAATGTTAAGTATATTGCCTGCTCGGCTCTGCTGTATAATTTATTTATTAATTCATTTATTTATATAATAATTGTAATTAACGGTATTAAAGTCTTTTTTCTCAATGTGTCAGTAATATCCAGTACTATACTGTGTATTGAGATTTAATGTTAGTAAGATGCTAACAACTATATTTTCAGAATAAAACGTCGTTAAATCTATCAAATGATGATATACAGTCAGCCCAAACGAAGTTAACTGCGGCAATCTTGTCAGGGAATGAAAAACATCTGCCAAAAGAACTCACTCGTTACGCTGTAACCGTGCAAAATGATATCACTGCGCCGGGTGATCAAATAAAGTTAGATATATTCTTGATGAGATTTATAATTGAGTATAGTATTTGTTTTGTTTTAAAATATACATTCATATAACCAAAACATTTTTTTTAGATTAAAGAAGCATTTACATAGATTGTTGTATATCTTTAAACTACAAGCTACTGCAAAGAGCCGACGTATGGCGACTTGGCAAGAAGTAGAAGATCGTGATTCTATAATAAATTCAGAAATGTTAGAGGTAATTGGAAAAACGCAATCATATAAATTTAGACATACCATATTAAGAAAATACGGCATTTTTTTTCTTCTTTGTAATCAATAAGCAAATAGTATTCACCGCATCTAACTTTTAGGAATTAAAAACATTTTTATGTGATATTAATTCTCAAAAACCTGGAAAGGAGGGTCCAACGGGTAATATAATTCAAGACAGTGATATCAGGGGGATGTTGTTGTCGAATAAAACACCAATTAAAGGACAGCCAGAGTAAGTAACATGATAAGAATAGGTATTTAAAAGATCTTAATGATCTCAGTATTCACATAAACATATTATTTCAGAGAATTAAAAAGTAAATTAAGCAAGCAAATAGAAAAAATGAACTCTGTGGTAAAAACAATAGAGCTTAGCTTTCATAAGCCTGAGATGCTATCTAGGAGTCTGCATATAACTTTAAACGCAGCGGAAGAATTAACGTCGATATCCAAAGGATTAAAGGGAAAGGTAATAGTCCTACTAAAAGTTATAATTTTGTAGACATGTGATACATTACAAGTAATAATATTCACTTTACATATTTTTTTCAGGATTTGTTACAAAACAAAAGAATTGAAGAAGCGACGCAAGAAGTTAAGATGGCCACATACAATCTTATTAAGACCTCAGAATCACTATCTCAAGTAAGTGCAATCACACATTCTCAACAATATTCGTCCTCCATCAATCACACACACATACATAATAATAATAATAAGCCTCTTATCCTGAACTACACAGATATGTGTCTTGTTCTTTCTTTGTATTATGGTTATCTCTTTGGTTATAAAATATCTCTGAGTTCAGTGTGCCTCTTGGCAAAGGCCTCCTCTAACAATTTCCATTGTACCCTGGCTCTAGCAACCTTTTTCCAATTTGGGCCTGCCGTCAGTTTTAGTTCATCTTCCCATCTCTTGCTTTGTCTTCCTCTGTTTCTTTTCCCATCTCTTGGGTACCAGTCTGTTATGATGTTGCTCCACTTCTCTTGTGCGCGCAGCATGTGCCCAGTCCATCTCCACTTTAAACTGTCTATTCTAGTAAGTATGTCTGTGACTTTTGTCTTGCTTCTTATGATGGTGTTTCGTATCTTATCTTGTTTCTTAATACCTATCATACTTCGTTCCATAGCTCTTTGGCAGTGTTCCAGCATGTTTCTATGATGTTTCGTAAGAGCCCAGGTTTCACACCCATACGTAATACATGGGAGAACGCAGGTATTGAAGACCTTCTTTTTGATACTGATACCAAGATCTGTGGATTTCATAATCTCTTTCAGTGACCAATATCTTTTCCACCCATTAGCTATACGTCTTTTGATTTCTTTTGTTGATGGGTCTGTATGTGAGACAATTTGTCCTAAATAAATATATTCATCTACATATTCAACGAGTTGGTTGTTAATTTTTATTTCGTATTTGTTTGAATTCGTCAATAGCTTCGTTTTGTTTATATTCATAGATAAGCCTACCTTCTCGCTCTCTTTGTTTAGATCTTGTAACATTTTTTCTAAGGTCCCTGGTAGTTCTTCAAACAAAACAATATCGTCAGCGAATCTAAGATGATTTAATTTTTGCCCATCAATGTTTAACCCATGTTGGTCCCAGATTAGCTTTCGAAATATGTTTTCCAGCACCGCCAAGAACAGGTTTGGAGACATCGGGTCGCCCTGTCTAACACCTCTTTTCACTTTGAATGTCTCACCTAGAGTTTGCAGTTGAACTCTTGCCTTACTGTTGGAATAAATGTTTTTAATGGTGTTTATGTACACTGTCGGAATTCCCTGATTTCGTAAGCTTTCCCATATGACTTTCGTTGCTTATTCGGTTTAAAATAATTTTGGAGAAAATTTTATATATGTTGGACATCAGACTTATTGGTCTGTAGTTCCCTATGTCGTCTTTTTGTCCTTTCTTATGTATGAGAATGATGTGAGATGTCTCCCATTGTTCTGGAACCTGTCCCGATCTCAGGATGCTGTTGAAGATTTGAGTTAAAATGGGGACCAGTTCTTCTACGGTTCCTCTTAGTAGCTCGTTTGTAATTTTATCAGGACCTGGGGCTTTGTCTAATTTTTGACTTAGTATGACATTTCGAGTTTCACTTGCTAATATGTCTGGTTCTGGGTTCGCTAAGAGCTGATTATAATTTAGGGTTTCTTGAGTCACATGTGTAGTGGTGTCTTGGTTGGAATATAGATTGCGATAGAATTTTGTAGCCATTTTATTTATATTTTTTCGGCCTGTTACGTTTTTTTGGGTGTTTTTCAATTTCAGGATCCATTGGATTGATTCCCGGAGTTCCTTTAGAGCTTTTCTAGTTCCTCCTGTCCTCGCTATATGTTTTTCTAGGGTTTGTAATCTTTTGATTTTCCTATCTTTTTTAATGCTTTCTTTGATCTTTTTGCTTAAGTCAGTTATTTTTTGGATGTTCTGTTTCCTTATTTTACAGTCAAATAAACTTTTTCTATCTCTTATAAGTTGTAGTGTTGAATTACTTAAATTGTGTTTACGTTGTGTCCTTTTCTGGTCTCTTTGACATGTAATTTTATTTTGTAGTTTGTTGTAACATGTTTTTACATCTATTGCACCGGTTTCTAATAGTTCTCTGCTGAGTGTTGACAAGGAATTCTTCATTGTTTTGTTAGGTTCTGTGCTGCAGGTCGGGAGTGTGTCATGCATAGCAAATTTTCTTGATCTCTTGGGTGGTATAGTCTTGAGTGACGCCCTTACCATGCGGTGGTCGGTATTGAAGTTTAATTTTGATATAACTGATGTGTTTGCAAATAGATTTGGGTGGCTGCTTATAATATAATCTATTTCGTTTCTATGGTTCCCGCCTGGAGAGATCCAGGTCCACTTGTTGTTTTTGTTTTTCTTAAAAGTACTATTTAGGAGGGTTAGATTGTGTTCTAATAAGAATTCAACCAATCTTTGCCCATTTTTGCTTCTTTTGCCATAGCCAAAGTTTCCTAACACATATTCTTCTTTACATTGTTTTGTTCCTACTTGGGCATTAAAATCCCCCATTAGTATAATTACATTTTTTGAGTAATTATTTACAATAGCTTGGGATAGGTCCTTGTAAAATGATTCATGTTTAAATTCCTCTACTTGCTCCGTCGGAGCATAGGCTTGGATAATTGTCCATGTTTTTTTGATGCTAGGTAATTTGATGTTGAGTATGGCCGTTCGGTCATTAATTCCAATAAATTCTATTATTTGTTCTTTTAAGTGTTTTTTAACTATAAATCCGACCCCTCCTTGGCCTTCGATGTTTCCTTTGTTGAATAATACAAAGTTCTGGTGCTCTTCAATACGTTCTCCTGTTCTTCTCATTTTACTAATTCCTAATATATCCCATTTTAGGTCCTTCAATGCTTCCTCAAGTTCTGATAAAGCTTCTGGTTCGTAAAGTTCTGGTATTTAGAGTTGCTATATATAACTTGTTCTCATTCCTTTTGTTTTTTCTTATTAGAGGGTAGTGGTCTAAGTCTTCCGCGGGGACCAGCCGTGGTGGGAGACATTTAGTTGATTGTTTTTGTATATACTTATTTGTTGGTGTATTTATCATTTGATTCCGGTGGTCCGGGGGCATATTTAGTTTTTTGAAAGATTTATTTGTGGATTAGAGCTTGCTCTTTCTACATAGTTTAGTATGTTGGGTCTTATGATTTCTCTGGTATGTGTTTTGAGTAGTATGGTTGGTGGGTTGTTTAGTGTTACTTTCTTGTTGGTTTTCTTTTCTGATGGTGCCCTTGGTGAGTCGGAGGTTTCTCTTTTCCTCTTCTCTCTATTTTCTTTTGACTTCTTTACAATGAGCTTGTCGTATCTTATATAGGCGATATTTCCTTTCTTTATTTCTTCTTCTACTTGCGGCTGTAATTGTTTATCGTTTATCGTATCGTTTATCTAGGATTTCTTTGGGGTAATCCTCTTTTATGTTGATGTCTTGTGGAAGGTTAGGCTTATTTTTTAGTATAGGGTGTTTTTTCCATTGGGTTGTGATGGTGATTACCACTGGACGGGTTTTATTTTCAGGTTTCTGTCCAACTCTATATACTTTGCTAATTTCTTGGCTATCCATATGAACACCCATACTCACAATTATTTCTTTAATAGAATCCACTAATTCCGTTTCGATTTAAATTTTTCATTAATTCCAAAAAAGACAAGGTTGTTTTTTCTCTTTTCTATATCTACTCTTTTAAGTTTAAATTCAAGTTCTGATATTTTTTCCTTGAGTTTAGTATTTTCCTCCATGATGGTTTTCATTTTCTCGTCTAAAGCTTCCATGACGCTCTTAGTTACGGCGTGTGTTATGAGATCGGTTTGGTTTTTAAATTTCTCGTCGAGTTTATTTAGAAGAAGTTCCATGTTTTTATCCATGGCTAGAGGAATTTCACTGCTCGTGTGGTATCACTGGTTGGTAGCTTCTTTTATTTTCCTTGAGTGGCAACACTGCTGTTTCACTTTCACACTGTCGTAATGTTGGTATAAAGCTAAGATGAGTCTATTGTCTATGACCGTGATTAATAATTTTAGGTTATAATTCCGATGGTGTTTTAATCGACGATTATCGCACGAATTTTAGCACTCTCAGTTTGTTCTTTTATTAGTAGTGGTTAATGAACTTCGTTTTGATGTTTTTACGTTTCACAGCACGAAAATGTCACATTAGAACACTTTTTTACGATTAAAATCCTCGGACGACGTTGACGTACATGTTATCAGTTTGACCGCCGGAACCGGAATCCACACACATACATACAGCGGGATTATTAAATTAAAAATTACTGTAGTACTGTGACGAGCTGTGATTGGCTGGCTATCACATTACCAATCCACCATAAAACGAAATATGGATATAATATTTCTTATTAAATAGATGTTATATAGGAAAGTCGTTAATATAATTTTGCTACATTGTTAGTAAACAGATCTTCGAATACACAGACTGAATTTTATGAATGCAGATCAGACTGTATCTTAAAGTATCAAAGGGGGCTGTGCAAGAATATATATTAGAATCAATTTAATACTCAAATACACTTCTATTCTACTCTATTACATCCCTGATGGCTATGTAGGTGAATAATACACTAAAGTAAAATAAATACTAAATATTTACCATATTTCCGATTTATAAGTTTATAATTAATATAAATGATCATCATATCATATCATATATATCATAAGTTAATAATATAAGTTATCTATTTCATCCATCTTCGTTCTTTTCTTTTTGTCTTTTTTTTTTACTCTATCTTTTTCTATTTTCTCTTTTTTTAAGTTGTGGTAGTTAGCTTTGTACCTAGAAAATCCGACAATTTCAAAAAAGAAAAAATATTTTAAGTTTTATTTGTGATTATGTAGAGTGAAAAGACATGTCAACGTAGTAAACTAGTTATTCAAAGTGTCCACTCTTACATTTAACGCACGCTATTAAACGGTCGGGCTGTTCGTTGATGGATTTACAAACGGCTTGAATTGGAAACCTCCTCTCCTCCTATTCTCCTCTTAACTCTCCTGTAACACAGACTACAATTTATAGTCCAAAGGTTTTAAGTCTGGACTAGCCGAAGGCCAACCATCCGCCTTTATGAAATCTGAAATATTTTTGGTCAAGACAAATTTGGGTAATGCGTGCCTTATGCCCCGGGGCTTAATGTAGTGTTATCTCATTCACACGTAAAAGAATTCCAATTTTCATTATGAGTATCACCTTAACGACAAAGTTATTGCCCGCGTTTCTGAGATGAGATGTCTGGGTTCTTACCTAGATAGTAAATTGACATTTGGGTGTCATATAAACCGAATTGTTTCAAAGGCTTATCGGATGCTTGGCTTTATACTGAGGGTTGGAAATTAATTTAAGGACTGCTATACTCTTATTCTTCTATATAATAGTCTGGTACGCTCTTTATTGGAATGTGTCTGGAGCCCTCAATATAAAATATATTTTGAATCCATTAAAACTATTCAAGTTAAAAACATATGCAGTATAAGTCTTATCACTCGCGTCAGAGTGTGTCTAGGGTGGACTCACTTGAGATTCGCCGTGTATTTATGGACTTAATTTTTCTATTTAAACTGGTAAATAATTTTGTTGATAGCCCTTACTCACTAAGTTGTTTGAGCTTTAATATTCCAAATATTATTAAACGTAATAATAATCTTTTCTATTTACCCGAACTAAAACTAAACATGCCTAAAATGAATTTATTCATCGTTCCTGTAGAATGCACAATAAAACAATTTTAAATAATGTAGATATATTTTCATACTCGCTTTCTAACTTTGAAAATAATTAAAATATTTAAAATAATACGGGACTTAACGTGTAAATTATTTTAAATATTTTAATTATGCAACGCGATAATTTAAAAACTTACATTTAAATGTAATATTAATCAAATAATGAACGAATTAAATTAATAATAATAATAATATCGCTAGCTTTTTCAATTAATCACAAATGTCGGCTGGCTCCTTACCTACTTTGTACAGTGCAATTACTGCAACCCTATTATCTTTAGTGCCCTACTCCATTTTCAAAACAACTAATTTCTAAACAAAAATCGTACAATAATGGCGGGAAAGAAGTCTATTTTTTTATCGTAGAAGCTAATGATCGAAATTCAAATTATTATTATATTTAAATGTATATAAAAAGACAGTAATAGAATTTATGGCTAGGCTAGTTATTATTTATTTAGTCGTACGCAGAAAATTGAAAATTATCCGTATCTGACATCTGATATGACTTTACTACATGCGTTTAATATAATTACAATTTCAAATTTTGTAGTTTTTACATGAAAATATATAAAGGATGGATTTTAAATCAACATAAACAGTAGTGTTAATTTTACTTATTTCCAAGTCGCCTGGCCCTGACTCTGGACGAAAATTACTGGACGCTTGCAGATCGTTGAATGAAGCCTTAAATAAAATGGTAAGTCTATTGGCGAATAAATTATAACCACAATATCAATGCTGATACCGCATTAAGTGAGCAACACTTTCAATCCCTAAAATGACATATACTTGGTTTGGTTCAGGCTCGCACCACGTACCTCGGTTCTCCCGACTACTGTGAGTTGCAGCGCGACCTGCAGCTGGCAACCCAACTCGTGCCGCAGAACTCATCGGCCGCCGCCCCGCTAGCCCACTGCTTGGAACAGATGCAGAGCCAGCTGGAGCTGATCAGTGAGATCGTCATTTATCTATTTAACGATCGTCATTGAAGCTAGTCGAAATAATCTATATTTTATTAAGATTGTGTTAAAAAATGTATGAGTTCCATTTTACTCTATAGGTACTGCCGCCGATGCGATGTGATAATAGATATGTTTTTTTTTTAATATAGCGAATTTTACTATCGATAGCAAAATATTTGTATTTATGTACGTCTACTTTTTTAGACATATTACGTTCGACGAAAGATGTGACCGACAATTTTCGCAGTCAACTACGTCACATAACTTCTTCTGTCTGCAATGGCTCAGAGTTTGGTGCACAGAGCGCTTATTTGGTAAGTATATCGTTCTTAACTCAAATTGCACATAAATTAGGTGTAAGTTTAACCCTTACCAGTATTATCATAGATGTAAATAAAATGATTTTAACAGCTGTCTTTATCTGACGAAGAAAAACATATTGCGCAGCATGGAGTCATAGATAGATATCGAATAAGCAAATCGATAGATGCTATTCAAGATACTTGTCTTCAAATTATTTGCTCTGGAAAAGGAGAACAGGTACCGCTATCTTTTAAAAAAAGTATTTTTTTTAAACATCTTACATCATAATCATTTGTTACAAACATTTTGCAGACTGAGGAGTTAGAAAGTATTCTTAATAAACAAATAAATCAACTACAAGAATCTTTAGATGCCAATATTTCAAAAGTGAATAATGATCAGAAAGAGGAACTGTTAAAACAAAGCAAAGTTATACAAATTCAATTTAAAGAAGTTCAAGAAGCGTTGAATTCCACCACTTTCAAAGTAAGATTGTTTAGGACAGCGACGTTAGTTTAGAAAATAAATAAGTAAACTTATTAAATTGAATATATTCCTGTAGGAGAAGGAAGTAATGCCCAGGACGTTCAAATTGATGGATGCAATAAAAAATCTGAATGTTCAAATTGAAAGCATTCCGCGTCCTAACATTGACGATAGTCCGAAGAAGATCGAAACGATGAAAGAAGTCACGGAGAATATAAAGTAAGGAATATATTGCACCTCATAAAAATAAACTGATTCAAATATATAAAAAAAAGGTTTTATGACTAAAAAAACCAGGTGTTTAAAATATTTTAAACCCAAATGTATTTATTTTCTAGAAAATTGATAAACAATACATCGACAATGATTAAAAAGGCTAGTTGCTGTGAGGAGACCAGCGTCACGTGGGAAGATATTGGCGGAGCTGATGTGATTCAAGTTTTTGAAGCATTAATCTCATGCGTCAGGTCAGTTTAATATTTCATCACTATTGAGGCATCCATTATGTTTAATTCGAGAGCAAGTGACAATGTTATACAAATATTTATTTCAATTAACAGAAAGAAGGGAGCCGAGGCTGGTCTCATTGATTCAGGGGTGGGTCATATTTTTTTTTTATATTTGGTATCATTCTAAATTCTGTAACAAATCAGAATAATAACAACTATTTATTAAAATATATATAGTATATATTGACTTAAGATTAAGTGATGATTGTTGATTAATATATATACCTGTGTTGATTTGTAGAAGACAGAAATACCTGAGAAGAGCTATGTTCAATCCCAGTGAGTAATTTTACATCTTAAATATGTTACATGGATAAAACAGTCATAAACCAATCTTTATTATTTTAGAATTGCTTTAGCCAACACCTGGCTGACGAAACCAGCTTCGAAGGAAGACAAAGTTAAAGGAGTTAAAGCCGCAGAATCAATACTAGAGTTAGCGGAAAAGGTACATTAATAAATGCCGTCCATTAAATTCTGTTTAAAATATCGGTTGTATATTTATTCAAATAAATTTATCAGATGTGCGAAGACCTCGACGATGGTGAGAAGGAAGAGTTAAACCATGTGATTATCGAAACTAAACAGCTTTTAAATGATTGCGCGACGAAATATAACAGCGAGAAAGCAAGGTAATCATTTATTTATTGTATAAATATATGGACCTAGTCTTGCCATAAATAATGTAACAAAGAAAAAATATATTTTTTTAATTGCAAATAACATTTATTACTTTTACAGTGTATTAGTTTAATAATAAAAATATAAAACAATTAAAAATATAAAAAGCTTATTCGAAGTGGTGTCCATTGGCGCCGGGTCATAAAGCTCGACCCACGGAGTCTTAGTTGAAAGCGAACGTCTCGGACTTCATCAGAGCTGAAGACTGGCCGTCGTCTAGTCCCGATCATAATCCGCCGGATTATGATTTATGGTCAGTTTTAGAGAGTACAGCTTGCTCTTAACGCCATGACAATTTGGAGTCCTTAAAACAATCCATACGATTGGCAGTGAAGAATTTTCTTATGGAAAGAGCGCGTGCTTCTATTGATAACTGGCCTCAACGTTTAAAGGACTGTGCTGTAACCAATGGACACAACTTCAAATAAGCTTTTTATATTTTTAATTATTTTATATTTGTGTATTAAATTAACCACATTGTAAAAATAATACATTTTATTTCCAATTAAAATTTTTTTTTTCTTTGTTTCAATATTTATGGCAAGACAAGGTATTATAGATACGAAATTTAGATTCACTACGAATACTGAACGAATTATAGATACACACAATATCACAGATACGAACATCATCTCTACATATAAATTCACACACATTAAGACAGTTCAAGCGATCTGGACCAGTCGATAAACAATACCGCGGGCGGAGCTCAGCTATAAGTGAATCTGTAACTGGATTCTAGCTCTGCCCGTGTTGATTATTTTTTCATTCGCTATTTAATTGAAAATGTACAGAGCACGAAATGAGTCGTACGAAAATTGTGCAAATAAAAGGAAAGCAAAGGAATACATGTCGTGGAGTGAAGGTAGGAGAATGATAAATGAATATTCCACTCCAGTCAGCTGCGAGAGAGGCTCCATGACACACGCAAGCTGTGCGAGCGCGGCGCCGTCACGCGCGTCGTGGAGTCCTTCCTGCATGAGCCGCAATATGAGATAGAACAACTCGTGCACGAGCCGGGTGAGGCTGCTAGTTATAATTGTTGTAAATCCTGCTGAAAACTCTTATTTAACTAAATAAAAATGCATAGATTTTCATAAAACGACAATACGATATCAATAGTAGCCTTTCAGTCGAAAGGTCTGGCATCGATCAGTGACCGCGATGATTTATATTTATCTGGGTCAAAACAATAAAGGAAAAAACCACAGGAAATATGCATATTGAGAAAGAAACGTGAAAAATAACATATCGAGCAAATGTATGTTAATTGTAACTTTGACAAACTTAGTTTGTTGATAAAGTACCGATAAAACAAAACAAAAATAAGCAACAACCAAACGTTCACCTAGATTTTGCACCTTAACCTTTCCAAGCTCCAGCTAAAAAGCTTTGTAACCATGAATAGTTTGTAGTGATTGGAGCTTATAATATACTTATATAAACCATTCTGTACAGATGAGAAAAAAAGGAAGCTTTTACTTAAAAAAAAAATAGCGGAGTTGTTGGCTCACCTAGCACTCGTCACTAAGACCGCTCGGTTCGTCGCCGACACAGGCGTCGCGCCAAGACAGACTCTTATTAATACTACTGACCAGGTACTACTTGTCAATAACTTAAGAATTGAGTATTAGTTACCAATAAACTCATTGTTCCTTGACTTCTTTAAAATAATGATTTGATTAATCTATTTGAGAAAGAACAATAATCCTTGAACCCACAAGAAGAAACTAGAGTTGAATTTTTAAACTAATAAAAAACGTTATCCGTCTTTTAGGTCGAACTTTTGGCACCGGCTCTGGTCAAAGCTGCAGAAAAGAGAATAAATCATTTAGATGACCAGGTATATCCATTAAGATTAAAAATGACATGTAACCTTGAAAAAAGATTTTAAAGTGTCTATAAGCATGTTTATCTTATATAAAATTTGAAAAAAAAATTGTGTAGACAAATTTCAATTCCTTATATATGTATTTTTTAAATGTAGAGTGCACCAGTAACCAATATACCTACCGATATAATGTATAACAATTATTCGGGTTGATTCCACTAGGTGGTACCGAATCCTAAACGAAATTCGAAATATGAAAGTGATCTGTAATTTCCTTTAATTACAGATATTCATGGGTAAAATTTCGAATTCAAGAATGACTTCTTACTTGCATCTTTTACTACTTTTATATCTAATATATATATAGTGTACGACTGTCTGACAGGTCGCTATTGAAAACTATCAAAAGCTTTTATCAAGTTACGCAGAATCCTTGACGAAGATTCGCGAGCTTTGCGATCGGTCGATTGATCCCATAGACTTCTCACGGGCGGCAGGTAATATTAACATCACTTGTCAATTAAACTATTAAATACACTACAATAATTAAAATGCTATTGATACACAGGTTTCAGTATAGATATTGAAAGATATGAAAAAAAATATTGTAAGTAATACTCTTCATTTCCAGGAGAAACAATTCATCGCATTAAAGAAGAAAGCAGTAGGGATCCGCAGAAAAGTGTTCAAACTTCCAGCGTGATATTAAAGTAAGGTTCCTTCACTAATCTTTAATATCTACCTATTTTAAGTCGTCCAGTAAGTATACATTAGTTACAACAATAAGGATTACTAAAGAAACTCTTCAAAAGTAGAGTTTTAAGCAAAAACCTTTATAAGATCACCCCGTGTGTTGGTACTTATTACGAAGCATACTTCATTATGCTAAACCTTAACCGTTTTTTTTTATTTATTGGAACGTAGTTCCTTATTATATTATTGATACATTCTGGAACGTTCGAAGTAGTTCCAATTAAATTTGTTTACGATTACTTATTGTAATGCATGTGTAATAACACAACTGTCCGAATAAATTGATTTTCCTTTCTTTCTCTCTAACACTTCACCATACGAAGCATTTACCTTTTAATGGTAAAGTATTTTACTTCCGAAGGCTAGGCAGCCGCGTGGTGGAGGCGGGCCTGCTGGCGCCGCTCGTGGGGAAGGACGCAGAGCTGCGACGGACCCTCCACGGCATCAGGACGGCGCTCGGTCGAGCTGAACATATGGGAGACGTCGCCACTGAGGTTAGTGAAATCTGTACACATAGACAGGATAACCATTATATTCAAACTGTTTGGTGCATAATAATTATTATATTCAATTTAATTGTGGCGATGTTTTTTATATACATGTGAAACATTTTGTTCAGATTTTAAAGACAACTGGTGAAGTAGAATCCGCATTGGGAGGAGAGAATATATTTCAAAAGAAGCCAGACTCGAATCAACCTATTTACGTGAGTATTTTGTTGCCTTCCATCCCCGCCCTCATAGAAATGGTATGGAGTATACTTATAATAGGAATCGTTGAGGCCTGTTAAGGGGAAGTCGTGACAAACATAATTAATAAGAACTTCATAAACTGAATCGTATTGCTATATATATATATATATAATATACAGGCGGCGGCGCTGCAGCTGCACTCGTCTCTCCGCGGCTGGAGCGCCAGACATAACGACGTCGTCCACGGCGCCAAGCTGCTTGCCGTGCTCATGGCACGACTCTCACACTACATGGAGACTGGTAGCACGCGCCAACATACTAACACGTACACACATTTCCACACATACACACATACCCATACATACACACCCCCACACACACGCACACCCCCACACACACGCACACCCCCACACACACGCACACCCCCACACACACACCCTACACACACACACATCCACACCTCGGCACACACCAACACCCCCACATACTCACGCACACACATAACAAAAACCGGCCACATGTGTACAAATACACAAGCAACCTAAAACCCGAATACATATACAGCCACAAACGTCGATTTCTCGAGTTTTTACATAATCATTGAATTCTTGATTGCATGGCTTATGGATATACCATTGTTTCTTTACAGAAAACAAACGGGAACTAATCATCACATCGAAAGCGATAGTGGACAAGTCCCGGGAAATCGCTAATATCGCTAATAAGCTGGCGATCGAATGTACTGATATGAGAATACGGGCCGTATGTTATATTTCTACGACTTAAGTTTTACAAATGGTCTAAAGTTATTATACCATAGGCATATAATAAATTAAACTTCTAATAATTTCCTTACGGTTAGATTTAAATAAGTCTCTATTTACTCATATTGAATACAAATTATACATGAGTGGTAAAGCGCTGTAACCAATATTTGTCTGTCAAATTTATTTGCTTCAGAATCTGTTACAAGTCTGTGAGAGAATACCGACAATTAGCGGACAACTTAAGATGTTGACTACAGTGAAAAGTTCCTCGCTCGGACAACAAGGTGAGTAATCATTTTGGATTAGCTTTAAAAGTTTAGTCATCATATACACGAACGCTAGTTGATTTCAACCGGTTCCGAACTTCTTTTACAAACTCTTCAGATCTCTATTGATCTCTATCTACTCTATAGATCTCTATAAATCTCTATAGATCTCTATTGACCTCTATCAAGAATCATAAAACAAGGTGCACCACTTTAAAGATAGTGGAATACAATATCTCCTATGGTCACCCATTCGTTTTGAATTTCTAGGCTCATTGCGTGCAGTCGGTAGTTATCGTTTTGTCTTGTCGAATAAAAGATTTTGTTATGTCTATGTCTTGAACTTTCCTACTTGATCCTAGCCCTACTTTATTCGTTTGAGCACCTGTGATATTTTTTTATGGCATTTAAGTCTTGACTCGAGCGCTGAGGCAACCTTATCTTTTGAAGGTTCAGTATCATCTTTAGATTTTCCGATGTTATGTTTTTTGGTAACTCTTAGATGTTTATAAAGCTCCGATAATTTCTTTAATTTTAACCCAAAATTGTTTCGGTCTTTAAATAAGGTTGTATGGTTCGCTGAGTGCGCTAACCCGAGCCATAACTTCAATGTCTTTATGACGTTTGCATCTAACTTTGACAAAAGGGTGTAATTAATATCATAAACGAGGAACGGTCAATTCAGACGTGATGTTAAAAAAAATCTTATATCCAACCTTTTTTAAGGTTACTTATTAGTTTGCATTCTACGTTTTTAAGAAAATTTAATTTCGGCTATTACATCCAACGATGAAGTACGGCCTTGGTAATCGATTTTTTTACCTAAAAATTTAAACGGAGCTGCTTCCGTAACCGTGCTAACGCCTATTATAAGATCCGGATCGTAAAAGGTATATTTGGTATTCTGTCTACTCAGACACAGACTAAAGCATTTACTTGGTTTTGTCCTTAATCCCCGTCCCCGTGCCCGTCCACGAACAAAAATCCTCAACTACATTTAAAAGTACCTGACATTGTTTTGGATTACGTGTGAATATCGCAAGATCATCTGCAAAAACTAGTATGGATTCTGTGTATTTATTGTTAAACTTAAACCGATAACCCCAGTTTCCTGCCTAATAATTTGTTTATTAAAATAGTAATGACTATATTGAATATAATTGGAGAAATACAACAACCCTGAAATAGACCTATATTATAATTGAGTGGTTTTGAATTGTTTTCATTAAAAGAGAGTTATGAGAATTTATGAGAATTTTATGTTATGGAGAATTTTAATTTTAAATAGTATGATGCAATAATGTCTCTAAATACCGTAGGAAAGTTGTACCATTAACCCAAACATCATCAGTTCATTAGATCTAGCATCTTTATGGCTTTCCGATATTAACGTATTATGTGCCATGATGCCGGTAATAGCTTCTTCTTGAAAATATTTAAAAGATGTCTATGGACCGATGGATATTTTTTATAAACTATATAAGAAATACCATCCGGACATTGTGCTGAATTAAATGTTTTCATTTTAATTATTTTAACTTAACCTACTTAGTCTTACCTAATCGTATTGAAATACTTTATTTTTCATTATTTTTTTTAGATGAAAGCTATTTATTGATGAAGTTTTTAGACTACAATTTATAACTTCACACTACGACTAACATTTAAAAATATCAGGTTATTAATGTTTGTTAATTAGCTACTTGAGCGTTTTATGAAATATATTTAAAAACATGCAAAATATCCTGTCATCTACTATCATAATTCGTTTTCTCTCAAAAAGTGATTATTTGGTTAAAATAAAATATTTTTCTCGATGTCAATTAAATTTCACGCAAAAACACTAGGTCACGTGACTTATACGAGCAATGACGTCACGACACTACAAATACAACAAAATTTATCTTCTTTATACGGTTTTCATTGGAAATTGTTAAGAATGTGCTCTTATAAGACATAATATGTAGTGCCAATATGCAAAAGTAAGACGATTAGAAATCCTGATACACTGTTTATACACGTTCCTAAATGTGTAAAACGTGTTCTCTTGCTTATATAAAGGTTATATAATTTTTATTTCTTAACCGATTTAGATGAAATAAACATTAAATGTTAAGTGAAGACTGTGATAATATATTCCTGAAAACCGCATACAAATTAGCTAAGCCGTTTTTGAGATTAGCGTGCACAAACATAAAGACATACAGACATACAGACAAACTGAAAAACCATTGTTTTGGGTTCTCTTGTTCTTATAACATCACTAGCTGACTCGGCGAACTTCGTACCGCCTTAGCGTTGCAATGATGCACTACTTTATTTTGTATAGCTGACCTATCTTAGGTATAAGTACCTATTCAATTTGAACTGAATCCTCCATATAAAAATGAATCCATAATTCCCTGGTCTCGCTATTCCTGAAAATGACTTTACAAATTTTTAATTAAATAAAAAACAAAATATATATTTTCATAATAGTGTTTATTTCTTAGGATTCAAGAAGTTCACTAATATTTTTACAAATCGCTATTGAACAACTTTGCATTTCTATTTAAACACTAAGCTCAATACGATGCTCTTTCATCAATATAATCTATGGCTGTGAATGACATTGACATTTGTTACTCGCGTTTTTTAAAATATGCTAAATTAAATGTACATTTTTCAATATTTCTGAGAGATTTTCTTAATATTCTTTTCCGTAAGAACCTTCTCCTAATAATAACAAATACAACAAAAAAAGAATTAGTGAAATCGGTCCAGCCATTCACGGGTGATGCCGTGACCAAGGAAAACGGGCTTCATTTTTATATATATATAGATAGATAGGGGATATGTTTTTTTTTAATTCCATGTACAGGAATGGATCAGTGACAATTTTATTATATGTATAGATATATTTCTTTTTTTTAAACTCGTATTAAGTAGTATATTATTTGGATCCAATTAAGTCAGTTAGGTTACGATCGAATGTATGTAAATAATACAACTATAATTTTCCAAATATTTTTTTTTGCCACAATAAGAAATTGAAATATTTAAATTCGTTTGGAACCTCCTTACGACTTATCTAAATACTTTGTAGGGATAAGAAAAAACATAATACCTAACATACTAACTAAAAAGTAAAGCCTTTAAAAGCATATTTTCCTTATTTTCAATGTCATTTCCATTTCAAAAAGGTTTCCATTTTGAAAATTTTTAGGTACTCCGTTTTAATAATAAATGCATCAATAAAGCCTTCTCGAAAGTGGGACCTTTTTACATAATAAAAGGAAATAAAAATAGGTAAGAAACACTTAAACACCGCCACTAAAATTAAGGAGAAAACTCTTTTATGGTTTATTTCATTTGGTATTACTATTTAACTACTTATATTTTTAATTGTGATATCGTTCATAGTCCACATTAATCTTTACAGCTACCAAATGATATGAGAAACTACTCAAAATACAAAATTGTAATAACTAATAACGTAGAACACTATTCAAACTTGTCTCTGTTTATTGCGTCGTGACGATCTTTCATGGCGGCCTGCTTTGCTTTTATCTATACATAAACCATATATCATAAATGTACTTTACCTAATAAAATATTTAAAAAATAATAATATTGTAAAGATAAATTTCAGTAATTGTGTACCTTTAAGCTATGAATTCCAATATTGTTATAGTTATTTTGGTATAGGTCTAGTAGCCAATTGCCGGATGCGATAAACAATTATGGAGTAATGTTTATATAATATTGTGGTACTTAAATGATACTAATTATTACAGGAAGTGCTGAGGACAAGGAAGCCATGAACATGCTCGTTGGTAACGCGCAGAACCTCATGACAAGTGTGAGTACTACCTGTTAAAACATACGAATTATTATAAACTTTATTTACAAATCAAAGTCCAAGTTTTTATTTCAAATTGCCTATTTAACATTCGTCAAACTGTAATTGCTCGGGATTAAAAGTTGCGTGGAACTTTAAGTTATTTACATCACTATCTTCTCACAAATCACAATGACGAACTGCGACACTACTGGTTCTATGATACTCTCACATCCAAAATAATAGTACTTATGTAAAGCCTTATTTTCGAACTTAGAATGCCAATTACCTTGGAGGTGCTTACGTTAAAACAACATTTTTATTTATTACTTCTATACTTTTGAGTCGCTCTTGGCATAAGATGTTTGTATCTTTTTTTCCAAACATACTTTATATCTCGTAAGATATAAAGTTATGGAACCGTAAGAACTGAAGGTTTAAGAAACTTTCAAAGATCCGTATTGTACTGAGCACGAACTGCATTCCGTCTAAATTGTAAATTTATTTGACATTAAAAGTATATTGCTTAAATGATATAAAACTGATGGTTTAGCCCACTTATAATTAGGAAGGAGTCTTTATTCGTTCTTTAATGTATTTATGAGGATGTTCTCCATTATTACAGGTCCAAGAGGTTGTAAAAGCGGCGGAGAGTGCATCCGTTAAAATAATGTCGTCCCAACGAGGATATCGTATGAAATGGGTCCAAAGAAACTACTATTAATTGATTCCCAATCTCTAAATTCGAATTAATACAAAAAATAATAATTTTATTTCAAATTCTGTGTTGACTTCGTATTTTTAAAGTCAACTCGTATGACTTATAACTTCCATGTCAGTAATTAAACAAAATAAATCGAAAAATGTAATCAAAATATTCTATATCCCTTTATTTCGTTTATTTTTTTGTTTTTCGTTAACTAAGACAAATCGATAGCAAGATAGCACTGACTATTTTTCGGGGGATACTCTGAATACCCGTCAATAATTAAACTGCATGTTTATAAATAATTATAATAACTGAACTTGTATGTAACCTCACCTTTATTTGAGAACTTTACTTTTACAGTTTGTGTTCGTAGTTTATCACAGTCGCCTGTCTCCTGTATTTCATACAAACAAAGAACTTATGACCACTGTTCAAGTTCATTAAGGATTTAAATTAGATATACGTACCCTTCTTCGTTATACTCGAAATAAAACTGCTCATAGTATGCTCGTACACTGATAGTATACACACATTACATAAGAGACATATAAAATAAAAAAAAATGATTTTATCAATAGCATATAAATATTATATACAATCTTAATACAACCCTTATTCTTAATAGTCTTTACATTTGAGCAAATAACAAATAATTAGTAACTTTTAAGTTAACAAACAACATTTAGCACCTTCAATAAACCAAATATACTAAATTTGTTAAATTTAAATAAAATATTGAGAAATTTATAATATTTAACAACCACATTTTTTGTCAACTTTTAGGATCTATCAAAAAAGTCAACGAGTTATCTTAGAAACTAAGAAAGATTATGAAATGTATTGCTAGTAAGCTATAAAAGTTAATAGACGTGGTAGGAGTAGTTGTAGCTTCTGTATTATCGAGTGTTAGTGACCTCATCAGTCCTGGTGTCACCTGTTCCCGTCGCTGCTGCCGGGCTGATCGTCCTTGTTGACTATTTGCTGCAACTCGTAATCCTGAACGACTTGGAATATTTTGCTCTTCGCCTGGTTCAAGTAATAGGGACTGAACTTCCGTAACGTCGACCCGATGGTTATGAGAAATACGTCTAACGGATCGGCTGGGTTCAAGTCTTGGAAGTCGTTTGAAAAACATGAATCGTCCTGCCGTTTTCTAAAACTTATGTTCGGTTTGATTTCCCTGGCTTCATGACAATCGAAGTCCGTTCGATTCGCGAACACTTCGGCCGGCATTTCGACTTCACAGGCGTTGGCTTCTTCAAGAAAATCTACGAATTCGTCATTGGTACTTGTGGTTTCGTTAAAGAATGGCAGCATGAAGGAAAGCTCTTCTTCGTATTTGTAGTTGTAGCTGCGATGATTTGGGTTCCGCAGACGGTCTCTGATCTTTCGACGCATCATGTCTCGTATGTTTATCCATCTCGATTTGCAAATGGGCGCTGTAATTGAAGACAACAGCAGATTTTAGAAATTACGAAATTACTTTTTTCTTCCGACTGATTTTGTTTTTATTGATTCTGGTTTGTTCAAATAAATATAATTGTAAATATTAAAAAAGTGCGCATATAAATCAACCTTATAATAAATATATAGTGAAATAGTTAATGTCGAATGCAGTTAGTTATGTTGAGAAATGAACATAAAATGTTAATAATAAAAACATATACAAAATCAACATATACAAAAACATATACATAAACATATACAAAAACATATACATAATAAAAACATATAACAAATACAAAAAATAAAGCATGGCAAGATGGAAACTACCTCGTCAAAATTAAAATGTTGAATATTTTAATTAACATTTAGTATGTACACAGGTAGTTTACAATGAACACGATTAGTAAACAATGAAGCGATGAATGTGAGAGGTCACATTCATTTACATTTTGTACTTTGTGCGTAAGAGTGTCTGAAATCGCCCTATTTTCCCGATCGTAAAGAAGTATTCCTACATTTATAAAAAAATATTAAATGAAAAATAAACCGATACGGGCAGGGATTCGAACCCGCGACTACTGGGAAACCAACCACCAACCAACTGAGCTACCGTATCGCTGTCCGTCTCGGTGAATTAAGCATTCTATATGTGATCGTCTTTATCGGACGGTGGTGACATCTATTAGGTTTTTTCGCTTTCTTTTTTTTTCATTCTATATTTATATAAATTTACATAAACTTAACATAGGCTATACATGTTTATAGATAATTTCAAACAAGAAGTATTCTTATTATAAATACTTATTACCAAATATTGGGAAGAAATAAAGAAATCCTAATGCTATATGTGGTCCAGAAATTCGAATTCAGGATTGATTGGTTTGCGAAAAGGCAGTTTTTGGTTAAAAGCATTTTTGTTTAATTTAATTACCAGTTTAATTTAATTCCAGATTTCATGTCGTTATTTTATTAAGATTTGCCTCAAAAATAAAAAATATTTAGATTAGACATACAAAATGTATTACTAACAATATATTTAGATATTAAAAATTCAAAATCTTTATTCATGTATTTATTCATGCATTTACGCGCACTTTTAAACCGTTAATTACCTACATTAAATTGGTCACTATGGTCAGTCCGTGAGTAAGCTACCACGAGCTCGGAATGCTGTTTTGTTGAGAAAAGCTGGCCAGAAAGAAACTTTACGTTTTACAACTACATATAAAGTATCGACAACTGCGCATCTGTACTGTCGCTTAATACTTTTGTAACAAATATTATTTTTTTATTTTCAAAAATTAATTATTAATAGCTATAACAATTGAGTAGTCGACTGTACACTGGAAGTGAGTGGGGGGGCGACGTAGCGCTGGAGATCCAGTCAGCGCTACGTAGGCCCGTCCCCATCCCTCGCAGTCCCCTCAGATAGCTTAATTTAGACTTCTGGGCAGTTTATTCCATGAACTCTGTTCCATGCCGTTACCGATACCTACTTTTCTAATATTTTAAAAATCCCTTAAGTTTTTATTTATCAGAAGAAAACTGAGATGACTTATTTTTAAATTAATATAAATATAGATTAAAAAATAAACCGATACGGGCAGGGATTCGAACCCTCGACTACTGGGAAACCGTCCCATCGCTCTACCAACAGACCTACCGTATCCAGTCGTGCGTCGGAACTATTACTATTCACAATTATTATTCATATAATATATCTTATATTATTCATTTATATTCTATAAAGTATTGTCAATGTATCGATTTTGGTTCGTATTGTTCAGTTTATTAGTTAATATCAATTATATAAAATTATGTGTATTATGTTTATGTATTAAGGTGTAATTATTGGTTTGTACGATTACAGTGTTCATAACTTTTTGCTACCTATCTATTTAGGTGCAAACAAATAGTGCATATATATGCACTAGTTGTTTTTAATTCCTAACAATATGGTTATCTGGAAGAAATCGCCTTTAGGGGATAAGACCGCCCTTTGTATTTTCCCTGTTTTTTATTTTTAAATTACATTCGTAACTGTAATATGTATTATTATGTGGTATATAATAAAGTATACAAATAAAAACCTAATAACATAAAATTAGTTCGCACTATATATTCAGACAATGTCTTTGAATAATCCATTTTATTTCATATCACAGTAGATTTAATTCAATAGGGTTGTAACTAGAGATGCGCGCAAATATTCGGTAAGTATTCGGTATTCGGCATATTCGGCATCTTTTTTGCTATTCGAATTATTAGAGAATTTCTACTATTTCTTCTTTTTCTTTTTGGCTACACAACACGGTAAAGGACTAAAAGATGAAACAAAAATTTGTGTCTTATTATATGTCAAAGAAATCCTGTAAATAATGTGTCGAACAAAAGCTTAATAATGTAGAGTAATGGCAACATATTTATTTTATTATTCCTACCCTACAATTAGTAATTAGTATAGTCCACATTTATTTTAAACCTTAAATCAGCATTTATTTTTAAATGTCAAAAAAATATTCTGACACAAACTCGAGGAGATTTACCTATTCTTGATTATTGCCGGCAGATGCTATCTTGACATAAGTGAGGAGCTTTTAGACAAACTGGAGAGCCTACAGAACTTCTGTATCCGATTCACATTTGGTCTGCACAAATATCACCATGTTTCCAATTTTTGTGCAAAACTCAAGTGGCTCCCGATCCAACGACGCTTGTTTTTAAATATTTGTACAATAAATAATATAGTAAATAAATAATATTCTAAATATTTTTAGCTACAAATCAACATAATATGTATTTATTCACCTAGCCAGAAGCCACCTGTAACATAGGTACTTGTTAGAACCTGTTTATGAAAAACAAATAATAAATCGTATAATTCCGCCGAATATTCGGTTCGGTATAAGTTAAACCCAATAGTATTCGGTATTCGAATATGATATGAAACTTCTATTCGGCGTATCTCCAGCCTATAACATTTACTAAATATTTACACTACCAAAAAGTATGTCTCCATCTTATTAAATGGTATTATTACAAAACGTTAAGAAATAATTTAATCGATTTCAAAAGAAGAACAGGTTCGAGACATACAAAAAGAAATAGGTATTAAAAGAGAAGGAATATCCAAATACTAAGCAAATATTTTTTTTTATAATACATACAATAAATATATTTTGTATTATCTACCTATATTAAACTTATTATATTGGTAAGGGTATAACCGAACTTCCTACCAGGCTCCCAATCCACTGACAACTGACAAGTCGTAACTCATAGTTGTTGTCGCAATAAAATATGTTAGGCGGAAACTACTATCACTTTAGTTGAACTGAATCAATATTATTGGACATAACATATATAGTATAAAAAATACGTAAGCAATTAAAATATCCACGTATTTAATAGTTTTTCATATGAATCAATCGTAGGACGTAGAACCAATCAAGAATGTCTTAAAATCTACTTCTATTTACAAATATGGCGCGCTTTATTGGCAACTTTAACTCACCTGGCCGATTTAAAACATCACCGATCTTCTGCCAGACGACTTCCCTGGTATCGAAATCCAAATATTTTGAATGTTTTTTGTTATAAATAATAGGATTTTCTCTGACCAGTTTCAACAATTTCAAGTCTAAAGTCTTATTAAAGGGCAACGGCATCGTGCCGGCACGCGGGACGCGTCTGAGACTGGAACGACTGCGATTTGATGTGTTGCTAGAGGTAGAGAGAAAATACCTTTAAATAATATTTAATCATCTTGTCATATTTTAAAATATATTTCAAACACGATTTATATAGTTGTAAAAAAAGAATTCTGAAATAAACCTTTTTTTACGGATTTAACTCGCGTATATTGAATTAAATTTTACTGTAAGACGAGATGTAGGTGTCCATTTCGTCTTACCGTGAACACGATTGCTGCAAAGCATTCGAAACGTCGGGTTAGATTTAAAATGTTAATTTAATTCAATATACGCGAGTTATATCCGTAAAAATAGTTTTATTTTAATGTGTAGTACTCGTGAAAACCTTAGAAAACACTATAAGAAGAACTCTACAAATACGGTATTGTAGCAATAGATTACTTTTTTTAATTATATAATTTGCATTCAATATTAAATGAAGAGGAAAAGAAATTAAAAGAAATATGCATAATATGGTAACTATTAAACAAAAAAAATTAATTCTACATTCACTCCCGCTATAATTTTATATAATGTCATACACAAGTTTAATGTAAAATTATGTAAGATTAAAGAAATGCTTATATATTTCTGGTAAATAAAAAATACAACAAATATACATTTTAATATACCATATTACATGAATACCCTTTATCTGACTACTGCTACTGTTGCTAGCAACACCAATCCGACACGAGTAGTGCACGAGACGGCAACGTCGCACCCACGTTCGACGCTCCGACAGCGATTCATACCACAGTCTACGATAAACTATTATAATATGTATTATAAACATACTATGCATGTACATCGCATTTATCTAAATTCAAATGTTATGCATATTTTCAACTGATAATAATATCAGTTTCAACATAATCGTTCCTCTTATCATCATTTTCTATTAGATTTTTAACGATAACGTCAATTCGCCACGGAATGTTAGTTTTAGACTTTTAGTAAATATTAAATTTTATAATTTATTGTAGGAAGTATACCATACCCCCATATTAACATAATTTAAAAGATTTTTAATTACTACATATATATTCTGTATATATTTCAATTGATTATTGTACGTAATAATTCATTGGCACAAACAGTAGATTGATATAAATATCATGTCGATGCTGGCACGTCGCGTCGTCGCTCGTATACGATATCGCAAGCCGTTGTATGCGAAGGACATCACCGATCGTTTATAAAATACATAGAGACAACCTGTCTTACCATGCGCTGAGATAGTAATGTGACTACTGACTTGTGAGCAGTGAGCACTGAGCAATAGTCAATATCAATGAAGTTACATTACCTGCCTGCCTTAAAAAGATATATGTAAAGTCACGGCCAAAGTGCCAAAACTCTGTCTTCACCGAGATGGACGACCAAACTACTCAAATTATGCCATTTATGTTACAAAATTGTTGGGTGAACGTAGTTTTTCATGCCTTGTTGTTTTTGTCGTCTTACCCTTTATAAAATGAAGAAAAGTTTAAAAACAGGCACTGTTGTTAAAAATTAAAATTACATATTAGTAGTCATTACAAATAAATCGCTTGCATTTTTTAAATAGAAATATGTATAATTAATTGAAATCCGCGCCATCTATAATCAAATAATCAAGTTTTAAAATTATATTATGCCATACTAAAACAAACATTCATCTAAATTCTAAATCTACTATGAGAATTATACAAAAAATATATAGTTTTAAAATCATGTATATATTTCAGTATTGTATTTCAAGTAAAACATTATTGTTTTTTAATATTCGAGTTAAATCCATAGAATTAATATAATATCTCTATGGGTAAATCAGACTTGACGACGAGCGAGATATCGATCGACGCTGTCGTGTCGCTGTCAATGTCCATGACGTATAACCCCTACTACAAAAGTCGAATCGTTCTCGCTCAATGTGATTATGTCGGTAATAAGATATTTAAAATGCATTTAATAAAAGTATTTTTATAATCATAAAATAACAGTACTTACTTAATTTTCCTTCAATTACTAAAACTAAAATAACAATATTTTAACATAACATTAAATAAAAAATACTTTAAATAATTACATTTATCTAATATGCGATTAAATAATTAATGCATATAAATAGTTTCCGATGCGGAAATCTTTATATCGTGAGGTGAGACATCGTCGTCGTGTTGCTGTTTCTGGACAATTTGCTGGAGATCGTGCTCCTGAACTACCGAGAATATTTTACTTTTAGCAAGATTTAAATGATATGGAGAAAATGTTTTCAAAGTAGCACCGATGCTTAACAAGAATGCGTCCACAGGATCAGCAGTGTCAAATTCTGTTGGCGTCGCATCTTCGTTGAACGACGCGGTGTTCATTGGATCTACTTCCTCGAAGGTTTTCTTCTTTTTCTTTTTCCTAACATTTAATTTGCAAGATCTTTTTATTTTAGCCTTTTGAACAGGTCCCTCATAATTGTCACTGTCAATAGTATGCCCATTACCACAGTCTTCATTTCCTGGATCGTTATTTCGTTCATCAGAATCAAACTCTTCATTTTGTATGGATACATCTTTAAAGTATGGTCTCAAAAATGACACTTCATTTTCATATTTGTATATTTTCGGCCGCATCCCCGTAGGTTCTAAATTTTTGCGAAGAATTCGTCTATACACATCTCTGATATTAATCCATCTCACTTTACAGTCAGCAGCTGAAACATTCGATCCACTTTAATAACTACAAAATGTTAAGTCATAATATGTATTAGAAATTAATTAAAATATCTATAAAAGTATTTATTTTTAATTTACATAGTATTTCTATAATATACTCCAATCTGTCTTAACTAAGTATCACTGTTAACCCGATCATATATAAAGTGATAAAAAAGTGATTTATCGTGTTAGGAGTTGTTAAACGTCGTAAATTATAAAAGCAAACGAGATGAACCTACCGGATCTCTTGAGCTCGTCTCCTATCTTCTGCCACGCAACTTCCCGTGCGTTGAAGTCCATGTACTTGACGTTGTTATGATCATACAGAACCGGGTTCTCCCTCACAAGTCTAATGAGATTTATGTCTAACTTCTCGTGGAACAACATGGCGTCTCGCGTCGGACGCGTCGTCTAGCGATCGTTCGTCGTCTGCGATCGATTTGTGGTGGTGTTACGATTTAGTGTTGCTAGCATTAAATATTAATGCACCGTTAAATTTTATTTAAAGGATATTTTTATAAATAAACTTGGTTATAGCACTGCTCTCCACCGGAATGAGTTTCTGATTATTAATAATTTATTTATTAGTGGAGAGCACTTATATTACAGGGAAGTTGGAGAAAAAAGTATAAAAATATATATATAATCATTTTATTTCTCATAAATATATTCTAAACGATTGCTGTGGCTACACTCAGCTCGTTGACTTCTGACTGTGAATACTTAATAAGCTAAGTACCTACATACAATTCAGTCTACATATTAACGGTTCCAGGGCTATTTAGTCTGAGCGACATTATTTTACAAAAAGGAGTTATTTACATATTTGGAAATAAAAAACGCTATTCAAAATATACTTATAACTCCATTTCGTTAAAAAAGTCGCTTCGACCAAATAGCCTTAGAACCCCCGACATTAATTCATAACTAAGATCTTACATTTTATAAAAAATACAAGTAAGGTATTAATACTGTTTTCGTAAGTTAATCATGTAGAGCTAAATCTGACGATTATATTTTTTAAAGTCTAGTTCAGAAATTAAAAAATAAACATTTATAATTCACATACGAAAACAAAAGTAAAATATTGAACTAGATATAATAGTATTATACTTTTATTAGTAACCAAGGAAGGACAGAAAGGTGTACCTACAGCTTGTCGTATAGGTATATTCATAAAAGAAAAACAAGGTATAAATCAGATAGTTACAAAAAAATATTAAAACAAAAATAAATTTAAATAAAAGCTTTATTAAATAATATAATTACAAACATAACTTATAATACAATAAACATTGTTGCAAAATAAAAAGAAATGAAAGGCAAGCTTCTACCAGCATGTTACAAGATATTTATTATTATTGCTAATATACCGTATAATTCACTCGTTCATATAAAAATATATCACTCTATATAAACTATTTGTTAGAATAATTTGCCAACTTTAGATAAAATATATATTACATACATAATATTCCATTTACGGCTCGTCGGCTGTCAGCAGTCGCCAGTCAGAACTCAGCTAATAAAGTATAAACCATCGACTACAGCGCCACCTATCCGGTGTAAGTTCAGTGACATCTTTAATTTGCGCCAGTCGAACTAACCGAAAACACTAAACAGTCGCCTCAAGCATTTTTTGAAAAACGTTATATTTATCCGCGTTCTAATTTTAGACACAAAATACGAAGATTTTTTCGTCCGGATCTAATAAGGATTTTAGGTATTAACGCCTTACTACCACAGTTTAAATTGATTTATGTTATTTATTTCAATAGAACGTCGTGTGGATTAAAAATAAGGCCGCTCAATAAATTCCCGAGGGTGTCGTGACTCCTGAAAGCCGCGCTGACTGCTGACTGCTGACTGCTGAGGGACACTAGTACACCTGGCTGATAGTTCCCTACACGTTAATCGATCATGATTTAATGTAAGAAAATAGAATTTACATATCTTATTGTAGACTCACTATAGCACTTTACAGATTTGAGAACTTGGTAAAACTTTAAATATACATATATATTTATTTATTTTCATATAAAAATGAGTTGAAAAACATAGTATAAGCAGCGTTACAATACATGTAGCTTATTATGGTTTTAATTTCTATTTGTATGATGTATATAATTAAAACTACAATTTTAATTTATTAGTAAGGCCAAAATGTTACTGTGAATTATAATTTATCATATATTTTTTCATATTAATAAAATATATTTTCAAAAATTACGACTACTTTACATAAATAACTATAGAGATGTGGCAACCGAGTCGACAAATAAATTTAGATTACAATTTTAACATTATTTAAGTTTTGGAGATATTCATCTAAAATATTTTGCGCTAAATAGTCCGGTCAAATTAGACCAAAAAATTAGGGTGAAATTACATAAATTCGCAACAAGCTGAATTTTGGTACAATTGTTCAAAACACGATTATAAACAATAGCTGAAAGTTCACCATCATTCCCGTGTGTGGAAAAATTTTTATTCAAGGTCAAATGTCAAAAAAATGAGTTTTTCGCGATTTTCAGCAAAACGGTAAGTTTTATCAGAAAAATACCTCAGACTAAAATTGTAGATCATTAAATTATCTATAAAAAATATATCAATACTTTTTTTCTCACGAGACACCGTTTCGGAGATATCGCAGTGTAAAAAGTTGTAACAGTTGCAATTGTCATCACATGCATGAGTACGTCACGTATATTCATCCCTAGAGTTGTAATATTATGTAGTATAGGTTAAAATATTTTTCTGTCGGTCATTGTAACTTGCACTTAAAATATAAAATATACATCAGCTATAACTATAAGAACTCCAACTGAAAAAACTATTTTCTTTTTAAAACCAGGAAAAGCTCAACATCAATCGGAAATATATACTTCTAAAAGCTTATTATCTTCTTTTGCAAAGAGTCAAAATCACATACTATTTCTGCATGCAATAACAGGCTGTGATCGTATCATCTGCATTTTATAGGAGGGGTAAAACGACAGTTTTCAAAATGTTTGAAAAACAAAATTTAGTTGAATGTGCTGAGGTTTTTCAAAACTGTAATTCAACTCAACATCAGATCATCACAAGTGGCATTCGCTTTCTTCTTTCGATGTACGGGGCTCCTAAAAAAACTACGTGCTTATATAAACATCGGTATGCATATTTCGTCAAAAACACCAAAAGCAAAAAACAGGTACAGTTAGCTTGTCTTCCTCCAACGTCGGCTGCTGCTCATCAACATCTTTTTCAGGTATAGGTATTACCAAGTTCAAGTGTGGCTTGGTTGTCAGAAAGACCCAACAGACTGGGGTTGGAAGTTTGTAAATAATGAATTGGAACCAGTTCCAACTTTGTTTCCACCTGCGCCGGAAAAATTGCTAAACGCAATTTTTTGCAACTGCAAAAAGGGATGCAGCGCTAAAAGTGGTTGCAAAAAAGTGGGTCTATTCTGTTCTATGGCGTGTACAAGTTGCCAAGGCAAGTCGTGCTCTAATGTTGAATCACCAACAATTGATGATACATTCGACGTCAACGAGCCGACTTGCGATACATCGTTATTGGCTGAATTTACTTGCACCCAAGACGAGGATGAACCAGAAGAAAATGAACAAGGAGAAAATCTAGAAGAAGAAGAACAAGGAGAAAATCGAGAAGAATTCGAAAATTACGACTTCGACTAATAAATGTCTGTACTTTTTTTTTATCAATATCGCTTTTTTTCTGACTAATATCAATTATTTACGATACTTTCAATTAAACTGGATAATTACTGACTTTTGGAGTAGGCCTACTGGGGAAACCACGTTAAAAAAAACGCGCTAAGTACTACCTCATAGGTGGCGTGGAAACGTGTGCATTTTATGACAATTGCAACTGTTAGAGCTTTTTACACTGCGATATCTCCGAAACGGTGTCTCGTGAGAAAAAAAGTATTCATATATTTTTTATAGATAATTTAATGATCTACAATTTTAGTCTGAGGTATTTTTCTGATAAAACTTACCGTTTTGCTGAAAATCGCGAAAAACTCATTTTTTTAACATTTGACCTTGAATAATTTTTTTTCCACACACTTGAATGATGGGGAACTTTCAGCTGTTGTTTATAATCGTGTTTTGAACAATTGTACCGAAATTCAGCTTGTTGCGAATTTATGTAGCACCGAATGTCTAATTTGACCGGACTAAAACTAATAAACCGCCGTCACTTCCTCGACACAATTCAATAACGTTACAAAGTATACAAGTCCGTCACAAACATCTTAAATAAAAGTACATATTATTTTTTATGACATTAGTAAATAGATTATAAAATTAATTGTGTTACTCGCTTTAAAATAAAAATAGAAAACATGATATATTCGTCCCCGGTCGCCAGGCCTCGTCGCACACGCGTGCGTGCGTGTGTGGTGCGTGTGTGTGCGTTTCTATATCTGGTACCAGGGCGAGCGCCGCACCCACCGCAGCCTGTAGGCGCCCTGCTCCGTGCGGATCTTGATGGAGGCTCCCTCGGCCGCCTTGACGGTCTCCTTCACCTGTGTGTATATTTGTGTGTGTTATAATAGATTATCATCAATCAACTAACATGTATGTTTTTGGTCTTAAATGTTTCATTTAGTGTACTATATGTAAGAGCTGTATTTGCGGTCACACTTACACTCTGCATCAGGTTTTGAGCGTTCCCGACCAGCATCTCGGTGGCCTCTTGGTCCTCTTCGCTGCCTGTGAGTCGTAAGTACATTACAATACACCTTCATACACCATCATACACCATCATACACCATCATATACCATTTGTTAATAAAAATTTCTTTAGAAGAATATTCAAAAACATAAGTCTTCTTAAAAATGTTTCGGATCGTTTTTTCGAGGTGAAAAGGTTTTATTAGAATTTAAAGACTATATAAAGATGATTAATTCGTTCAAAATAAACATAAATGGTGATAATTTTGATCTAACAGTTATATATATAGTAGATATACGTATTATTGTAACAGTTATATATATATATAGTAGATATACATATTATTGTACATAAGCAAAGTTAGTACCTTTATAATCCGGCATGCCGACTGAACGTTATAGCGGTCGTTAGCATACATGATACAACAAATTATTATTAATATATAAATAATAATAGACATTTGATAAGCGTTTAATGTAAGTAAAGGAAAATATATAATCTAATTGGACTAAGATTTATTAATATCACACTCCACGAATAAAATAAAATGATTAAATAAGTTATTTTTTTACATTTTCTGATTATAACAAAACCATGGAAATTTAATTGAAATAGTTTTTAATAATTCTGTTCCGTGATGTCGAAAACTTCGAAAGACTCGTTATAAGTACCGGCGTGTGAATGTAATATACAACAATGAAGTTATGTAATTCATTTAGGCAAAACAATTTGTAAAGTATGAGCTGCATGTCCTCAACAATGACCTATTGTTACAGAAGTTAGAACGGCAGAGTGGTCTCACCTTGAGCTCCCAGCATGGTGGCCTTCACGGTGGAGAGGATCTTGAGCTGGGTGCCGATGGTGGGGATGCGCTCACACACTTGCAGGAGATTCTGAAGGAGGAATAGAACATGACCACCAGACGACCACCGGTGACCACCGACCTACCACGGCTACCGTCGCTCAATACACGAGTACATGAATGGGAATGCCTTTATTGTAATAAAATTTTATTAACCTGTTTTAGGACCTATTTCAGAAAGCTCTGTTAAATTTTTAAATCGATGTAATCAGACCCTCTAACGGAACGAGGACGGAAAAGGTAAAGGTAACTTGTTAACCAATGTAATGGATCATTGTTTCAAGTACAGTAATGAGTTATCTCCTAGTATTGTACTCACAGTTCTAATTCTCTTGTCGGTGCACTCCAGAGCTAGTTTCTTAGCGAGGCGAGTGACTTCCTCCGAAGCCTCCGCTATGGCCTTGGCCGTCGCTATCAGCTCCCGTTTACTGCCTGGAATGGACCTGGGGTTACCATCTCATTCAGGAGCTGGAGTGGTTTGTACTTACTGGATACGAACACGGTATAGGTATGGGAAGGTGTGTGATCTCGTGTCGGATGATTTTTTTAAATATATATGTTCGTACATGAATATAAGTCGCACAATTTTCTCGCATCTATAAATATTATTTAACAACATTGTTAAAATCATATTTTGATATCATGATCGGTAAATAGTTTGTTATAAGATTTAATCCAATTATGTTAATAAACACGAAGCAATTCTCACACTTTAAATGTAACAATGACACAGGCCGGTGGCCGCGACGCGACGGCTCAGTGGCCGCAGTGTCGGTGCAGGACGACGGTCGCAAGTTCATTATAATAACACAATTATATACAACTTACCGCTAAGGTTCAAAGCCACTTCTATCCAGAAAGAAGCACGGACAGACATATAATTAGCATAGCATATATTACAATTAGCGTAAAGCAAAATATACAGCGTCTTTAATAAAATAACGATTGAAAATAGAGTTTCGTGTTTTGAACTCAGATGTAATTGAGATTCCTCACGAGCCAGTTACCACCAGCACTAGCCACCGCCGCAGCATCCCCGGTAGTTGTGCTAGTGTTAGATGATAATAATAATTTGAAAATTTATTGATGACATTGTTTTTTTTAATTGTTAATACTGAAGAATAAAGAATGTTAAACGATCAATGAACCTGCTGTTACGGTCCTATTATAAATGAAACTTGTATTCAGAGAGAAAAGTGAGACGAGGAACTTCTACACCCTAGTATGTAATAAATATTAGGAGATTAAAAACATTTATAAACACGTACAAAAACCGAAGATACATCGTATTGATTGCAAAAAATGGTACATAAGTTAGTGAGAAAAAACTGGTTTAGAACACCGTGACACTGCCGGGGCAAGTAATAGTAGTTTAGTTACAGGCAATTATGATTTGACTTTTCTTTTATAAATATTAAAAACGAAACAGAGATTTTTATTATTTAATACAAAAAATGTTTTTAAAAATGTAATAAACCCCGGGTACGAAGACATCTAAAAAGGATAAAAATATTTTTTTATATACTTATTGAATTCATTGCGTCAGGGGACCGTTGTACGTACGACGACGATGGTGTCTATTTTAAACGATCAATTTACGAAGTTTTTATTTCTTTATTTGCCTTGGTAACTTGTATTTCCTTTCGTTGCTTTATTAAGCGGTTCCCGAAAGCAACGACTTCAATAAGTACATAACTATATTATTTTTATCATTTTTAGAGGTCTTTTTGTATCGGGAACTGTGCACCAATAAAACCTAAATATCTTGTCCGTTTCGATTTCGAACCAAACATAGCTAAGAACCATCTCTACAAACCACGCTTTCGATTTAAAGAAAACCGCAATCAATCCATCCATTCGTTTGGCTGCTAGAAAGCCACAGACACACAGATACACGGGACAAACTTACAACACAATTCTTTTGGAGTCGGGGGTTAAGAAATAAATTAGGTTTCGATTTGTTGCAAAGCGCAGAGTGTACAAGTACAGCACTCGATTAATAAAGTGTCTTTCCTCGTCTCGCCCGGAATTTGATGAAAATTACTCAAAATCAATTGAATATGAACAGTGAGACATACAGACGATAGATGAAAATGTGATACCTCTACAATTGTATGATAGTGATGGGGTCATCTACTCCGAGAACTGTAATGTGAACTCCCTCTAACATGAACCTCCCATACCCTTGGAGTCGGAGCGCACGAGGTCCGAGAGGCGCGCCATGAGGATGGCCATGCGCTTGGCCGCCGCGATGATCTCGTTGTCCTTCGACGACCACTCGCGCACCGCCTTGTGGAGGTTGTGGGCTGCCACCTGCCGCGGACCACATGGCCAGGAGTTAACAACTGAAAATCCTTTGTAAACTCGAAGTACTTACACTAACGGCACGCTATGAAGGCCGTTTTGACATATATTATATATTAGAATAGTAGTGCCCGTTGGAAAGTTAACCTGATTAAAAAGGTTATATAAAACGAAAATATAAATGTTTACTTAATATATTTGAACGAACTGAATTGTGGAATAAAAAGGAATATACTACTTTATATGCAAACAAGAAACATGAATAAAAATAAAAAACACCAAAAAAGGTGCCACAAAAGAAGTGGTGCTGGCCAGCGATCCTATGTGAGGATCGTAAGGGATTTCATTTAAAAAAAAAATCAATTTTGAGAACCAAATGCCGAGTTATGCGGTAAATAAGTTACCAATATCTTATAAAAATAAAAAATAAATGTTCGCGACACCCTAATATATGTAGTTTAGAAATTAATTTAATAAATAAATTTTGGGTCCTGTTATTATATTCGATAAAATTTATGAATCTCTGCTCATCACTATCCTCAATAGAGTACCGTAATTCATTCCGTCAAAGTTGTTATCAATTAATACGGACCTTCATGAGCGGACAAAAGTCAAAACGGCCATCATAGAGTGCCGCTACAGTAAATTATCATAACACTAGAAGTCACGTATGGAGTATCGGCTTTTACCATTTGCAACATAAAGAGACGGTCAGTTCATCGAGGAGTATCCCGAAGAAGTTTTCAAGTTGAATCCTGTGGCATATTTCTATTATCACATTGAGCGCCACCGCCTACATTCCGGATGCTTGACGTTGTCGAACAATGGGTTCTTAAGGAACTGTTTTTGGTGATGTTTTGGTGATTAGTTTATAAACAGCCGGATTTCCAACTCACCAATATAGGCTGACTGGGATGCGGCTGTCGCCTGAAGATGTCCTCTCCCTCGTCGTCGGTGTCGGGCGGCGGCGGGCGCGGGGGCGGGGCCAGCGTGGGGGGTGGGGGGCGGGGAGGCGCGGGGACGGCGGCGGACGGGCGCGGGGCGGATAGGGTGGACAGGGCGGGCGGCAGCGCGGGGGGAGACGGGGGCGCCGGGGCGTAGTGACGGGACAGGGCGTCTTCCACGCCGCGAAGCGACTGGATTATCTGAAAGGGACGGTTTCGATTCGTTTGTGTTTAGACAATTCGTAGATTAGGTGCGGTACATAAAGTTCTGTTGATGAACCCGAGCAACTTTTACTGCAAGACAGTGTTTTTATGTGGTGAAAAATAAGAAGACTACACCCGCACCTCTCCGTTGGCCAACCTCCAGGCGGGTGCTGCGCCCCCCTGCCCGAGCGCCACGCTCTTGGCCGCGCGCACGGCGGGCGCGAGGGCGGCCTGCAGGCGGTGCTGGGCGGCTCCCAGGGCGGCTCCGAACTCTCCGTCCTCGGTGTTGTCGCGCTCTCGACCCGCCACTAACAGCACGCGGTTCGCTAGCCTGGACGAAATCGGGTCTTAGAGTGAAAACGGGTGTCGAAATAATGATGGAAATCCTACATTAATATACATATTGGTGAAGGTACCTGGCGATGGCGGAAGTGTTGTCTACCATCTTTTGGGAGTCGTCGTTCCGGATGGCGTCCTCGCATAGGTAAGTGTGTTTTTGAATCAATTCACCTGAAAGAAATCGTATGAATGAGCTCGGATTTATTTGACCTCGGCCGGAAAACTATATAATCGACATATTTCTAAGAAAGAAGTACTTTCAATCCCTACAGATGATCTCTCTGTACGTGGATGAAATTTTGAATTCTCCTACCGTTCATTGTTATGGTGTTGACAGGGGTTGTTATATCTTCCGGCCGTGTCGAATTCTCTCGACAGAACGTCGACGAGTGTCTAAAGAAACTTGTTTCTTTTAATTTAGACTTCCCTTCATAAAGTTTCGAAATGAGTTAAGCTGAACCTTGTTCCAGTTATTTTTTGTCCCCAGAAGACAGAGGTTTGAACGTTTCCCAATAACGGAAATTATTGGCTGTTATTCAAATACAAAATATCTTCATTCAAGTAGGCATTTAGACGCACTTTTGAATCGTCAATTATATTAAATTGGTCAGTATAGCCAGTCTGTGAGTAAGCTACCAGTCAGCTCGGAATGCTGCTCTGTTGAGAAGAGCTGGTCAGAAACTCAATAGTTGCTCTTTTTAAATGAAATTTAACAATGTTTGACTTATACATTATAACACCACCCCTGCAGATGAGTTAATGACCCAAGTTCGATCATTTCGACCACACATTTCGATAAAACAAAAATTCTGGAATGTTGTAATATAATTTATTTACTAATAAATACACTTTTAATTTTAGATTTAAAATAAAAAAAGAAGATCTAAGATATCTTGTGGAACCATATTATATATGCGTACACTCAAACCCATGAAGTATTTGTTAACTTTTTGAGTTGTAGCAATTTTGGCGTTTCGAGCCCATTTTTATTTCTTGTATTGATCGATGTCTGTCGATGTTTTTAATATAAGCATTTAAATTTTGGCGTATATATAGTAAGTTATTAAAAATGTATTGAGAAGCGACCATAAGAATACCGATTTCTTTATTATACAAAACAGGGTAATGCTTGACTACATTCCACCTGATGGTAAGTGAAATGTAGTCTTAGGCGGTAACGCGCATTAACCTAGCAACCTATTCACTTCTCTCTTCTCTTGAAGACACCCACATTATATTTGGCCGGAAATACCGACACAGGCAAATTGTTTCAGTCCTTCGCTGTACGCACTAAAAAAGACGAAGCATAGCGCTTCGTTCGGACAGGTGGAGTGTCCTCAACGTAGGGATGGATACCTGCTGTGCGTCGGGACGTTCGGTGATGGAACAGGGATGGCGGAATTAAATCGTGTAATTCTTGCGCACACTCACCAAAATGTATCTTATAGAATTTATTAACCGCCCCCTTGGTCGAGTCGCAAGCAAATAATTTGCTTACTTAGGGGTTAGATCAATGTGTTATGATATTATTCTTTCTTTCTTTCTTTCTTTCTCTCTACAGAACAAACTAGACAATTTATAATATTGTTATTCTTTGACAACCAGTGCTCTGTAATGCACAATAAACTAATGTTATATTTTTAAACAACCAGTTCCACTTAAGATTCCTTGCCACCTAAGCCTTGTATATTTTGATGGATAATATTAAACAGCTTAGGCTTTGCCTTATAATTTAGTTTAAAATGGAACGCTTATGGTCTGTCAGTACTACATTATTTAAATTACATTTATTTTTTCGTTCCATTCCTTACTAGGCTTTGCCCGCGGCTTCGCACGCCATAAATTCATAGTTAAATAATTACACTTTCCTTTTTTTTGTATTGGCTTCTATATTAGATACTAGGGGTCGCTCGCGACTTCGTCCGCGTGGTTTTTAGTGTTGCCGCCGAGTTCCATACAAAATTGATATTTAAAACCCTTAAGGGTGGAATTTAAAAATCTTTTCTTAGTATACCACTACGTAGAAAAACAAATGTATCCTCCAATTTTACTATCTCTACGACCTGCGGTTTAGACTGTATGCTGACTGACTTAGTTATCTAAGTCAGTCAGAATTAGATTAGATTATATTAAATTTGCAGCATTTTTCATTGCTGCTTAACTTCTATTAGTCACAGCGAGATGATATATACCCTATAGCCTTCCTCAATAAACGGACTATTCAACACAAAAAGAATTTTTCAATTCGGGCCAGTAGTCTCAGAGATTAGTGCGTTCAAACAAACAAATTCTTCAGCTTTATAATATTAGTATAGACTGTATTTTTTTATACCTCTCTTGTTCTTACTTAAACGTCCATTTAAATACTTTTTACAAAGCACATAATAACCATTTTAACCATATATATCACACTTATAGATTTTCATCGAAAATAATCAAAACATGACATGTAAACTTGAGGAATTCTAAGCCATACAATCGACGTTTTTTTGACCATCAACTTGCAAGTCTGGTTTTATAAAACAAAAAATATATATATTTTTAAATGCTAAATAATATGTATTAGACATTCAGTTAGCTATATACATTAACAAAATTTTCAATACTCAACATTCACAAAAACCATTTTTAAGACGGTTTGCACGGTTCCATGGCATAGTGAGCCGGCGGACCCTAAGAGATAAACATGGAACATCACGGACTTTTTTGTAAAACTTTTTAAGGTATACAATACTTAGTACATTATTTTGTTCTATCTATCTCGTTGAGTTCAGCCAGCGTTTGCAATGTAAGCGCAAAACAATGTGTTTGTTTACGACTTCGCATTAGAAATCTTTAAATTATCAGTGGTTCTCTACTATATTAAGCATGTTATTATACATATGAACCTTCCTCTTGAATCACTCCATCTATTAAAAAACTGCACCAAAATCCGTTATGCAGTTTTAAAGATCTAAGCATACATACAGACATAGGGACAGACGCGAAAAGCGACTTTTGCTTTATACTATGTAATTATAACGAAGTTTTTTTAAATTAAATGCTACTGAACTAGCAATTTGAATTTGAAATAATATAGAGGCAGATACATTGTTATTGGTCCTGAAGTCTAGACCTATGTCTAGGACCAGTCACCTTCGTCTTTTTTCGACTGAGAGTTACTTTTTGGGCGGGGCAGTCCCCACAGTGTTTTTGAGTACGTCCTCGTCGTCTGCCCTGGAAATCCCTACTTGGTGCGCGGTAACGCAGTGGCCAGTAGTGGAGCCAAATCTCAAGTGACAATACTGTGTGGAATAGGAGTGAAAAATATGAATAGTGAGGTGAATCCCGTGTCCCCCGGGACTCAGCACGGCCCTTTTCAGGGCCAACCTAACGGCCCTTCTCAGGGCCAACCTAACGGCCCTTCTCAGGGCCAACCCAACGGCCCTTCTCAGGGCCAACCTAACGGCCCTTCTCAGGGCCCACCCGGTCCTTCAGGACCAGTTATAGTGCCGCCTAGGAGTGGAAACGTGTCGCCTTTTTTCGTGAGGCCAAGCGACCTCACGGAAGAGGAGATGACGGACTCGACGGTGGCCAGCGATGTGTCAAATACGTACACGCGCAAACGCCTGCGGGCTCGTGTGTCCGGGTCGTCGAGCACTTCGACGATCAAGGAGGCAAAGTCCAAGCGCGGCTGCGGCCGTGGTAGCGGGCGCACCCAGGCAGGTGGCCGTCGTGCCGTGTCGACGTCATCTGACCCAGCTGCGGCCAGAGAAAAACAGCAGGAGGCCGAAATCTTGGCTAAAGGCGTGAAGCACGCCAAAGAGGCGCGCGCCAGGTTTTTGGCGGCTAGGAATACCCCAGCCGCCAAAATGGAAATGGAGAGGATGGCCTACCTCTTAAGCAAACAGGCTCAGGTGGAGGTGGACACAATCATAACCGTGGCCACCCAATCGTCGAAGCTGCCGAAGGCATGCCAGACGGCCTTAAAGGCGTCGGCGGTAGCGCTTCGGGAGATTGTGGCGGAGGCCATGAACCGAAGCGCCTCTGAGGAGGTCCAGCGACTTGAGGCACAGGTCACTAGCCAGAGCCTCGAGATCGCGGCCCTCCGGGAGGAACTGAAGGGGCTCCGCCAGCCCCAGAAGGGGAAGGCGACGACGTCGCAGGAGCTGCGGGAGGCGCTGCGCGAGATCGCGCAGGAGGAGCGCGCCTTCACTCGCGCCTGCCTAGCGGCGTTGGAGGACCGCCTCCTCCCGGCAAAGACCGTTCGGCCGCCGCTTGCGGCTGACAGGCGCTCTGAGGCGCCGACCTCGGTGCCGGCCCCAACGCCTGCTCCAACTTTCGCCGCTACGGCGGCAAAAAAGAAGAAAGGGGCCAAAAAGCAGGCCGCTCCCATTGCCACGGTTGCTTCGGCTCCCGTCCCGACAGTCCCGGTCGCTGGGCCGTCCGGTGTTGAGCCGATGGAGATCGGGTTGCCCTCGCAGGAGGACCCGATGCTGCCATCGGCCACCGCGGCCAATGAGTGGACACAAGTCAAAAGGAAGGGGAAGAAGAAGAAGGCTTCCTCAGCGGCGCATAAGGGGCCTGCCAATAAGGCAGCCCCCGTTCCGGCCTCGAAGAAAGGCCGGAAAAAGAAGACGGCCACGAAGACAGCTGCCGTGGTCGTCACCATCTCCCAGGAGGCCGCGGCCGCGGGCGAGACCTACGAGTCGGTCTTTTTAAAAGCCCGACAAACGGTCCGCCCGGCCGAGATGGGAATCGAGCGGGTGTCGTGCAGAAAAACCCAGACGGGAGCTCGGATCTTCGAGTTCCCAGGGGCCGACCGGAACCAGCAGGCCGACGCCTTCGCCGCCAAGATGGCGGAGGCTATTTCAAATGTCGCCAAGGTGACGAGGCCGGTGAAGACCTCGTCCTTGGTGCTGATGGAGCTGGATGACTCCGTCACTAAGGACGAGGTAGCCGCCGCCGTAGCGGCGGCGGGGGGTTGTGGCGTCGCGGACATCAGGTCTGGGGAAATCCGGCCTGGCAGCAGGGGTATGGGCCGCGTCCGGCTGCAGTGCCCCGCTGTGGCCGCCGAGGCCGTCCTTAAGAAGGGGCGGCTTCTCATCGGTTTCAGCTCGGCTGTGGTCCGGGCTGCAGAGGAACAGCCGAGGCGCTGCTTCCGGTGCTTCCTGCCCGGGCACGCCCGGCCGTGCTGCCCATCGCCGGTGGACAGGTCCGACCTGTGTTTCAGGTGCGGGCAGCCTGGCCACAAGCAGGCCGCCTGCGCAAAGGACCCCCACTGCGCTGTGTGCTCGACCAGCGGAAGGCCGGCGGGACACGTCATGGGGGGGGCTAAATGCAACCCCCCCGCCAGGAAGGGCAGGGAGCAGGCCACAGTGCGGCCAGCCTCTGCGGATGCCCAGGTTCCGCTGGGCTCCTCTGACGGTGCGATGTCCCAATAATGTCAGGACCGGGACATCGCACAATAATGCAGATTAACCTCAACCACTGCATAGCGGCACAGGACCTCATGAGTCAGGTGCTAGCTGAGTGGTTGGGGGATCTTGCCGTGGTCGCCGAGCCTTATTTCATTGCAGCCAGCTGGCTGCAAGACAATACCGGAAGGGTGGCCATCGCGCCGCGACCCTCCACGGACTCCCCTCCCCTCTCGCTCATCGAGAGGGGACATGGATACGTGGCCGCCGCGTGGGGGGATGCCGCTCTCCTGGGCGTCTACTTTCCCCCAAGTCGCCCGCGGTTGGAGTTTGAGAGTTATCTCCAATCTCTGACCGCGGCGATTGCGCGTATAGGGAGGAGCAAGGTCGCAGTTTTGGGCGATTTAAATGCCAGATCTGCGGCCTGGGGGTGCAAGGATACAAACGCCTGTGGCTCAGCTCTCGAGTCGTGGGTGGCGTCGAACGGGTTGGTGCTCCTCAACAGGGGGACAGTGCAGACGTGCGTGCGGCACAACGGGAGCTCGGTGGTGGACGTTTCGTTCGCCACCCCAGCCCTGGCCGCCGAAGTCTGCACCTATCCGACCACAGGTACATTCGGATAGAGTTCTCCACCCAGAGTCCACGGTCGGGGGGGCGGGGAAAACGGTCGTCCCTGCCGCGGTGGGCCCTGACGCGGTTAGACCGCGACGCGGCCAGGGAAGCGGCGATCATACAGGACTGGTTCGCTCCGCCTGCAAGTCCGAATATGGACGTCGACGCCGCCGCCCTCCGGCTGAGGGAGGCGATGACTGAGGTGTGCGATTCCAGCATGCCTCGGTCCCGCCGGCCGCCTCCCAAGCGCGCGGTGTACTGGTGGTCAGCGGAACTCGCCGACCTCCGGGCGAAATGCGTGGTCGCGAGGAGGTCCCATGTGAGGGCCCGCCGCCGTCGCCAACGCGATGCCGCCAATGCGGACCGCCTCCATACCGCCTATATGGAGGCCCGCCACGTCCTAAAAGTGGCAATCCTGAAGGCCAAAAAGGCGGCGAGGGAGGAGATGCTAGGGGGGCTCGACAAAGATCCCTGGGGCAGGCCGTATCATGCGGCACGTAATAAGCTGCGACCGATCGGCCCCCCCGTCGTCGAGTCCCTCGAGCCGGCGCTCCTGTCGGAGGTAGTCCGGGGGCTGTTCCCGGACCGATCGGAGGAGTTCGTCCCTCCTCGGATGGCTCCACCTCGGCGGGTGGGCCCTCCGGCCGACACCGGTTTCGTCCCGGTGTCGGAGGAGGAGTTTTCCTCGGCGGCGCTCCGCCTCCGAGGAAAGAAGACGGCGCCGGGGCCTGACGGGGTGCCGGCGCGGGTGGTGGTAATAACCACCAGCTTAATGGAGCGACGCTTCCGGGACCTCTTCGACCGCTGCTTTGCGTCTGGGAGGTTCCCAAGGGTGTGGAAGGAGGGAATTTTGTGCCTCCTCCGGAAGCCGGGGCGGCCGGCGGATTCTCCTGCCGGATATCGGCCGGTCGTCCTCTTAGACGACGCGGCCAAGCTCTTTGAGTCCGTACTGGCAGCACGGCTCAGGGAGCACCTGAGGGGGACTGGCCCGGACTTATCCGAGGCCCAGTACGGGTTTCGGGCGGGTCGGTCCACAATAGACGCGCTCCAGGAGCTGAAGCGCGTCACACAGGAGGCGGTGGCGGCTGGGGATGGCGTGTTGGCTGTGTCGTTTGACATCGCCAATGCTTTCAACACCATCCCCCACGCCACAATTAATGAGGCACTCAAATACAATAGGGTGCCTCCATATTTGCGGGCCCTGCTGGCGGACTACCTCCGGGAGAGGGAAGTCCTGTTCGTCGGCGGGGACGGCCGCATGAGACGGCATAGGGTGCAGTTGGGTGTTCCGCAGGGGTCGGTCCTTGGGCCACTCCTGTGGAACGTCGGTTTCGACTGGCTCCTCCGGGGCGCCCTCCCCGATGGAGTGGGTGTCATTTGTTATGCCGATGACACCCTTCTCACGGCGCGGGGGAGAACGTTCGGGGAGGCAGTCACCCTGGCGTCAATTGGGGGGACCCTGGTTGCCGATCGGATCCGGCAGCTGGGGTTGAAAGTGGCGCTACCAAAGACCGAGGCCCTATATTTTCATGGGCCGCGGCGGGGTGCGCCACCTGACGCCCATATCATGGTGGGCGTCGAGAGGGTGCGGGTGAGTGCCACCATAAAATATCTGGGCCTCACCCTGGACGGGCGGTGGAAGTTCCGAGAACACTTTCGTGAACTTTCACCGCGCCTCCTAAAGGCGGCAAGGAGCCTAAATTGGCTTCTCCCGAACATGGGAGGGCCAGCCACAGCATGCCGGCGCCTCTATGCCGGCGTGCTGAAGAGCATGGCCCTCTACGGCTCCCCCATATGGGCGGACGCCCTGAAGGGGTACAACCAGGCTCACCTGCGTAGGCCCCAACGGGCCATCGCACAGAGGGTGGCGCGGGCTTACGCTACGGTGAGCCATGGTGCGGCTTGCGCCATGGCGGGCACTCCACCATGGCACTTGGAGGCCGAGGTGCTATCCGCCGTCTATCACTGGACGGCGGACAAGAGGGCGCGGGGAGAGCGCCCCGCACCGGAGGAGAGGGCCGCCGTCCGGCTGGCGGCCCGCGAGAACGTTCTCCGCCAATGGATGGCGGAGATGGCCGAAGCCAGATTCGGGCGGTGGAGCCTGGACGCGATCGGTCCAGTCGTGAAGGAATGGTCGGAGAGGGGGCACGGTTTCCTCACGTACCGGTTGTCGCAGGTTCTTTCCGGGCATGGTTGCTTCGGGAAGTTCCTGCACCGGATAAAACGTGAGGAGACCCCGGCGTGCCACCACTGTGGCGCGATTGCCGATTCGGCGCAGCACACCCTGGGCGAGTGTCCGGCCTGGGTGGAGCAGCGCCGACGACTCCAGGAGTCGGTAGGCCCGGACCTAACGCTGCCTGCGGTAGTTACCGCCATGTTGGGCAGCGAGGAGGTCTGGGTGGAGGTGGCCTCCTTCTGTGAGGAGGTCATGTCGCAGAAGGAAGCGGCGGAGCGGGCGCGCATGGACGATCCCCTTGCGCCCCTGCACCGCAGACGTCGAAGGGGCCGGAGAAGACGGCAATTTGAACTTCTCCAGCCTGGTGGTGGCCAGTGGGCAGGGGGTGTGGGGACACTCCCGCCCACATTGAACAGGTCACCACCCGCGTCGGGTGGGAACGACCGGGCGCTCCTGGTCGCTCCCACAGGCCCCCCCACTCAGCTAGGGGGGCAGGTGGGGTCCGTCGTGTAATAGACGGGCCGTCGCCGGCGGGGTCGTGGATGAAGGGCTAGCCGTACCCACGACTCCACCAATAAGGCGAGGAAGGAGCGCCGCGGGGTTTTTAGTGGGTACACCGTTTTCGGGAGTCCCACACACGCCCCTCGCTTCCCCCGCGAGGGGTACGGTGCGTAAGGCATTTTCCCCGCGGAAACAAAAAAAAAAAAAAAAAAAAAAAAAAGAGTTACTTTTGGGCGCTGAACGGAGCGTATGGTCCAGGGAGATGGTCCAGGGAGATGGTCCGGGGAACAGACGTTATTAAATGTTTGTACAGCACGGTATCACGATTTTGCTTGGCCCTAATTTGTCTCAGTGGGTTCTCAACTGGGTGGGTGTGGGTCAAAACAATATTTGATCAACTAATTACATACCTGCAGTTCTAACAAAGTCAAGCGGGTCCACCGCTTGGTCGCAGAGGTCTCTACAGCGAAGTACGGCGTCCGAGTATTGAGACTTGAGATTATTGAAGTGCTCTTCTGCTACCTACATTACAAATGAGAATGTTTTGATGTAGTTTTTTATGTAAATTTTGTGTTTCTATCGGTGTGACGATAAAGTTTATTAATTTTACTAAATATAATTCAGATACTATTTCCTCGATGCGTCTACTTTACAAATTTCTTTCTTTTTGAATATTTAAATACCTACTTTGCTTTCCGGATAAAGTAGACGTATTTTGCCAGCACGGACGAGTTGAGGTGATAGTTTCTCCACCTGTGATAAATTATAATTATCTTATAATTATATTAATTATTGTATAATTATCTATAATGGTAAATCAAATGAAATTACAGTAAGTGAGCCAAATTCACCAAACTCTATTGTATTATAATAATTGTAAACATTTTTTAATAACGGTAAATTTATTCAATTTAGGATAACATATTGTTAGCCTTTATACATGTAGTAGTTTGGTTTTGACTAAAAATAAAGATATAAGTTGTTGATTTGACTAAAACAATTGAATCTCTGTATAGAAGTTTAATTGATAAAATAAATGTAATATTGAATACTGATTTGACTAAGAATAAGAAGTATATAAATCGCAGCTCGTTTGAGAGAAGGCATTGTGAAATTGGGAGTACAAGTTGTGGGGTGGTGCTATTGTGATAAAAGTGTAACAGTTATAATAAACCGCTGAGTGTGAGATCGAGAGACTAAGTTGTGTAACAGTGATAGTTAAGAGTCTATATGGTAAACAGTTTAGTGTATTTGTGAACAGTGTCATAAAGTGCTTTAAAGAATAATAGGACTGTCGTTGGTAAGAGAGTTCTAATGATATGCCTAAACAAACAATGTTGATAGTGCAAAACAAATAAAATAAATGGTGTATAACAATGTTAAGCTTTTTAAAAGTTTAAATAAATAAAATTGAAAATATTTTTAATACCAACTGAAGATTCAAAATTTACTGACAAGCAAATGTATTTCTGTATGGAAACTTTCGTAAAGAGTCTGCGTCTAAAAAAATAATACAACAGGGACGGGACATTAGAGTACACAATTGCGATATTTAAATAATATAATATCACCTCGGTCAACATACACAGTCACATCCTAGTATTACCAGTCCGTTAGTCCGTACCTGTAGGCCGTGTATGTGTGTGTGTGTGTGTTCTGGTGATTTTTTTGTAATTAAACTTTCGTGAACCGTAATGATTATTAAATATGTATTTATTCGGCTATTTTCACGTAATTTAATCGGAATTTTGACCCAATAGTTTCGAACCGAATAGTTAGTGCGTATGTACGTGTATATTCGTATATATGTTCGTGTATATATGTGTGTATGTTAGTATGTATGTTCCTGTATATGTTTGTGTATATTCGTGTGAATGTTTGTGTACATTAGTGTGCATGTTCGTGTATGTTTGTCTATTTATTCGTGTGAATGTTTGTGTACATTAGTGTGTATGTTCGTGTATGTTTGTCTATATATTCGTGTGAATGTTTGTATATGTTGTGGAGACCTCGTGTGCGTGGTGCAGCAGCTGGTCGGCCAGTCTCTTGTGGTGCCTGAGGTCGGCGGCGAGTAGCGCGGCTGCGGCGGCGGCGCGCGAACTGAACGACGACAGCGACGCTGACTTGTCGTGGAAGTTGCCCTCGCGGTTGGGGGTTCCTTGAATGATGGGGAGGTTCGATAACACTCACATTATATTGACCGTCGACTTAGCTGTGGATGAGTAGAGTCACACGACATAATTGACAATGTATCTTAGAATCTGTAATTTATGATATAAATGATTGTCTTGATACTAAACGTTCCGCAGTACGTACCCTCGGGTGCGTTGACGGCGTCGGTGAAGTGTCTGAGCGGCGCGCCCACGTCGATGAAGTCCTCGACGATGCGGTGGACGACCGCGCGCTCCAGGCCCCGCTTGAGGTCGTGCAGCTTGTCCGTCAGTTGACTGAAGGATTTCATCAATATTACAATATGCTGCCGCAATGTGGACGCTTCGAGCCTGTCGATTATTTCTTTAGGAGAGGTTTCGGTGATATCGTTTCAGTTGTATCAAAAGTCGGCGACTTCGATGGTGATGCTAATGCATTTTTAACCCTCGACCCAAAACTAGAGGTCTTATAAGTTTGACCTGTCTATCTGTATTTCTGTATTTATCAAAGTAGTAGCCGAACACGTGAACTTAAACGAGTGAAATAAGTATGTTCGTAGGTTCATTTAGTACAACATAGAAATAAATATATATATTTAACAAAATCAGAAAAAAAAATGAATAGAAAATTTAAAATTAATATATTTACAAAAGGACGTCTAAAAATGATAAAAATAATACTATTATGTACTTATTGAAGTCGTTGGGTCGGGGGACCGCTTAATAAAGGAAAAATTAAAAATGCGAGTGCGTTTCCAAGGTAAATAATGATATAACTATATCAAATCGGTCAAGTCCTCAATCATTATCTCCGAAACTTTTGTAAAATAGACACCATCGTCAACGTACGTACAACGGTCCCCCGACCGACGACTTCGATTAGTACATAATAATATTATTTTTATCCCCTTTAGGCGTCCTTTTGTAGTACGATTTTTTTTATTTTTATATGTCTATGATCTATACGTATTTGACAGACATCAGCAAATACTGAAAGCAACATAGACCCAACCGTGCGAGGGCGCCGGCCTCCTCGCAGTGTCCCTCCCCGGCCATGCAGAGGTCCGCCAGCTGGTCTGCCAGCCGCTGCACTTCTGAACACAGCTGCATTATCTCCGCCTTCTCGCGGCCCTGGAGGTTGTCCGCTATCTGGTTTTCAATGTTATTTGAATAAAACATAAAAATACGAATAGTTTATTTTTAGTAGACTAGCCTTCGAACATATGTCGTTACATATGTTTGAAGGCTAGTCTACTACTATTACTAGTTTGACGTTTTCTAATAATCATTTAAAATAAAAACATTACGTTTACATTAATATTTCTCTATCATAACAGACCTATGGCTATATATAAAATAAATGCGAGTTCGAAAATATCTTTAATTATGCATATAATATAGCAAGGTTAAACTTTTTGAAGTTTAAATAAGTACACACACACTATTACATCGTAGATAAAATATAAAACACGATACCCTCTGCCCCTGAGACACGATGCTGTTGATGGCCCTCTGTCCCTCGACTCTGAGGGCGGGCTCGCAGGCGGGGTGCACCAGCCACTTGTGAGCCGTTTCCAGTCTGGTCAAATTTAAAATAAACAGATGACGATTACTGTACTCATTCACACCGTATGAAAATAAAATACGTTTACCTCAAGCTACTTAAAAAGGCCAAGTAGAAGACAAAAAATATAGAAAGACCACATGTTCCGAGTCATCGCATCCTCACCTGGCCGCCATGGTCTTCCCTCCTTGCTGTTTCTCTGCGGCGCGCACTCCGTCGTTCACGATGCCCTCCATTTCTTTCAATTGTGACTTCAAGCCTGTTGCTAAGTTCGATGCCTACAAATTACAATGCCTACATTATAGAAATATTGTGTATTGGTAATTAAAGTAAGTAATGTAGAAGTGATGAGTATTAAGATGAGTTAAAGATATCATATGAGAAATCTAATTCTTCAGTTTCAGACCTTTGGTTCTCTCCCGCGACCGTACTGTCGCTCGTCACAAAGTAAATCTGCATTAATGCCGCCGGCTCTGAAAAAAATATATGGAACTATAGAAAACATACACACAGTTGCGTTTGTACCTGGTGAAACGTCGCAGTCGCTTGGCTGAGTCGAAGTATGTACGTAGAAGCGTAGGTGTGCCTTTAGTAACTTAAAAGCCAGAGACTCCCTAAGGGATGTTTTGGTTTATCGAAATGTGTGGAACTTGGGTCCTTGACTCATCTGCAGGGTTGATGCTATAATGTATAAGTCAAGCATTGTTAAATTTCATTATAAAGGAACGACTGTCGAGTTTCTGGCCAGCTCTTCTCAACAGAGCAGCATTCCGAGCTGGTGGTAGCTTACTCACAGACTGACTATACTGACCAATTTAATGTAATTGACGATTCAAAAGTGCGTGTAAATAGCTACATGAATAAAGATATTTTGAATTTGAATTTATAGTCGTAGAGGGTATAGGTATTTGTGTGTGCATATAGCCGTAGAGGGCGTATGTGTATGCATATCTTCGTAGAAGTCGTATGTGTATGCATATATTCGTAAAGGCCGTATGTGTATGCATATAGTCGTAGAGTGCGTATGTGTGTGCATATAGTCGTAGAAGTCGTATGTGTATGCATATATTCGTAGAAGTCGTATGTGTATGCATTTATTCGTAAAGGCCGTATGTGTATGCATATAGTCGTAGAGTGCGTATGTGTGTGCATATAGTCGTAGAAGTCGTATGTGTATACATATATCTGTAGAGGTCGTATGTGTATGCACATAGTCGTAGAGTGCGTATATGTGTGCGGATAGTTGTAGAAGTCGTCTGTGTATGCATATATTCGTAGAGGTCGTATGTGTATGCATATAGTCGTAGAGTGCGTATGTGTGCGCATATAGTCGTGTGCGTGGTACCTGGCGGCGCGTCGCAGCCTGTCGGCAAGGTCGGGCGCGAGGTGCTCTGCGGCGCGCGCGGCCGACGTGTGTGCAGCGCGGAGGGCGCGCTCGCCCGCACTCGTGCGTTGCGACTCAGGGTCCTGGATAATGTTTTTAATAAAAGACTGTATTACGAACGAGTCGTCCAATAAAGGACGATAGCTAGATTAGTATGGGAATTTAGATGAAAAATAAGTGAAGCTTAATAGCGTTTTTTTTATTAATATAAAATTAATCCTTATTCGTATACTAGGAATAACGTACGTGTGTACGGACACGGTAGCAACATTGTCAGGACACCGGGACGAAGAGGTCGCCGGTTCGAGTCCCGTCCGTGTTCATGATTTCTTTTATTCGCTAACCACTCGACCGCCTCGTTGGTTAGCGCAGACGCCTAACGTGTCACGGTGCAATGGGGCTCGGGTTCGATCCCCGGCGGAGACAGGCATTTATGTGATGAGCATAGATGTCTGTGTTTCTGGGTTTGGTCGTTTATTAAATATATTTTCAGTATTTATATGTGTATTTCTATGTATTTGAATCGTTGTCTAACACCCTTAACACAAGCAAATAATTTGCTTACTTAGGGGTTAGATCAATGTGTGTAATTTGTCCTGATATTATTATTATTATTATCCTGATATTATTTTATTCTATAGTGTTTTTTGTAAATATCTAATAAATAACGTTTACTGTTAGGTATAATGTTATATTTAGTGTCGTTCATACATTTCAAAAGGTTTTTTATACATATAATAAGAACAATAATTTATTCCAAATTGTCTCGTAAAGGGTATTCAGCCTGAAGAAATGGACAAACCGTACTAACTAAATAAAATACATTTATAAAACATCCTTGCTTAGATTAGTGTGCCTAGAATAAAATCTTTAGAAACTTCAGTATCAAACAAGGAGCGTTGATCTGTTATCATATGCTTGGACTCTCTCATTTCCATTAATCCACTCCAAGATGAAAAGGTTGAGAATGGAGGTCCTAATCGCAGAGTGCCTAAAGTTATATAATTTCCTAACCAAATTCGAGCGACTCAGGATCGTATGCCTCAGATAATTAAATTAAGATACCGAAGCATTCATGGGAATAACTCTATCTGTATACATCTCAGACATCCTAAATATTAAAAGTAAATGGATACGGTTCACCAAGAGCAGACGAGCGCCTACTCGTAACTTTGTACATAAATGTCATCTTAAAAATAATAACAGATTTATTAATCTTATTTTAATTTTAAATAAATACAGTATGAAAAAAACATCGATAAACCCAAAATTGGAATCTGTGACAACGGGGGAACCGTCTTGGCGCTACCTACGAGTACCTACAACTGAGCTAACGACGACTATTAATCGAAGTGGAAAGCGATATGTATATGTACATATGCGAAAAGTGCATAACGTACATTATAAAGTACGAGTAGTTTTAATATTTTTGTTTTACTGCGTTATTTTTCTTTCTCTCTATATTGTTTTGTTCGGGTTGGCTTATAGAATGCCTTGTTGCATTATCATATTAATCATACCTATATTTTTGACAGTAAAAAATAAAAGCTTAAAAGGTTCAATAAATATGGTAGGTCAATTAATTTTACGTTTTTAACTTCAACATCGTACATAGTCAAGCAGCAGTGTTTAAGCCTACTATCGACTATCAACCGTCCGACCATTATATAAGATTTGATAAAACCACAAATCCTCACTAAAGAATATCGTTACATTCAAAGGGAGATTCCACTCGGTTATCGGTCATATACAGGGTTATTTGTAATTAGTTGACCAACTCTTGCAGGCAGCCTCTCTACATCAATCCTAACAACATTTGTTCTACGACTTTTCAAAATTCATAGTTTTAAAAATTTAGTTTTTCCCATACAAAATTTATTTACTGCTTCTGAGCGTGCATTTAACAACCTTGCAACCTTGAGCAAAGAGAGGCCACGCACCTTGCGTAGGCAAAATACGTGCCAAGAACACGTGGCGGCACGGGGCGGCGGGTGGCGGGGTGATGCAGCGGCGGCGATGCACGTATGAACTTGACCTCAGTCGTTTGTCACCGTTAATTAGATAAGCGTGTGCCGCGCGACCTGCTGGCTCCCGTTGCTGGGTAACCGAATTACGATTAGTGAAAACTGTATTGTGATGCCGTAACACAAATATCAAGTACACCAAGATGGTGCGAGTGCTGGCTAAGTGTGGTAAACAGAGCCGCTGAACAGTTCATTTTTAGGTGTGGTCTTTGTGTTGGATATGAAGGGGACTATTTTGCACCGGTATCGACGAGATATAAATTTAACAGGTAATTTGTAGATATTGATTCCTTTTGTAAATAATACATTGTATTATTGTAAATAATCTGATTGTACCTTGATTAATTGTTAACAATTTTATACATCATAAGTTTAAAATTTTAATACACAATACGACGATTGGGTAATTATTACATACTGTTCGAAATAAAACAAAAAAAAATATGTTATAATAGTGTTACGTGCGTGGTACCTTACAAATTTCGTGCAGAGCTAGACTGCCGAGACGTATACTTTAGACTTCTTACAAAATACAGAGTAATAAAAAACCGGGAAAGCAAATTTTTTTTTGTTTCCTTTGTTTTGAGTTTCTGAAAATGAGATTTCTGAAAAGTCGAAGAACAAATGTTGTTAGTATTGAGGTAGAGAGGCTGCCTGCAAGAGGTGGTCAACTAATTACAAATAACCCTGTATATTTATGTTGGTATAACCACGGGTATGCGACCCCGGACTGCTTCATCTGTCACATTTTCCCTTTCCCGTGACGACAGGATCTCTCACCCCCCTGGACTACGTATTTCGAGTCCACGGATGTTAGTGAACTCCACCTCAAATAGAGTGTTGGAGGGGGAGGAAAGAGTCGCTGTTGTACCAAATACTTTTCTTTGTACTGCCATGAGATTGAAGAAAGGGGGGTGGATAAAGATGGCAGCGGTTGGAGCAGTATAGCAGTATGGAACAAGGTGCAAAGTTTTGTGTTGTCATTGGACTGTGTGATATGGCGGTAGCCGATCCAGCGGTAGCCGATCCGAACGGAAGGGCCCCTGTACCCTCTCGGAAATGGTCGCCGGGTCCCACCGTCCGGTCACCAATCGGCACGACGAACCACTCCGGGGTTATGCGCGACCTGGTGGGGCAGCCACTTTAGATGGTTAGTCCAAGTTGGGCCCCTGTACTATGCCGCGGGCGGCCAGCGGCACCATCGTTTGTACAGGTCTCCCTGTTCGGCGGGTCGACTCACACCATTCACACAATGACTTCACGGATACTCTACTGGTCCCACATTTACTGCTCCCGAATGCCATCATTGCATCTATTGGGCCTCTGAAACTCATCACTCACCGAACGAAACGCAGCAGTATGAATACTGATACTTCACGCCGATTTTCTGAGAGAGTGTAGTACCGCATCCCCAGTGCTGTTATCCGCATAACAATGTATGTTGAAGATATCCAACATATCATTGATGTGCAGGAGGAACAGCGTTGGGGATAGCACGCAGCCTTGGGGTACACCAGCGTTCACGGGCTTACAGTCCGAGCAAAAACCGTCGAGAAAGACCTGTATGCTCCGCCCAGTGAGGAAGCTGGTGATCCACTTGCATAAACTCTCGGGAAGCCCATAGGATGGTAGCTTCGAAAGAAGCCTCCTGTGCCATACACGATCGAAGGCTTTCGCCATATCCAGACTAACTGCCAGACCCTCTCCCTTGCTTTTAACAACAACTGCCCAACGGTGTGTAAGATACAACAGAAGATCACCAGCCGATCGACCATGGCGAAAGCCATGTTGCCGGTCATTGACCAACTGGTGATCCTCGAGGTAGGTTAGGAGCTGTTTATTGATGATGCTCTCCATAACTTTGGAAAGAGGAGAGGTAATGGCGATAGGTCTGTAGTTAGCTGGGACAAGGAAAAAAAGGGTTTTTCGGATGAGTTTTTGTCGAAAAACTATTTCCGGCATAAAGTTCGGACACCGCGGGATGATAGGCGGTGCCTTCCCCTGGTCGTCCAAAGTCGAGTTTGAGGCAAAAGATTTCCCAAGAGATCCGCTTTCTCTTTTGCCGTGTGGGCCAAAGAGTCGTTCCCAGTGTGCAATGGCAGTAGGGATGGCTGACAGAAGTTTCCTAGACTGGTTTTGGAAAGCGCCCAGAACTTGCGCGTGCCAGGTGGGTACTTTGCCAGCTGATCTCCAATTTTGACGACATGCTTGAACTTTGCTCTAGCGATTTTCCGTTTGAAGAATCTGGAGGCACGATTATGTTTGCTCTTCAGAACTCTAGAGTTCGGATCCTTAGTGATTTTCGCATTAGCCCAAGCTTGATAAGCCTGCCGTTTGCCAGATGCTGCAGCCCTGACAGACGCATCGAACCAAGGCCGCGATCTGCCACCAAGTGGTACCACAGAGCTAGGTACAAATAGTTCCATGCCCTGAAGTATCACATCAGCTACAGCCGCAGCGCAGTCACTAGGATCATTGGAAGGGAAATAAGTCGGCCCCCATGAGTCGAGTCGAGTCGCAGATCCTGTGCGAGCTGGGCTTTCCATGGGCACTACACTCCGTACCAAGCAATGATCAGAGGACCCTAAGGGAGCCTCGACAGTGACTTGGTACTTTCCGGGATGTGTAGTCAGCGAAAGATCCAACAAAGAGGGCATATGGCTGTCCACATCCGGTAGACGAGTGTGCGTCTTTACCAATTGGGACAGACCATTTGCCAGAGCAAAGTCAAACACAGATCTCCCCGCGTAGTCGGTGGCACTTAACCCTAGCCAATCGGCATGATGCGCATTGAAGTCCCCGAGGACTACACTTCGGCGGAGGGAGTCTGTGAAAGCAGATCGTCAATCTTCGCCTGAACATGGCCTAAGAGTTGATCCGTTTCTGCTTTACCATTGTGGGACCTGTAGAGGCACGCGTAGACTCTGACTTGGTCGTCTATGTCCACGCGCAGCCAGAGTACAGACAGGTCCCGAACTTCAAAAACCTGAAGGCGACGGTAGCAGATATCCCTTACGAACCCCTTACGAACACAGATACCCCGGCGTGTGGTATAAAATGATGTTCTAGTTTATACCCGGGGTATGATAGGTACGCTGTGTCGCTAGGTTGAGATATCTGCGTCTCCGTCAGAAACAACAAGGCCGGCTGCGCCGTCTCTAGATGATAGTGGACGGCGTTCAAGTTGAAATGAAGTCCCCGGATGTTGTAAAAGTTCACATTTAGGTGCCGGGGTGCCGCAGGGTGCCGCTGCGTTGACTCGTCGTTTGCCCTCAAGAAAAAACCTAGTCTCATTTTGACTTAACCAACGCATCCGGTGATTAGTATTGATATAATTCAATGTCTCAATCACGCCTTCAAAGTCAAACGAGAGCTCTTATTAGACTCTGGAAAAAAAAATAGACTTACATCGAGGAACTCGTTAGCGGCGGCCGCCTTGGCGTGTATGACGCTCTGGAGCGCCTTCAGCACCGCAATGTTGTCCTTCTCCCCGCCGTCCTCCACGTACGACGTCAGTTGCAGCACCCTGTATCAGAACACTATCACACTCTATCAATTTATAGAATTGTTTAATCTGCCAGGTGGAGGATCACCTTACAATGTTAATCTTGACCCATGGGGCCTGCCGAGCCGTTATAACTAGGAATTTATTTATGGTCGTGTCTCTATTTACCTAATAATTTCGTGAATTTCATCTCCCATTCTCTGTGCCAGATAATTTCTGTTTTCGGCGGCGTCTTCGATACCTTTGCCTCCTAAAAATCAAATTAAAATATATTTATAACGTCTACAAACATGTTAAGTTTATTTAAATTTTAAATAAAATATATAATGAAAAATAAACCGATACGGACAGAGATTCAAACCTACAACCTCTACCAATTCACCCCGTGCTAATGATGACCATTACTTATAGAACGCTTAATGCACGGAAGCGGGTAGCTCTATCGGTACAGCGATGAGACGATTTTCCAAAGGTCATAGGTTTGTTTTTCGTTCTATATTTATTTTTAATTCAAATTAATATACTTTCTAAAATAATAACGTTATTTCCAAAATGTTTAAAACCATAAAGATTATCTCTATTTAATAATAACAAAACAAAACACCTTGAAGCAGTAAATAAACAAAAAGTACTAATGCTTCTTCTTCTCTCCGGGTGTATAGTAGCTAACGGAAGAGGCACGTCTGTTGGTACAGTTTTGCAGTACGTAGTAAGATGTACGCAGTACGATGTACGCAGTACGATGTACGCAGTACGATGTTCGATGTACGCAGTACGATATACGATGACCGCAGTACGGTGTACGCAATACGATGTCACACACTAACACGACTCTACCTTTACTTTTTGACACATACAGAACAAGTTAATTTCTATTAAAATGATATAATTATTTTTATAGGTTATTATTATTTCGTAGGGTCACAGTAGAGCAATAACGTTTGTAATACTTGGATATCTTTGCGACTATTTGTAGTGTATACCTTCGGACAGGATGTGTATGTATGTCTTCATGGAGCAGATGAGTACCGGCGCGAGTCTCTTGACGCTCTCTAGACAGCGCGCGAGTGTCTCCGCGTGAGGCGGGTGGGTCAGCTCGGACGCACGCGCCGCCACCTGGCGGGGTGGCGGGTTACACCGTTTCATTTTGTTACAAATTATACATTATAAAAATGTAATAGAGTTGTTATTTTTAAGTAAAAGTTTATTAAAAGAAAAGTAGTAGATTATTTGTAGTAAGTAGTAGTGTAGTAGTAGTGGACATATTTATTCAATAATAACAACTGGCAAGCGCTCGAGAACAGAAAAAGGCAATTGAGGAGCATATAAATGAATTTAATTATAATATTTAATTAAAGTCTGTATTTACCTCTCTGGCCGCTTTAGATAGAGCCGGTGAAATATCTCTAAGAAATTGAACCAGATCTTCCATGGTATCGATTACTTCTGCAACTCCTAAATAGTCTAAAACCTAAAATAATAACATTGTATATTTTAAAAATAAGTACTAGAGAGCAATGATATTCGTTTCTACAAGTGAAGGCAAGAAATAACATTTCAATTACCTTTTTACACTCCTTAACAATTTTCCTAACTTCAGATTCGTCAAAACACAGGAGAAGTGCTGACGTGCCTTGAAGGATTCCGCGTGAGCCTTCTATAAGCTTTTTCCTGTAAAACACAACATACTATAAACAATTGATAATAAGCGAGCTAGCATTTTAAGACCATAAAGACGGTCGGTCAAATATCTGACAAGTAAATAACAACTTGGGATTTAAGCTGCCACTTTCTCTGTCTGGTGGTAGAGGATAATTGAGGGGAAAGGGAGTTAGCATAGACATGGTGAACCACGAGTACCTAGCCGGCCCAGAGAAGGGATCTCCTCTCAACATGTCGGAGGCCTGCTGCAGCAGCGTGGCGGCGCCCTCCACGCGGGTCAGCGCACTGGGCATGTCGGCGCGCAGCACGCTGTCGTCGGCAGACTCTATCGTCTCGTGACCCACCTGCATAGGTGTTGTGTGTGTGTAGTTCATATAATAAGTTCATGTAAGTATATTGATTTATTGAAAACAAGTACCTATTATGATTTATTATATACATTATGTACAATGTGTTATATGCACATAAGTTTTATTTTATCTATTGTAATGTTGTTTTATTAATTGCTTTTTCCTGTATTAATGTTTTATATTTTAAGCGCCTTACTCTATGTTTGCACTGTGTTCTCGGGTTGACTGGTAGAGAATGCTTTTAAGCATTAAGTCCGCCTATTGTACTAATTTTTAGGCAATAAAGACTAAATCCATAAAAAAAAAATAACAGTCTAGTCTGTTTAGATCTTTGATTCGGGATTTCGGTAAGGAGACTCGATAAATAGTTACAGGAAATCTTTTCCCAATTTAAATTAACCGATTGAAAAAAACCGACGCAATTTTTGAAATATTTTTTTAGTACTTAGTTCCTTAGAACGTAATCTAAGTTATTTTGGAGACATTTTCTTAATCACAAAAAGTATATACTACTGATATATTTAAAAAAAAATAGCTATAGGCAGCACTCTTAATTGTTTTTTGAAATCATAAACCAAATAAAGCTAATTACTATACTAGCAATATCTCTTTTAATAAAAAATTAATGTTACAGCTTAATCGCAATAATTGCATAATTAAAACACTTTACAAGCAGTATATCTTAATATTTAAAATACTAATGTATTACTGGAAGGTAATAGTCGCAGTTATTTATAATCCAATCAGATATTAAGCACGGGGATTGGGTGCAGCGTTACACTCTGATGAAGGGAGGAATTAAATAATTTACTATATCATTTATAATATAAGTGAATTAATTCGTATGAATCATAGTATTTATAAATTATTACGTTATGATATTCCAAGAACTTTAATAATACTATCATTTTATACAACAAATTAATCATCTGAATATAAAGAATATTATTAAGAATATTATTCAAGGCTTGAGTCTTGAGACTAATTGTCTTTTTAAAATAAACCAAATGAGAAATTATTAACTGCCTTAGATACCTATGTGTTTCCTCCACCGTGAATTCAGAAAGTGTAAGATTGCTTTATAATATTTTACTAAGATATTGTACATTTTATAATAAGGTTCTGGTTTACCAAATTAGTAAAATATTTGATAGTCACCTTGACCAAGTTGTTAACAGCTAGCGACACGGCTTGCACCGGGCGCGCCAGGTCCGGCATCGCGTTTCCATCTTCAGCTTCTTCATGGAGGATTACCAGACGAGACACCTGGAATATTAGTAGCTCATAGAAAAGGAAGGCTCTGATTTAAATATAATCCTTTGATATGTTAAGAACCGCTAATAAAATATATCGAGTTTAAAAATGTCCCTCTGTAGTTCACATTTACAGGTGTGACTCCTTTATATTGGACAGGTGTGTGTCAAAAGTGTCAAAGCGAGCAGTCTGACTTTGATGAGCTAAGAATGCATTCCTGAACTCTGTTCCTGTGACGTAGATGACAAATAAACTGACTGACTCCCGTGCTCTTGTAGTAGCTGTGTGTGTGTGTCGGTGATTAAATTAAAAAGTTATTAATGAGCTAAGTATCTTCAGGGTAATCTTATTTAGAAATAACATTGCCTACATTCCCATTATGTATTATCCTCGATGTTGGTCCACGTAAATGTCAAAAAGTATTTACAAGAAAGTTATCAAGTTTGATAATAATAATAAACTGGTTGAGTTGATATAATTTCTCGATGACATCAGTCACATTCCAACGACCTTATTATCTTCTTAGAAAGCAAAAAAGAAACAGTGCGATGAGAATCAATTCATAGTACTTATATAGAGATTATAAAATATAGATTATCCAATAAAAATACAATACTTATTACATAGTTACATTGGTTTAGTTAAGTTTAGGTCGGCATGAACGTGGGAAACGTGGCGGTCTTTAAGGTACTGAATTAATTGTAATTTATTTTTAATAAGTATCTCAAATATAAAATCATATATAACGTAGCTTTTTAATGAATGTAGCGACCTCGTGGACCTCTACTGAAATACAGCGGGCATGAATTTGAATCCCGTTGGAGTTTATTAATTTACGTTTCATTTATATTAATTTAAAATTTAATTACTTTAATACTTGGTTAATAATAAATCATTAAATACTTATATCGACATTACAGTTGTTGAAGTTATTACGCGCAAGAGACTGCAATGCGACGAAGTTATACCCAGCCCTATTCCGTAAACCTTTATCGATTTCTTGGTTTCTGAAGTTGCTATAAAAATATAACAATAGAAATCTCCTAATATTTTAATTAATTTTAACAGTTATATAGTTGAAAATTAAAATTTCAGTGTTGTAACTAATTATCACAAGCCACAAGCGAGTAGGGCCACGACAAAAGGGAGAGCCATTGCTTTTAACATATTAGTAATATTCACAGTTTTCAATGGAATATAATGATTTAAATTTACAACATGTAATGTACTTCATTTAAAGAACCCGGTACCCCCCCCCCCCCCCTCCCCTCTTTAACTATCAGACACGTCCCCGCACGCTGATACTAATGTTTTTGCGGGTGAGTCTTCTCTTAAAGGTTCGTTGTTCCAAAGCTGTTGTACATTCTTGTAAGACACTCGAGTCGAATCATCAATGAACTGAACTGAATATAATATTTTACGATCATCGAAATCAAACAATTATTAATCAATGGATAAGCAGTTTTAAATCGTTTCATATTACATATATTTAAATGATATAATATGAACTCGTAATAATTTACTGATGCTATCATAATTCGTTGACAAGTGTGGTTGTAGTGCGCAGGCGCCACTTCCATATAAGGTGCTCGTACGCAATAGTCACTACATTCATTCATAGGTTTTTTAGTACGGTTGGCATAGCGACTCGTAAGAATTAATTGTTTTACTATTCTGATAACGTGGTTTCCAATTCTTACAGATAAATAGATTTTTTAATAGACTATTTGGAAAATATATTAGCTTTTTACAGTATCTAAATATAGCTATTGTAATTGTAGGGATTAATAATGTAACTATCTAAAATTTATTTTATGAAAAGTAACAACTATTTAAAAAAATTTAAGATTGTATTGAATAAGACTGAATAATAGTGAAGAACCTTCGTTGCTCCGTAAGTGAGCTCCGTAGTAGTCGTGCTTCATCACGTAATACGGTAGAATAGTAGTATAGTTGTTATACCCTTATAACAACACTCGTACGATGTCTCAATGGTTCGTTATACGCTGGTCTAATCGGCGTCTTACCATGTTAGGTACGTATATAAACTACTGACGAAATGAGTGTTTGAAGGCACTACCTACATATATGTAGATATGTAGAAAATATTATTTGTATATTATGTTGTTACCATCGAAATTAACTGTTGAGTTTTAAGTAGCAGGAGCACTTGATCTCAATCTCAAATATATAATAAGAGAGTGAAAATCCGGTGTACATTAAGTACTTTTATAAAAAAAAACTGATAGGGGGCGATTAAAGACGAGTAACAGAAGTTAAAAAAAAAAATTGGAATTTTTGTCTGTCTGTCTGTCTGGTACGTAATAACTTCGAAACCACTTAACGGATTTGAACGCTGTTTTCACAGGTCGATTATATATAATCTGGAGCGTTGTCAAAATCGGTTAAGGGAAAAAGAAGTTATGGTCAATTGAAAATTTAATTCAAGCACTGTTTCAAAACTTTTAAAGAGAATTGAATGCAGTTTATATAACCGTATTTAATTTTGATAAAGCTAGAATTTCTACTTTGTTTTATCTGAATTAAAAAAAATAACAAATTAATTATGAGCAAATACCAATTTTTTATTTAGTTACATAAAATCTCAATAGATGGCGCTGACTTTTTTAGAACTCTATGATAACGTTTTTGCATGGTATAGCAGGTTGAAATTCTACAAAGAAATTCTTACTTACTTCTAGATAAAGGTCAATACTTGCGTTGCCAAGATAAGGTATTAGAAATTATACAGATTTATTATTATTATATTAGCTGTTAGTCTTTCAGTAGCAAGAGCGCGGAGGGGGGGGTGTAACAACCACCAGACAATCTGTAGAATTCAGAAAAGAAGCCTGTTGGTGTTTCGTCATCCAGACCGGGCCTATTCCTGTATTCTAAACATCTGAGGTGCGTGATACTTGTGGAGCTTACTGTTCCTTGGGAAATAAACATCCCAAGGGATCACACATTCAAGCTCAATAAGTATTACGAGCTGACCAACGAACTGTCCAGGAATAAATTTGTAGTTAGTTTGTACGCGGTAGAAGTGGGAGCGAGAGGTATAACAGCAAAATCTCTCTATAGCCTACTTAAAGACCTTGGCCTTTCTAGAACAAGCATCGATTCATTTCTAGAACATATTTCAAAGGCGGCATTAGTAGGTTCTTTCAAATTTGGTTTGGTAGTAATTTGGTAAAGGGTGAAGGCGAGCGTTTTTGCGCATAATAAAGGGGCCTCTTAAACCTACTCCTGGGTCGGAAGTCCCAGACAATGTTTACACTCCTCTCCTTGCGATGGGCCCGGCACCCGCTCGGTGAGACATGGAATGCTAAGAAACTTCGTCGTCGTCGTCTACACAAAAACATAATATTTGATAAAAAATATTTTTACGGGGGAGGACCCGCTGGCAACAGCTAGTATTGAAATATATTATATATAAAAGCAAACATTTAAATTTCCAAACTGAGCTTGCTTGTCGCTTGAGCCAAACAAAAGTCGACTCAGGAACACTATTTGAACAAACAATTTTAAGAAATATTTTAACAGAAGGGTGGCGTTTGTAGTTTAGATTATAGGTCAAATATTTTCTTACAAATATTTAGTTTTAGTTTTCAAAACACTTTGGGCATTTTATAGTTTATAATGTTCATAATCATAAAGATAGGTGGATTATAATTATTACAATTATTTGTGTTAATTTCTCCATGTTCGGTCAGGTTCCGATGCTGTCGGAGTTCCGTACTATCTTGGGACTTGGCAGAGCTTCAAGGAAATTCTTTGAAATTAGTGCATTTGTTTATTGTATTTTGTTACCTCATGAACACGAGCATATTGATATTACATTTAATCTTCCGCGCCAAAAATACACGCGAAATAAATTTGATAAAATAATTTTATTTACGTGTGTGTATTTTTAACACACAGAATATATTACTTTAAATACAAAACCAATAACCGCACCAACAGAGTAATATATTATTTAACAATATATTAAGTACGGTAAAAACTTCTTGGCAATTGCAAGTTATTTATAGTTGTAGTCTTTTCATATTAAATTTTAGTTGAATTGCAAACAGCATCGCTGCGTCGCGGAGAGACTTGATAAAAGTTAGTTAGAAAATGCTTTTAAAGATAAAGAATGCTATCCCAGTTCACTTATTAACACGACGTCTTTGCTTTTATCGATCGAAAGTAATGATTTTAAGATAATCAAATATAACAAGAGTTTAATTTGCACGAGGATTAACTACAGTCAAGTTTCATTTTTTTTATTTTTATGTCTTAGATGTAAGTGATCGTAATCCGTAACACCCTCAGAGCAGAATGTTACGTCGCAGTGTTTGCTTTATGCTTCACATAAATCGCTGCCCTTTAAGATAGCTCGTAAAGGTAGGGCAGTGAAAGGGCGCGGTGTTTCCCCTTCTAATGGTCCAACCATTTAACATTTCCGACGTTTGACGTATTGTGTTAGGTGAGAGACGTCAGACGTCTATGCATCTCTCTAAAGAAGAAGAGGAATGATTGCTTGTAGACAAATAGTATTATTGGCATCTAACAAAGGGCTTATCTTTAATTAAGTAAATTGTATCTCAATATTTACAAACATTACATGCAAATATTGTACGTACTTACAAAGGAAACGAACCCAAAGATAATCATGAAGAATTAAATATTATTTTACTTAGAAAACAGCACACAGACGAAATGTTGTGTGTTTAGACATCTATGTAGTAGTAAATACTTCAGTCTACACTTGATGTAACGAGGTGTGAAGTAAATCAGCTACTCTTTAAGTATACAGAACTATAGGACATTGGAGACTTGAAACAAATATAGTTTTACTTGGTGCTATTAAGTATCTACTAAAGCGGAAAGAAGCTAGTGTGTATATTTTAAATTCGAGTCGCCTTTACAAGTAGTGCTTTTTGAAATACAAGTTTTTATTATCGGCAAAGGACAGATCTGAGTCAGCAAGGTCAGCGAATGTCAGAAGAGATGTTTACCTCCATTTTGGGTTTGAATTTGCAAATGTTAAGTTTAAGTTTAGTATATGAAAATATTGTGACATAGTTATTTCTTTATAATCAAAAATATAAAGTTTGCTGTACTTATTAATACATATTAGCTATTTGTTAAAATAAAATTACAAAATTGATGTAGGTGACAGAACATTGTCACAAGTCCATGGCGAAAACGTGGGAGCAGACGGCCATATGGTGTGAGGCCCTTCAAAAAATAAGCAATCATTTTATACCTACCTATATATATTTTTAGTTATGAATTTCCTGTAATATTCGTGGATTGAGAAACTAAATTGATGATTGATGAATTTAGATTTCATTTTATTGTCTTTGATGTTTTAACGTGTTATGTTTATCTAACGTTTAATATTGTTATAATAAAACTACAATATTGATACAGGGCGAAAACCAGAACAATAATCAAAATCCTATCTTCTACAATACTTACGATGTTACCAAAATGTGTTGCGGTTAATTAAGGTTTAAGGTCTAAATGCTCATCAAGAAACTTTTGAAAACTTATCAATAAGATGACGTTGGTTTTGAGCTTATAAAGTTAATTCAAACAAATATGTATGTTTATAAAAGGTAATTGTTGATGGTTCTAGTAAAAAAAACAATCTTAATAAACCCATTGCAATAATATTCATTTTTTGTATTATTTCCAACATATTAAAAAACTAAGTTATTAATTAAATAATTAATTTAAAAGGTCACATTATGGTAATAGTATGTAAGACTTACGACTATGAGTTTAGTTCAGACATTATTAGACCAAGTAGGTACGTGTTAATTCGTTAGTAAAAATCTAAATATACTTTTCCTTCTCACGGTCCGTTAAAGAATTTGAGTATTGCTTGTCAATCGTTATTTAGTCTCAAATGTTATATCTCTAGCTTCTTATTTAGAAAAACTCTAGAAGTAATAGATGTAAAGTAATAACATAGCGACGGTCTCTGTTACATATATGTAGTTCCACGAATAAGATAATAATATGAGCATTCACACATTAATTTGCGGTTTACAGACATCGTCGATACTTATATATATTGATTTAACAATACAATAACCACTAAAACAAGGACTCGTATTAATTCCTTATTAACTAAACTAAAGCATCTCAGATGTGTTTCCTATTACGTTAGTACAAAAACATTAATTCTATTCTCGGCTGGATTCCGTATGACTAAACCGGTTGAAGGCAATCTTCATAATTGATTTCTTGTTAACTGGATCAGGAGCTAAAGTTCTAAAAACTGGTCCTTATAACATTCTGGGTCAGATTCAACTACCTTGCCAATCAAACCGCTTGCCTGTAGACTGTAGTACATAAGCTAAGGTACATCGGTCAAAATTAAACTTAGTTACAACTTGTTAAATTTAGGTACGACCTTACTTTTACACTGTGTACTTGATTGAGAACTAGTATCATATAGATCTATCGTAAACGCAAATAACTCTTGTATTTGTATACGATAACTTTTAAACAACGCAAGATACCTATTACGAAAGTTTTAGAATCCAATTTTAAATTTAAACCCGCAAAATGGCCGGCCAGCGTGATGAGTCAGATGTTAAATTTAGCAATATTATGAATTGTATCACCTGCTATTTGTTTCTATGATAGATGTTTGGATAAGTTTTAAAATAAATAATACTAAACAATTTTAGATCCACGCTTTTTTACAACAATCCACTAACGTATTTGTTTCATCTACATGTACCTATATGTATTAAAATGTTTGATAAATACATATATATATTACTTATGTATTTACATAATTATAATATGTTTTAAGAATATACATCTGAATTTTTCAAACACCGCGTCATTTGGTTAAACCTCAATTTTATTATATGAGAGATTTTAATCAAGTGATTTGTAGAACCCGAGAACATGAGAAAAGTCGTACACAGTTCAAAAAAGACAATGGAACTATTATTATTCAACTGGACCACTATTATTTAACTGTCAATACTTCACAAGACCTTCACGAAGGGAGAACACAAATAGTTCTAGCAGTTTCATAACCGGATACTATTGTTTACTCCGACCCTAATTACCATGACTTGGAGCAGCAAATAATTATTTTAGTGATGTTATAATTGCGCAAGTGTTTCATGTTAATTTAAAAATTTAGTTAGGAACTAATTAATCTTATTCTTTATTATATTTATAGACACAGCCAAGACATTTTAAAAGTTCTGTCCACAGGTTAGAGCCAGCCGTAAAAGATACTCTAACTGCATAGAAATATAAAGTACTAGCCGTGCCTGCGACTTTGTAAGCGTAGATATCGATTGTGATAAAAAGTACCCTTTGTACTTAACAATGTATGTAAAAACTTTAAACCTTCAAACTGTTAAGCAGCAATGGTACGAAAATAAGATATTGTTAACTTCTTTATTAGTTAACCGTTTGTAAAAAAAAAAAAAACAAAATATAAAGTGAATCCCATGACTATATATTCCCGAAAACTGCATCCAAATCGATTAAACCGCTTCTTGGAGAGATTTTTCCGAGATTAACGTGCACAAACATACAGACATACAGACAAACTGCAAAACAATTGTTTAGGATTCTCTTGCTCTTATAAAGGCCCCCCATGATGATTTGTTTTTAATATTTTTTATGTACAGAAATGGATCAATGACAATTTTATTATAAGTGTAGATGAGCAAGTGGGCAAAGGAAACCAGAATAACCCACAACTGGTTGCGTGGTTGAAGGATACAACTTACTAACATTATATAGGCTTCAGTGAACCGATTATAAAAGTCTCTACTATATGTCTTGAGATAATAGAAATAATATGTAACTATTGTAAGTGCATAGTTACATATTACATACACATCGCCGTTCATAACACATTGTTCATTGTGCGTCTTCATTAGTCAACAGCTGATTAGGCCACTTCCTGTCCCGACTCACGACTTGAAACTTCTCAATTGATCTCTTTAAGTACTAAATTGACGGATTCGCCAATTAGTAGTAACTAATTAATAAAGATTTTGTTCTTATTATTTTTAAAGGAGCTGTTCCTTCAGTATCTAGATCCAGATCTAGTTTGTTACAAGCCATCTAAGTATATATTTTTCTCTCGCTCCCACTTCTACTGCGTACAAACTAACTATAAATTGATTCCTGGACAGTTCGTTGGTCAGCTCGTAATACTTATTAAGCTTGAATGTGTAATCCCTGGGGATGTTCGTTTCCCAGGGAACAGTAAGCTCCACAAGTATCACGCGCCTCAGATGTTTAGAATACAGGAATAAGTCCGGTCTGGATGACGAAACACCAACATCCCCAGGGATTTTGTAATGTTTTTCATACGTGTCCATCATGAGAGTCCAATCAGGAGCCGCGCCTAAAATTGAATAAGGCTTCGGTTTTGATTTTTTGGAGAAGCCTTCTTTTCCGAACTCTACAGATCGTTTAGTGGTTGATATACCCTTCCGCGCTCTTGCTACTGAAAGACTAACCGCTTCCTTAAGGTACCTTATCGTAGCGACGCGAGTATTGACCTTTATCTAGAAGTACCCTACACCCTACTAATAGATGTTTCGCGGTTCCTATTGCCTCCCCACAGATATTGCAAGACTTTTCGGTGGCTTTGCCCCATCTTACTAAATTACTTTGATCTGGGAAAGTCATTTGGATTGCATTAAGATAGAATTTTAATAATGCTGGGGACCAATCGTAAATTCAGGTGCGCCACTTCAAAGCTAGTGGAATACAAAAATCTCCTATGGTCACCCATTCGTTTTGAATTTCTAGGCTTAACGCGTAGAGTCGGTAGTTAACGTTTTCGTCTTTTCGAATAAAAGATTTTGTTATGTCTATTACTTGATCCTAGCCCTACTTTATTCGTTTAAGCTCCTATCATCATTTTTTTATGGTATTGAAGTCGTGACTCGAGCTCTGAGCCAACTTTATCTTTTGGGAGAGAAGTTACAGTATCATCTTTAGATTTTCCGATGGTATGTGTTTTGGTAACTCTTAGATGTTTGTGGAGTTCCAAAGGGTCTTATTAATATCATAAACGAGGAAAGGCCAATTTAGATTAAAATTAAAATAAAAGAGAAAATTATCGTATATCCAAGTATATCGTATATCGTAATTTAAATAACTTTTGTTTAACAAAAGAACTTTAAGAACCAAATTATGCTTGACTGAATTTACTAATAAATGGGTAAGATGTTATGAAAATGAGTGACCAGTATTGTTGCCTTTCTATGAAACCATTTGTTATTTAAAGATTTCTGATTGCAGAATCGAGAATAGTCTGTTGTCAAAATCTATGAAGTGCACTAGCTCCTTCACTTTACACAAGTTTTAAAGCGCACAGGATATTTAGATCTCTATTGAATCTACATTAGACTGTAAACATTCCCTGTAAAATATGTAATGATGATGATATGATTTATGTCGAGTCACATTAATCTTCTTTCCTTACAAAGCAGTTGTAGTCATAAATATGCTAATGTGGGCTGATACTTCTTTGTTATTATTAATTCTCAATCCAAATACATTAAATGGAGAGATGTATAATTTCATAACTGCTAAACTAATTTTAAAATAATTTATCCTTTTTTATATTTAATTTATCAGGCTTTAATATTTTAGAGAAAAACCAAGATTTATATAGATTTCTAGGGACAGTATAATGGCAATGCACTCAAATCTTAAAATAGGATCTGTCTGTACTGACTGTACAACCGTACATTTAAATAACATTGCTTATGTCTCACTTTCTTTTTGTCAGTCTGATTTATTTTAATGACTCATTGAAATTACTTTATGGATATTATAATGATCTTTAACACATTGAAATAAGGCTGTTATGATGATGTGTTTTTAGTTTCAACACATGAACATTATTTCTTCTAATAGCTTCTTAATAATAGAAGAGAAGTAAGAATTATGATAAAGACAAATAACACAATGAAATATATTAAAACATAAAAAATATATATATAACAAACAAAACTTATACATGGTTCTTATAGTTGAAAGTTGTTGCAAGTTAGAAAAATTATATGACTTTCTATAATGTTTTGATTAAACAGTAGAAATAATACTATTTCTAAAATATACAACTCAATCAAATATATTGAAAAGCATATTTTAACTAATATAATAAAGTCATACAGCTGGGAAAAAATTCCAAATATAGTTAGTACTTGTGCCTTGAGATAATTAATACGATGACATAATCTTCGACGCGATAATGTAGAGGAACGTAAACACTACTTTATTTGACACCTACAGCATACCTACCGACATTGAACTCAATATCCTACTCACTTTATGAAGATTTAATGGCAGTAAACTGTTTACTAGGGTTATAATAGTTATTTATACAGTTATATATGTGTTTACAATTAAAAATTTAATAATATCAACCATAAGGTTAACTAAAAGCTTTTTCTGATTATTTGTTCTATTTTCTTAGCAATGATAAGTACTAAATTTTTAATTAACCCAAGTCTCTGCAGAATATCAGTTTACGAGATTAATTAGAACGAAATCGACAGTTGGAACTTCTAAAAATAGTTAACGCATTACTCACCTGTTGAGCGACCGGCTCTAAGATGCTCTCAATAATTTTCGTATGAAACACAGGCATTGTTACTGGTTTCAGCGCTTAAATAACATTAGAAAGAACAACACAACACGATGTTTGTAAGTAATAGCTAACAAAAAATACACAACATACGACCAAACTTCTACAGATACAGTAAAATACTGACTGCAATTTGTGATTATGTACTTATGTTCAGTGATGTCAGATGTGTATTGACTATTGTGTCAACTGTAACTGTCACAGTAATTATACAGTCGACTGTCAGGGCTACATAAAACTGACAGTATAAACTAGGGCTGCCATAATAAAAAAACAACATGAACTAAATTTTTATAGTATATTATTTACAATACAATTAATATATTACTTGCCCAAAGATAACTTAAAATAATGGATTAATATGACTAACAATATTTTTTTGTGATTTAAAATACTATACATAACTAAAACATTGCTGTAAATTTTTTAACCTAAATACCGAAATCCTTAGGTTAAAAAACTTTACTTAAATTAAACGTTAATTGTATAAAATACTCAAAGGCGATATGGCGATAATGAAATATACATTGATCAAAGTTAAGGGCTTCTTTAATCCTCGTGACGTACGTGTGCTCGTTTATTGTATAATTGGGACGAAAACTAATAAGGGTAATAATAATAATAATAATAATAATAATAATACTTTTATTGTACTCCACATTACAGAAAAATAAAATAATACATCGAAATCGATTTATAAAAGTACAATAAAGCGGCCTTATCGCTAAGTAGCGATTTATTGCAGACAACCCTATTCGAGTAAAGAAATAAGAAATCTTGAAAATATAGGGATGGTGCGAAGTACATATTATTATCAATACATTACATATATACATAATTTTATAATAAATACACATTCACTTATAATTTAAACTGTAAACATATTATATAAGTAATAAATAAAATATTATACATCTACACAAAATATTAAGCTAACTAACCTGATTAAGAAAGAAGAATTTTAAAGATTTTTTAAAGATAAAAATAGTTGGGGATTGTCTGTTGTTCAATGGTAAGTCGTTCTACAGAAGGATAGCTCTAACGACAAATGAGTTATTGTATAATTTGAAATTGTGTGAAGGAGTTTTGAGTGTAAGGCTTCGAGATGGCCTTACAGCTCTTATATCAGTTTCCGTGAAAAGAAAAAGGTCTCTTAATTAGGAGGGGCTAGAAGGCTTAAATAACAAACAGTACAAAAGTGAAAGAATGTGTAGATTCCGGCGAAGTCGGATAGGTAGCCACTTGAGTCGTTTGCGAAATAAGGAAACATGGTCATATTTTCATAGTTCCAATATGAACCGGATACCAATATTTTCGATCCTGTCAAGTTTGTTTAATTGTTCTTCAGATAGGTTAAGGTAACTTGTTTCGGCGTAATCAAGTATAGGAAGAAGAGTTTCCGCAAGCATAATTTTGGTCGGAATGGGTAGAAATGAGCTAAGTCGTTTTAAAGAACTAATAGCAGCAAAAAAATTCTCACTTAGTACTTTAACCTGGTGAGTCCAGGATAACGTATTGACCAAATAAAGACCAAAGTTTTTAACAGTCTCACTGTATGAAGTTATATACCCATTAAATATAGTAGGTGGTAAGTTTGGACAATCAGCTTTTAAAATAAAATGTGTTCTACCAATAATAATTGATTGGCTTTTGGTTGGGTTAACCGTTATTCCATAACATTTACTTCATTCAGATATTAACTCGAGGTCACGATTCAATACAGAAACTGCGTTGGGAAGGTTTTCCAGAGAGGCTTGTGTATATATCTGGATGTCGTCTGTGTTAGATATTATAAGATTCTACTATTAATGAACACTAAAATAATATAGTATAAATTATTTAATCAAGCTTCTGCCCACTATATACGAGGTGTGATTAATATGTACGGTGAACGAATTTTTATACCGGCAATAGCTGATGCTACAGCCATATGTTGTAATTTGTTAAGTAGCGTGATCCGCTGACACAGGCAGGGACAAGTTGTATCACGTTTGAACATGTCAGTCAGCTGTCAGAGCCGCTAGAGTGAGGTTGTGTTTATCGTGTCTGTCGCGCAACATGGATTTCGAACAATCGATAGTGAGGGCATAGTGCGATCAGAGTTCGTTCCAAGAGGAACAACTGTAAACTCGGAATTTTATAAGGGCGTACTGCAACGCTTGCGAAACGACATACGAAGAAAGCGGCCAGAAAAATGGGCCAATGGCTTTCTTCTTCACCACGACAATGCGCCGTGTTCGCTTCTCATTCGTGAGTTTTTGGCAGAAAAAAATGTTCCTGTCTGTCGACATCCGCCATACTCACCGGATTTAGCACGGTGCGACTTCTGGCTTTTCCCAAAAATTAAAAGTGTGCTTAAAGGAAAACGTTTTGATACCATTGCTGACATTGAAAGGGCCACGACCGAGCAGCTGAAAGCCCTTCCAAAAGATGCCTTCCAGAAATGCATCCAGTCATGGAGTCAACGTTGGAATAAGTGCATTGCTAGCCAAGGAGAGTACTTTGAAAGAGATTAAATCAGATTCTATGTAAGCGTGATACTTTTTATAATATAACATTATTCACCGTATTTATTGATCACACCAGGTATATGATAATATTATCTGGATAAATTTAAAGAAAAAAAAGAACTAAGCAAATATATCATTTAATATAACAAAATGACTCCCGGTACATGAATATAATAAATTCAGTAATATAGTTATTACTGTGTAATTATTTTAGACACAATAACATTGGCATTTTTCCAGGCTGCAGGAAAAATACCTGTAGAGACTGATTAATTAAGGATATGCGTAATAATTGGAGAAACAATGTCCAGGAGAGGTATGATCATACTTTGGCTAACGTTGTCATTACCGATGAGATTGGATGAGATTGACAAAATGCTTTTCTTAACATCACATTCTGCGAATTGACTAAAAGTAAACGGAGGAAAACTAGGAGTTGGATGAGCAGGTATTGAATTTTATGTGTTCAATTTATCAATAGAATTAAATGAATTTCGTGAGGTAAAGGAATTATTGAATTGTTCAACGTCTACTTTAGACATTAGAGTATCATGAGAAGGTTTTCCAACTCCCAACGTATGAAGAAACTTCCAGACTCTGGCCGTACGTCGCCGTTTTTGACTTTTTTATGGATATGGCGTCGTTGTACATCTCTACACAATGTATTACAGCGATTTCTAATCTTATTATACCTATTTCTGTTCATGTCTGAATTATCGCTCTTTAACTTGGCTATTGCAATATTTTTATAGGACATTCTAGGTCGTCATTAGGCCAAGGAGCGGGTAGATGCTTAATTTTTTAAGGGTTTTATAGGAGAATAAATATCGTATAAATCCGTAAGAAGGGAATTGAAGATATCAACCTTGTTATCGACAGAAGAAGCCTCCATCACAAGTCAGATGCAATGGCATCTCGACGCAAGCTACACTCATCCATTCCACCAAAATTATGCCGCAGGAGAGCTTTCGCTTAGGGGCACGTAATTTATAAGAAAGGTAAATTAAGTCACGGTAAGAAAATGCATCTGCAGAACACTAACCATGCTTAGACATAAAATCGGGAAAAGATATCATTATAATATCTAGAAGAGACGGAGTACAGTTTGAAAAGTAATGTGTAGGAGATAGCGTTAAGATTTTAAAGTTTAACATGCCTCAACAATAGATAATAACTGTTTGGAACGATTATCATCTTTTAAAAGGCATGTATTCATGGGCGTACCCAGATTCTGTGCTAGGGGGGGAGGGGCAAACCAGATTACATTGATATATTTTTGTAATTTTGGAGCTGTCATTTTAACTTTCTGAGCATGGTTTAACAAGGAAAGAGCAAATATTGGTGATTTGTCTTTGCCTAATCTCGCATCTAATGAATATTTTAGACTTTAAAGTGTTTCCTAAAAGTTTTACTAGAGAATTGTATTGGTTTGTAATACATAGATCTATAACAACCGAAAAGCTACTTTTCTCGTCCCCCATAACCTTCCTGAGAAAGCATTTCTTCAATTTTTAATTCCTGCTTCAATTTTAAAAACTTAATTGGTTTTATTTTTTAATGTAAACACAAATTTTAATTTACAATAGAAAGTAGTAAAGAGGTATACGATGTCCAGGGTAGGGGCAGCTGCCCCCCCCCCCCCCCCCTCGGTACGCCTATGCATGCCCATGCTCATCCCTACTGCTTAAAATTAATTTATAATTTCCTTGTTCGTAGCCATATGGATTATTGTTTGTTTGATTTAGACCTTATTAGTAAATTCCTATCACAAAAATTAGATAAAATTCAATACAAAAGCCTACGTATTATTCTAGGTGCCTTGAAATCATCGCCCACTAATGCCTTGCAGGTTCAGTGTTGACCCCACCCCCCTTTGCAAATCAGAAGAAAATTTTTAAGCGATCGTTTTGTTATTAAATCGTTACAGCTAGATAGCTGATAGTTTGTTGAACTTAGACCAGAAGATTCTGGTCTAAGCTCAACAAACTCTCCCAACTCTACAATCCAAATCGTCCACTTCGCTATATTATAAACAGCTTTAATAAATTCTCCAACCTCCCAAATCCTCTCTTGATCTTCCTTATCAATCCTTTGTACTCTACTCCTTTCAAAGCCCTTACTTATAGTGTTCCCATCATCACAGATTTGGGTCTTATAAAAGGTGATCCTGATACTAAGTTCAAATTTCAAGAAATTATTTATAAAAATTGGTCAAGGCTTTATCTCATCTATACGGATGGTTCAAAACTCTCCCCGTCCGGCTGTGTTTTTGCTGCTTGCTAAATTCCTAAATTCAAAATTTCTTTACAATATAAATGCCCTTCTGAAACATCTGTGTTTTCCGGTGAGGTTATTGCTATACTGGAAGCTATCTTTTTCGCTTTCTCCCATGACTTAGGACCAAACAGTTATACTTACTGACTCACTAAGCAGTTGATTAGCGATTAAGGAAAATCCCTTTTCAGAAGCAGATTGAAGATTTCTATCGTTTTTTAGAATATGGAGGCCTCGTGTAGTCAGAAAGGCTTGCATATCGCACTTGTCTGGATTCCAGGTCACTCTGGAATTGCTAGAAACGAGACAGCGGATTCCTATGCTAAAGCAGCAATCCAAAACCGGTGTTCTTGAGCATTTCAAAAACTCCTGTCAAGACCTCCGTTCCTTATTCAAAATCCACATGGACAAATCTTGGAATTCATATAGGAGTTCAACAAACAAAAAGCGCTGACGGGCCATAAGGACAGCCTCATGTCTCCTTTTAGTGAGGAACTCAGACAAAGTTATACCAAATCCTTTAAGTTTGGTCTTAGCAAACCAAACCTTATCTCTGGTTTCAAGATCATTCAAGTTTTCCCTTTACTATAGTGACCAAGCCGATGGCAGCGCATGAAGCAGCTCACCTTTATAGCTGGCATAAGAAGACGATCTGCCAATAATTTAGTCACACTTGCTGTTGTATCTTCTTTTTGTGATTCGTGTACACCATGGACTAACAACATTTTTGTCCTGGAACTCATCTCCATTTCATCGCATTGTTTTGACAGCAGTTTTAGTTGCATTTGTAGGCTCTCAAGTGCACTAAGGACAAATGAACGGAATGAATTAAACTGTGCATCAATATTTGAAGTGGTTTCTTTTGGACATTTTAAATCCTTTTGAAAGTCACCCATCCAGGCATTGAAATGATGTGTTAAGTCTTCCTACTACTTTTAAATGAATCCATTGAAAAGAGAAAGTGAAAAAAAAATTGTGACAAAGAGAAAAAAATAAAATAAAAATTGTTTTGTTATGATCTGGAGGATAGTGCTGGTAGGTTTATGAAACTATTCTTGATTTTTCATGTAGATTAAGTTACTCTGTATAATTTTAAAATAAAGAAAAACTAAGAGCCATAAACATTTTCTTTCACTTTTACACCTACCCACATAATCCATCCAGGTATTAAAACATGTAAAAAAAAATTGAAAATATAACATATTTTAAGCTGAAAATGTTCTCATATAGTTCTCATTTATTACTTACTTCTTCTAATTAAAAAAAAAAACAATAAAAGAAAAATCAAGATTTATTTAAATTAATTAATTCATAAAATTAGTTTAAGTATTTTCTATCAAGTCTTTATTATGTGCAATAAGGTATAAATAAATACTAAAAATACATTGAATACAAATATACAAATATTTTCTAAACTATACACATAAGTTATTTAATTACTGAACACAACACCAAGTATAGGCAATTGAAATAAATATATTACGTAGAATGAAAAATGATAATTGTAAAATATAAAAGGTACACTAACTATACGTTTTAATAGATGTGAGCTGTAATAGACAGACAGTTCGTGTAACATTAATATTTAACAAACTACGATTACTAAAGATGAAGTTTATTATTAATTTAGAATATGTCTCTGTATATTTAGTTATGGTAACTTTAATACCCGTAAAAGAACTTGCCCCTTTTTAAAATTTAATTCTGTATATTATTTCTAAATATTTTAATACTACATCCACATTACAAACTTTAAAACTTACTATCTAGAAGATCTATGTTTCACGATTATACTAGAAAGTTATATTTAACTTAATGTGTAATGATTTTTAAACGATGTATAATGTTAAAAGACAAAAGAAATTGATTTGAACATTTACTGGATTAATATCGGTATATGTCGTACATCATAGTTCATACATCGTACATCATATTGTTAGTGAGTTGATAGTTTTTGGATGAAAAGAGCAAATGTTCGTAAAACTTAATCAGCTGCAAGTGGTGCAAGACAATTTCTGTATTAATTAAATACCTCAGTCAAGTTTAAGTATCGATGTTATCGGTACACGATAAGCCAGGGCGAAGGAGATAAACCGAAATATTATAATATACTACAACAACTTTGATATATTTTTAACAAGAACAATGACTATAATCGAACGTTGCTTTTAATTAGACCGTGGTACTCGTAGCGCTTCTATCGATGCCTATCATAACACTAACCTATAAATACTATCTTGATATAATTTATACACAATAGATCAGTTACAACTAAGCTCAATGAAGAAATGCAATAATTATCAAACTATTTTAGAAGTGGCCAGTCCAGTTTATAAATATTCAACAATGTCGCACTTGATGGAGATGTTGGGACAGCTGACGCCATAAGTGAGGTTGAGGCCGTGAGGCTGACTCTTGTGTCTCTCCGTGAGCAGCTTGTGGAAGATGGGCAAGATGGCGCACTCGAAGAGCTCGGACTCGGAGCTGGCCGTGTACATCTTGCGCTCCGCTGATTCCTGCCGCTTGGACTCCGAACGGGAGTAAGTTGCCGATTTTCGGTCCTCTCTTATTTTTGGAGACTCTGGAAATGTGTATATATATATATATATATTTCTTATAATATCGGGTGTTATTAAACTCTGTCACAAAATCATTAAACTGGAACTTAATTTCTGACTAGATCAGAATTAATTCATAAAGGTAACCAAACTGACCGGCTTTATGTCTCGATGCGACATTCGGACTGCTTTTATGATGATCGGGTCGAGTCGGGACCGCCTGGGTCAGTCTTGGAGAGTCTCCCGCGCCCTTAGCCCTTTTCAAAGGCTCGGCTTCTTGACGTAACCTCTTTGAAGGTGAGTCGAGTCCTTTTGTGACCCTTATGGTGTCGGGATCCTGAACTCGTTTAACTGGGGATTCTTGTTTTTTAGTTACTCGAATTATGTCCGGATCCGGTTTTCTGTCGGGAACCTCTATGGCTTCTGGTGGTGAACCTGTTTTTTCAACATTTTTTTGTGACAACTCATCGAGTCGTCTTTGTTTTTCATTTCTATCGCCTCTCTCTTCCTGGTAAGATCTTACCTACAAAGATATTTTGTTTATAGATACATTATCGGTTCACGGTCTAAGCTTCTATCTGAAGTATACCTGAGCGACTGACTGCCTTCTTTTAGTCTGTGCTTGCTGCGGAAGTGTACTCACAGGTTGTGGAAATTCCGATCCTCGTCGCTATAACAATGATTTAATGAATTTCGTACTGATTTATAATTATTATATTTAACAGTTTACTGTACAGATTGTTTACTTTAGACATGCGGTCACTCATCCGAAGCGTTTCCGCCTCTCGATATCCTTCCGGCGTTCCAACTCTAGGAGCACCAGCTAGAATCAAAATATTTAATAAGTTTATCTCCATACAATATTATATTCGAAGGTTTCTAACCGTACCATGATTGATAGAAGCGTTCGAAGCTCTCCGTTCTGTACTTCGGCTATCGGGGTCTCTAGAAAATTAATTAGTATTTATAGTGTATGGATCGAGTTTCGTTCATATTAAGATATGACCAATTAGTTAGGAATTAGTAACCAATTATTGTAGTGCATTAGTATAGTATTGTCACTAACGAAATATTATAGGTTATGTAGAAATGTTTAGAGTTACTGAAAGGTGGGGTTAGTAATAACATTCTAATAAATACCTATGGTGGTGTGGTGAGGATTGTTGACGAGTCTTCTCAGAGACGCTCCTCTGCATTGGTGTGTGTGCATGAGCTAGTAAAAGTGAGGAGATATTAGAAACATGTTTTTAAGCCAAAAATGTATACTTCATTAACTTAGTAATGCTACAGTCGTACTAACTCGGTGGTGTCTTCTGACAAGTGTATTGAAAAGTGTTAGTATCCCAAAGATCGCTTTGAACAACTATGAATTCCTTCTTTCTTTTCTCTGAATCTCTTCTTTGGCCTAAAAAATAATATAATTATTTTCAATAGTTGTTATGAACGAAGTATGTATTTGCTAAACTTACATGTCTTTTTTCTTTCTATCGATGAATAGTCTCGGTCCATGTCCAGGATATCTTCAGGTTCCTGCTTAGGTTTAATTACCCGGGGAGAATCGCGTTCTTGACCTGTAACGACATCAAAAATGTCAGATCCAAAACAAAATTTTAAGAAAATCGTTAGCTCTGCAAACCTGTCTCATACTTCTGTCACATCAAGAAGTCGAGTATAGTCAAATTTATTAGATTCGATAAAACCGATATGACCACTACCTCAAATTATATTGGAAATAGCGGGTAGGCTTGGTTAACAACAGATTCATGGGCTTCGGGTCTCTGAATGATCCGCACACTAAGATCTTGGGTAACATCAAAAGAAGCGCCTCGTGCCTTACTTGAGCGAAGGCTTTCGAAATATTTCTTTCAAAATGGTATGTGAGACGATCCGTTTCTGTATTACCTCTATGGGACCATTAGTGTGGCGCATAAAATTTTACACGGTCGATCATCGAGATCTAAAAGTAAGCAGAGTGTTGACAGGTTCTAACCGTCCCCGTAGCTTCGGTGACGACAGCAGATATCGGCGATGTGTTGCTTCCCTTGCGTCAAGTGCAGGCCTCCTTTCACCTTGAAAGTTGATGCTTCTGTGTCCAGAATGCGTAGTGTGAGCCGAGAAAAATGGCTCGGGGAGGAATTTTCGGGCTTCAATAGTGTCAGTAGCTCCCAGACCCGTTTTCTATGCGAGCGTGGATGCAGTCGAATCAGAACATTTATGCTTCAGTCGGAAAACCGTAAAGTGGTTCTGCCAAACAGCCACACAGCTAGGTATCCTCTTAGAATACCTGTGAATAGCGGTGGTGATATTCTTACCCCAGACCCGAAAAATAACAAAATATTCGTACGGGTCCGGTCAGTGCAGGAAAATACTTTTAGGAGTTCTATATATTTTAAGGAACTTTCATGATATGCAACCTACCATCTCTTGACGCCAGTGTGTCGCGCGGTTGTGTGTCGCGTGGCGTTGTGTCGCGGGGCGGTGTATCTCGTGGCGCCAGTGCGTCTCGCGCGCCGGTACCGCCGGTGCCTCGTCGCTGCGACCTCGTGGCGGCACGGAGCGTCTTGTCGCCCGTCTTCGACTTTTTCTGTAGTTCCGGTGTCTGTGGAAGTTCAATATATCGTGTGTCAAATTTTAATTCTTTACAGAATAGTCGAGCCTTACGGTAGCTATGAAGTTCCAAAATTGTCGCCGAGGAGCCCGATCGAGTTTTTAAAAATAAAGACTTCCAAAATCACACCAGATGCTGAAAATGACAAAAACGTAAAACTGTAAAAAATAACTACGTTAAAAAAACCGACTTTAAAACTAAAAAGGAAAAAATCATGAATATTGGATATGTATTATATACTACCTATTATGTAAATGTGCTATTTACTAATAGATTTGAAGCCGATGCCAAGCTGGTTGAATAAATTTTCGTAATTATTCACTTTTTTGTTTTTCTTCGTATCGATTGCAGCTAGTAATAATATTACCTAAGATTTAATTGCTCTTTTATAGCTTTATTTACGTATCTTAATTTTTGTAGTAGGCATTTCATAATTCACATGACTATTTAGTTTAAGAATTCTGTTGAATACATTTTTATAATTTTGTTTTTTTTTTACTATTCTTCCTATTGATAGAGCTGCTTATAATATTGAGATTTAATTGCTTTTTTATGTTTATTGACGTATATTAATCGTTAAAGTAAGCATTTCATTGTATTATTTTGCTCGTATTCATTTAAGAGGTTAAATATGGTTATTTGTTCTAACCTATTAGTAAATAGGACATATAAATAATAGGTAGGATATAATAAATATTAAATCTTCATTATTTTTTACTTTTTAGTTTTAAAGTCGGTTTTTTTAACGTAGTTATTTTTATTTGATACTTTTTAGTTTATTGTTACATTGTCAATTAGTCATGGGTAGATCTACAAAAGGTGCTGCGCGCCTTAAAAAATATAGATCTCAAGATACGAGAACGGATAAAAGTAGTCGTCTCCATAAAAATGCTCTTCGAAACAAAATTTCACATTCTTGTGAGACTATTTATTAAAGATCGTGAAAAACGTTGGTTTTTTTTTGGCTGTCTATACTGTTAGCCCTGTTGGTTATTACAGCGTCACCGGGGGAGCGGGTGGTTCTGGAGACCCGCCCTTAAAAAGGGGGGGCCAGACGGGTCCCCATGGGCACCGACGTCCCCAAGGGGTCTCAGATTGAGACACGAACGACTCGGGGAAATTTAACACTAGCGTCCTCCGACGGCAGAACGCCGGAGCAACGGAGCACTTACTCAGTTGGGACCTCGTCTATACCGGTATAGACGGTGTGTGTCTGTATGTTGTGTGGTGTCACTTATGCCTACGCGTACGTTATTACCTAATGAGAACGCGTCGTCGGGGTCAACGAGTACCGACTTGGGTCTTCTTTTTCTGACTAAAGTAGTCTTACGTGGTCTATACTCTGCGGCGTCAGCCACCAGTGGGTTCGGGTGTCGCTCAGCACGTTCAAAGTACTTTTGGGAAAGCCCCTTGAAGTACTGAGCGATGGTCGGAAGGTCTATGTCTCTATAGAGATCGATGTTGCGTACGAACCACGGCGTCCCGGTTGCAATCCGTGTAAACCTGTTCTGAATCACCTAAAGGGGTTTCAGATTAGCGTGCGCAAAAGCGGAGCTCGCATAGGACATGACGGAACGTATGCAAGCTTTGTAAAGTGTCACCTTATTGCGAAGGGACATTTTACTCCGCTTGCCTAACAGCGGATATAAACGACCTAATATGTAGGCCGCTCTGCTACGAACGGTCCTAATATGCGCAGTGAAAACTAACTTTCTATCTCACGGTACTCCTAGGTATTTTGCCTCGTCTTTCCAAGGTATCGGTTTATAACGTTGGTTGGCTATGAAGACTTATATGGAAATCACGATTACGTCAAGAAAATATTAAACAGCATAATTCTAGACTCGGTAAGATCCAAGAGCGTCTTGCTAATGAGTATTTTGAGCAGAGAACTAATAAACTTGGTCTCATTAACAAGCGTCTGGCCAACGAGTCAGCTGAGCGGAGGTCTCATAGACTTGGTCTCATTAATGAGCATTTAGAGAACGAGTCGACTGAGCAGAAGGCCTGAAGATTAGAAGAGATACGAAACCTTATATAGTCTGGGAGTCTGCTCAGCAACGTGAGAACCGGCTAGCAGCAGCGCGTCAGACTTCACAAAGACTTCGTTCATAAGCGTAATTTTATAAACAACATAAATCAATATGCTGAAGTACCATGTACAGTCTGTATGAAATTATTATATCCAAAACAACAGATGTCATTATTCATAGCACGTTTTGACTTCCTTCCTTCTGGAGGAGCCAGTACAAAACTTGGACAAAAAATGCTCTTAAAATAAAATACTAATGGGCCTACCTGAATCAAATTTTTATGAGACCAATTCGGAACTATTCCGTATCAAACAAAATAAGAATTACATAAATCGGTTCAGAAACCTCGGAGAATACATACATAAAATATATATCTGTCCATTTTTCCGAAATATGTAAATCCTCCAAACGGGGAAATGAGACGTCTTCTCGTAGATGACCGGATACAAGTGATGTTCCGAGCTGGTCTACCAGGAAGATAAGGTATCAAGAGTACCTTTAAGAGTGTCGGAGTCGCCGGAGAGTGCGCAGGCTCTTGCACTTTAGTGTTGGGAGCGTCGCTGGCTTTTATCGTCGGAGTAGTCTTCACTTCCGCCTTGGTGGGCTCCGACGCTCTATGCTTGTCCAAGTCCGGTTCCTTGAATTCGAGTCCATATTTTTAGTAATATTTCATTAACCTGCATTTGAATTTAGAATCTGTCATTATTATATTAACATTTATAATTTTATACCATTTACCTTCGATGTTAAATAATTTAAGTGAAATAAAGTCAAGAAGAGAACCGAATTGCCGTGATGATATTAAAAGCAGTTAGTTATGAAGCCAAATGCAATTTTTGAAACTCTCCATACGCTTAGAAAATCATTAAGAAAATCATTGAAAGAAATCCTGTCCACACTGATTGATGAAATCGATCATCTTCCGTAATTTTAAATACACATGTAAAAAAAATATATATATAAATATAGAATGAAAAATAAACCGATACGGGCAGGGATTCGAACCCGCGACTACGTCCCGATAAAGACGATCACATATAGAATGCTTAATTCACCGAAACGGACAGCGATACGGTGGCTCAGTTGGTATAGCGACGGGACGGTTTCCCAGTAGTCGCGGGTTCGAATCCCTGCCCGTATCGGTTTATTTTTCATTCTATATCTATTTAAATTTAAATAAGCTTAACATGGCTATACATGTTTAAAAATATTTTCAAACATGTAAAAAAATAAATTTAAAATGGAAAAAGCTCAGATACGAAAATACCTCTAAAAGGGATAAAAATAATATTATTATGTACTAATCGAAGTCGTTGGTCGGGGGACCGTTGTACGTACGTTGACGATAGTGTCTATTTTACAAAAGTTTCGGAGATAATGATTGAGGACTTGACCGATTTGATATAGTTATATCATTATTTACCTTGGAAACTCACTTGCATTTTAAATTTTTCTTTATTAAGCGGTCCCCCGACCCAACGACTTCAATAAGTACATAATAATATTATTTTATTCTTAGTTATTATATTATTGTATAAACTATAAGCCAATATATTGTAATCGGACCTCTGAGGACCAGCCGTAGGGCAGCTTAGCGAGTTGATCCTTCTCAGGGACGGCCTTGGAGGGCGGACTCGTGTAGTCCAAGTGGTTCTTGAAGGAAACCGCCTTCGTCTGTTCTTTCTTTGGTTCTTTAATAACTTCTTTGATGGACTCCGGTACCGACGGCTTGAATCTACAATTGCGTTAAAATATTGTTATATTGTTGCTTAGATCATGGGTGAATACTTTATCTGGTAATAAAGTATCCGTCGAAGAGAATTGAATATTTAAGGGAAGGGGCCCATAACGGACATAGTAAGTCTCAGGAACTACATAGATGAATAATACTATTAATGTTATAAGACGCTAAATTCGATGTTAAATTTGATTTAGTTCATACTATATATAGTATGAGACTAAATCCACTATATATATATATATATATATATATTTGTTGTATGTATTAAGAATATGAAATTTCGATTCAAAATATGAAACCCTTTCGAATGCTTACTTTGCCCCGGAGACTGGATTAAAGTGGGCATGAGGATAAGGACAAAACGGGTATGCAAGGGCCCAGCGAGCATGCGCCCATATTTAATATATAATTTACAGGTAACAAGGAATATATTTATGAAAAAATCAGAAAGGTAGTAATAATGAATCTGTATTGCACAATAATAAATAAGAGTAGAGTTTGAAACGTAAAAATAATCATCGGAAGGCATAGTCGGCGCGGTCCCGCGGCAGAGTGTTAAATGCTTGTTTAGCTCAATATTTTGCGAGGCGCCCCCTTCGAAAGAAGAATAATGTTTTAAAGATGTCGAGGTATCTTTCGGTCTGACGTGATCGGCTAACTCACTTGTCCGGCTGCGCCTGCGGGGCCGCACAGTCGGCGTCGGGTCCGGCCGAGGCGCTGAGACTGCACACCGACGTCACGTCGCTCGTTTCTGTAAATATTTTGGAGGACGGTGTATTAAAATCGGTGCGTTATTTTAGTTCTTAAAAGTGAAACGTCTCGCGCGACTCTGTCCATCAACGTCTCATACCCGGATGGCTGATATTCTCTCTCGGCGGCGGCGGCCTAGTTCGCGCAGACGACGGCGACTTCGAATCTCGCAGCGACGACTCCGAGCCGGCGTCGCTGCCCAGCTTGCTCAGCAGCATCTGAATACGGGCCCACGAAACGAACCTCACACAATTTGAGAGAATTTATTTAAAAAAATAGTATCCCGGCGCCGGCGATGGAGGAGGGCGCACCTGCAGCTCGTTCTCCTTGGCCTGCAGCGTGCGTCGGTAGCGCGTGTTGTACTGGCGCAGCTCCTTTAGGCGGCGCTCCAGCTCGGGCCCGGGCTCGCGGCAGTCGTGCGGCGCGGCGGGGCGCAGCGTGGCGCGCACGCGGGCGCCGCCGGCCCCGCCCTGTCCGTTGCGCCGCAGTTCCACCAGCTGCGGGGAGCAAGAGAGGAGAAACGATCGAGTCCGATTTTATAATATTGAAGTACGATATGTGAAAATTCGATATCTTCGCTTCCTGATCCCGCCCCCTTTGGCCCATGATTTTCCCCGAGTTCGTTGGCCGGTGAAAGAGTACGGACATATGTCCCCGAGTGGCGGGGGCGGCTCCCCCGGGGCTCGACCGTTCTCTCGGTCGAACCCCGATACCACAAAAGCTTAAGCCCTTAATGCGATCCGACAGCGGACGACTAGAACTATAGCATCCCTTGTATTTTTGATATGTTAACGAAAATATGATAAAATTTGTTTAAAATTTCTTAAGGAATATTTTAATATTTATATTGTGGGCCGACCTCCGGGTCCGTAATTATTAAATTATGGAACCGGAGGCCGGAAGATCGTGTAAGACTTTTATTAATTAATATAATACCTTTGGAACGAACACCAAGCACAAGGTTCCGGTTGTGCAAAAAATAATAAAAATGGCGATCAGCACGAAAAGAGCGTCCTTATGATCAGCCAATACCTGTAAAGAGAAACATTTTACTTACAAATTAAAAATATATATTTCTATTACGTGCTGAGGTGAAACGGGTCAGTCTCTCGGACCGCTCCGATTGAACTCCTGCGAGTAACATCGGGCGGCTACTTGCGACTGCACTCGTCACTTACTAATACCGTTACTAGATTTAAAATACAATCCTATGCCTGATTTATAAGTATCAATGGACGCTCTCAGATAGTGGATCGATTACTAATAACGCCCGTAATCTAAACTTCTGAGAGTGTCCGAAGTTAAATTTGATAATAGCACTCACTAAAGCAATGGGAGCGCCCATGATGCACATGATGAGCACGTTGTACACGGACAGACCGATGTGCTTGGAGTCGTTCAAGGCCGGGATCGAGACGTGTCTCGTCTCCCACGCCAGGAAGGCCCCGAATATCTGTTGCAGGTTAAAATACAACATGAAAGTGTGGACATGTAACATCTGCCACTGGCTACTAGTCACTGGCCACCAGCCACCGGCCGCTGGCCACTAGCTACTAGCTCGGCTCGGCTCGGCTTACGTAGTGCGGACTTTTTGAGGATTACAGTTGTTATTCATTTCTTACTATCACGTCTTCTTTTACGTTTCTCTCTCTCTTTATAATTCTCACCGAGAAAGATCGGTTAAGCCGTTTGAATTATAGAAAAGATAAGGATAGAAAAGAAAACATAGTAATTAGACAGGAGGAGACACAGTGCACCCTCACGTCCAGCGAACTACGTGTAATCTCACCAGTAGCAGTCCTTTATAGGCGTAGATGATTCCAATAAATATGGGCATTCTTTCAGACTGACAGTACTCATTTTCCTGAACTATGACAATGTCTTCGCTGCTGGGGTGCGGCTGCAAAGCATCATATGAAATGTCCTATAAGTAAAGAGTTAAGAGACACTGAAATCAAACATCCGCTTCTCCGGCTCGGGCCGGGAGTCCGATTGATTGTAAGTCAGTGTGTAATTTATTAATGCGTTTGATAATATGCGTCATGTTTCATTTATTAACCGGATACTTAACTCTTTAAAAAAAATAAAATATTAATATGTTAGCGTCACATACATGATATTAGAGATACTTTCAGTGGTCTCGGTCTCGTCTATCCGATGTGTAGTGTTAGACTCACGTAAGCCTCCATCTGCTTGGTGGCTCGATAGAAGGGGTCCGATATCTGCCACGTGGTCATGATGGCGAAGTCGATGCACAGCAACACGCCCACCACCATGAACAGTTGGTAGTCTTTAATTACCTGAAAACGATTTACAATTTTAATAGATGTCGTTTACATCGATAGATTAAATGTTTAGTTCGGTTCGGTCTACCGTCCGATAGGTATCGAGTGACCTTCTTGTTGAGCTTGACGTCCGTGAAGATGGAGTGAACCCGCCAGGTCTTGGAGAACATCGCTCCGAAGGCGAGACTGAAGCCCGCCATGAGGAGCCAGGCGCGAGCCGTGCAGATGTACGGGAACGCGGCTGGTGGGAAGGGCGCGGTGGTTTTCATTTTCATAGATACATATATATTTTTTAAGTCCATTAACTTGAATTCTGAGTATCATATATTTTGGAATTATGTTGCAGATAAGTTTAGTTAAATATTTCAAGGTTAAGACATGCCACGGATTCGAACGACTTCGCCATGAAACGAGGTGATTTGAAATCGTGCGTTAAGGGTGAAACACATAATGATAGTAAGCTTTGACGTAAAGTACTCACGCACACTGGATGGCAGAGCTATGAAAAACATGTATTTGTTACATACCACCGAAAGCGATGGATAGAAGGAAAATAAACCAAAGATTGGAAACATGCTGTCGACTCCGACGACCTAGAGAATGGCCTAGGTCTTTCTCAGAATCAGTCTACAAAAAAGGGGTTAGTTCCCAAAATTTGGTTAGCGGGTTCCATTCTGCCCGGGGTCGAAGCTCAAGCTAGGGTCGTAGCAAGCTATTACCTCCGCGCTGTACCTCCTGAGAAAGACCTAAGAATTAATGAATTTGATGAGACCATGATAACGACGGAGTGCCAGCGTCATGCGAATCGAAAGTGCCATTTATTTATTGCCTAATTTTATTCAATTGATAGTTATTCAGATCCATTTTAAAACTATATTAAAGTTACCTTTCGATCCGATAAGGATAGAGAGAACATAAATATTTTAATGAATGATAATCATCGACATAGTGGCGCGATGTAAGCCAGGGGGTGACGTACCGATGCTGCTGAGGCTGGAGTCCAGGCCCAGGAAGATTACGCTCATGTACGTCAGCATGCAGCCCACGATGATCAGGTTGTTGAGATGCGGTGATGACATTTTTATGTAGCTGGAAAGGTCGATGACCCACATTCAAGTAACTTTAAATCAATGCCACTTGAGGAGAAGCACCAATATTTACTAATTAAGTTACCGTTGATTTCTATAGTGAATATTCATTGCCAGAAAACCCGTAGCCAACAGGATGCCCAGCACCGAACAAGACACCAGCACCGCGTAGATGGTGATGTTGACTTGCGTGTGTTCGATCAGGCGGAGCGTGCGGTCCTTGGGGGGATTTCTAAAATCATACATACATATAATAGTTTAAGTATCCGTCGCTCGCATCGCGCCGTTCCGGTAAGTACAGATGATATTATAAGTTGCAGACGTACGTCGATCTTTTTCTTTTTCGGAGCCTATTTAAAAGGCCTACACCGTGAGCTTAACTAGTTTATTTAAGAACGCCAGCGGGCGACTAGCACTTTAAGTGAGAAGGCGGCACTAACTTGCCGAGCCACTTGAAGTCGTCTCCGGCGGCGAGGTCAAGGCGGTCTCTTTCGGCGCAGTACTCGCCCACCTTCACCTCGCCCGACACCTCGCCCTGGAACTGCTTGAGGAGAATGGACGCCTTGCGCTCGTTGTCGTAGAAGCGAACCGGTCCCTGCGTGGAGGAGAGTTCGCAGATGTATTATAGAAACCCGCAGCCTTCCTTCGACTGTTTAAATTCAATCCGTCATCGCCAACGGTCACTTACGGTGACCCCCTCGAACGTGACGTTACTCAAGGCGTCCAGAAAGAGTTGCTCCCACTCCTTATCTCGATATCTGAAGTCCTGCACGGTCTTCTCCTTATACTTTAACTTGACTCGATGCGCCACCGTCTGGATGGCCAGCGCCATCGCCCAGATACCTACATCACGGAATCGTTTTAACCGACGTTCGTTCCTGACAGTAGAGCGAACCTCGTGCGAGAAGAACGGACCGTCGTAGGTGTAACCGTGGAATCTGGAATACTCGATCCCCCTCCTTCTGTCATATTCCACCTGGTAGTCCTTGGCCGTCTGAAAGATATAAGCAGATATAAGTCCGGGTGCGGCGTCTCGGGGTCCGGAGCGCGGCCGCTACTCACGATGCCGGAAACCGTAGTCTCCCCGGTGGTTGATAGCGGCAGCAGGTCGGTGAGGATGGCAGTGTCGAGGGCGGCGCCCAGCTCCCGGCGCGAGCACGGGGCGCGGCGCGTCCACCAGCGGCTGCTATACGTGCCCAGCAGCAGCCACGTGTAGGCGCGCCCGTACATCTCCAGCCTGAGGGGACCAGGTGAGATCGGTCGTGGTGTGACCTAGCTTTTTGACGTCATTCGAGTCCAGTACGTACTTGTAGGCTTCGCAGAATATCTTCAGGGCCCAGGTTTCGTTGAAGTTTCCCAAAATGATCCTGATGTCCTTCTCCTTGAGTTTCGTGAGTGCGGTTCTCACTTCCGTCGCGAAGCTTTGAGACTCGTCAACCATAAATTTTGCAGCGTCCAGTTCGGCTAAGAGACGATTGTGAGCCTGGAATATAATAATTAGTAATTGTAAAAAATAAAAAATAAAAAATTTATAAGAATGGGATTGCGTTTTCCGATACAGTTTAAAGATTGTGTTGAATGATAAGCATTTCATTTTGCTATAATATGTTAATAGAACTCGATAGCTGAAATATCTAAATCGAAACATTGTAGCTGAACCTCTCCACAGATAAATAGAAATCTCTAAATCCAGCAGCATTAATCGGCGTTGTAATTTCTAAGTCTCGAATACTTTTCTTAAAGTATCGAATACTTTTTATCTCACCAAAGCATAACGAGGTTCATTCTGGTAGATAGTGCCCACTCTTGTCCAGTTGAAATGTTCCAATAGCCTGATGCGAGGTAAGTTAAATGCATTTTCTGACGGAACAATGCGAAAAAAATTTGGGAATGCTTCTTTTGTGAACATCGGGTGAGTGTCCGCGTATGAGAGCTGGAATGTTTTTTTTTTATATTTATGAATTTCTTCCTCTTTAAGTATATTTAAATAGATGTCCAATAATTAAATACTATGTTGATTCAAGTTAGCATATTACCTGCGTAAGATGCCAATGCTTGGAAGCCTTGGCTATAGGATCAGTGACATGTGTGCAAGCCGCTCCGAAGAGCATTAGCTTGTGTGGACCGCTGTGCATCATATCGAAGAACGACTTCACGCCCACTGCTGCGTTACACTAGTGGAAGTATTGAGCCGCATTCATATATTCCGTTATACTATTTATGGCTACTTCTGCAACTTGTCCCTACTGTTAGACATCGCATCTGTTTATCTAACGTTCTCCAATAGAGGAAGAAAAGAGAACAATAGGTTATATATCCATTGACTAGTTTGTTGACAAGCCAACTTTAATATTTATTGACGAAAATAACTTCGTTGGCGTTATGATAATTAGTTCTACGGCTATAGTTACCTCTGTATCATTCCACCACATGTGAAGACGATAGTTGCGCAACACAGAGTCGTGCTCGTTGACGTGGTCCAGCGCCAGCTTGACGCTTGGCATAACGCCTCTACCTACAGCGGTTTTAGCATATCTTTGGTACTTAGCTCATTAAACTCTTTGTGGCCGAATATTGATTAAAGGCGGTTTAATGGAAGGTATATTGGTCAGATTATTTGTTGCTTATTCGGTTTTTTTTGTGTAAGTGTACGATGATGAACGACGAAGGGATTTCTTTAACCATATTATGTAATTTAAAGAACATTTGTATCGGGAAATTTGAGTTTGGATTTGGATAAAAGCATTGAAACGGCTCTAAAAATTAAAACCTACTTGCAAAGAAAAGATAAATTACTCATCATTTTTCCTTTAAGTTTCATTCAAATGGGTTAAAACAATACAAAGCTTATCAATTCAAGCACTATCAAGCCTGTTAGAGTTTAACCTGTTACAATACAAAAGAATTCGTTTTTAAATTGATTGATATAATGGTTGTAATTACTTATTAAAGACACTATCATATTCGAATATCATAAATAGAACATTAGGAAGTTAAATATCCTAGATGCATTATCTAAAGATACCAGTATTGGAGTTCTCCACCCCCTTGCCAAAGGGGAAGAAGCCAGCGATGTAAACATCGGTCCGTCGGTTTAAGATTGCGTCCAGGTTCGGTTTCTGTGGCACGCCGGTGACCTGGTGCAGGAGAAGCAGAGCGACCAACATCACCAGGAATGACATTTCTAATTCTGTAAGAATTATTGAGTGAGAGTACTTGCAGCATGTATCACTTGCATGCATCTGCATATTTTGGCAACAATACATTATGCTAAAGGACTTTCGAATATTTCATACATTTATGGAAATACTAAGATTTTTTTAAATATTCTAACATTATAGTGTTAAGTACTTTAATAATAATAGTACAGGATAAGTTACACACATTGATCTAACCCCTAAGTATACAAATTATTTGCTTGTGTTAAGGGTGTTAGACAACGATACAAATACCTACATAAAAATACACAAATAAATACTGAGAATATTTAATAATATTAATATTATAATAATAAAGATAAGATTGTTGGAAACAATCTAAATCCTAGGACCTACTCTTAAAAAATTTAAACTCTAATGTTTGCGACCGCACTGAGGCTTAAGGGCCAAGGCAATGTTAGTGCGTTCTGTGTGCATCCTGAACTAAACGCCCGGAAGTTTAGGAACTGCTTATTTTAGGAGGTAGTTCACTTATTAACTAACTTACTGACAGACCCCAACATCTCATCTTCCCCTTAACACGATTACGGCAAAGTATTCGTAACGTATTTAATTTTAAAGTTTAAAATGTTAATTTAATTATACGCGAGTTTTATTCTTTAAAAATAATCAATTAATAAATATAAAATACTCTGATAGTTTATAATATTATAAGGTCACTGCTTATTATTATACAGCACCTTACATTAAATAAAACATATTTTTAATACGTAGAGAAGAATAAGATTTATATTGAAAAAGACATTTTTATATTATATATGATTCTAGGGTAAGGGGAGCGTATCAGTACAGTTTTAATTTAATATACACTTAACTTACACTTACGTTGTGTGACCCAAAAATACATTTTCTTTCAACTTTCTAATATATTTCAGCAAGTAGTAATGCGTTATATTGAGGAGAACCGTTATTATATAATTAATAAATGCTGTTTAAATATTATTACGAAATAATATGTCTAAACATTATATAATAATTTCCATAAAATGAAAATCAATTAAAAACTTACTTGTCATCTTGTTTTAACTATATTATCTTATATTCAAAATAAAGTGTCCGTCCGCCACAAAATTTCCATTGATATTAATAAAGTATTGCACAAAAATAGATAGTAGTTCAAAGAAATCATTGTAAAATATCTCACTGAAACCTTTTCAGCTCCTCGCGAGCTCAAAACTCAACATTTTCCATGGTTACATGAAATAAAACTTTATTTCATTCCATTAGAATCTATTTAGAAGTATTAGGCGACTCTTCTAAACTAATGTCGACCTAAACCAAACGACTTTAAACATTCTCGCTGACAAGTAAAATTGATTATTATGCAAACCCGTTAAAGTTCAATTTTATAAACTTTAAAGAAATATAAGGTTCTTTAAATAAAGGAAGCGAGAGCAAATATACGAAATTAGGCTTTGCCGGGGCGAATCGATAGAGGGTGGGTTTCAGAAATAGTGATGTTCACCTTAGTTATCGATGTACATATATATTTGATCTTTGGTAATAATGACTAAATAATAATTAGTTAAGATACTTAAAAATAAATATATCGAAGGCATGTATAAGTATAAATTTACATGTAATGTTTTAAAACTACTAAATGGTTCTATAATACATATACTTACAGCTGTCTGTATTTACAACCATAAAAATGTACTACTACCATAAAAATTGTGATTATTTAATAGTTTTATAGTACAGTAATGAGATAAAAATATTCATAAAAAAATAATACCAATATTATAAATTATTGTAATCTTCCGACATCACTTAACTTTACACGCACGCGCATGCGTACAAGTCGGGGTGTGTCTTCTGGAAATGTTGGTACAGAGAATATTATGTCACTTATACAAACGTTCATCATATAATTCTTATACCGCAATCCGCATTGCAACGTGCCAATAAGAACAACAAAATGTTTAAATAAATGTTTAAAATAAAATATAAAAAAAATATATATATAAGAGACAAACTTTCACATGCTTTCGACAACATTAAATAAAACATACGCTGTTGTTCTTATTTTATCGTCGATAAATATTACAGATATATACAATATAATATAAGTACATCTAAAATCGCCTAACATTTACATCCAAAAGCAAGAAGCTAAGGCGTGTATTCTTTTTTTAACTTATATTATTTTCGACTCTTTCTCGTTCCAAAATGGTTTAATTTGGCTTAGCAGGATTAATTTGACGTATCGAAATCAAATCCCAGAATTACAATTCATTATAAGCATAATGTTAATAATCTAAATTAAATATTACTAATAAGTATATAAGATTTTATTTTGAAGGGCTTATTTTATTTTATTACGTAACTAACATTGTTTAAATCTGGTTTCTAATATAATTTGATCTAAACCTTCGTAAAAATAATAATCAAATTACGTTCTGTTCTACGTAGGCCAAGAGCTATTTGAAAAGTTCCACATAAGCTGTATATAGTTGGCAAGTGGCAACATCGTTCGTCAGAATACGTGGCCCGTGGTTCTGTGAGATAAATGTTTATTGTTTATATTTTTTATTATCCAACATTATAGAATAACACGGAAAAGGGCGTAAGTATATTAAGTATATACAATAATCTTTAACCTGTATTAATTTTTAGGGCACTTATTATTGTTTATCAAACTAAAATCACTAGTGACACAGCAGCTGTCAAAGTGACTACAACAATTTTTGGTGAAATTTAGGTTTTTATTATTAATATTCTATGCATTGATAGCCATAACTATATAATAGTCTCATGCTACTAAATATCTGTCATGAAAAATATTTTCTTACTTCCTTCGTTGCTACTTAACGATTCTATGCAAGTCTCGCTAATAACTTATTTGGAAGCCAATGTAACTTACCTACCCTAAGAAGATGGTTAATTAAACAGAACAGTCACTTCTATGTAAGATAATATTTTATAAATGTTAAGATGTCATCATATTAAAACTTCTTATCAGATGTAACATCCTTTTTAAAGAATGTTGTATTATTACTGACAATTCCATCTTTTATTCAAACAATTCATCCTCTTTAATATTAAAACTTATTTATTAATTAAAAGCTGCAATGACACGGCATATAGTTGAAGTTAATATATTTTGAAGAATACTCAAGTTTTATGCTATATATATATTGGTTTATGTAATAATTTGTTCCATAAATTATGGTGGATTCCATTATTACAATAGTAAAAATGTATTCGTTTTGTATGAAATGATAATTGATGTCACTAATGTATTTGTATAATGATCTAGATAGAGCCTAATAAAACTAATAATTTATTTTCCCCAAACCTAGGTGTACATAGCAGGTATTAATCACAATTAATATATCATTAGGCATTCAAATACAATTTTGATATTTCAAATTATACTAGTTCTTCTCGCAATAAGCAACTTTAAATTATAACTTATATATTAGGAACTCGGTAAATAAGTAATAGTACTTAACAATTAGAATTTAGGTAAGTTGTTTTTAAATTAATGGAGGCAAGTTGTTTTAGTGGTAGCAAGTGATAATTCGTTTACTGATCTAGGTATTTTTTTGTATATAGCTGAGCCATGGTTAATACACTCCTTTTAAATATAACATTGAAAATGCAGACTGATCTAAAATAACAAATGGAAACAAAACATTTAAAAGCTTAAAACTTTTAAAATTTAGAGTCTGAGCCATAGAAAGAAACCTAGCTCTCATTATTATTTGTGTACTTGTGAGTTCACAATAATTTATAAAATAATAGTTTTATTGAAATATTATGGGAATCTTCCATAGTGCAATATGTCCTAATTTCTACTTAAGTATGAAACAATTCCACAATATAAGTATGTACCTTAATGATAATCAAGTTATGTAATAAATTAAGTGTATTATTTTTACCTTTGTGGTAATTAAACTAATAAGTCATTAAATGTATAAAAATTTGTTCAGTATTTCTATTTTGAAGGTTGATAATTACATTATATTAGTTGTTTTATTTTGTACTAATGTTATATATTATATCCTTATTTAAGAAATTTAAATTATATGGTCAATAAAAATACTCTTTTTTTTTTTTCAGATTGTTAGGCTTCAATAGAGATGATGAATCCACAATATCCACCTCCAGGGAATAATAACGCCCCAAACAATCCACTGGGATTCCCACCATCTCAAGATCATAATGGGGTTCATAATGCTAACCTTTACAGCCAAATGCCACAAAATGGACCACACATGGACATGTCCCAAAAAATGCAAAACTTGAACTTAAATGGACCACAGCTCATGTCAAATATACCTCCATCTCAATTGCCACCAGGTCAATTTCCAATTTCAAATTTTCCACCTACCTCTAATTATAGTGGACAATTACCCCCTGGGGTTAATCCCCCCACCCAACCAGGCAGGCCTCCTGTAAGCAATACCAACCAACAGATCCCATCAATAAATCACAATTATGTGCCACCATTGTCTACTCCAGGCTCCAATCAAACTGGACACCACCCCCCTACTTCAATGCAAGGGCTCCCAACATCATTGGGTAGATCTGGTCCACCTGAACCATCAAGACAAACAATGCCAACTCAAATGGCTGCTTCTCAAGGGTTTCAGGGTCAACCACCAGCAAATCAACCAGGAATGCCAACACCTACTGGTCCGCATATAGTAGGCCAGCCAGGTCAGTTTGGATTAAAGCAAGGATCTGAACAGATACCAAGTTTACCATTGCAACCTCCAGGAACAAATCAACCTGGAATACAGACTAAACCTTTGCTTACAAGTCAACAGCCTGGTGTTACCCCACAGACTCAACCAAAAAACTTCTTTGGTCAACCAGGACTGTCTCAACAGCCGGGTCTAAGTCAACCAGGCCTACTTACGCAATCACAAGTGGGTTTTCCTCCACAATATGGTATGCAACAACAGCCTGGCATACCTCCGCCACAAGGTCCACCAAAACATAGCCAACCAGGGGTGCCACCTCAACCAAGCATGCAGCCAGGCATGCCACCTAAGCAAGAAATGCCACCACAATCCGGCATGTCACCACACCCTGGTATACCAGCACTATCGGTAATGCCGTCTCAGCCAGTAATGCCACCGCAGCCACCCATGCATCATCCACAGCCAAACATCCCACCCCAACCAGCTCTGCCACCTCGACCACAAAATCAATCACATTCTAGTATACAACCACAACATGGAATGCCTCCACAACCGGGTATGCCACCACAACTGGGTATGCCACCACAACCGGGTATGCCACCACAACCGGGTATGCCACCACAACCGGGTATGCCACCACAACCGGGTATGAAACCACAACCGGGTATACCACCACAACCGGGTATGGCACCACAACCGGGTATGCCACCACAACCGGGTATGCCACCACAACCGGGTATGCCACCACAACCGGGTATGCCACCACAACAAGGCATGCCACCACAGCCCGGAATGCAACCGTCCCAATTTAACCAATACCAACCAATGTCGGGCTTACCTCATATGCCTCCTCCTCTTAATCCACAAATACCATATCAACAACCTGGATTTGGGGCACAACCCGGACCTCAAGCTAATATGCAATATGCTGGTTAGTTAATATAATATTAAAGTTAATATACTTAAGAAAAATAACAATTGAGATAGTACTAAACCAGTCATTATCTTCAGGCTTGCAACAGCAACAGGGCTACCAGCAGGGCTATCAGTTTCCCGCACAGCAACCAAGTTACGCTGCTCCTCCTCAAAAACGGCTTGATCCTGACCAAATGCCTAGTCCGGTAAATATATTTCAAATGAATTCCAAACTTTAAAAGTAGTCTCGTTGATACATTATATGATTTCTGCTTATATTTGTGATGATATTGTAAACTGGACATAATTAACGATATTTGTTTTCAGATTCAAGTGATGCAAGATGATCAACAGAACCGCGGCGGTGTTTTCGTGACCAACGACAAGGGGCTGGTGCCGCCACTTGTCACCACCGATTTCGTGGTGGATGACAAGGGAAATTCGAGTAAGACATTTTTATTTCATATTAAGAAATTTGAATTTATATTTAAGAATAAATACGTTTATGTTGTAATAGTAGTTTTTATTCATGAATTGTATTAAAAATATGATCTTAAATTTCATGTAAGTTGTGTTTGACCTTAACTATACAATAAAATGATTTTCGTCTTTCTTAAGAAGAATGCAATTTATGTTTTTATTATTTCAGGTCCAAGATACATACGAAGTTCCATGTACAGTGTTCCAGTGACAATGGATTTATTGAAACAGACAGCCATGCCATTCTGCCTAGTAGTGAGTATATCATCAATCTCGTTTCTACATCCACATCACTGTAAATTCAACTTCCTTTAAAAATTTCAGATATCTCCCATGGCGGAGACAGTAGGAACGGAACAGGAACCCCCTCTCTTGGATTTTGCGGCTCTAACGGGTTCTCCCACCATGGGACCCGTGAGATGCTGCAGGTGCAAGGCCTACATGTGCCCAAATATGAAGTTCATTGATGGCGGCCGACATTTTAAATGTGCCTTTTGCAAGGCTACTAGCGAGGGTAAGTTTACGCACAGTCCTAAGGGAATGATTGTCTTATTGTGTATCCCGTATAGTGACAATATAAACGTGATCTTCTGTCAGTACCGATGGAGTACACGCAGTACATCACCAGCATGCAGCAGTACGGGCGCGCGCCCGCTGAGATGGCGCTCGGCACCTACGAGATCGTCGCCACCAAGGAGTATTGCAGAGTATGTAACACCCATCCACTGGCCATTACACACCTCTCCGATACCTTCTACCCGCTGCCTGACATATATCACTCGCTGGCTGATACCTCTTAAACACTGGTACCTCTTAAATATAGGTTTATGAAGTAATAAATTATGACACTTTAAAAAATTCTTAAACATAAATAGGTATTTTAAATTCTTATTCATATATTCGAAATTATAATATAATATTATTTGTTTTAAAGTATCAATTGAATAATTATAACCTTCTTAAAAATGTATATGGCAACTACTACACTTGTTCCACTTAATTTTGTAGAACAACACACTTCCAAATCCGCCCGCTGTAGTGTTCGTGATCGACGTCTCCTACAACTCCATCAAGAGCGGCATGCTGCAGACTGTGTGCGATAACATCTTGGAGATTATAGAGGTATGAGTGTTTCAGTTTTATTAAGTTAATAGTAGTAGTGTGTCGGATGTGTCTGTCATTAAATATAACACATGCTGACCGGGTAGTTCAAAAATAAAACCAACATTTCGCTCATGCCCTGATTTAATTGATGTTTGGTCACAATCGTCACAGGAGTTGCAAAATGTTGTCAAGAAGTATGCAAGAAGTAAGTGCTAAGTATTTTTCAACAGTTTCTTAATTTATTTTCATGTGACCCATAATAATCTCGGAAGCTTGTTGTGTAATGTCACTATTAAAAATAGTGTCAGAACTTTTTTTAAGACAATAATATATTAATATTTCCGTATTCAGTCGATGCCAAAGGACGAGCAGACCGGCAAGTGCTGCACGCGTGTGGGATTCATCACATACAGTACCACCGTGCAGTTCTACAACATCAAGGTATATCTTTTTAAACTGTCATATATTTCGTCTATTAAACGGCAGTACTATTTGAAACCAAAAATGATGCGTGACTAACTACAATCGCACGGCTCCAGGGCTCGCTCGCCCAACCGCAGATGCTGTCGGTGGGGGACACGGCGGACATGTTCGTGCCGCTGCTGGAGGGCTTCCTGCAGTGCGCCGAGGACAGCGGGCCCGTGTTGCGCGCGCTGCTGGCGCTGCTGCCCACCGCCTGCCGCGCCGCCACAGACACGGAGACAGTGCTGCTGCCCGCCGTACAGGTGAGCTAGGAGCTGCCCGACGACATTGATGAATACTATACACTTGTTACTACAAAACGTGCGTTTCTCGAGTTTAGGTCGCGCAGCTCATTTTCCAGAAAAGATTTAGTACGTATATCCCTTAGTGAACTCTAAAGAAGTTATTGTAATCGGTAGCAACGTTGTCTCTCTCCACTACTAGAAGTGTACCAGAACTTGGTATAAAGCTTTTTACTCCCCAGGTGTGGTGTTTTTCAAATAATTTTTAGAATTTGTTTAAATATATCCTTTTTTCGCAGGCGGGCTACGAAGCCCTGAAGGCTGCTGATACGGCCGGCCAACTGCTGGTGTTCCACACCACGCTACCCACTTACAACGCTCCGGGGAAGCTCATCAACAGAGAGGATCGGAAGGTGCTGGGAACCGATAAGGAGAAGCAGATTTTGTGTGAGTCACAACCCAGCTACAATTTTAACGTGAAATGCCTCGTACGAAAAGAAAAGTCGATCGTGGAGCTCTGGGAGAAACTTAAAAAAAAATTGTAACCGTCCCTCTTCTTCAGCCCCTCAGAGCACGGCCTACAACGAGCTGGGCCAGCTCTGCAGCGCGGCCGGGGTGTGCGTTCAGCTGTTCCTGTGCAACAACTCGTACATCGATTGCGCCACCCTGGGCCAGCTGCCGCGTCTGACGGGCGGCCAGGTGTACAAGTACACGTACTTCACGGTGAGTGGCGCCGTGTGCGAGCGGCGGGCCGGGCGGCCAGTGGCGGGTTAGTGACCGCAGTCTGTCGCAGGCGGAGACGGACGGATCGCGGCTGGTGTGGGACGTGTCGCGCGTGCTGCTCCGGCCGACGGCCCACGACGCCGTGATGCGCGTGCGCACCTCAACCGGCGTGCGCGCCACAGACTTCTACGGACACTTCTTCATGTCCAACACCACCGACGTCGAGCTGGCCGCTATCGGTGGGTGAATCGCTCGTTCGTTACTTTTCGTCGTAAGAATGTGTCGGAATCCGAGTGGAGCTCGGAACCGGTGGAGTCGTAGTGCTCTCGCATCTCCGAGGACCCGCTCGATGGACTCCTTGCACTTGAAAATCATTATCGAAAGAGACCTTCGGACGGTATCCCTAAAGGTCGACTTCGATCTCGGATTGCCGATAAACCATAACTGCCTTTCTAGATTCGGACAAGGCGATCGGTGTGGAGATAAAGCACGACGACAAGCTGACGGGCGAGCAGGGCGTGTTCGTGCAGGCGGCGTTGTTGTACACGCACCGGTCGGGACAGCGCCGTCTGAGGGTCCTCAACCTGGCGCTGGCGTTGGCGCAGCAGCTGGCCGACGTGTACCGCTCCGCCGAGTTGGACACCATGGTCAACTTCCTCACCAAGCAGGGTGAGGCCGGGTTATTAATTTGTGGACTTTTGTGGCTACGATGGTCGAACCATTTTCGAAAATATATATTATTTTTATAATTTAAAAGATAATCAATATCTTCTTAACCGAGTTATATTTTTCGTTTTTGCCGCTCGGTTACAGCGACCGTAACGTCGAGTGAGTTTGTCACATTCGCCCGAAAGATGTACTCATTTTAATTTTTAGTCGCTTACTTCAACCATGATTAGAGTGCCGCTTGGACCCTTTTGTCTATAGATAATTTCCCTTTATTTAGAAGCCATTTCAAAGAAGCCCGATAGATTTTGGGATTCTAGGACTCTTCGACTCCTCACCTACTTACACTCATACTCGGCGGTCGTTCGATATCTAGAATTAAATATCAAATGTGAAAAATAAATATAGAACGAAACGAAGACAATTCACGATGTGATTCTTTTTTGACGGACTCGTATTTATAAACTAGACTCCTCGTAAGCCTAAAATAGCAAAACAAATCTACTGATTCACGGATTTGAATCGCTTCGTTCTATATTTATCGAGAGCGGAGCAAGTAACGATACGTCCGTGTGTGTGTGTGTACAGCCGTGTGGGCGCTCCGCGAGGCCCCGCCCCGTGCGGTGCGCGAGGGTCTGACGGCGCGGTGCGCGCGCTCGTTGGCGGCCTACCGCCGGCACTGCGCCTCGCCCTCCTCGTCGGGACAGCTGGTGCTGCCGGAGGCCATGAAGCTGCTGCCGCTCTACACCAGCTGCATCCTGCGCGGCGACGCCGTGGCTGGCGGTAAGTGACCTCCTCCTCCACCTCCTCCTCCGAAGCCCCACGAGGAGCCGGTCGTCTCTAAGACCGGCAGTCGGACCCGGAGATTCGAACCACTCCGATGCTGGCATCGATACGTATCGTATTTAATAAATTAATTAAAGAAATAAGTAAAAGATAAATAAAAATACTAAATTAAAAGTTGAATCTTCACTTATTTATCATAAATGATCCTAGTCCTCGGATATTATACTTGTGGACCGAACCCCCAGGCCCCGACATCACGTGCGACGACCGGTCGTGCGCCATGTACCGCGCGCTGACGGCCGACGTGTCCCTGTCGCTGGTGTACACGTACCCTCGGCTGCTGGCGCTCCACTCGCTGCCCGACCGGGAGCCGACGCCGCTGCGGGCCTCCATGGACAAGATGAGCGACCGGGGGGTGTACCTGCTGGGTCGGTCTCCGTTCGTACGTAATGTATCGATCGATTCGCCGAGTTCGCTTCTCTTACGAGAACGTCATCCCCTCAGAGAACGGCGTGCACATGTTGATCTGGGTGGGGTCCCAGGCTCCCGCGGACTTCGTGCGCGACGTGTTCGGGGTGGGCTCGCCCCAGGAGGTGGACGCGCGCGTGTGCGAGCTGCCGGAGACGGACACGCGCGCCGGAGCGGCCGTCAGGAGACTGGTGGAGGACGCCAGACGCACCAGGAGGACCGCCATGAGGGTGAGTGGGGGACGGGAGGGGAGAACGGTGACGGGAAGAGCGTGACGATGAGAGTCAACGAAGGAGAGTGAGAGAGGAGAAGAGGTGGGAAGGTGAGAGCAATCGTAAATCGTTAGATACGGAAATGCGCGAGTGCGGTCGTGCGGCGGACGGCGACGGACGAGACGGACGAGGACGAACCGGACGGACTCCACGAGGGACATTCGACCGTCGGTCCGTCGATGACTCGCGCATTTTCCGTTAATAGATTTAAAAATCTAGTTAATGCTTATCTATTAGTACATTATAATATTTTGCAAATTATCGCAATTCGCAGTAAAGATTCCTCGTGAGTACCTTCTAGTAAGTACCTGCATGTAACGCTCGATCTATCTCCAGCTGAGTGTAGTGCCCCAACACGACAAGCTGGAGTACGAGTTCCGTCGCACGCTGGCGGAGGACGGGGGGCCGAACGGGGCGGAGTCCTACGTGGAGCACCTCATGGCTACGCATAAGCTGGTCCAGAAGCTACTGTAGGTTTCGCTCGGTCGGTTTTCGGTGAGATGGGGTCATCATCATTACATCGAAGACCGGAATACGCTTCGAGTTTTCCGGCTTCGGGTCATACATCCGCTCGGGTCGATAAGTAATGATAAGTAATATCCGTGTCGCCACTCGGCCGGGCGTCGCGGCGGTCGATGTCTATAATCGAGCTCCGTCTCGTCCCCGTGGTGGAGTGTGAGCCCGAGGTGACTCCCCGCTCGTCCGCAGCTGACGGTGCTGCGTCAGCACGACAAGCTGGAGACGGTGCTGCGGCAGCTGCTGGCGGAGGACCGCGGCGTGGACGGCGGCGCCTCGTACGTGGACTACCTCTGCCACATACACAAGGAGATCCGCGCCCTGCTCTAGCGCCGCGCCCGCCCCCGCCGAGGACCCGCCCGCCCCCGCAGAGGACCCGCCGCCGGCTCCTTACTCCGTTATTGTTGTTACATAGTTACGTGTACGTTTTTATCGATAGTGAGCATCGTCGATGAACTATTTTATGATTTGACTCTGAGACTCGTAGATGTTAGATCGCTCCGGAAGGAACGTTGTAGAAGTCGAGCCACTTATTGTTTAGAGTTAGACCGCACCGGGAGAGTCGCGGTCCACTAGCGGTACTTCCAATTTTGTATATTAAAATATTATTTACTAGTATATAGTGCACGTATGATTGTATGTTTGTTTTCCTCGTGCCACCGGCCGTGGAAATACTTTTTCATCAAATTTATATTTAAAAATGCTAGAGTACTAGAAGTTGATAAATCCATGTTCAATTATTATTTCTCTTTTTGTAACTCTGCAATGAATCGCTAGACCCGGATGTATGTATTCTTAGTTTTAGTTATCGACTCGATTGTAATGGAGTGTAAATAAAATATATTGGCATTACTGATATTATTTTTTTATCCATCTGCATTCTTAAATTCCTTAATTTAGCAAAATGTTTGATCAAAATTAGATATTAGAAAGAATCTCGCAACCTTTCAATGGTATATATGCATATTACGAAAAGATACTGACTGGAGGTGATTTAAATTACAACACATTTAAATATCGTCTGCATACTAAAGAACTACTAAAGATTTCAAGTACCAATTCTAAATCATAAATATATCAATTATATAATAAAGGACACAGCACTTATCCCTGTGGTAAGCCTTTCTTAAAAATTGGTTTTTATATGAACACTTTTACTGATATACAACCGATTCATTGATCTAGTCGAATGAGTTGTTTGTATACTTATATTGTCCATTGTACTTCTACTTTTATAAAATCCATATTAACTTTTAGAAGACGCCTGTTTATATATCATAAATACACGTGGCCTCATGAATATCATAGTATTTCGTTGTTTTAGAAGCATTTTGTGGAAATCGCAGAAGTTTTAGAAATAGAAAACCTTTCTCAGGAAGATAATTAGAGGACAAGAAAAGTAGGTTTTCAGTTGTCATCTGCAGTCAAGTCAGTCAGCCAAACCACTTTTATATTAGCGCTATGTAATACTGACTAATACAATTCTCTGCTTCAACTTGTCGCAAACACTCTAGTCTAAAACGCTGGATGTAATGAGCTGCGCAGAACGTATACATAGTATGTATGCCATTGTAATAAAAAAATATTTGGCTATAAAAAGGAAATAATTAAGTGAAATGTTTATGTAATTAAGTAAAAAAGTACAAAAAAGGAAATAAAGCAACTGAAGTTGCGAGAAAAAATTGTGACTTTTATACAGTACAGTTAATAAGACTAGCACAAAATTGGTTTAAGTGTTTTCAATCGGGGAATATTATATATACTAGCTTTTGCCCGCGGCTTCGCACGCCTTAAATTCGTAGTAAAACAATTCCCACTTCCCTTTTTATATGACTTATTTTAAGTGATACAATCAAAATTACGACATCAGCAGACATCGCTCACTGTCAAAAATGTATTTAAAGTTTTTAATAAGAGTACAATATTAGACAATGTAATTATTTTAATACCTCTGTTGTTTTTGATGATGAAGGAATGAATGAATGAATACCAATGACCATTTAATATGACCATGTAAGCTTGAGGAATTCTAAGGTACACAATCGACGTTATTTTGACCAAAAACTTGCAGGTCTGGTTTTATTAAAAAAATATATATATTCTATTTAAATGCTAAACTTTCAGTAAGCTATATGCATTAACAATTTTTTCAATGCTGAAAATTCACAAAAGCCATTTTGGAGACGGTTTGCACGGTTCCACAACATAGTACGCCGGCCACCGTACCGCCGCAAACGAGATGTCCCTATATTTTAAATCTGTAATATCTTCGAAAATAATTATTTAAATTACATGCTTTGCAGGGCTATATTGTTCCATATTAAATGTAAAATGTATTTAAGTTACTTAATTAGATAAGGATTAAAGCTGTATTTCTTAAAATCGCTTCGTAAATTACCTATAATTCTTCGTAAAAAGTAAAGAATAATAATTTGCTATTGTGGATTATCCCTAAGAGATAAACATATACCGTCGCGGATTTTCTTGTAGAAACTTTTAAGGTATACAAAACTTAGTACATTATTTTGATCTATCTCGTAGAGTTCAACCAGCGTTTGGAATGTACGATAACTTCGCATTAGAAATCTTGAAATTATCAGTGGTTCTCTGATATATTAAGCATATATTATACATATAAACCTTCCTCTTGCATCATTCTCTCTATTAAAAAAAATCTTGCATCAAAATCCGTTGCGTAGTTTTTTTAAAAAAAGAACAAAATATAAAGTGAATCCCATAACTATATATTACCAAAAACTGCATCCAAATCGACTAATCCGTTTCTGGAATTAGCGTGCATTAACAAACAGACATTTAGACGAACAAAATGAAAAAAACATTGTTTTTTTCATTTAGACGAACAAAATGAAAAAAACATTGTTTTGGGTTCTCTTACTTATATAAAGGTATAAAGGTGTATGAATTTTTGAGAATATGTTTTTTTCGTGTTATGTACACAACTAAAAGACAAACAGATTAACAGAAAAAAGATTTTAAAAATGCTAAAAATGGATTCTGTTAGTTATTACTTTACATCCTGGTATATTGTTTTAAATATTTTTAATGTACAAAGACTACTCCTCTACAGATTTCTTACATGTATAGAATAAGATTTTCATGATACCTATTACGTCATTGACATAAATAGTCATAACTTTTTGATTTCTTAACCGATTTAGATGAAATAAACACTAAATCTTAAGTGAAGACTGTGATAATAAATTCCTAAAAACCGCATTCAAATTGGTTAAGCCGTTTCTGAGATTAGCGTGCACAAACATACAGACCAACAGACAAACTGAAAAACTATTGTTTTGGGTTCTCTTGCTCTTATAAAGATGTTTTTTTTTTGTTTCCATGTACAGGAATGGCTCAGTGACGATTTTATTATATGTATGTAGACATAGATTATATAATAGTAATATATACAAATAAAATAAAAAGATTGGGATGTCAGTAGTTACGACGTAGCTGAAGAACTAGATTGACCACAAAACAGTTTGGACACATTTGAAAAATCTGGGTACTTAAAAAAAACTCGATATATAATGAGCTTTTACCGCCAGCCAAAACCATCCATTCGGATCTTTACGATTCTTTGAAGGGTGTGACGATAGACCACACACATTTTTAGTCACTCAACACAATTAAGAGAGTTTGGCTGGAGGAATTAATGCATCCGCGGTATAACCCTGACCTTGCACCGTTACATCAGTCTATACAGAATTACAAAAAAGAGAACTGCCAAAACTACTTGTCTCGTTTTTTTTTTATCAAAAGTCCCGACATTTCTAAAGCGACGTGATTATAATGGCATCACTACCTACAAAATGGCAAAAAGTTAACGAACTGAATGGTACATTATATACTATAAACTAGCAGACTCGGCCACGCGTTGCTGTGGTTGCTAAGGTTTTGGATATACCTATTACATTGTAGTAAACTATTCTAGAAGTCACGGTATTAGAAAAAAATAAAATTAAAATTAAAAAAACCTCCGACCGCTAAGTAAAGGAAAAAATTTAAAATGCAAGTAAATTTATCAAGGCCAATAACGAAATAACAATATTTTGATATAAAATAATATTGTGACTTAATTTTAATTAATATGTAAGTTATCCTATGTTTCAAGTTGGATCAAACTACACACGGTGTGCAAATTTGATTAAAATCGGTTAAGTAGTTTAGGAGTCCATAGCGGACAAACAACGTGACACGTAATTTATATATACATACTAGCAGACTCGGCCACGCGTTGCTGTGGTTGCAAAGGTTTTGGATATACCTATTACATTGTAGTAAACTATTTAAGAAGTCACGGTATTAGAAAAAATTAAATTAAAATTAAAAAACCCCCGACCGCTAAGTAAAGGAAAAAATTTAAAATGCAAGTAAATTTATCAAGGCCAATAACGAAATAACAATATTTTGATATAAAATAATATTGTGACTTAAAATTAAGATGTAAGTTATCCTATGTTTCAAGTTGGATCAAACTACACACGGTGTGCAAATTTGATTAAAATCAGTTAAGTAGTTTAGGAGTCCATCGCGGACAAACAACGTGACACGTAATTTATATATATTAAGACTAGCAGACTCGGCCACGCGTTGCTGTGGTTGCTAAGGTCTTGGATATACCTATTACATTGTAGTAAACTATTTAAGAAGTCACGGTATTAGAAAAAATAAAATTAAAATTCAAAAAACCCCCGACCGCTAAGTAAAGGGAAAAATTTAAAATGCAAGTAAATTTATCAAGGCCAAAAACGAAATAACAATATTTTGATATAAAATAATATTTTGACTTAAAATTAAGATATAAGTTATCCTATGTTTCAAGTTGGATCAAACTACACACGGTGTGCAAATTTGATTAAAATCGGTTAAGTAGTTTAGGAGTCCATCGCGGACAAACAACGTGACACGTAATTTATATATATTAAGATTAAGAAGATAAATAAGAATAAACTTTGAAAAAAATTTCTTGACTTTTCATTTAAAGTGCGAAGAACCTTTTTCCGCCAAACTTTACAAACCATAACCGCTGCAGAGGCGGAAAACAGGCGTTCTCAGAAGAAAGAAGTGGAAGTTTTAATAAAATCAGGTGAAGAGATGGATCCTCGAAAGTTGATATTTAACCCCCGACTCAAGAAGAGGGTTTTAAATTTGACCTGTGTATCTATATGTCTGTGTGTCTGTCTGTGGCAACGTAGCAGCCAAACGTGTGGACGGATTAGAATGCGTTTTTTTTTTAATCGGAAGCTTGGTTCGTCGAGATGGTTCTTGGCTATGTTTGGTCGAAATAAAAGCAGTCGTCTCCAAAATGGTATGGTAAGTATAAGCTTATGGTGCTGGTGAAAAATTATCTTACAATATTAATAGTAAAAACCTAAACAAGTAAAATGTGTTCGTAGGTTTATTTAGTCCAACATATAAAAAAATAAATTAATTTTAAAAAGCCGAAAAATAATTAAATTAAAAAAAAAACCAAATACAAATTACAAAACTACGTCTAAAAATAATATTATTATGTAATTATTAAAGTCGACAAATAAAGGAAGAATTCAAATTCAAGTAAGTTACCTAGGCGAATAACGAAATAACTATCAAATCGTATAGTCTAAATATAAATATAAATAAAATAGCAACGAAATCAATAATGCATACTAATATTATTTTTATTCTTTTTAGACGTATTTTTTTTGTATCTGGGGTTGTTTAAATTTTTAATTTATTAAATAGTATTCTATATTCTAAATCTAATAGTATTCTAATAGTTATTCTATATACCTAATTAAAGAATCTTATTTGAAAAAATCTTATTTTACATTTTTTTTTATTTCACCGAGTTCCTATTAATAAGGCATTAGTAAGGCATCCTGTGGGTGTTTCCTTTATATAAAACATTAAAGAACCCCGATTTGATTTAAAGTATTCATTATGCAAATAAGCGATAAAAAATAAAATAATAATTGCTTAAAATGAAACGAATTTATTTCTTAGTTTTTATAAAAAAACAAGTTTTAGCTTTTTATATTTTTCTTTACACATTTAATAGTTGCCACTTTTTCTGAAACAATAAAATATTCCATTTTATTTCTTAAGTAATTATTAAATATCTATAACATTAATTAAAACTGCAGGTAATAACAAGACCATTTCCACAAATATAAAAACAACAACTATGTACATTTTAAAGATATCAAGCCAAGAATATCAATTAGGTACCTACAGTTTTTCGATTTATTAAATAATAGTAATAATTACCTAAATATTATACCGATATTAGAAGCCCATAGTCAGAAATCATAGACGCAGAAAGATGATGATTAGACATTAAACTATCTATTTGTAAATTATTAAAAAAATAAAAACATGCCCTGTGATTTATTTGCATTGTGACATCTAATTGATCTAATTGACACAGCGTTATCAAGCCTTTCGTATGAAAAGATTTGGGTGTATGAAGTTTTATAGTTATGTTATTTGTCATAAATTAAGTGATTACTTATATCATAACATATGATTATATGCAATTTATTATTACGTTTGTATTAAAAGCACCTAAATTCAGAAAGTTCTATCACAATAGTTAATTAGTCAAAGAATATAAAACTTCTAGTGACAATATGCTATTTGGCATAGAACTAGTCGTCTTTACAACATTAAATATGTATTACTATGGAGTAAATATGTATTACTATGGAGTAAATATGTATTACTATGCAGTATGGGCATCACAGTGTATAATATATAACTGGCAATGGCAGCTGTTCATACTATTGACGACTTAATGTTTCACGTTCTTTTTACTGTTCAAGAGCCTCAGGTGGGTAAAGGAACCATTCAGCATTAAGAACCTAATACTTTTAAAGATAAAGGTTAGTTATATTAATAGATCCTGTAGATGTATAATACATCATTATATTAGTAATTGTCTCGTGATTACATCTTGAACATGGATTATTGTTAAAACACAAGCAGTAGCTCCGTGACAACCTGACCCATTTGAATATACATATTTCTAATGTCTTGACAAGAATCCAGTTATTATTGAAAATCATCTTTTAAAGATATAACTCTATGTATGCAATTATCCTTAAACACATTTCTATAATTATACATTTTTATTTTGTAAACTTCAGTTCGATGACATAGGTTCTAAACAAATAGTGGTCTGAGATTTCGATTGTCTACGGGTCTACATACATAAACAAATCTACATACAAACCAATAAAAACAAAAAGTAATAAACTAATATCTCACTTGTTTAGGATAGAGTACTTCTATGACAGGTCCCTTGTACTTGCAGGGCAGGCAATAGTGCTTGCAGCTGCGCCGGCGCCGGCAGCCTGCCGCCAGCGTGCTCAGTAACAACACCAGGAAGAACACTAGGAACTTTTTGTAATGCATTGGAGAGGTTCACTAGAAAATAATTAGTAAGAGAGATCTCCATGTTTTCAATCGCTATTGTTTAGTTAGAGGTGACAAAACTATTCGATTGAACGCAACACTTATTAAAATACATATTTATAAGATCTAATTACCGTTTTTTAAAATACTTCACTGATTTTCTGTGAACCTTAAAATAGGTAACACACCTTCATTCCAATCTTAGGCCGAACTTTTAGTCCAGCGACTTTGTTACAAGGAAAGCAATTTGTATCCCCACACAATTTCCTGTCGCGACAACCACCGCGGGTCAGCTCCAGGACGGAGATGGCGATATGAAGGAACACGAGGACGAACTCATTGAGATACTTCATTTTGCTGGAATGAGAAATATCTTGTATTATTTTTTGTCATTTCATTTCATGCCATTTGTTTCCTTCCAATTAGAAAAAAACATCTGTATATTTATTCTATTAGAAACTGCTATTACGTTACCTTTTTATTTTATTAAAAACTGGTATCACACTAACTTTTTATATTATTAGAAACTGGTATTATGTTATCATAACGCCAGTTTATTAATTGAAATGTTCAAATAGATGTATTTCTGAACAAGTTCTCAGAACTGTTATCTGGCAAAACATTCCGGAAGTAGAGCACACAGGCGTGAAGCGTTTCGACATGAGAATGGCGTTACAAATGCCCCGTGACGTACAGCCTTCTGTGATTTATAGTACGAGTGTATTTGTAATGTTAACAAAATATTTTTTTAAACTTACAAATAAAAAACCTTATACAATCTTTTTTTATTCCCACGACTAATTTTTTAACGCAATTTTATGAACTGACAGTAGTAAGAAATTACAGATATTAACATAACCTAAGTGCCGTGAAATTCTTTACGGTCTTATAATAATGCATGTATGACTTAATAAATTAGTTTATCAGTCCAACTCCATTGTTTTCTATAATTTTTTTGGATTTATTAAAACAAAACTAATCCTAAGAGCCAACCTTATTCCAAAAGTTGAGTAGCAACTTCCAAATTTTAATTCTACTAATTAGATGTAAAAAAAAAACCTGTTTTTTCTTCACAACGCGGGCTGTTGGCGTTACAGGTGACGTACTGGTGGCGCACGCAGCCGTAACAACTCTCGAGATAGGACAGGAGGAGAGTGACCAGCAGTACTATTACTTCTTGTACTACTGTTCTGTCCATAACACAATCAAGATATCTAAACAATTAATGTATATCGTTAAAATTAAATAAACTATTTTTTTTATTGTGGGATGAATTTGCTGTGTCTTAAACATATTTTCTTTATATTTGAAACACGCAACAATCAATATAAATTTCAAATACTTATAAGACGTAAACACAAAATAAAGTTAAATTTACGAAATTGGATATTTCAAAATCCACCAAAAGTTTCTCGAATACTTAAGAGATTAATTAAAATCAGATTTAATTGGGTTAGTTGTTTTTAATTACAATTTTAACGTTTTAGTAAGTAGGGGTTTTAAAAAGAAGTTTACTTATCGCCTGCAGGGCGGATTGTCAGAATTGCAGACGACTCTCTTTCTTCCGCAGGCACTTATCAGTTGTAGAAACTCAATCACCAAAATTACAGAAAATACCAGGTGCCGCCAAATATTCATCATATGCCGGATCCTTAATGTAAAATAAAAATAATAGTAACTTTATAGTTTCGATTACTATCAATTCCCATTACTGGTAATCGGAGTAGCGCATAAGTTGTTACACATTGCTCTGCATCGCCTACCATAATCATTTTGAAGATGTGACATTACTTCAATAATGGCCATATTTACCGAAAAATTCTAAATATGCATCCTTTGATTCAATTCAAAACTATTATCTTATATCTTGAATGCTTAATGTTTCACTTTTCAATTTGTATTTACTCTTGTTTCCTGGATCTATTTCTTCTGTAAAAGAGAAAGAAATGACTTGAGTCTTTCCATCAAAATAAATCTGAAATAAATTAATATCAACTTAAATTATTACGTGTAATATTTTATGCAACTGTGGAATTCGACCCATACCAAATTTTCTCATTTACAGAATGAATAAATCGTAAATAAAAAATCTAAATAGTGTTTTAAATATTTATTGTCATAATGTTAAAAGCAGTCAAATTAACAAGTAAACATAACTACGGCATGATATGGACATAACGTGTGCCGGTAAGATTAATCAGCATTAGCAAAATTTAGCCGAACAAAGTCCAAAAGTCCAAAGTTTTATTAATTTTATTCGTATCTACAAATACATTATAATACCTTGAACATGGTTTTGTTTCATCACTATATTTTTGTGCTAATAATCATGATTAATCATAATTAAGATTCTTGTCTTATAGTTTTCAATTTCTATACGGCCCTCTGCGACACGGCGCTCGCCCAGTACATGGAATATGTTTTTTACAGCAGGCATTTCCCATTGCAAACACAGAGAACAAAGTCAACAGCATCGCAAATAGTATTTTCAAATTAAATTTAGCCATATTTACCTGAAATGAGATCAAATTTCAACATATTTAATTATACTTATTGTGCAAAATATTCTGAGTGTTTCATAATAATATCTTATGTTTAAAACATTTGTTGTAATAGTTTTATTGTTTCTTCATCTATTATGTAACTTTCTCACCAAAAATTACTTTCCGCAAGGAGCAGGTTTTCTGCAGGCGATATAAACTTTTCTGGTGCAGCTTGAGACGCCGGACAGCAAAGCGATGATAGCAGAGAGGAGAAAGAGAATACCTTGAGCTAGGCCCATGGTCTATCCGAAGACCATGGCTGTTCTTCTGTTCATCTGTGGAATTACCTACCTTTGTATGCAGATTTTAAAATTGTACAGGATGTTTAATTGTTTTTTTTTCCAAATAAACCCTAATTAACAGCATTAGACTTTGAGTTACAACTTAAAACTACCGATTTGTATGATTTGGGTCAAATTCCAAGCGCTATCTTTGTTGCATAAAGACATATCAGCTACGTTTCTGACCAACTTTAAAAAACACTATATTGTAATACTTTTATTGCTAAATCAAAATATAGTATGTTAAACAGTATATTCTAAATAGAACACTACTAACCTGAATTTTTTAAAATTTTGCTCTGTGACGGACAGAAATTTTGGTTTTGATTGATGTGCCAAATAGAATGTTGTTTATTTGAAATATGTCGAGTAATACCTACATCTGTGAAGGTTCTTCTACTAGAAAAAGAAGTCAGGCTTCTTCACACCTTTTTTGTGACCTCTGTCGACGAAGACTAGACACTTGAACAGCAGATCATACGAATGTAGGGTTCACCTCGTTCATCAGGACGATAGAAAATAAATAATAATATTTTTTTTTCATTTTAATAGTATTTTCTTCTTGTCTAAGTCTAAAGAATGTAATCGGTAGGTACTAAGTCCGTTTAATTATTCACTTTAACCTTAGTTTTTTATTGAACTTAGTATACAGTTTTCTTTTAGCAATATACCTTATATATTGTTTTTGATTTGACGATGATGATGATTTGTTGGATAACAAAATTACGAAAATACCTACCTTACACATATACAAATATTTTAAGTAAAAAGAGCTTTGATACCCGAAACATTTCATATAAATATTTAAGCTTGCAAACAATAGAACAGACGAAAAGTGAAACATGCTCCAAAAATATACGAGAGTGTTCCGTTAAATGTGAGGCCATCGCGTTCAGCTTTCAGGACGGCTATCTTGTTTGTGTAAAGACAACACAATTAGCAACGGCTCGTTTCCCAAGAGTTCTCAGTCTCCCTAGACATGACGCAGGTTGTCATCGTTATAGGTTAGGTTATATGTTGTAACTAATATTAAATACTCAGATTAAAAATGATTCATAAGTGTTAACATCTTTATAATTTATTGGCTAGTTTTAAAAATAATCTCTTTAATATGTGAATTCTTTATCTCTAAAATATTGTACCGGTATCGGCATATGAAGTTCATCAACCTCGCATGTTAATTTAAAATATATGTAGTATCGGTTTTAAAAGCCGAAGATTCATCGCCAACAGGATGTAAACTCCAATAAAATTAAGCAACCTCTTAGGGATGTGACGTAGCTATGTAAATAATGTTTTAATATTATATTCTTGCATATTTCAAATTTATTATAGTTCATACAGTTTTCATGAATTATTATAATATACATATATAAATAAGCATCAATAAAAATAAGTTTGCTGTTTTAAAATATTTTATGTCATTCATATCATAATTGCCTGTTTTAAAAATGATAAAATAGCATTTCTGGGGTTTCTTATGATATTTATATCAATGTGTGTGTAGACGATCAACTAGTCGATACGTGATAGTGTGGGTGTATAGTCTGGTATATATGTATATAGTCTGGTAATAAGATGGGTGATGGTGGCCTTTCCGAGAGGAACCTTAAATACTATATTAGATCGCATCTTTTTTAACTGTTGATGGATTCAAAACAAAACAGAGTTTTGGAATAAACATTTAATAGTTTTCTCATCTGCTATACTATTTAGTTCTTACACTAGTGATTTCCATATAGAGTTGTTAATATTATCTGTTTTAAGTTCTAACGGTTGTATATTCTCACGTTCGTATCTTCATAAAATATAGTTTACAGAAGAGTTTAAAAGAAGGCGTCGAGATATTATTTAATGAGGCGGCGACATACACATCTCTCGTGCCAAAATATGTTAAATATTTGACGAAAAGAAATGTATCATTATTTCTCGTATTTTTATGATTTATTTACATTGGCAGACCACAGAGTGCAATCTATTTTGTAGAATATGTCTAATTGTATATATAATTATATAAGACTGGAATCGTCATGACTTGGTTTTATAGAATGAAAAATAAACCGATACGGGCAGGAATTAGAATTCGCGACCTCTGGGAAACAAGAGGGTTTTAACAGTGTACGCGGTAGACCTAAGTTTACTAGCCCATCCAGTTGTATAAGTGCCCCATTGTAGCTTAGCATCAAAAGTGATTCCTAGAAAAACTATAGATTAGATGGATATGGTTTTCATCGCTTTTTCATTTAAAAGTATATTAGTTTGCATCTGTTTAATGTTAGGTCCTTACAAATGAAAAAAGATCGATTATTATTTATTTAATTAATCAAAATATGAACTATTGTTTTCTATGCACATTGGCCAACTTATAGGTAGATCATTGATCCCTTTACAAAAAAAAACCAGTCAGACGGAAATCAATCAAATCTTTAAAGGCGATTTAGACTGCTCCATCGGCTTTGAATTTTTTCCCTTGCAAGAAGTTATCCAAATTTTGAAAAAAATGGTAATCTGTTGAAGCAAGGTCCGGGGAGTACGGTGAATGTCATAGACATTCTAATTGATGCTCTATATGTGTGGTCTAGCGTTGTCGTGAAGCAGCAGTGGTGCAGCTTAGCAGCTAGTTTTTCCATCATGGTTTGCAATTGCTGACAGTAGACATCTGCCTTAATAATCTGGCCAGATTTGAGAAAACTATAATCAACAATACTACATAATATAAGTATTTTTTTATGGGTCAACTTTCGCTTGGGGCGGAATTTGGCTGGTTGACCAGGATCCAAACATTGTGATGAGCGTATCCGATTATCGTACATAATCCATTTTTCATCACAGGTAATGATTCGATTTAAAATCCCTTCATTATTATGCCGGTTCAGTAATGTAACGCAGTAGTCGAAACGTGTTTGCCGGTATCCTTCAGTCGATTCATGAGGTTTCCATATTTCAAGCTTTTTAATTTTCCCCCTTTACTTCAAGTAGATTACAATAGTTTTATCTTTTTAACTTGGTCTCCGGCCGTCCACGGGGCTTATTCTACAGGTCAAAATTTCTAGAACAAAAACGTACGAAACGAACGAACCAAAAACGAAATGTGTTTTCTTTTGCAACACGACCGCCATATACATCATACACATCTTTAAACCTTCGAGTCATTTCCGCAGCACTGGTGCCGCGGTGGAACTCGTACTCGTAAGGACTGCGATATTTTAAGTTTTCCATTTTGTAAACTAAGTAACGCAAACAGAAAAACGGAAGAAAAAAAGCAAATGAATGACGGACAACAAAACAAAATGCATGTGTAAATAGCATTTAAAATTTTAATTTGGAACTCCTTACCAAAAAGGAGAAATTTGTGATTAACGTACTGCCAGTACAGAAACGGCAATTTCATATGTAAGGGTCTAATATCATAAGTTGAAAATATAATAACTTTAGTCTTTTTATTATTAAGCAACGGGCTGTTACCACTAAGTCAATACACTGTTCCCGAGAGAGCCTTGTTTACATCGTCAAACGTTTACATTAAAGAAGTATCATCAGCAAACAATACTTACTATCTCATTATATTTGCCTATAAAAGTAGGCAGTTCATTTAAATAAACAATGAAGAGAAATGGGCTTAAAATTGTACCCTTGACGGGCCCCCATATCAATTGGAGCACCAGCCTATCTCTTTTCATTCACCTCTACTCTTAGAACTCTATTAGACAAGTAAGAAATCAAGAGTTTGAGATCAATGTTCTTAACCCTATAGTGGTACTATTTCCTGACCAATGTTTCAAGCTGAATTTTGAATGAAAGCTTATTAAATAATTTTGAATTCTTTGTTACATGTTGAGCAAACAAGTATCTCTCTCTCTCTCTCTCTCTCACTGTAGAGGTCAAATAGTTTTTGTCTACTCTTATGAATTCCGGAAGCGAATTCATTAAAGTGCAAGTTTAAGACGAGAATGTTGAAGTTGTTTCAGAAATTTATCAAATATCTGTGAAAGATTTTTATTATATTCTAAATATGTGCATTTATCCAAAATATTATTTTTAAACTTTTCCAAGCGCCTTATATTTATAGAAACATACACATTTTTTTGTTTTTATTTTCAGAACTTGTAATTAAATGATATTAATTGTCCACAATTATCAGAATTTAACTTATCAATTATTTTTTTATTCTTTGGTATAAAATCTGGGAAAATGTTATCAATACAGTTAGAAGTAAACTCAGTTATTCTAGTGGAAATAATTACAATAAAACAAGAAATTTCGAAAACTTGAATAAATGTGTGATCATACAGTGATAGATTATCTATTATTTAAGGCGGAAGAAAGGGGGGAGGAAAAGGAAAAGGAGAGGAGATGTAAACACTGACAATAAATTGCTGCTGCTAATAAATTATAAAGAATAAAATACGCTTCATTCGCTTATTTTTGTTATTTTATTTATAATTTATTTCTGATTATTCACTGCATTTCTTTTGGAAACTTTAAAGAAGAAATTAAATTAGATTAATGATAACCCTTAATTTTTCTTCTGCCTATAAATTATACATAGTCAGGTCATAAGTTCTGTCACACAATAATAACTTTAGAATTAGAATGCTGGCCACAGAAAAAAAATATTGAATTCGAATTTAGAATTTTTCATGAAAATAAAATTATGTACTTTTTAGGATTTTCCTCAATTTTAAATATGGACACTTGAAGAAAACCGTGTCGCGGTTTTTGTGTTGCTCCGTTGCGGTTACGCGCCAATTCAGATTTTTAACTTACTGAAAAATTTGAATATGACCAAAAGATTCGTTTATCGTACCATAAAACGATACAATGAAGACTCTAGAGTAGATGACAGGTCAAGAAATGGTCGCCCTCGCTCTGTTAGGACTCCAGCTATGATAAAAGCTGTGAAGGCGCGAATTCAAAAAAATCCCATATGTAAGCAGAAACTGTTGGCCCTTCAGATGGGGTTAAGCAGGACCACTTTAAAAAGGGTGTTAAATAAAGACTTAGGACTAAGGGCATATCGAAAAAACAGGACATCGTTTTTAACGCTCGTTTAATGGACTTGAGACTATGGAGATGCCGCGCTTTGTTGAAGCGGCACGCCGGAAAAAAGCATCGGAAAATTCTTTTTTCGGATGAAAAAATTTTTACCGTGGAAGAGAGCTACCACAAACAAAATGATAAGTTGTACGCACACAGCAGTGAAGAAGCGAGCAACCGTATTCCGCGTGTCCAACGAGGTCATTTTCCGTCCTCGCTCATGGTTTGGTTGGGAGTCTCTTAACTGAGGTACATTTTTGTGAGAAAGGCGTAAAAACGATTTTTTTTATACAAAAATAGGTTAATGCTTCACTACATTCCACTTGATGGAGAATGGAGATGTAGTCATAGGTGGTAAGGCGCATTAACCTAATAACCTATTCACTCTTCTCTTGAAGACACCCACATTGTATTCGGCTGGAAATACCGACGCAGGCAAGCTGTTCCAATCCATCGCTGTACGCACTATAAAAGACGAGGCATAGCGTTTCGTTCGGACAGGTGGAGTATCCACAACGTAAGGATGGATACCTGCCGTGCGTCGGAACGTCCGGTGATAGCCGGGGAAATTAGATCGTGTAATTCCTGCGCACACTCACCAAAATCTATCCTATAGAATAATAATAATAATATCGGGACAAATTACACAAATTGATCTAACCTCTAAGTAAGCAAATTATTTGCTTGTGTTAAGGGTGTTAGACAACGATACAAATACATAGAAATACACATATAAATACTGAGAATATATTTATCAAACGACCAAACCCAGAAACACAGACATCTATGCTCATCACACAAATGCCCGTCTCTGCCGGGAATCCGGGAACCCGAGCCCCATTGCGCCGTGACACGTTAGGCGTCTGCGCTAACCACTCGACCAACGAGGCGGATAAATTCTATGGTAAGGCTGTAGGATAAATTCTATGGTAAGGCTGTAAAGATCGGCTTCGACCAATTCGGGATCGCCTATAAGCCTCTTTGCTCGCCTCTCAATTAAAACCAAAACCGCAAGGTGAGACTTTGCGGCACCAGCAAATATGTGACCACAGTACTCCACACACGAACGGATCTGGGCTTTCTATAATACAAGTAGCTATCCCGGTGTAAAGTACTGTCGGGCCTTCGCAAGAACGGCAAACTTTGCTGCTGCTGCTCTTGCTCTGGACTCAATGTATCGACCAAAGTTGAGGTTCGAGGAAACTCCTAAGCCTAACAACTGAAGCCGGTCACTGTATTCCAAGGATACATTCTGGAACGTAAGAGCCAAGGTGAAAGGGCTCTTTTTGGCGGTGAACAGACACGTTTGCGTTTTGGTGGTATTGAATTTGACAAGATTGGCATTGACCCAGGCGGAGACTGCCTGAAGTTTGTCATTCAAACGTCACACCATAGCTTCTCTTTGAGACTGTACTTGATCTCGACTGGCCCTCGGCAGATATCTTTCTACAACTGTGCTGTCGTCTCCATACTCATAGATAACGGGCTCCAACAGATCGTTAATGTGCAGCAGAAAAAGAGTTGCAGAAAGAACGGACCGCTAAGGCACTCCGGAATTTATTGTCAAGGTTTCCGAGGAACACCTGTCGACAACCACTCGGAGAGATCTCTGCCTCAGAATGTCCGTTACCCAGCGGATCAGACCAGGAGATATACCGTACGCTGAAAACTTGGTTATAAGGCTCGCATGCCGGACCCTGTCAAAAGCCTTCGAGACGTTCAAAGAGACGGCAACCGCTTCTCCGTTCCTCTCGATGTCCTCACCTATAATGTGTGTAGCGTACACTATAAGGTCCCCAGTGGACCTATTTCATCGAAACCCGTACTGTTGGTCACTGAGGAGATCGTTATCTTCTAGGTACGCTAGAAGGCGCGAGTTCAATACACGCTCCATAATCTTGGAGAGTATGGAGGTGATTGAAATTGGTCTATAATTGGCAGGATCGGCACGGCTGCATGTTTTGGGCACAGGTTGCACGTTGGCAAGCTTCCAGGATTTCGGCACTCTTATAGTCTTGAAAAAGAGGCGATACAGACGTGTGAGTACAGGAGACAATTCAACTGCGCATGTCTTGAGCAGAATGGCTGGTATACCATCAGGATCACTGGCTTTATTCACATCTAAACGACACAATGTTCTCCATATCTCTTTGTTCGTGATGCGGATTTCAGGCATCGAAATACTGCAGTGAGGTAGATGTGCTGGAGAAGCAGTGCCATTGTTTTGATGCAAATTATCAGCAAACAGAGAAGCAAATACATTAGCTTTTTCTGTTGCTCTATGGGCCAAGGATCCGACCGGCTTCAGCACAGCAGGCAGTGAGGGTTGGCAGAAGTTCGACTCGATCGCTTTAGCAAGAGACCAGAATGCAGTTATGTTTCAAAATACAGTCCTCAAGAACCTTGTGGAACCTGTTTCTCATACTAAGTTTAATAACAGGCACTAGGTATTTCAACAAGATTCTGCGCCAGCTCATAGAGCGAAAAGCACACAAGACTGGCTGGCGGCCCGTGAAATCAACTTCTTTCGGCACGAAGACTGGCCTTACTCCAGTCCAGATTTGAGTTCCTTAGATTACAAGATATTGCAACACTTAGAGGAAACGGCCTGCTCAAAGCCTCATCCTGATTTGGAGTCACTTAAGGTATCCTTGATTAAGGCAACCGCCGATATTAACATGGACCTCGTTCGTGCTGCGATAGACGGCTTGCCGCGCAGCTTGAAGGCCTGTATTGAAAATCGCGGGGGTCATTTTGAATAAACTTTATTACCATAATAATCTGTTTTATTAAGTTATTTTTGCTATATAAATGGTTAAATAAAGAATAAACATGTCTAAATTATTTCATACCACACATGACAGAACTTATGACCTGACTATGTATTAGGTAATACTAATACTAATATATTAATAGGCAGAAGGCCATATTGCGAACGACATGTATTGCAAGAGTTAGGAATACTAGATTATCAATTAAAGAGTTATTTAGTGTATTAGGAATTTAGTTAAACACATGTCCAAAAAAATACATTATTTATAGAACCTATATTAACAAGTATATAAATGTCGCAGATAAGTATCTAAGTTAAATGTAAGAGAATTATGTTACTTTCCTACGATTAAAAAATTATTAGGGATCTGAACGTTGAAGCAGTGTGTGTGTGTATGTGTGTGTGTGTGTATTCAGACGTAACTCAATAGTTATTATACCAATGTATATAAGATGAGACTACACGTTGTATATTCCATCTGTACTATAATATCTCTATCTACACCTCTATCTCCGAAGCGCCGAGACGCGCCGAGCGCAGGCATCACTCGTGCGGTGTCGTCGCACGCGCACGATTATTTTTAAAGATCGCTTTAACGATTCACATCACGTTATAAATAGCTTGTGCATTAAAATTTCAAAATATTCCACGTGTTTCACTGAAAAGTTAAGTGACAAAGACTAGTGGTATTTATTATGACTATCCTTCAAAGAAATTAGTGAGTCAGGTAAATAATATTAAACATTTTTTTAGAAATCTCTCAGTAGTCTTAAATAATTCAAGAAGTAATAGTGAAAATATCGAAAGTATAATTGGTTTAGTGATCAGTAAATATTATTCTTTATATAGAAAAAAAAAGAGGTATGTTGTGTTTGTTTAATTAATTTAATAGAGGATTTAAGTACCCATATTTTTTTTTACAATCGATTCTTATGTTTGGTGATAAGATATTTTAAAAAGAGAAAGATACGTTTTGTTTATATACTAAATTAACTATAATTACTTAATTAATAATTAATTATTTCGCTAACTAAGAATTTTCGTTGAGGTTTTATATTGTTTTCGATTATAGAATTTATTGTAAAGGTAATGTTGTTAAGACGTTCATTAGAAACCCCTTGCAATGTATTATTATTTGTGTTATGAGTTGTGACGTCTAACATTTTAAATGATTCACATGCCCAGTGTTTATTCCAACGAGACTGCACATTATCATAGAAGCTGCGTATAGTCATAGAATAATAAGAAGGCCACACACTGCATTATAATTCAATCTATTATTATTTACCTATGAGGCAAGTAAATAAAAATAAGATTATTTTTATTGATGATTAATGAACATAGCTTCATAAAGGAATCATATAATTCAATTAAATATTTTGTATACCTAAATGTTACACATATCACCTTTTTTCGCTGTATTTTTTTTAATTTATATCTCTCGTAAATAAATATGAAGTAACGAAAACAATTCCTATCGAATAAAAAACTTATATTATTATTTTGAAAGAAAATAATTCTTAAATTTTGTCTTCAACTAATTATTACAAACATCTGCGAGTTCTTCAATATTTTTATAGCACCGCATATTTTATATAGAAAAAAAGCCGACATTGCTAAGAAATATATTTAGACCGGCCAGTTTTAACATTAAAAAAAATATCTTAAACCTTATATCTTAAATATTATTAAATGAACAATAATGAATTGAATCAAATACAGAGTTTAAGTTTATAATGAAATAAACATAATTTGTCTCTTCTGTCGACCTGGTTTCAAGTATTAATAATTATAATATTACTAGCTTTTGCCCGCGGCTTCGCACGCCTTAAATTCGTAGTAAAACAATTCCCCTTTCCCTTTTTATATGACTTATTTTAAGTGATACAATTAAAATTACGACATCAGCAGACATCGCTCACTGTCAAAAATGTATTTAAAGTTTTTAATAAGGATACAATATTAGACAATGTAATTATTTTAATACCTCTGTTGTTTTTGATGATGAAGGAATGAATGAATGAATACCAATGACCATTTAATATGGCCATGTAAGCTTGAGGAATTCTAAGGTAAACAATCGACGTTATTTTGACCAAAAACTTGCAGGTCTGGTTTTATTAAAATATATATATTCTATTTAAATGCTAAACTTTCAGTAAGCTATATGCATTAACAATTTTTTCAATACTGAAAATTCACAAAAGCCATTTTGGAGACGGTTTGCACGGTTCCACAACATAGTACGCCGGCCGATCGTACCGCCGCAAACGAGATGTCCCTATATTTTAAATCTGTAATATCTTCTAAAATAATTATTTAAATTACATGCTTTGCAGGGCTATATTGTTCCATATAAAATGTAAAATGTATTTAAGTTACTTAATTAGATAAGGATTAATGCTGTACTCCTTAAAATCGCTTCGTAAATAAGCCATTATTTCTCGGAAAAAGTAAAGAATAAAAATGGCTATTGTGGGTTATCGCTAAGAGATAAACATATACCATCACGGACTTTCTTGTAAACATTTTTAAAGTATACAATACTTAGTACATTATTTTGATCTAACTCGTAGAGTTCAGCTAGCGTTTGCAATGTAAGCGTAAAACAATGTGTTTGTTTATGGTACGTTATCATACATATAAACCATCCTCTTGAATCACTCTATCTATTAAAAAAAATGCATCAAAATCCGTGATATAGTTTTAAAGATCTAAGCTTACATGCGTACAGACATAGGGACTTTGCTCTATACTATGTAATGACAGCGTAACACAGCGTGAGACTTCTTCATAAAGGTAATTCCCATTTGAATACTTCTCTACTTAGAACACTGCCTGTCCCTAATTTACAATAAAAATTGGAACCACAATATTTTATTAAAACCATTTAATAGTGACAATGACAATGTAAGAGTTCCCTTTTACATTGACAGATCCTGGTTTCGATTATAGTGTATATAAATATACTTTTGCTTGTCTAATAATGTAGAAATGTTCTTTCTTCACAGTTTAACTAGAAGGTACAAGGAAGTATTAATTGTTGTCCTTTGTACTTATAATATTGAATAAACTATAAATAAATATTTAATTAAGAAATATACTTGTGATTTAAAGGTAAAAACTACAATTTCATGTTAATAAATAATTTTAATTATTAATTTGGAGCAAATTAAATAATGATATAGTGTTTAAAGTGATTTTACAACAGGTCTAACAGCGTGTCACAGTAACATTTGTAACGATCTAATTTAATAACGGCTAAACAAGATACAACGTTTGGAATTAGCTACTTGAACGTTTTATTAAATATATTTTAAAACATGCGAAATATCTTAATATCTACTATCATAATTCATTTTCTCTCAAAAAGTGATTATTTGGTTAAAAATAAAATATTTTTTCGATGACAATTAAATTTCACGCAAAAACTCTAGGTCACGTGACTTATACGAACAATGACGTCACGACACTACAAATACAACAATAACAATATATCTCTATTATCTTTTAATTTAACTTAAATCGCTCGAAATAAAATTCAAATTTACTTTACCTAATAAAAAATTTAAGACAAATGTAAAAGATAGTTTTATAGTTATTGTTTACCTTTAAGCTATCAATTACAATACTTTTTATAGTTTATTTTGATATAGGTCTAGTAGCCAATTCAACGTGACATCAATTTATTTAACAAAATCGTGTGATAAAACATCAATACTTAAAAGTTTTTACGCAGTTTTTTTCGCTTTTAACTTCTCGCAATAAATCGTAATAAAAATGCATTTTTAAAAGGAAAGACTTAAAAATGCGCTTTGTTAATATGAAGTCCCAACAGATATATTTGTATTATATTCCCAGATTTCCCTCGTAACTAGGAAACATGTGGAGTGAGTATAATGGAGAACAAAGTTGTTGTTTCAATGAGTGACGTATCGTGTACATTTGAATGTTATCTTGTCTTCATTGTATCGTTGACTGCCCTGAGAACAGAACGATATACGATATACTATAGATGTGGGCATTCAAAATATTGAAGCTGATACGTGAATAATAAAACTATGTAATAAATAACTTATAACATGTTTCTAACGAAAATCATTTAAATGCCTACAAAAAAAATCGAAGTAAGTTTTGACCAAAAAGCTTATCAGGCACTAATGTCAAAGTCATAGTCAAAAATTATTCCATGAAAATAATGTTTTACATTTATTTGGACACGTTAAGATAAACAAATCTTGCAAAAAATAGCAATATAATAATCAAATAATATTTATACTTTTCAACTGCCAATTTCAGATTTTTTATGAGCTAAGTTCACAATAGTTTAGCCCCAGGCCTTATTATCATTTATATAATCCTTAATTGTATAGTAGGCCTTATCTTGCAATTTCTGCTTTACATGCAACTTGAATTTTGAATGTGAAAGTTTTTGAATTTCTTGAAGGACTTTATTATAAAAATAGACACAGTACATAAAATGACTTATGAATCTTTGTCAGCCTGCGGTGAATTGGAGCAAGTTTGCCTTATTTCTTGTATTTACAGAGTGCACATCACTATTCTTTTTAAATTTTTCTAAGTTTTTGTGAACGTACATTAAATTATCAAATATATATTGCAACGGTAAAGTTAAAATTTAAATTTTCTTAAATATTTCTCTTAAGGAGTGCCTAGTACGCAGGTTACTGATAGCCCGAATAGCCCTTTTCTGTAATATGAAAATAGTTTGAATATCAGCTGCGTGTCCTCATAAAAGTAAGCTATAAGACATCACGCTGTGGAAGTAGCTGAAATAAACAATCCGCACTGTAACTTTCGTCTGTCAGCTGGCGTATTTTCTTAACTGCAAAATCTGCCGAGCTAAGTCTGTTCGCGAGCTTAGTAACTAATTTGATACTTTTATTATTTGCTACGCAGCTCGTAGAGCTCCTACGACCCGTGATGTCGTAGGGGCTCTACAATAATTGAAACACGAGATATTATCGTAACTTTTTAACTTCTTTTGTCTGTGTACAAGTAGAGTTTGGAGTCTTCTTGTGCAAATTTGTATTTACAAGTTACTATTTATTGAGTCTCGCTGTTGTAATAACATGAAGACAAGACAATTAACATTAAGACATATATAACATTAAGAAAAGTTTAGGACTTTCACCAAAAGTATTTCTTGATATTGTGATTGCACAAAGCCAAACCTTAATACAATCAAGTGCCTTAACAAAGACATTCAATGGCTACATTATCATTGGTTGCCTGTAAGCGACTTCTAAAACCAAATCATGATTGAGTGGCTGAAGATTCTGAAGAATTCATTATTAACGAGTGACTTAAAAAATACATGCACCGAGTGCGTTGCCATTTCGAAAATAATTCATTGCGTCCGAATTAGGTCAGGCCAACTGCGTGAAGTTGTTTGCGCACACCGACGTGAAGTCAGGACGGCGCGGCGGTGCGCGCGTCGTCGAGTGCCGCCCAACAGAGCACCAACATCGCCTCGCTGTTAAAAAAATAAAATAAGAGATATCTCTAGCCGAGGCGTGTTCTCAATACAAATTAAAATTTAAACAAAATGGCGATTGTAGCGCGTTTGCCGCGTGTTCTGATAATCGAGTGACCAACAATATGTTCCTTCGGGAATGGACTTAGTGGACAGTGTTAGTTCGTATTGTATTGTGTGCATTGTGTGAACAACGTGTCCTGTTTTTTAATGAGCCTCCTGTCAACCCAGTAAGTAGGTTTTTATATAGTTGTATCTATGATTTATTTAATTATATAAATAGTGGTAATGACGCCAGTAAAGCCGAGCCAAACAATTTCATCACAATCGTCTTACGTACAATCATTGCACTTCACTGATTAATGATATATATATATATATATATATATATATATATATATATATATTTCGATTATTATTTAATGTCAACTAAAATTAAAAATATATGGAAAATTTATTAACTTATTTTGTGTTATTCTTAGTATTTATATGGTTAAGTGACCACGAGCTTCTATTAATTAATATAATTCATTATTTTTATGTCAACATATTACATATTATATACTTTCTAAAAATATTAAATTTAAAACGCAATTTGCAACTATTTTTAATGTAAGTAATAATATAATTCATTATCTCTACATTAGTAGTTGGCAGTGCATCTGTAGCAAGCCTGTTTCTATGAGCGCGAATATCTCATCTAGAAAGAGCTATATGATATTTAATGTATTATAAACAGACGTACAATTTAAAAAACCCATTGATTTAGAGAAACTTTTGTAACAATAATATAAATAATCTCTTAATATCTGAAAGCTTAAAAAGCTCTTACAGCTATGGTGAAAAATTACTAAAAAAATAAAATAAGCTTTAACTTTTTGCTATTAATTTTATACCTCTTCCGAACATGTATATTGGCTTCATTTTGTCATTTACTCTATTTTCTCTATAAGACCTGAAAGGTACACCTTTCAGGTCTTATAGAGAAAATATATCACTCAGGTATATACATATAAAAAAACATATTTGTTTAAAACTGTATTAATGGTCAGAACAAATATTTTTTCAGGAAATATATAAAATATGTATGATTCATTTATAATAAGAATATATATGTTTATAATGTTAATATATTTATAATAAAATATTTTTTTAAAATATCTTTAATCATATAATTGTTTAAATTTAAAATAATAATACCTAGTTTAAAATAATCATTAAGTCACTGTATTTTGACAAAAAAAACTTTACTCTTAAACAATATTCGTGATAAAGTATTTCCCTTGTTTACGAAAGATGTCGCATCTATTCAAACAACCAGATCATTTTAATACTTCATTTGGTCTACCTATAAATCTGTTATTACAGTCTGCAAATATAGGGCTGGAACTAATTTGCAACCGATAATCGTCGGTTGTATTATTTATATTTTGCATTTATTAAAAAGTCAATTTAAATCAACATGGATATAATGGCCTTGACTTTTGTTTGAGAATAAATAAACATATACATATTTCTCAATACAAATGAAAGGTATACTTCCTTTCATTAAGTAAATTGCATCATCAATAATTTATATGAAGTGCAGTAACCTCAGACAAGATGTTATATTTGACTATTCCCTTATCTTTCACTTCGGATAAACATTTGCAGTACAAGAAAATGAAGAGACTACATGACTATTTTATAAAAATATATGCTAAAAGGCTGTCAGTATGTATATTCTGTTTATTGGCAAGCACAATGTTTGTCGCCGCGGCATCAATGCTCGTCTATGATTAGCGGGTTCCGGGTTCAAACTGAGTGGTGACTAAAGTAATAAACTCAAAACATATTTTAAGATCGAATCTAAGAAGAAATTTGATAATATGTAAATAATAAAGTGTACGAAGTGTGTAAGATACGGTTTAACAATAAGGTATAATGTATAATGTAATACCACCCACGACTCTGGACGGATTATCGACTGGTCCAAGTGATGTTCGAAGAGTTTCAAGAACATGTTCGATATTAGTATTTAGTATTACTAGAACCAGTCCGATCCGAAGCAATCAATATTTAACAGATCTTCAATATCAAATATTTTATATATCTAATATTTTAGATATATAAACGTTATTAGATTAATGCACAAGAAATTCAATGATGTAATTAAATAAATCCTGAACAATTGTTTCGGACTAACTCTTGAATTAAATATAAATTGAAAAGTATATTAAACGTTTTTTTTTTAATATATAGTCCGTAACTTCATAATGTTGTTTTAGTAACTATTTACTGCTAACTGGAGTAAGTTTTATCTTCTTAGCTTAAATTCTAACCCACAAATACCTAAAAAAAACTATAATTTGTATATCTACATTTTTAGGTTTAGGTATTTTTAGGTTTAGGTATTTTTAGGTTGCTTTAATAAAACGAGATGTTTTTCTAAATTACATTTTCTTCGAATGAAAAATAAAATAAACATAACTTCCCGTCATCTGAGTGTCATGGAGAAAAATTCGTTGACCGTTTGATGTGAATGAAAACAAACAAATTTTGATATTATTAGATATGAAATCGATGTTGCCAGGATGACTTCACGTTCCCTTAAGTTTACGACCTGTGACGTCACGCCGATTTTATTTACGATACGAGTTACCTACTCTTCATTTAATAGAAATAATTAAAATACAACTTACAAGGGTTCTTAAAAGATGTGAACTGTTTTAATGAAATGAGAATCACACTAAATTCAAATAAAATATACATTCACACAAATATTCATTATGAAATAAAAACAAATATGAAATTTTAAAAGAATAAGTTATATATAATATTGGTGCATGTCGTCTTTGTCGTCTGTCTCTCCGACTAATAACTGTCCAAGAACCCTCGCCCTAATGAGCATCTTGTGAGAAATGGAACTTGTGCTTCTTTACAATGTTAAATGTATATTTTTAAACATAACAGTTATGTACCGGTGGAACTATTTATTTTTTAATAATTCATATTTACTACAATATTACATTATCAGATGTTTTCTTAAGACAATGTATTGGTTTAATTTTTTAACAGCTCTGGTAAGCTGAAACAAAGTACTGAATAAAAAAAATAGACAAGAATATATTAACACGCACATATTTACAAATCCATTTAATATTATTAGATAAATTAAAAAAAATATATTTAATATTGTTATATTTAATAATTAATTATAATTAATATATGTTATATTTAATACGAGAAATATATATATTATACATAATAAAATAAGGATCAACGTGAAAATTTTGACAATGTAATAAATTATAAATGTATTAAGTAACATGATTCAAGACTTTTTCATATGGGTAGGTAGATAGGTAGGTTTCATATATACGAATATTACTAAATATAAACATTTAGAGGTAAAATGATTTACAATCACTAATAACACTGTGATGAAGGGATTTATATCATCACTACACTACACATTTAAATATATTTTTACAGTCTACGTGGACGCAGTCACGGGCAACAGCTATCTATACTAATATTATAAAGCTGAAGAGTTTGTTTGTTTGAACGGACTAATCTCTGGGACTACTGGCCCGAATTGAAAAATTCTTTTTATGTTGAATAGTCCGTTTATTGAGGAAGGCTATAGGGTATATATCATCTCGCTGTGACTAATAGAAGTTAAGCAGCAATGAAAAATGCTGCAAATTTAATATAATCTAATAGGTTCTGACTGACTTAGTTATAGCATACAGTCTAAACCGCAGCTCAGGTCGGAGAGATAGTAAAATTGGAGGATACATTTGTTTTTCTACGTAGTGGTGTACTAAGAAAAGAATTTTAAATTCCACCCTTAAGGGTCTTAAATATCAATTTTGTATGGAACTCGGCGGCAAAACTAAAAAACCACGCGGACGAAGTCGCGAGCGACCCCTAGTCCCTAATAAAGTACTTTACCTCAGTAAGTGTAAAAACCTTTTGGACTTCATCACAAGGCTTTTTTTCCTATATAGCGCGGGAGAAGCCGCTGGGAACAGCTGATTATTGCATAAGAACCTCTCCCCGCACGAATAAAACGTCAATATCTTGGAGACGACTGTTTCTATTTCGACCAAACATAGATAAAAACCATTTTGACGAGCATAGTTTTCGATTTAAAAAACCACATTCAAATCCGTCCACGCGTTTGGCCGCAAATTTGCCACAGACAAATACACAGATCGACAGGTCAAACTTATAACACCCCTCTTTTTAGTCGGGGGTTAAAAACATGTCATATCGTTAAAAAGCAACAGATACATGTTAGGTACATGGTATGTGACAATTTGGATGAAAGGCATTAAACGAAAACCATCTTTAGTGTGAATGTGAATTGTTGTTATTAGAGACGAGGGCTATCTAAAGAAGACATGAATGAAGAGCCTGAAAAATCAAATTGAAATGAAGTTCGTCTTCACTGAGCTGCGGCATGAGAGAACAGATGACGTATGAGAGAAGAGAAGAGCGATAAGGCCATATTTTAGTAATGATAAAACAGAAGATTATATTTTATTTTCAATGCAATAATTTAAACTTATAAAGTGATATGTACCCGCAACTGTCATCATCCGACAGTCGACGTCACGATTTCAGAGTTTGCTTACAAACACACGGGCACCCCTCACTCCAACCGGGTCATAGAAACATACGGGTGGTTATTGCTAAATAGTGACTAAACATTTGGGTTTAATGTTTTTCTCTTATGTATCCATAAAAGTTCGGGATCTTACAATGTATTCACATCGATATATATGATGTGACTAAGAATTGGAACAGCGTCGTTTTGATTCCATTGACAAATCTTCATAATAAGTTTCTTTGGGGATAGAATGTACAAATCTATTTCTACCTCCTTCTCAATTTTGACCCTTAAATTTATATGAAATGACTAACCCCAAGAGAACTTGACGAAATAAGATTACTTAAAAGGAGTAAAAAACCGGATTAACTACGTATGCTCCGACAGAATTCAAACATCTCTTGTTATAAAGTCGGGTTACCTATAGTAAAGAGATAAATGGGAAAAAAATTGTCACGTTGGTTGATAATAGAACAAACACAATTTTAACCCGTATATTTACAAGCTCATCGCTGTGGCTACACTACCAGCTGTCATATCCCGTTACAAAGAATTAATTTCCCTTGCAAATGTGTGTTCACTATGCGCATGCGCAAACTATCTCTCAGATACGTCTTATCTAGGTATAAGTAAGCAGTGAAGTTTGTTCTGAAAATCTGAAGCATGAAATAATTTGAGAAAAAACTTCTAGAAGCAAAACTAGTTTCTGAAAGGCATACATTTTTCAGAAATCTAACACATTTGATTTGAATTTGGATTTTTAAACATCTTTTGCACGTTTTTGTTAAGTATTGAAGTATTTTTTTTTACAAATCATTACTTTCTTATTTACTAACTTCTTGTTATTTACTTAGTTCTTATTTACTTACTTTATTTTTTTTTTCATAAATGTATGGATTTTTTTTATTATATCGTCAATTTCATTGGTTTAATTTTCTCTGAAAGGTAAAAACAATAGACTGTTTTATAAAAATATGTTTGCGGAGGATATTAACCAGACGGTTTGTCCTTACTCCACTATCAAAAGGGAAATACAACATACTTTTAAAACGAGTTACATATCAAATAATGTAAACGAACAGTGATATTTATAAATAACTAAAGTATTACTTCGTCAACTATAATTCTATTACATTAAAAGGGAGATAGATATTATATTAATAATTATAGACCTATCAGCTTAATGGCTAACTCATACAAAGTGTTCACTAAAATAATATTACAACGTTTGACAAAAAAACTAGATATCAACCAACCTAATGAACAAGCGGGCTTCCGATCGGACTTCTCAACAATCGATCATATACGCGTCGTCAAACAAATTATTGAAAAATGTAACGAATATGACCGTCCGTATTACCTATCCTTTGTGGATTATAATAAAGCATTTGATTCCTTAAAACACAGTTACATATGGGATGCATTACAAAATCAAGGAGTAGAAAATGAATATATGAAATTATGAAAAATAAACACATACCGATTGTAGAGAAGAGGAAGGTTTATAATACCTGCATTCTTCCATGCCTCACCTACGGTTGTTAAACTTGGCCTCTATCTAAATAAACCGAACACAAATTAGGAGTATGCCAAAGAGGAATGGAAAGGAGTATGATGGGCTTAAGGTTAGTAGATAAATGGAAAGCAACAAAAATTAAAAATATCACTAAGATAGCAGACGTTAGAATAAAAACACGAACATTGAAGTGGAAATGGACAGGTCATATGATAAGATCACAAACTGAAAAGTGGACAAAAAAAGTAACAGAACGGTATCCAAGGGACGGAAAGAGACGAAAAGGAAGACAAGTTAAAAGGTGGGAAGATGATCAGCCGGAAGGATGGAGGAGGATAGCATAAGACCGACATATTTATTTTTATTTGAAATGAAAAATGATGAATGAAAAATAAACCGATACGGGCAGGGATTCGAACCCGCGACTACTGGGAAACCGTCCCGTCGCTCTACCAACTGAGCTACCTATTAGGCTTATTATTAGGCTTAGGCTAGTCAATCACCTCTCGCTGTGCACAAGATCCGACGAGCCCCCGACAACTGTGGGGACCCAGACGAACAGCGCCGAATCTCTGCAGCTAACCACATTACCACTACGAATCCAACACCAAAACCGGTAACCCGGCAGTTTACACACGCAAGCGCATGCATCGCTGCCGGAGGGCTTAGGTACCGGGATCCCGTAGTACCCTGATCTTAGCAGCTGACCCGTAGTTCAGCTGCAAACTATCTACCGCCGGGTGTCTCAGTAGATAGGGGCGGGCTGCGGGCGGCCAGCGGAAAGCCGTCGCTTCGGATCCCGCTACCCTCCTCGACTAGATGCCCGACAAAACAAACACCAACTCGACGTCAAACCGGTTCGCCAACGCACCGCAGCTGTTCAGACTCATTGCCCATAAACGGCTTCATCGAGCAACGTGCCGGAGCACGGTTACGTCGCTTTGTGGCACGACTTTGCCCGATATGTGGTAACAGTGACCCGATGTTGGTGGTCTACCACCATAAATTAATTTAGAGTCATTACGAATCAACTTGCTCAGCTAGATAAGTAAATAGAAAATAATAATTTCATGTCATGTTCATGACATGAAATTATTATTTCTTGTTTCATGTATGTTCATGAATATTACATGTGGAGAAATGGGTCTCTCTAATTCAAACTTTTTTGGATTCAAACTCTACCTATTAAGTAAATTCGAGATAATAACGCCGTATTTCTAGATCATCCCTAAAAATAAGGCAGTAATGGCTAAATTTGCGACATGAAAAAAAATACTAATCCTTTGCTGCATTGGTTACTTACTTTAATTAAACGCGTAAAAGTAAGAGAGAGTGTGTGTGTGTCTACACATTGATACATCAACCTTGTGTGAGACCTTATATCAGTCAAACCAGCTTATATAGGTAGTAGTTGGAGTCAAAGGACTACGGCTCAAATCTACCATCTTAAAACGGTAGTATGTATTTATTATTATGACTATCAAAAATAAAGTAAAATATTTTGATGAAAGTATCCATCTTTAAAAAATGCTTTTATGTAAAAAAAAAACTGAAAACTTTTGCTATTTCGTAAGACAGTTCAAAACAATTTCATCGCTCTGTGAAATATATGAAACTTTTATAAAATAATAGAATTTCAAACAAATCCAGGTTTGAAATGTGTTTGAACCAAGTGTTTGAAGTGTGGAAGTTACAAGTAGATTTAATAAATAGCGGTATTGAATAACGATCTTTTAAAATAAGTTATTTTTTGTTAGTGTCTGTCTGTTTCGATATCTTAAAAAAATAAATGGAAACTTGTTTAAAAGTGTAATAATGTACATCCAGGAAATTAGTAGTAACATCTAGATATATAACTCCTTGACACTCCGGGAACGCCCATAATGGTGGTTACCATTATGTAGTCATGAACGTAATGAGGGTGATAAATAAACTTCTTTCGGCCGTGTTTTCAGATCTATACATGGTTGCTTCTAAAAAAAGCGCCTCACGCTTCATAAGCTGCCAACTTTCTTTCTTGTGTTTCTTCTCGACCGGTCCTATTTCAGCTAGGACTTCCTCCCCTTAGGGAACCCGCGACAAAAACAATTCTTAACTGGACGAAGCTTCGAGAGCAACTCCATTGCCCCGTATCAGCGCACCTCGACAAAATTCCTGACCAGCTTACATCGGTCGAGGACGCTGTCTCAGCCGCGACTAACTTCACAGAACATTTGGTAGACAGCATAGGAAAGTCCTCGAGGGAGGTCCGAGTGAACTTCGAGGGTTACCGAGCACTCCCTCCGGACATTAGACTTCCAACCACCCGTAAAAACGCCGCGATTAGAGCCCATGACCGATACCCGACAGATGACAACTGACGGAGGCTGCGCCGTCTCCAGAGGGAGTCGAGACAAGCTCTCGATGACTTCAGAGATAGCGGCTGGGATAGGACGCTTGCGACGCTCTCTCCAACTCACCAGGCATTCTGGCGGTTGCAGAGAGCGTTGAAGGCGGACACTGTCTCAGATATGCCTCCCTTGGTTGGACCTAACTCCGCCATCGCGTTTGACGACCCTGACAAAGCGAAGTGCTTAGCCGACAGTCTAGAGAGCCAGTGCCGTCTGTCTGCTCAATCGGTTGATCGCGATCATGTCGAAATAGTCGACAAATCGGTTAATATAATGTGTTCTCAGCCACCGGTCGGTCCGCCAATCAAGGAAACGAACCTAGACGAGGTGACGTCCATAGTTAGGGCGCTTCACGCCAAGAAATCGCCAGGTCCCGATAGGATCACTAACAAAGTGATAAAGCTTCTTCCGCCTCCTTTAATTTACCTATTGGTTACCATTTTTAACGCTCTACTGGCCGGTTGCACGTTTCCGACCCAGTGGAAAGAGGCCATAGTGATAGGGTTCCATAAACCGGGCAAACCCCGGCATCTGCCTAGTAGTTACCGTCCCATTAGTCTTCTTAGTTCCTTAGGGAAAGTATATGAGAGAATCATCCTCTGTAGACTTAGATCGGAAGTCGAGAGACTCAAAATCATCCCAAATGAGCAGTTCGGCTTTAGAGCCAACCATTCATGTTCCCATCAGGTGCAACGCCTCACGGAGCACATACTGATAGGGGCCACTGTGAGGGCGAAGAAGCATAGGACAGGAGCGCTCTTTCTCGATGTAGCTAAGGCGTTCGACAGGGTCTGGCACAATGGACTGGTGTACAAGTTATACCAGTTCAAGGTGTCGGACAGACTCGTACTCATCATACGGGACTACCTGTCGAATCGCTCCTTTCGCTACAGAGTGGAAGGCGTTTTGTCAACCCCCCGCCCCATCAGGGCGGGTGTCCCCCAGGGTTCAGTTCTCTCGCCCATCCTCTACTCCATCTACGCTAGCGATATTCCTAGGCCGCGATCTAAAGTGCACCTAGCCATGTACGCGGACGATACCGCGCTTTACACGTCCTCTAAGGATCACTGGGAGATATACCAACGTCTCCAATCCGCAGTCGACTCCCTCGAGAGTTGGCTGCGGAAATGGCGGATCGAGGTAAACCCTGAGAAGAGCGTTTCGGTGCTCTTCGAACGGGGCCCCCCAAGGATCCTCCCGCGAATCAAACTCTTTGATAAACCGATACTTTGGAAAGACGAGGAAAAATACCTAGGAGTAACGTTAGATAGAAAGTTAGTTTTCACTGCGCATATTAGGACCGTTCGTAGCAGAGCGGCCTACATATTAGGTCGTTTATATCCGCTGTTAGGCAAGCGGAGTAAAATGTCCCTTCGCAATAAGCTGACACTTTACAAAGCTAGCATACGTTCCGTCATGTCCTATGCGAGTCCTGCTTTTGCGCACGCTAATCTGAAACCCCTTCAGGTGATTCAGAACAGGTTTACACGGATTGCAACCGGGGCGCCGTGGTTCGTACGCAACATCGATCTCCATAGAGACTTGAACCTTCCGACCATTGCTCAGTACTTCAAGGGGCTTTCCCAAAAGTACTTTGAACGTGCTGAGCGACACCCGAACCCACTGGTGGCTGACGCCGCAGAGTATAGACCACGTAAGACTACTTTAGTCAGAAAAAGAAGACCCAAGTCGGTACTCGTTGACCCCGACGACGCGTTCACAGTAGGTAATAACGTGTACGCGTAGGCATAAGTGACACCACACAACATACAGACACACACCGTCTATACCGGTATAGACGAGGTCCCAACTGAGTAAGTGCTCCGTTGCTCCGGCGTTCTGCCGTCGGAGGACGCTAGTGTCCAAATTTCCTTAGCTTCCCTCCTGACTAACGACGCCCCGAGCCGAGGTCCGTGTCTCAATCTGAGACGCCCTCGGGACGCCGTTCCCCATGGGGGCCCATCTGGCCCCCCCTTTTTAAGGGTGGGTCTCCTGACCCACCCGCTCCCCGGGGACGCTGTAATAGCCAACAGGGATAACAGCATAGACAAACAAAAAAAAATAAAAAAAAAATGTGCTTCTTCGGACATCGCAAAAAGACCGTAAGTGGCGTTAGCCTTCCCGTAGGTATCATAAAATAATGTTAATTTTTAAATCTAAATATAAAGTATTTATTCTTGAAAATACGAATAATAATTATTGTGTTAGTATAGTTTTTATTAAAGCTTTCATATGAGAATGTTAGAGTTAATTTACTATCACTTTCCGTGCGTGTAACTTTGTTAGAACGTTAAATAAAGAATTAATTTGATTGTTATTACAATTTGTTGAAACTATGGGTTATGTAAATTTATTTGTACACGGGCTTAGATAATACCTTTGTTTGTTATGTTTTTAGATCTTTTTTAATTTCAATCCCGGTCGTTCACAAAATATATATTTTTTTTTCACCACTACCTTGTCTTACTTTATTTTTTGTTTTATAAAAAAAAATATGATTCAATAAAGTGACACATTAAATATTTTTTTGCAATATGATATGTAAGATTGTTTTCAAAAGTTAAAAATAAATAGTCTGATGTGCTTGGTTCGTGTTATATTTGAAGTTAAATATTCTGAATAATATTTATTAAATTTCATCACTGACCAGTGTGTAGTATACCTACACACTGGTCAGTGACTACACACTGCAGTAGGGAAACAAGTCGGCACAAATATCAAATATATTGTTGTTTTTTATTGTCTTTTATGTGTTAACATGTTTTATCTATTTAAAATCAATGGATCTCCAATATTTTCAACACAATTCCAACACGAACAGACCAACTATCAGTTTATTTATTTTTTTAATATTTCGCATTATTTTTGTAATATAAATTTTGAGCGAGATACGCTCAATTAACAATTTTACACTTATTTATGTTCGCGGCGGCAGTGACGAAAACATTTGTATATTAAACGTATTACGAGTCTCATTGCCTTAGGTATATATGAGCGCAAATCATTATGGAATGATTATATTGTTCCATAACTATTTATAATTAGAATTTAAATAATTGTTTATAAACACAAAAACTTTTATTTGTCGTATCTTTTAAAAGATACTGCATTGACTTGTTTTGTTAACACTGGATGTGAAATTCATTGTTTCATAATTATTTACAATTAGTATTTAAACCGTTGCTTGTAAACGAAAAAGGGTTATCTCTTAATGTAATTATTATATTGTTCCATAATTATTTATAATTGTTATCTAAATAATTGTTTGTAAACACAAAACTATTGTTTCTCTAATCTTTAAAAAAGTTACTGTATTTACTTGTTTTGTTAACACTAAATATAAAATTCATTGTTTAATAAATTATATTGTTTATTATTTTATTATTTGATTATTCAAAAAAACGATTTGATTGTTCAAAATAAGTATTGATTGTGATAACTGTTACAAATTAGTATAAATATCGGATGTATTATGAACTTAAGCTCAGTTTCTTACTAACAGTCGTGTGAGAATAAGTTTATTCTCACACGACTGTTAAAATAATGTAGGTATGTAAATAGTTTTTTACGCTATCATCTGTGTGAATTTTCATTGTAATGGACAATGAACCTGAAACCCCTGGCTTATCGTCGACATATACATGCCAAAGAGTATTCAAATTGAAAAAAGCTATAACTAGCGTGTCCAGCTTCTTATCTTATAGTTATAATAGCTAGTCTAGCCTAAAGGTAAAAAGGTTTCAGTTGTAACCGAAGAGTTTTGGGATCGAATTCCAGGTCGGAAGGTCATTGCGTCATTTCTCAATCAAACTTTTGTTTTCTTCATCAGATTTATAGAAGATACTAGATAGATAAACCGATAGTTTTATTTAATAAAAATTGTTGTTAGATTTATAAAAAAATAATACTCCTATTTATATAATAATAATTTTAACTTTAAACGACTCATATTTTTACACAGAATACATTTTGTGTAAACATTAAGAAGTAGATTGTTCGCTTATAACATTTTACAAAAAAATGAGAATACTGGAAAGTAATTTATGTACATAATTAGTTGTTGCTTGACAACCGGAATACAATACTTATATTATTGTGTATTCTTTCTAACTTAAGAATACATATACCAATTAAAGCGTTTAATACTGATTCTAATAACTCGTAGCGTAATTGTAAATATGGTTGTGTTGTAGTTATTTCTTAAATATATATTTTTAGGCAATATAAAGTAACCCATATCGTGTGACATGGTACGTGTAGGTGTCACAGGACGTACATTATCAGACTGTTGGTTCTAAGACAATAGCCATTATCTAATGTACACTAAGAGCTGTAAGTGACAGTTCTGTACACAGTATAAGTTAATTTTATATAACCATTGATTCTATAATTAATTTATTCTGTAATCAATCATATAGTACCGTATTATATGGTATTGTTTTAACAAACATAATAATATAGCTTTTAGTATAATATGAAGTCTTACACCTCTTTCGATTACGAATATTGTGGTCCTTAGTTTATCTTAAGGTGAGTGAAGAACTCTCTTTAGCGATGAGACCGCATTGTGTACATTTAATTTATTTTCTTTTGTTTTTCTTGGTAGAGATTTCTTTTTTTTTTTTTGGAAATAAACAATAAAGAATATAACCTATAATAATATAAAGAATATAATACGTAGGTCTTAGATAGGTATATATGTATTTATACTTCTGCTTATCATTATCATTTTTATATATTTTTTTACTCATATATATTTATTATAAAATGATTATATATTTACATTATTATATTATATATAATATATATATATATATATATATATATATATATATATATATATATATATATATATATATATATATACATTTGTTATAAAATGGTTAGATCAAAGTATTGCAATAATTGTACAAAACGTTGCCGTAGTCGTGGTGTAGAGGCAGCCCATCAAGAATGTGAAGACATAGCCTTCTAGGTGCTACGCTATTTGATAGTTCGAACTTTTCTTTACCAATACAACAGGATGAGAAGAATGCGTCGCTCAGACCGCGATACATGACCCAATTGTAGTTTAAAATAGTCTGCAGTGGGGAGAGTATTGAGTATTATTGCTATTACGCTACAAGCAATCAATACCAATATCAATAGGAATATCATCTCTTTTAATTTAATTGCTATTTAATAAAAGTTATAGTTTAGTACACTGGTTATAATAAGGAGATAAACTCGAAATAAGTTTCTAGTTATGAACAAACACAATAAAAAACACAATATAAAACAAAATAAAACAATTATAACACATCAACGGTTTTAAGTTAAAACCTATTTTTAGTTTTTTAGTGTCGAGAAACCGCGTCTTTTAGTAATAAGCTAAAAGACGCGGTTTCTCGACACGACATAATTTGTTTTTTGATATTTAAAGAAATACATATTCACCTAGAATATAGTATATTGCAAGATAATATGTTTCCATGATAATAATGCGTTATTAAGGTATCTATGTATTTAAAATAAATATAGAATAAAAAACATTATCAACAAAATTAGTAAGTCTGCCAATTGAGGTCTCTATTTATATGGAGATATTTAAATTGCTAATACCCTACCGCCTTCGCGAAATTAATGAAGATGCAGAAGACCAGAGCACACAGAGGCCGGCATCAAACTCTTACTAGCCCAAGCTCTACCTTACACCTAACTTCTACGACACGATTGTAATTCAGCTAACTTGCTAAAATAAAATGACTAACATCATTGTAAGAAACGTCACCCAATACTAAAAAATCTGCCCAGTTAATAACAATTTAACCTAAATCAGAATTAAAAAGATATCATCTAAGTACGTGAAGTCATTGGAATATCATAGACTGATGTCTAAACGGGTCTTGGGTGTTAGGAAACGTAACATTTCACTAAGCGCAGTTGTCAGACAACACCACTAATAGACGAGTGTACTAATAATATACGATATAGTGCGAGGAAAGATCGTAAAATGGTGTTGATGTAATAAGTGCTTTCGACTTATTGACGAATTAAGATGACAGTTAAGATGACACTTTAATTATTTTTTCTTCCGGAGGAGTAAGAATGAGTTATTTTGATTATTGGTATTAAAGGGGTTTTGTCATTTTAAACTGTTTTATATTCACTCGTTTTATTTATGATAATACACTAAATTGTGGGTACACATCTTTCAGGCTTTTGTAACATGAATATATGTTTGTTAAAAAAGATATTTTACAAATTTGGAATATTACATTTATATTTTTATGAAAGTATTCGTGCTCGTCTCAACTTCACTGGTTTGTTCAAGAATTGATTGTAGGCTAAGTTTCGACAACTTATATTAATGTTTGAGATTATTAATATAAACATGTATAGCCATATTGAATTTTTTATAACCGGGTAGGGATTCGAACCCACGGTCTCTGAAAAACCGTCCTGATTTATATTAAGTGTATAAACAATGTATGTATAAGTTTATTTCTAAGTATACATATAAATATGTATATTTGTTTATTATTTATGTTTGTAACGTTTTTTTTCTTAAATCTTATATTTGAAATTTAATAAACATTTCCGTCACTTCATACTTTCTTGATTCCTAACAGTATAAGGTAGTCTGGAAGAGATCGCTACTTAGACATAAGACCGACTTATTGTATTACCAACACTTCTTATTAAGAATTTATTTGTAGCGTTTCTGTATGTGTTGAGCAATAAAGAATATTAGTATTATTGTATAGTGAGTAAAGAATATTAGTATTATTGTATATATAATGGTTTTGAAAAAACCGAAAAAGTGTTGCTCCATTCCGATTTCCGATGAATGGTTTTAAGCTTTAAAGAAGTCGGTGACGTGAAATTTTACAGCTCGCTGAGTCGGTCTATACAAATAGGTATGTGGTGCGAGCTTAAAAGTAGACTAGTAAATGACTATACAATATACTAAATATAGCGGTTTTCGATGGTATAATGTTTCATGATAATGTATAATTAGAACAGAACCGTAAATACAATACACATATCTATTGTTGTCGTTTTTCACAACTTCAACAAAATTATGACTGACAACAACATTAATATTACTTTGATGTAATAAAAAGGCTTCTTAGAGGTCTTGTCTTTGGTAGTGTATAAGGAAACGAAAAAGTCCTGTATTCCTGTGACTACCATTCGCACAGCGGTGACCAGGAGACAACTAGATTATTTGAGTATCTCGGTGAGGCTCCTGATATGGCTCTGCATCCCTTCAGCGCAGCTCCTCTTTCAGGGGAACTTTAATGCCTGTCATCAGGAATGGCTGTTCCCGTACCGGAAAACCGTCCATGCTGGAAGAGAAGGTCGGGACTTTGCGTTGTCCTCGGTCCTCTTTCAGCTGGTGAGGCAAGCGACAAGGGTACCAGATGTGGTAGGCCATACAGCCAATTGCCTGGACCTTCTGTTGACAAATGATCGGGGCAGGTATCGTGTAGAGGCCACTTCCCCCTTAGGGATTCACCGAATAGACACTGGCAATGCTTCTCCAGCACATCTTCCTCACTGCGGTATTTTGATGCCTGAAATCCGCATCACTTACAAAGAGGTATGGAGAACATTGTGTCGTTTAGATGTGAATAAAGCCAGTGGTCCTGATGGTATACCAGCCATTCTGCTTAAGTCATACGCAGCTAAGTTGTCTCCTGTACTGACACGTCTGTATCGCCTCTATTTCATGACTGGAACAGTGCCGAAATCCTGGAAGCTTACTAATGTGCAACCCGTGCCCAAAAAAGGCAGCCGTGCCGTTCCTGTCAAATACAGACCGATTTCAATCACCCCCATACTCTGCAAGATTATGGAGCGTGTATTGAACTTGCGCCTACTAGCATACCTAGAAGGTAACGATCTCCTCAGTGACCGACAGTACGGGTTTCGCCGTAATAGGTCTACTGGGGACCTCCTAGTGTATGCTACACACATTTTAGGCGAGGCCATCGAGAAGAACGGAGAAACGGTCGCCGTCTCTCTGGACGTCTCGAGGACATTTGACAGGGTCTGGTCTCATCTTGCGGCTCTGAACTCAATTGAGGGACAAGCGAAGAGGCTTATAGGCGATCCCGAATTGGTCGAAGCGAACCTCCACAGCAGCCTTGAACAGGCGTAAAATTGCTAGCCTCTCAGTATTGTATAGGATACATTTTGGTGAATGCGCAGTCGTGTAGTTCCTGAATTAAACGACCTACTTCCCCCGGCCCCCTTCCATCACCGGACGTTCCGATGCACGGCAGGTATCCTTTTGTTGGGGACATTCCACCTGTCCGAACAGCTCGCCTGCGTCGGTATTTTATTTATTTCCGGCCAAATACAATGTGTGTGTCTTCAAGAGAAGAATTAATATATATGTATATATATTCATATAACTCAATTGAGTTTTGAGTCTCTGACACAGATACATGAGAGACTTCATTAAAATTAATTTTAATTAAGTATTTATATAAATAGGAGTCTATTTATATATATAACAAATTTCTTTTAACCATAAATAAACAAAGTGAACAAACGAACCCAATTGCTGTCGGTTGAATAAAAAAATAAAAAGGAAAAGTTATAAATATTTTTTTGTTTTCTTATTTTTAAAAGCTTCATGGCCAGAATATCTATATTTAAATATATTTAAAACATTATAGTCAGTATATATATATTTATATATACATCCTTACTTGGTACTCCACTAGAACAACGCAATCTAGATTATATAATAATAATTTATTGAATATGTATTTTAAATATTATATATAAATAATGTACAGTAAAGTCTTTATTGTTAAGTTTCCTACATTATTAACTGTATTTTTTTTTGTTTCAGGGGACCAAATCCAGATTATAAACATATACAATTAATTCTTAAAATTCAAGATTTCAATAAACATAGTTAATTATCCTAAATTTAGACCATTAATAAAGTAGTTAGACCCATTTCAATTAAATACTCTAGTGACTTATTTAAGGCGTATGGAAGTAACGAGTGAGGTCTCAACTCTTTGGTGGAGACGACTGGAACTTATAAGGTAAGTGTTATTTGATTTGTCTTGCTTTCAGCGACGTTTAATAACTGAACTAATCAAACATTTTATATTAAGAGCCGTTGGTTGAGTTTGTTGGAAGCCACGTGAGGTTGATTTTAATCTTGGATTGTAAAGCGATAATTAATTTCGCTCGTATATCTATCTACATGTACGCCGCTTAAAGATACGAAATGTAAAGAAACGCATACGAAGACTTTAGCATTTAATTATTACTTTTAAAAAGCTACTTCAAATGAATTTCAGAAATATCCATACAAAAATATCTTATAGAATAAAACACCGTCCTCAAAAGGTTTAAGTCATAAACTTTTAAAGAGAACTTATTCTTGAAGCGACCCGTCAACTTGTCGGCAGTAGGTATTTGCATTCAAATTGAAGGTCAGAATTATGCAAATTGTCTGCACTCGAGTCAAGAACATTCATTTTATTTGTAATTCTTTGTTCTTTAGCTTTGAATAAATAATATTGAAGGACATTACATTTTGATTAATTCTACTACTATAATTCTACTCATACTAACATGATTAGATTTTTTGATCTCATGAAGTTGTAGTCATAGACTATGACTAAGACCCATAGTAATACAGCAATACGTATCTGACAAGTAGCGCAAGAGCTCGTGGAACATGTATGATTTATGTAATTTGTGTTTAAAAATAAAAAAAAAACCTGTAGGTATCATACAGAGCGCTCATGAGATGAATCTCAAATGCCACGCCTCCAAAGGAGATTTGGGTTCGTGAAGAAGTCATGTCTAGAACCTTCATAGACATATTCCAAAATTATTAAATACAAGCTTATAGTATTCAATATAACTGGCTGATCCACCAGTGTTATCTATATTATAAGTATGTTCCTATGTTTGTATGTTTGTATGTTTGTATGTTCCAAACGCAAATCATTACCCTTGTGAATAGATTGTGACCGTTGCTCAGTGGACCGCAGAAATGGAGATTTGCTCTTTACTGCTTACCTAAGATCGATTAGAGCCTGGTCAATTGAATTTTGAGTCTCTAAAACAGATACATGAGAGAATTCATTAAAATTAATTTTAATTAAGTATTTATATAAGAAACTCCTATTTATATATATAACAAATTTCTTTTTTAATCATCTTCGAAAGCTGATGGAACTTTTAACCATAAATAAACAAAGTGAACAAACGAACCCAATTGCTGTCGGTTGAATAAAAATATAAAAAGGAAAAATTATAAATAGTTTTTTGTTTTCTTATTTTTAAAAGCATTTACTTCATGGCCAGATATTTAAATAGTCTGTATCTATAATGTTTTAAATATATTTTTCCTCTCTAGAAAATCAAGAAAAAAAACATATCAAAAAATGTATTGAATTTGATTTTTGGATTCATGTGCAACTTTCTGACTTCTATACCTACATGTATGTAAATAGTAATAATAAGAAACGAGTTCCAAGACATAAAGTTGCTAAAAAATTAAAAAGCATTTTCTAAAAGTAATTTATAATAGTTGTGTGATAATAAAATAATAGTTTTGATCTGTCAGTTGTGGTTTCTTCGTCTGGTTGTCGGTAAGTTTCTTGTTATGTCTGCTTTAAGCTAGAATTAAAAAAAAATAATATCAGGACAAATTAGACTTTAGCTAAATTAAATTAGCTAGAATTACAGAACTAGAACTGCACAGACATATTGATTTATTATCTGGTCCAGTGATGGGTCACCGTGCGAATAAAGTAGTCATTTAAAGTAGAAGCATTATCTCTTTCATGCCTGTTCATTAAATTAATTAAATTAACATCAACATTTGGAAAACAATCACAACTAACGGCGAGTCCGGACTTCAGAGTAAATGGAACTAAACAATGTTGCTCTCAACATCAACAGATGATGATGATCAAATATTACTTTATTGATCAACTGTTTACTTTATTGATCAACTGTTTACTTTATTGATTAATGAAGTCGTTAAAGAAATTACAAGTTCTGGATCAAAATAAATAATTTGATATTACTCTTGTTGCTTGCTCGGACTCCGCTCGAGTGTGAAATATTTTATTACTTTCTTATTTTCCATAAACGCTGAAATAAATAGTTATTATTTAATTTTATTTACGGGATCATAATTTTGATTTAGTACTTATAGGAAAGCACATAGAATAGAAAGGTACTGGTACGTACATTTCTTTTTTCGATCTAAACAATAAAAACACTGTTCCAACAAAAGGCCTCCTTTTATTGGAACAGTTTTTTTATTGTTTTTTTTTTTATAGACTTTGCCATTTGGACTAAATCAGAACTATTGGTAGTTTCTGATTACTGTTGCTGGTATGAAGGAAGTTTATTCGGCGTCTTGGACACACAGATTATAAACATTGTGAATTAGAACGGAAACGCATTATAATGGACATATTGTTGGTTACTATTTATTAATATACACATTTTTAAAGAATCGTGTCATGATATGATTGATATAACCGACTTGTAATTCTCATAATATTTTAAATGAGAGTAGATATATAGGTGTACTTAAAATGTGTTTTAAGCACGGTGATCATTACGTAATACGTGATTACGAATCTCGTCAAGAAATACAGAGATTTTCTAGAAATGCAAATTAGAATACTTATATTACATCTCAGCTCATAAAGGATATAGACCTGCCTTCCATTTAAATCAGTTACCTACGACATGATAATATATTTGAGTTAACAAGTATTTATGTAGGTACTTGCTTTTTATAATAGTTCTATTGGGTAGTAGGTAGGGTTATAGAGAACACGATTAGATAAATCTACAAGTATTAATGTATTTTGTTAATCAATTTTTATAACATTTTGAGAAGGCAAATGTTGTAAGAACAATATTTATAATATTCTTTAAAAGCGTAGAAAGTAATAGTCATAGACAGGAGATTAGATAGTAATGTTTAAATGAAATACTATTAGTTCTTAAAGCGCTTATACATACAAGCAATATGTTTCGTGATTGTTTAGTAAATGCTTAATAAAAAAATCTTCATCATCTTTATTCTTTAAATATACATTCATATATCACAGCTGCATGATAACCTAAGTTAAGGATAATGTAAAACAGTAACTAATGCTCAGTAGACCGCAAAAGGTCAGGAATCTTTTGTTCATTATCGCTCAGCTAAGATCGGTTCAGTTAATTACTAATCAGATAAATTAATACTTATAAATACTACTCAGCTAGTAATAGTCTTTTTATCAATACTTTTAGTTATTAGCTTTTTGTTAAATATATTGTTTCCCATTTTTAATGTTTTAGATTTTGATAAAATCTCTCATCCCCTATTTAAAACATTAATTAAAAATTAATTTATTAAATATCGCTGTCTTAGTTCCTAAGTCATAAATATAAACTCCGGGATTTCGAAAATGCGTTACGTTAATCAGTCATCAGTCATCAGTCAGTAAGGAGTCCCGTCCGCTTTCTTGAGGACACTGTTCAGAACCGAGTTTGTATCATTTACTTTTCCTTTCCTTCCAATATATTTAAAATTTGAATAAGCTTAACATGTGATTTAAATTACAAAATTCATGCAGGAAAATTTTAAACAATCGTTTTATATATTTCTAGGTACAGAGCTAAAACCTCAACGTCATCGCAATACGTCCAATATTATAAAATATAATAATAATAATAATAATAATAAAGCCATTTATTTCAAATTTCTTATGCGAAGAATAATACAAAGTTTGTTAGTAGGTTTTGCTTAAAAATAAAGTTAGTACTATAAGTTAATTAATGCTTGTATTATTTGAAATTTGAACCCCTGTTTGGGTAAAGGCCTCCTCCAACCTGTTCCATGATTCTCTCTCCTTCTATGTTTCTCCTCGTTCTATATTTATTTCGTCCGTCGTTATATTCCTCCTCTAGTTTCTAACTTGACTCTGCTCGTACTATTTGTATAGATATATTGCAAGATATTATTGTTTTTGTAATTAATATTTGATTCTTGTAGTGCATTCCAGATTGAACAGTGGATGCTGTCAAAGGCTTTACTGTAGTCAATGAAGGCCACATACAGAGGTCTATTATATTCTCTGTACTTTTCTTTGATCTGTTCTAATGTCTGTATGTGGTCCATTGTGCTAAAGTCTGATCTGAATCCTGCTTGTTCCTTTGGTTGCTGCTTATCGATGTTTTCCGATATTCTTTTTAAAATTATGGATGAGAATAGTTTATATATATTTATATATATATTTATATTGCCAGCAGACTTATTGGCCTATAATTCCCAATGTTCAAGGCGTTTCCTTTTTTGAATAGTAGGATTATGTCTGATTTACACCATTGTTCTGGTACTTTTCCTTCTTCTAATATCATGTTGAACAATTGAGTTAAATGATGTGTTAAAATAGGTGCTGCTATTTTTAAAGCCTCATTGCATAGTCCGTCTGGTCCGGGACTCTTGTCAGCCTTCAGCTTTTTTATATGTTCGAAAACTTCGACATCTTCAATTTGTCTGATGCGGTTCATTGCATTCGTGTGAGCTACTTGTGCTTTCATTTCAGTGTTATTTTGTTGCTTGTATAAGTTTTTATAGAAGTTTGTTGCCTGGTTTATTACATCTTTTCTTGATTTTGTTTCTTGTGAGTTATGCTCGAGTTTTTGAATCCATAACCTGTGTGTAGTTAGCTCTGTGTATGCTTTTTGGTACTTCTAAAATTCTTGATATTTTTTTAAATGATCTCGTATCTATGGTTATTGTTATCCTTGCGGATTGACCTATTGGTCTCTTTGTAAATTCTTCTAAGTTCTTCTTTCATATCTTTGGTTTTATTCCTTGTATGTAATAGCTCCGTGCGCCTTTCTATAAGTTGGATGGTGTCCTTGGAGAAAATATTGTGTTGATACGGATGAGCCCTGTTTTTATATTTTAAACTCTCTGTCAAGCCTCTTTCTAGGATATTGTAGTATGTTTGGGTATCAATACGATTTGTGTCTATGTTCTCTGTGTGTGTTCGTAGATTATTGATGTATTCTTTGATTTCCGTTTCTGTCTTGGGGATATTAGGTGGTGTTGTGTAGGTTTTCCTGCTCTTAACTGAGCGACTTAAAAGTATAGTTGCTCTCACTAACCTGTGATCGGAAGAGAAATTAAATTTGTTTAGTACCTCGACATTAGTTATAAGTTTATGGTGGTTTATCATTATAAAATCTATTTCATTCTTAATTTTTTGGTCAGGTGATATCCATGTCCATCTGTGGCTGTCTTTTTTTTTGAAGAATGAGTTCATTATTGAGAGTTTGTATTGATAAGCATAAGTTAAAAGACGTTCTCCTCTGTGATTACACAATCCGTAACCATGTTTTCCCATTACTGGATAATTGTTTGTTTTTGGAAAAACCTATTTTTGCATTAAAATCTTCCATGACTATTACTTTTCCTTCCGTCTTGGTGTGAGCATATTCAATGTCTTTGTAGAATTTTTCAATTTCTTCATCTGTTGATTTCTCCATCGGTGAATATGCTTGAATGATTGATAAGGAGAAGCATCCAAATTTTACTTGTAAAGGTGCTACTCTTTCAGAGATTCCTATAAAGTTAGTAATGTTGTTTTTATATTTTTTCTTAATTATAAATCCCACTCCATGTAGTCCTTTAGTTTCCCCAATGAAGCAAAAGATAAGGTCGCTGTACTCTTCAATCCTACATCCCATTTTCCGAATTTCTGCGAGACCTACAATGTCCCAGTCAATACTTCTTAGGGCATTAGTTAGTTCCAAGAATCGTTCTGTTGATGCAAGTGTTCTTACATTGTAAGTGCAAATTTTGAGCGTTTGTTTTATATCTTGATCCATTTTTAAATTAAGTTGAGGGTTGTAGTCTAATTCCCCACGAGGACAAATCGGCTTGGGGTTATAAAATATATAATATATTATTTATACTTACATATAGAAGCAGTGAATCCGACGGGTCGTCTTATATTTTATATGCTTGGTATTAAATTAACAAATGAATAGTTTACTGCCCGCAATAAAGCAGTTAATGAGCTACAATAAAACTCAGTTATCGAAGCAATCAAATACTATAATCTATATCTATAGTGATTGATCGTTTATTATTCTATAATCTAGCTGGAAAAGGTGTTTATTATATATACTGATAACTCATTATAAAATGGACACGTAGGTATCTAAGAGTACAACTTCACGTATTTTAATTAATACAAATCGGGTCTAATACAAAAATAACTAAAATAGGGCTTAATTTATTGTATATATAGTTATAAATTGAGTGAATATAACGGTTATCTTTACAAGAAAATTACAAGTAAATACTACTGTAAAATTTTATGCGTTTACACAAAATAAATATATTAAAAATTTAGAAAACCCCGGACACAAAAAGACCTCTAACAGAATAAAAATAATATTATTATGTACTTATTAAAGTCATTGCTTCGGGAGACCGTTGTACGTACGTTGACGATGGTGTCTATTTTACGAAGTTAATCATTGAGGACTTAGACTATATGATTCGATATCGTAATTACTTTATTTGCCTTGGGTACTTACTATGCTTTTTGCTTTCTTTATTAAGCGGTCCCCCGACGCAATGACTTCAATAAGTACATAATAATATGTATTATTTTTCTTCTTTTTAGAGGTCTTTTTGTGTCGGGAGTTTTTAATTTTTTTTTTTTTATTTTTAAAGTTATGTTACTATTTACATTGTCGTACTAAATTAACCTACGGACATACAAATTTTCACTTGCTTAGGTATTTCTAGAAATATTGCATAAGAACCCTTCACCCGCACCAATAAAACCCCAATATCTTGGAGACGTCTGTTACTATTTCCACCAAACATAACTAAGAACCATCTAGACGAACCAGGCTTTCGATTAAAAAAACCGCAATCAAATCTGTCAACGCGTTTGGCCGCTACATAGCCACAGACAGACACACACATACACAAACCGACGGTTCAAACTTATAACACCCCTTTCTTTCAATCGGGAGTTAATAATCTGTTATTGCAGTTAACTTTAAGTATAACAAGTAGACTTCCAGGTATAACAGAATAACAAGTAGACTTCCAAGTCACTTGATTAGGCGAGTTGTCCTTTATTATTATATTCTTTATTGCACTTTATAAAAAAAACAATACAAACATGGTTTTAAAAAATGTTGGCAAGGGCGAACTTATATCTATAAGAGATTTCTGCCAGTCAACCTCATGGTAGAGAGAAACATGGTATCGCGGGTCATATTAGTGCAAAAATTAAAAACAGTAAGGAAAAATATAGTACTTCAATTTAAAAATGCGTTAAAAAAAAAACATTAAATGAAAATACCTAATCATACAAATACATAAACATATACATATATAAAAATAAAAAATAAAATATATATATATATATATATATATATATATATATATATATATATATATATAGACATACATATATATAAACATACATACACATATACATACATAAAATGAGCAGTTATGAGAGGTTTGTCACTTCGGAGCAAAGATGATTTCTAAGATTGTTCTTGAAAGCATAAATTGAAGTGCTTTCCTGGACCGCTTTCGGTGATCGATTCCAAAGCTTTGCAGCACGTATTGTAAAGGAGTGGAGTAGGAAATGGGTGTTGTGTCTTGGGACTTCAAGCATCGAAGTGATGCAAGATCTCTTAGAACGTGTAGGAGTGGAAAGATGATGGAAACGAGACTGAAGGTAGATAGGAGAATTTTTGTTATAGAGTATGTTATAGAGAAAAGAAAGGATGTGCATATCACGGCGAAGGTGGATAGGGAGCCATTTTAGTTGAGTACGAAATTGAGATATGTGATCATATTTATGTATCGTATGATTATATTTATGAAGCGTATCGCAAGATTTTGTAGACGCTCTAGTTTGTTAAGTGGCTCCTTCGAGACATCTAAATAGCACACATCTGCATAGTCGAGGATACGTAGAAGAAGTGATTGCGCAAGCAGAATTTTGGTTTTAAATGGAAGAAAGTATTGAAAACGTTTAAGGTAATGGAAGGTGCAGTGCATCTTTCTGCTTACTTCGGTGACGTGAGGTATCCAAGATAAGTTTTTATTCAAAATTAAGCCTAGATTTGTCACTTTGTCGAAGTAAGGTATCGGTGTTCCACAGTACAAGATAGGAGGTACAGTTTCCCAGACAACGCGGCTTCTTAGACGGCTACTACCGATAATGATTGCCTGCGATTTAACAGGGTTGACATCTTTAGAATATAAGAGAGACAGGCGAGATAGTAATCTGTTGGGGTTTTAATAGGCCAAAAATATATATATCATTTAATAATACATGCAGCAATGGATTTATATATGAATATATACATCAGTAGATATTTTGAAATAGTCTCACAACTAACAGTCAAACAACGAAGAGTTATGATACCGGAGGTTGTAAAATGGATCACACGCTTCGGCAGGTGATTATTGTTGGTTTATTTTCAAATCAGTTATTACAGCCAGCACTTTAGATATTTCAATACATATATATGTATTTTAAAAATATTATAAATTATATTTTATAATTTCTTCTTCATGTATAATCTTGAATTTATTTATTAGTTTCAATAGCAAGTTCATAAAATCGTATTGTCCAGTATGTAATTACAATTCATAATTTAATTATAAAACTCTAATCCGATAATTTTATTTTTGGTTAATGTAAATTGTATTTTGTAATCCACATACTTGTCATTTTGATTATTTAGTATTGCCATAGCAACATGGTTTAAAAGAGATGAAGCTATACGAAAAAAGCTGGCGCGTAACGGAAAAATGTGACGCGTAACGAAAAAATGTTACACTAAATTTTTTTCCAACCCCGATAAAGAAGTTTCACTTCAAAAAAACAATTTTATTCAAAGCGGACATTCCTTTAAATAAAAACTTGTTCAGGGCATTAAAGAAAGAGTCTTTGCTATTGCTTGCTCATGGGAGTAAATATTTTAAAATAACTTTTACATCCTAGGTATTATTTCTTACAACATTGTAATTTGTAGGTATAATATGCTATTAATATTGTATTAGTATAATGCCAATGCTTATAAAATTATATTCAAAATGAGTGATGTTATTGAATACAGTGATGATTAATTATAATAACTATATAGATATGTTCAATGTAATCGTAAATGTCTAATAAATAAGCGAATCAATAACATTTAATATTATAAAAGCCAGACACAGCTATGCTAACTTGAAATAAAAAATAGTAAATATATATTTAGTTATAACTTGTTAGTTTATACAATTTATATAAAAGCCAATTAATGCTATAAAATTAATTTAGGTTGCACTAATTAATGATTAATCCGAGAGTTAAATTGCTTTATTAATATTATTATAGGAGGGTCAAGAGATCGTCTATGGCTGCACTGTTGACATCGAACAGTTAGCATCGAGTGTTATAAATAAAATGAATGTGTGTTATTCAGTAATAAATTATGTCTTGGTGTAAAAAAAATGATAATAATTCATTTAGGTTCGTTCTTACAACAATTAACTTTTCCCAACCGGTATCACGCAACTAGTTTGTTGTAAACCTTTGTTTACAACTTTTTAATTACTTCGACACCAGCTACTTGAATCAGCATTATCATAAAAGTAATTTTACGACATCACAGTGGTAAATTTATAATACGTACTAATATTTACTTCAAAGAAATCAGAGCATGTGATCTTTGTTCAAGGTTCCTGTAAAGATTTATTTGAAGTTATAAACATTCTGTTTGTTTAGTTACTTATAGGTATATAATAATAGCAATAAATATTCTTTATTATATACCCAGATAAAACAATAACAAATAAAAATGTAAAAATTTGGCGACCTTACCGCCAAAGAGCAATCTCTTCCAGGCGACCAAATAAGAAGGAATAAATATACAGGAAACGTAGTGTGGGTGTTGTTAAATAGTAAAAAGATAAAAAGAAAAAGAAAGCATTGCATACAAAACATACTACAAATATATACACACATACATACCTACATGGGCGTACCAAGAGAGGGGCATCGTACATGGACATCGTATACCCCTTTACTACCTTCCATTGTAAATTAAAATTGGTATTTTACATTTAAAAATAATCCAATTATGTTTTAAAAATTGTAGTAAGGTTCAGAATTAGAAATGCTTTCTCAGGAAGGTTACTCGCTAACGAAATAGTGGCTTTTCAGTTTTTATAGATGTATGTATTACAAACAAATACAATTCTCTAGTAAAACTTTAAGCAAACAGTTTAAAGTCTAAAATCTTCATTAGAAGCGAGATTCGACAAAGACAAATTATCAGCGTTTGCTCTTTCATTGTTAAACCATGCCCAGAAATTTAAAATGACATCTCCAAAATTACAAAAAAATATTAAAGAAATCTGGTTTTTTGGGAAAAAATTAGAAAAAAATTGGGAAAAAATTAGGTCATCTACGAGTTTGAATGCGACAAAGTTTGATCGAATATCCCAAGATTTTTAACTTTACTGCTATACAAAATAGCTTCGCCTTCAAAAGTAATATGAGGTAGTTGATAATCAGTGCTAATAGCACCTGCGATTAGCTTATAACTACCAATGCCTACCTGCGTTTTAGAAAGATTTATTTTAGGGCCGAAACACTTACTCCAATTTGAGATACACGCCAGATCATGATTGACTTGCAATATAGTATTTGCAAAGTCATCAAGACTTGACTGGCTGACTGGCTGACTTTGATAATCGTCTGCCTACAAGTGGTAGAAATAATTGACATGAAATCAAATACTGTTTATGAACATTGATAGTAATAAAGGAGACAGCACGCCATCTTGTGAGACATCACCACTGACCGCGCTCCAGCTAGAGTACCGGTCATTTAACCGTACAAATTGCCGACGCCCACGCAAGTAACAATGAAACCAGTCAATTACCGATGGAGATATGTTAAGGCTACCCAATACCATGAGTAAGATAGCAGAGTCTACAATGTTAAACGCATTTCTGAAGTCCAGCAATGTCAACACTATGATCTGACAGTTTTACATGCCTGACCTGATATCCTCGGTAACTTGAACCAAAAAAAAATAAACAAAGACATCGTTTAGATTTAGAAAACGTTTTAATTCTCAATGTAGCAAAAACGGATCTACGATGGGAGAATGTGGACCGGTAGTTATAGAATTTTATTTGTTGTCAATAGGCAATATGTATAAAATTTAAAATGGTCTCAAATATTTTTTTCTCGAATACTTATTATCCTCTAATTATGATTATGATTTTTTTTTATTTACTAATTTTTTAAGGCCATTAAATAATTTGTCAAAAGTAAGCGAAATTCAAACTTCCAAAATGCGCCATCATTTTCGAAAGGAAATGTGACGTCATTTAACTCCATTCTAGTTATCGGCGTCGAAGTTCATACTGTGGTATTAGTATTTCTGAGTAAAATAAATAAATTAAGGCTATATTTCGTGATAAAAAGTTATATTAAATGATACCATTGCTTAGGTAATCCTAAAAACATTTTCTCTATACTCAAACAACTCTAACAAAGCAACTACAAACCCTTTTTCAATAACAGTTAGCATACTACTATACATAACATTTTTAATATGTTTCTTCCTCTTAATCATTTCCACTCACTTGACTCAGATAGAAGATATAAGATGCCATATAGAAGTACTATCAGCTGTGTTTTCAGTAAACAATTTATTTTTTAAAACAGATAATTTTACTGTTAAAGCTCCAATATTGTGTGGTGAATGAGGAAATGGTGACAATATCACATTTAGTTTTTCAGCAGGTATATTTATATTGGCACCTTTACTTCTATAAATCGGTTTAATATTGACTTGCATAGCTTAGTGCCTCGGTAATTTATATTCAACATGCGAAAAGCAAGGCTCTGCCTTATGATCATCACATTTAATAGGAGAAATACTGAGTGATTTGATAAATATTACAGACATTTGTATGGGTAGTAGGTACTAGGACTTACTTAGGATCACTTTTTGTGAGGGTTCACCATTTTTTTATACATTACTACTTTTGATAGCTAAATCTCAAAGGGCTTCATTAACCGATGTCTATCTTTGCCTTTTGAGTACGGACAATCTCATTCCCTCAGCTGGTGTTTTTGGAACATATATGAGGCACAATTCCTTTCTTCAAACTTAGATTACATTTTCTTCTTGCTGTTTCGTTATATTATATTTAAAACAATTTGCTCTTCTCTTTGAGTATCTTCATTAACTTGAAATAAATCGACAACCATAAAAATATCCATAACCATAGAGCCAAAAAAAAAGGGTTTTTATAGAAAGTTATGCTGCACTTTTGTAAACTAGGTTAGGTTAATTTTAAACCAAATTTTCTAATGTTCAATAGCTAATTCAAAACTTACTTCTTACTAATTTACATTAAACTGTATATAAATAAAGTATACTTACATTAAATTGATGTTCACAACAATATAAACACGACTAAGCACATTTATTATCCCTTTTAATTAGCACACACTATTGTTTTTGTATTTTCGCATCTCTTGGAATCCATAAAAACACTTTGTCGGGTGTTTTTCTAATACTATTTTTGCATTCCGGAACTATATAATTCTTGTAAGATGATTTGTATAGCAATTAAAACAGAAAATTTGTATAAATTAACTAAAAAGTTTAGGGTAAACGTTCACTAGACGTGTCATTTGACGTCACGCAAAGCGAGTTCAAAATGACGGCGTTTGAACGGCTCAAATTTATTCAATGTTTTCATTTTCACTTCATAAAATTTCTAGAATATTTTCAAGCCCATTTATATTTTTTTCTACGATATAAAGAAGTGAATGATTAATTTACGTAAAAAAAAAACATGAATTTTCCCTATTGTTAGTATGGACATAGTGTTTATAAATTTTGTTAGAATTGTTTTAATAAATGATATCATATGATATAAAACTATAAATATATCTAATATATAATATGTTTATTATATATTATATCTATCTTTTAAACTTTGTTTAATTTTTTTACACACCTCTTACAACCAACCCGCAGAGAAACCTCTAAAAGAGAAACTCACGCGTTGAAAAATAGATGTATAAACAAACAATACAAAAATTAACTTTCGAACGTTATATATAATAGTTTTGGTACTCTTTCAAAAATTATATACATGAGATATGTAAGGATTTACTTACATTTCTCTTAAAAAATCTAGAACTGACGATTAAAAGCAACGTCTTTATCCAAACAGATTATAACATCGAAAAATGAATTTGAGGATTTTCATGTTACTCAGTGTAAAGAGTTTTAGTGTTTATTTATTTTCAGTGCTATCAAAATTAAATAGAAATGAAACGAAAGAATTTTATGATCCACGGCGTTAGTAAAATAATAAAAGTAAGATTTTATTATTATTGATTATTGAAACAGCAATAACAAAATGCGTTTCGAAGAAGCCCTTGACTTAAAATTAACTTCATTCTTATATCTTATATCTTCATTCTTAAATCTTAAAAAGGAAAGATGATGATTATGAATGAAATAAAATTTATAAAAAGTACCGATTATAGTGAAGTGCCCACATCCATACTCATGGGCGTACCGAGGGGGGGCAGGGGGGGGGGCAGCTGTACCCCCCTGGACATCGTGTACCTCTCAACTACCTACTATTGTAAATTAAAATTGGTATTTTACATTAAAAAATAAAACCATTTAAGTTTTAAAAATTGAAGAAGGTTCAGAAATGCTTATTCAGGAAGATTAGTCGGGGACGAAAAAGTGGCTTTTCAGTTGTTATAGATCTATATATTACAGACAATACAATAGGGAACATGCAAAAAAATTTAAATGGTCTCAAATATTTTTTTTTCGATTACTTTTTATCATCTTATTATAATAAAATCATTTTTTTTTAATTTACTAATCATTTAAGGCCATAAAATAATTTATGAAAAGTGTAAATTTAGGGAGCGAAATTCAAAATTCCAAAACGCGCCACCATTGGTCGAAAGGAAATGTGACGTCATTTGACACACCATTCAATATATCGGCGTTTAAGTTCATACTGTGGTATCAGTGTGACTGAGAAAAATAAATAATTTAAACCTATATTTTCGTGCTTAAAGGTTTTATTAAATGATACAATTGTTTAGGTAATCTTAATAACATTTTCTAAATACTCAAACAACTCTAACAAAACAAATACCTACAAACTCTTTTTCAATAGCAGTTAGCATGCTACTACAAAATACATTTTTAAAATGTTTCTGCCTCTGAATAATTTTTCACTTCACTTGACTCAGATAAATAACTTGGTTGATAATCAGCAGATATAGAAGATATAAGATGCTATAGAAGTATTATCAGCTGTGTTTTCAGTAAAAAATTTTCTTTTTAAAACAGATAGTTTTACTTTTAAAACTGTTGTGTAACAATGTTGTGTTTTAAATGAGGAAATGGTGACAATGCTACATATTGTTTTTCAGCAGGTATATTTACATTGACACCTTTACTTCCATACTTTGGTTTAATATTAACTTGCACAGCTTAGTCACTTGGTAATTTATCTTTAATATGCGAAAAGCAAGGCTCTGCCTTATGATCATCATATTCAATAGGAGAAGTACTGAGTCTTGGCTGATTAATATCACAGACATTTGTATGGGCAGTACTAGGACTTACTTAGAGTATATCACTTCTTTATGAAGGTCATCATTTTTTAAACACTACTTCTGATAACTAACTCTGAAAAGACTTCAGTAACCGATGTCAATCTTTGCCTTTTGACTATGCATATTCTCATTCTATCAGCTGGTGTTTTTGCCACAAAAATATATAAGGAACAACTCCTTTCTTCAAACTTAGATTACATCTTTCTCCTTGTTGTTTCGTTACACATATTATATTCAATACAATTTGCTGTATCTTCCTTAACCTGAAATAAATCGACAGACCATAAAAATTGCGTAAAACAAAAAAAGATTACGGTTTTTATAGAAAGTTATACTGAAATTTGTAAGATAGGTTAGGTTAATTTTAAACTCAAATTTTCTAATGTTTAATACTTACTATAAATTTAAACTATTAGATTAAACTTATTAAAAATAAAGTATACTTACGTTAAATTGATCTTCACAACCATATAAACACGATTTAGGACATATATTATCCCTTTTAATTACCATACACCATTATTTTTGTATTTTCGCATCTCTTGGAATACAAAAAACACTTTGTAGGGTGTTTTTCTAATACTAAGTATTCTTGCACTCCGGTACTATACAATACGCGTAAGATGATTTTTAACTTCTTCCATGACTTGTAAAGCAATTAAATCTTAAAATATCTATGAAATAACTAAAAAGTTCATAGTAAACATTCACTGCACGTATCATTTGACGTCACGCAAAACGCGCGCAAAATGGCGGTGTTTAAACGGGTCAAATTTACTCAATGTTTTAATTTTCAATTTGAAAAAAAACTAGAATCTTTTCAAGCCTATTTATATTTTTTTCTACGATATAGAGAGGTAAATGATTAATTTAAGTCAAAAAAAAAATATGTGAATGTTCCCTATTCTCTAGTAAAACTTTTAGCGAACACTTTAAAGTCTAAAATCTTCATTAGAAGCGAGATTCGGCAAAGACAAATCACCAGCGTTTGCTCTTTCACTGTTAAACCAGCTGCTTAGAAAATTAAAATTACAGCTCCAAAATTACAAAAATATATTAAAGAAATCTGGTTTGCCATTCAATTCATTTCAAACACCAAAAAAATAATACTATACTTGCTATAAGTAAAAATAAAACTGCTGTCCAAAGAAACTATTTAATGCAGACGAAGTCGCGGGTAAGAGCTAGTTGTTAATAAATTACTGCAATCAATGTTTCGCACATTCAAAACAGTGTAATCTCTGACAAATTTACTGTTTATATTGCCATTAATCAGATAATAATTATACATCAAATGTAATACAAACATTATGTTACGTAATCAAATCTCAAAGTCAGCGAAAATTTTCAAAATATTGTTTTATTTACATATAGTTATTTGCAAACAACCACTTCTTTGCAAATAACCTCTACTTACAATAAAATACTTATCTCAAACAGTTTTTGTTAAAAAACAAAGTAATATTTTATTTCAAATACATACATACATACATAGTACATACATTGTACATACACTCATGAAACGTCAAACTATACTTGATGGTAAGTCCATGAAAAACACAAGGACACTCTTTTAACTTATTTATTTGTCGGAGATAGAGGTATATTAGTGGCTTGTTCGGTATTGATGACATCTTCTGGTACAGGATGCGAGGCGTAGATCTCAGGCAATTAAACCACACAGACACAATATGACAATTCTTGTATTAAATGTAGGTAGTCAAATTGTTACTATGATATCAATTAAGTTACTAATTATCGTTAAATTATCGTGATCTGCGACATATTTATAAAATTACAATTACCCATTCTATTGACCATGTGACTCATAGTCATAACTCATATGGTACCGAAAAGAAGACTGGAATAACCAACAACTCACATTTACACCGCCTTACGTCTTAAAGTATTCTAAATAAATATCATCAAATATCGTTAATCTAAGACCCTTAAGGAACACCCATCAATGAATGTACTTTAAGAAAGATAAGTATGAGATTACAAGATCAGCAGTCCGACCACAACTCCGTAATAGTAAAGTTTACGGATCAATGTTTTAGGACCAACGCAATTAAATTAAATCACAAATAATTCCTTTAACACCCATTGACTTCATCCGCCCGCATCAGTGGTTGAATTACTTATTATAAACCAAACTGTTGGCTACGTATTATTATGTTTTTATTAAATTGTAACGACGTTTGATCCAACATATTTTTTTCCCAAATATTTTATTCAATGACCATAGTACGAAAATAAGGTTGTAATTAGCAGGATTGTGTCTACAGCCAGATGTAAGAATACTTATTAATTTATTACATTTCCTTAATTTTAGAGAGGAACCACTATCCATACATTGATTAAAAATGGATACAAGCACAGGACCAATAGTATCAGTACAGAATTCCCCATAGAGTGTTACATTTAAACTTCTATTATTGTACAGTATTGTGATTTTGTTATTGTATTTGGAGTTATTCGCTTAAATTAAAGATACTGAAGTGACATAACTGAGGATAACAGTACGGTAGCTCAATAGAGAGGTAGAGTGACGGGCTGTTTCCAGGAAGTCGGAGTTGCGAATCTTGTCTTAATCCATACATATAATAAAATTGTCACTAATCGTTTTCTGTATTTAGAAAATATAAAAAAAAATATGAGAAACCTTTATAAGAGCAAGAGAATCCAAAACAATTTTTTCTGTTCGTCTGTATGTTTTTTCACGCATGCATTAGCATGTTAAGTTTGTTTAAATTTATATAATATTATTATGAAACATTCCAGAATAAAAATTATACTACAAATATAATGACAAAGTTCGAAGGCGGGTCTTATGTGTTTCAAACTGTCTTGGTCAAGTTCGAGTCTGTGAATCGTTTAATGTTACCGGAGGTTGTAAATAACGTTGTTTGAACTTATGATTCTTGTTGGTTTATTTTCAAACCAGTCTGACTTTTATAATTTTATGGAAAAAGATTTTGCAGCTTCGCCATGTGAGAAGATAGCTGAAAGTTACACTGTATCATAATATTTCGTTTCTAATTGATCAAACGTGCTGTCATACAAAACACACCATACTTCTATCATAAAAAGTACAACAGTTATAACAACAACAATAATGATGATCTATATCTTGAAATAAATAATATAGATCTTGTGAATTATGGTGTTTTCACTAGACGATATTTGGCTCATACAAGTACATGCTTTAAAATTTTAATTACTTTGTTTCAAAAGATACCTCTATTTCTACTAGAAAGCACTTTCAACTAAAAGCTATATTACTAGTACACTCATACAACGGTATGACGATATAACGTAATACTAGTGATAGATAGATATGTACGTCAAAGCACTCAGAGCATGTGGTCTATGTTCAAGGTTCCGTGTGATGATTCATTTGAACATAACTGTTCTGTTTGTGTAGTTATAGAAAATATTTTATATTTATATTATAATGACTATTATTTACCTACAACTATACGAGGCGGTTGACCTAGTAATGAACGTCTTTTAATTCTACAGATTGTTATAAATATAAATAATTTTATAGTTAATCGAGAATATCAATCTTAACTAATCAAAAACCTGTGTTGAAAGTAAGTTTTACACTAAACATCGTTTCATTCTTAAAGCTACCACCTGCTTAGAAATTGAATTCCCATGGATCTGAAAAGAGCAAGTACCTACTCAAGAAACTCAGCATCATGGTATCTTCATGTTGTGGTTTAATACATTCATTTAAACTGTAAAGTTAGAAACATTGGTTAGGATTTCCCGATAAAAACGATCATATATAAAATATTTAATTCACCGAGACGGGTAGCGATACGGTAGTTCAATAGGTAGCGCGACGGGATGGTTTCCCAGAGGTCGCGGGTTTGAATCCCTGCCCGTATCGATTAATTTTTCATCGGTTTTATTTTCTAGAAACTAAGAATTTCTTCACTCTTCAGAAAAAATCTTTTCTCAAATATTATATTTTAATATAAAAAATGAAGTTATAATTTTAACGTGCTTAGTAAACAAAATAAATACAATTTAACAGCAATTGTCCGAGCAAGAAATATTGTCAACGGAATCTTATAATTAATAAAATTGAAAATGGTCTTAAAAGAGATGTTCTTATGGATTTAACTCTGGTGATCTCTCGTAGCGACTCGTGATTTCAGTATTGGTAACTCCGTCTAATATGCTGGTGGTTGTAGGTTACATTTGTACACCTGAAAAATATTTGTAACAAAAACTTATATATTTTAGGATCTGGAACTTGATAACTTAAATTATGTATAGGTAAGAAAGTTACGAAATAACATATCTTAATAGTTGAAAATTACAATAATATTAGGTCCTTACAAATTAAATGGGTGTTTTGTATGGGAGGAACAAAAGTCGAATATAATGTATTTAATTAATCAAAGTGTGAACCATTGTTTTCTATGCACTTTTGCCATCCTATAGTTCATTGATCCCTTTACTAAAAAACCAGTCGGACAGTAATCAATCAAATCTTTAAAGGCGACTTGAACTGCCACATCTGAGTTGAATTTTTTCCCTTGCAAAAAGTTACCCAAAGTTCAAAAATAATGGAAATCTCTTGGAGCAAGATCTGCGGAGTATGACGGATGTCTTAGGATTCAAATTGCAGCTCTTCTAATTTGGTAGGCATCTATTGAGCATTGTGTGGTCTAGCGTTGTCCAGCCGAGATTGACCAGCCTAGGTTGTTTAGCAGCTAGCTTTTCCATCATGGTTTGCCATTGCTAACAATAGACATCTGCCGTAATAGTCTGGCCAGATTTGAGAAAAATGTAATGAACAATACCGGCACTAGTCCACCAAACACTTGCAAGTAATTTTTTTGCGTCAATTTTCCCTCGGGGCAGAATTTGGCTGGCTGACCAGGACTATTGCGATGAGCGCTTCCGATTATCGTAAAGAATTCATTTTTCATCACAGGTAATGATTCGATTTAAAATCCCTTCATTATTGTACCGGTTCAATAATGTAACGGAGCAGTCAACGCACGTTTGCCGGATTGCTTCTGTCGATTCATTATTTTTCAAGGTTTTTAATCTTCCCGAATTGCTTCAAGTAGATTAAAATAATTTCATCACTAACATCGCAATAGCTAACTCGGACGTGGTTCACGATGGATCCGCTTCCACAATAGCCTTCAATTCTTCATTATCCACGGGTCTCCGGCCGTATACAGGGCTTATTCTGCAGGTCGAAATTTCCAGAACGAAAACTTTGGAACCAAAAACGAACTCTATTCACTTTGTAACACAACCGCCATACACATCATTAACCCTTGGAGTCGTTTCCGTAGCACTGGTGCCACGGTGGAACTCATACTCGTAAATAATACAATATTGTAAGTTTTTCATTTTGTAAACAGAATAACGCAAACAGAAGAAAAAACAAATGAATGACGGTCACCGAACACAGAAGTACATGTGTAAATAGCTGAAAAAAAATATTTTGAATTCCTTACCAAGGAGAAGAAATTTGTGATTCATGTGGCCAGTAACAAAAGGGCCAATTTCATATGTAAGGACCTAATAATACTTCAAAATTCTCTGGTTATTTGTCTTTAATTAATTAATTACCTCTTTTTGTCCCATACTATTGTGATACTTACACGTGACAAATACTAAAATACTTTCTGGCACTAATCTGAACAACCAAACTTAGAGTACATATTAATCGGTACATATCGTTAGAAGATGTAACCGTGTAACGAGTTAGGCACAAATAACTAATATCTGATAACAACCTACATCTACTTAGCGCAGAAATCGACAAAGGGGTAGATAAATCGATAAAGAAATCTTTGTAGGCAATTAAGAAAAGGTTTCTCCTGTGTTGGTAATATGATGATGATTATTATACTTGCTTTCAAAAATAACAGAACTTACTTACTTTGAAGATTTGGAAACGTTCCTTAGTATTTTTCTTTTGAACTTGGATCAATAAAGACTTTGGAAACTTTCTAAAACAGATTGATCGATCATAAAATCTTAAATGTTTCGTACCATATATTCAATTTTCATTTTAATGAGGCTTTCTAACAATATTTGTTATTAAAGTATATTTAAAGTAAATAGAATTAACAGATACTTAATAAATTAGAATTAATTATTTAACTATTAGTCTTATAGATCAAGTAGTTGGCATGTACCTAAATCACCAACACAGATGATGAGGTACTAAAGCAAATAATTCCTCGTCTTGGCCAACTACAAGCATCCATTGTAATCGGATTTGTGAAATACATTCATTGTGTACGTTGGCATTGAATAAGATAATTATTATAACAAATGCAGTGTAAATAGTCTACTCAAATATATATAATGCAAGATGTAAAGTAGGATAAAGTTGTCTAATAATATCTCAGAGCCGGTGAAGGCATTCAAGATATAATGTGCTTTGATAGATATACTCAAAGATTAGAATGATATATATTGTTATATAATAATATATTTATGTAATAATATGTAATATTATATACGTAGTAATATATAATAAATATAGTACCTACTATGATTGCAATTATTCTCCCTGTTCTTTATAGACAAAAAACTAATTATTGTTACTGACTGTTATCGGGGACAGTACTTTTTTCTGCATGAAAGGAGGAGGGGTGAATAGTCAAGTTATTAATATGTAATAAAAAACTAAGAAACAAACCAGCTCATATTCTCACACACAATAGTAGTTAAGAAAACGATTAATGCTTTTTTATCTCGACCTACAACTAAACTATCTACCAATAAACTGTTGTTAATCATCCTTATTAACAAGAATCTTTTACATACTCTCTGAGTTTTTATTAAATTTGTCAAAACACTAAATTGCCATTTGTTTTGTGCTCGTAGTAAAAACATTTGACCGCGTGCTCTGAGAAAGTCTTGATCCTATGGTATTGCGGAAGGATATCGCATCTTCATACGGCTTCTACCCTATTTATGATGAAGTATGTTCCGAAAAGCTATTTGATCTGATTTCTGTCGTTGATTTTCACTATCACACGCCGCCGCGCCGTCTACAATACCATTCCTACACTCTGGATACATGGCACTCTACTACTACCACTACTACTACTACTACTACTACGATTACTACTGTAGTAGTAGTACGCCAGTGTTTCCAGATTGATATGAAATGTGTGTTTTCAAAAAAGAGCGCCTACTCCGGCAACGCATCTTCTGACATTGTAAGAGACCGTGGGTGGTGGTGATGACTTACCATCAGATGACCAGCAGACTCGTTTGTCCTTTAATATAATGACGAGAAAAGCATATGAACAGCTGAATTATTAAAATTCGTATTTAACGGTATTAAAAATGTTAAAGTAATAATGTACCTAAAAAAAGGTAACAAATACTTTTTTTTAATTACTATCGACCGATGAGTTAACTGTTATAAGAATAAAAAATAAATGTTAAATACAGTATCTTTAGTACTTAAACCATTCATAATAAAATCAATTCAAGTAATTTAAAAATAAACGTGAACGCTCAAACATGTGGTTTAAATATAAATTACACGTTAAAATAAACAATGGTAGCGTAGAATGTTAGAATTTAAACGAATCACTTAACATTAATTCATAAATCATAAACTGAACAACAAAATGTAACGAGTCACGATTGTATAAGTTATTAGTAATAATAAAATATAAACGATTACAGCATTTCTGTAATTAAACACTTTCATTTGTATGTCACTATCGTTACCAAATTAGCTACAAGTCAAAGACTAGGGTAAAGAACTTATAATTACAGTATTATGTAAGGCTAGGGTGATTATTAAACAGTTTTCTTAAATTCATTCACATTATTATGAGACATAAGACAATCTCGAAGATTACAAACAATAGACGAAGCCTCCTTAGCTAATTGGTCGGCAATCTCATTGCCCTGAATTCCTGAATGGGGAATAGGGAATCTACTTATATTGTTAAAAGGATTAAAAAGAATAGCTTATAAACAGCTTTTGGAATCACCAAAAATTTTCGTTCTGTTTAATTTATGAGATTCAACATGTAAATTCCCTCATATAAGTCTATGCTTCTCCGGTAAATACTGTAGAGAGAGTATGACATGTTAAATTTAAAATAATTATGAATTTGGGGATCCAAACAACAGCATCATTATAATTATTTTCTGCAAATTGAGATGCATCCGTGAAAATTAACAGCCACTCAGGCCAGTGTTTGTTAAATAATTGTAAAAATTCTGAATTAGCTTCTAGAGTACCTTTGGAGATTCCAATATCGAGTAAAACATCTGGTTAAAATATTAGAACCTCAAAATAATTTCAAATAATGGGTTAATTTTTGATTTATAGACAAGGGTATTTATATTAATAAGTTTATTATTTCTGTCAGATAGACAGGAAGTAGACTCATTTCTCCAATAATTACTAATGGTTAACAGTTCTTACAAGACAATGTGGCAATGTGAAGACAACTAAGCATTCCTAAAAAGGATTCCATCAGCAAGAAATTGTCTTCTTATAAAAAGTGGAGGTTCCGAACATTCCATTTGCATGGCATTTATTGCCGAAGACTTCATGGCACAGCATATAATATAAGCACATTTAGATTAAATCTCATCCTACATTTTCTAAGCTGATTTATTACATGGTTCCAAAAAAAAAACCCATAATCAAAATGACTCCTTGTGATAGCACTGTATAAAAGTTCGTCCGTCCGGTTCTAACGTCCGGTGATTGGAAAGGGGCCGGGGGAATAATTCCTGGGCTTCCTGGGATTGTTATTGATCCAAGCGGAGACTGCCTGAAGTTTGTCACTTAAACGTTGCACCATGACTTGTCTTTCAGACAATACTTGATTTCTACTAGCCCGACTACTCGACACATATCTTTCTGAAACTGTTCTGTCGTCTGCATACCCCTAGATACCGAGCTACAACAGATCGTTAACGTGCAGCAGAAAAAGAGTTGCAGAAAGAACGGACCCCTGAGGAACTCCGGCATTTATTGTCAAGGGTTCCAAGGAACACCCGTTGACAACTACTCGAAGAGATCTCTGGCTCAGGAAGTCCATTATCCAGCCGAGCAGACCAGAAGATATACCGTACGCTGAAAGCTTGCTTATAAAGCTCGCATGCCAGACCATGACAAATGCCCTCGAGACAACCAGAGAGACGGCCGCTTCTCCGTTCTCCGTCCGTTCTCCGTTCTTCGTTCAATACACGCTCCATAATCTTGCAGAGTATGGAGGTTGTTGAAATCGGTCTGTAATTGGCAGAATCAGCACGGCTGCCTTTATTGGGCACGGGTTGACCGTTGGCAAGGCATACAGACGTGTCAATACAGAAGGCAACTCAACTGCTCATGTCTTGAGCAGAATGGCTGATATACCATCAAAACCACTGGCTTTATTCACATCTCTCGTTCGCTCTTTGTTCGTTATGTTGATTTCAGGCATCGAAATACCGCAGTGAGGAAGATGTGCGGGAGAAGCATTTTCAGTGTCTAGATGAAAATTATCAGCAAACAGAGAAGCAAATACATTCGCTTTCTCTGTTGCTGTGTGGGCCAGGAATCTATTCGGCTTCAGCAGAGCAGGCAGTGAGGGTTGGCAGAAGTTCGACTCGATCGCTTTGGCAAAAGACCAGAAAGCTCGACTGCCAGTTGGTCTGACAGAGAGCTTTTCGCCATTCTTAGCGATTCGGTCGAGACGAGCCTTCCGCAATGCCTCTTTATAGGACTTGGCAGCTTGGCAGCATCAGCCCAAATGAGGTATGCCGAATGTTTTTGGTCTTGACCATGACCGTATTCGGCATTAAACTATGGGCGAGATTTGTAACCGATGGAGCCATCAGCAAAAGGAATAAAATACTCCATTGCCTGATGCACCACATCAGTTCTAACATCTGCGTAACTCGACGGATCCAAAGAAGAGAAGTAGACCTGCCGCCAACGAAAAGACGCAAGAAAGTGCCGCATCTCATTCCAATCTGCTGACTTGTATTTATATACTCGCCTAACACCATAAGGTTCGAAAGGTGGTGGGGAATATGTAAATACAGATTTCACCAGATAGTGATCAGAGGTTCCCAATGGGGAGGTGACCTCTACACGATACCTGTCCGGATCAGTTGTCAGCAGAAGATCCAGGCAATTGGTTCTATGGCTTAACATATCTGGTACCCTTTTCGCTTGCCTCACCAGCTGGAAGAGGTCCAAGGGCAACGCAAAGTTCCGCCCTTCTCTTAAAGCATGGTCGGTTTTCTGGTACGGGAACAGCCAGTCCTGACGACAGGCATTAAAGTCCCTCAGAAAGACGAGCTGTGCTGAAGGGTACTGATACAGCAGCCTCATCGTGATACTCAAATAATTTAGATGTCTTCTGGTCACCGCTGTGCGCATTCATTGTTACCGGAATACAAGATTTTTTCGTTTCCTGTCTACTAAAACCCATAGAGAAGCAAAAGTAGGGTCTTCAAGGTGACGGAGAAGCTGAATACAGAAGTCGATCCACGCGTACACGCAGACTCCGTCACGTGAGCGGAAGTTGTGCTCTAACGTGTATCCGGAATAATCTAGGTGCGCAGCGTTCAAAGGACGTTGTATCTGTGTCTCCGTCAAAATGAACAGGTGTGGTTGCTCTGTCTCCAGGTGGTGATGGACAGGTAAGATATTAGAGTGCAAGCCCCTAAAATTACTGAGGTGCACTCTAAATGAGGAGGAGTTCAACTGTTGTAAAAACTTTTTCTTTTTTCGTCTTTCTTCATAAAAAAAAGATAAAAGTGAATAGTGTTATGGTCTACCACTGAGAAAATGGTCTACCACCGAGAGAGAGAGAACCTACCAAACTCCAGAATGGGAATGCATAATATTAATATTATTCTCACACTTTCTTCCCACGTAAGAAAGATGTGGAATACCAAATAATTTTTAGTCTAGAAAAACTCCAAGGAACTTAACATTGCCATCGCTATTCCACATGATACGGAGCTGGTAAATATTTCAATTCTATCGGAGGGAGAGGGGCATATTTGTCAAACAGATCAATTATATACGAACTAAATATTGACTATCATCTATACAACGTGCGTTAAAAATGGAGTTCCATTCGATATTGTTCAGATCCTTTAAGAAGTTAGCATTATCTTTTTTTTAAATGAAACGGCGCAGAACAACAGATGGCTTTAAAACATTATTTTTGTAAATTTGTAATTATTCTTGTAATTGGTGCTATTAGAAGACTCAAGAAAAGAAATAAGTTTTAGATCGTATTTGTAAATATACTGACAACCTGTCATAGGTTTTGATGACTTTTGGCATCCCTGGAATTCTCAAAGACATTATTAAAGAGACTTATCCGACTTATCAATTGCTCTTTATTGTTTATTTTCTCTCAAATCACCTCAAAGTAAATGAAAAAAAATAATTTATTTTCTATGTTTGTAAATATCTATAAACATGTATAGCCATATTAAACTTACTTAAATTTATATAAATTTAGAATGAAAAATAAACCGATACGGGCAGGCATTCGAATCCGCGACTACTGGGAAACCGTCCCGTATTTAAATGAAATATTTAATATATGTATTATTATAGAAATTAGTTTCTGCCAAATGCCACCGATTTATAATTAGTTTTAAATTATATTACAAGTAGTTAATAGACGTAAAGAGGATAACAGCTCTTATTAAAATCTTTCACCGTTTACGCACGGACGTTTTGTCCCAATGAGACAGGTGTAGGGTTGCCATCTTCTAAAATAAAGAAAAACCTTACTTTGCGCTATATTAAACCGGACATTTTGTCCAAAAAGCCGGACGCACGTATGTAATTGTTAAATCGTCAATTTTCTATATTTGGCTTTTTCGTGGTTTATGAAAGTACTTTGTCTTTTATTGCAAAAGATTATCTTGTGCTTTAACTTTGCATAATTTAATAAGAATCTGTAAACTTGGATTCAATTATGTTGTTTGATAATTACCTTAATAGTTAGTTCTAAGAATTGTTGCTTAAATTATATATTTATTTATTTATTTATTTATTTATATTTTTATATATATTTATAAATAATTAAACAATGTATAGACTATAATTACTGCGTAAAGGCGTTTATGTTCGTAAACTTTTAATATACATCGCGTGTATGAGACTCGTTAGTAAAAGTTCAGCGAGACATAATCGTAAGTTATATTTTTACGAAGTCATTCTGTACAAGTAGTTAACATATGACGATAATGAACTTCTTTTTTTTTAACATAACATTTTAAAAAACTCCTAAACCAAACCAAAATATAAAACGAGGTTCACAATAACAAAAAAATATATTTTTGATTTAAGTAAACATACAATAAAGTAATTTAAGCTGAAGGTAGTTTTTTAAACGCATCAATTTCTGGAACTACAACTCGGAAGTCAAACATGCTTGCTTTTATTTGATTTAATTTGATCAGTCAATTAGTAACAGCGACTAGATGAAACAAACAATAAAAAGTTTTATAATTTGGTATAGCTCCATAGCTCTCTCTTGGCATAGCTCTATAAATATTCATTTTAAGGACAGTTAAGATATTATTGAAGCTGAACGATTCCACACATAAAAATGTGAGGTTTGATTTATGGCGGTATGTCATTCTGACAGAAATGCGCCTCGTATCTATCTACATAAACGTTACATTTGATAGCTAGACAAGATTTATTAAAATCTTGTTAACGTATGTTTTTCAAGTAATTAGTGATTTAATTGGTTTTTAGTTTGTAAAAGTTGTATTCGATATATTAGTATCTGCACATTTGCGAATACATTATAGGTTATACGTAGTAGGTGTCATTACTCATAGCCGGTACATCGTTAGACAAATTAGACGTGAACAAGATCGACCTTGACACTAATATATATTCACTAAAATATTTTTTAAACTTAGAAATAAGTTATACCTCGGGTTATCGCCACCCACTTTCACACAATATGTCCTTTTCTTCAACGTTCTTTTTAAATACGTCATTTCAATGTAGACTTGTTCCTCCCGTTATCCTATGTGACAGTTCGATCTATTTTATCATTCAACATCCTTATGGACTACGCCTAGGTGACGAAAGTCGGAGCCAGCTAGTAATGGAACACTGTCAAGCGGTATTGGCTTAAAACTCGAGAAATCGACGAAATCGCAGAACATAATCATTTTTAGTGCTGCTGATTTTAAACAAATGTTCTTCGGTTTTTTATAATTTTTTCAGTCCTCCTCCTATCCTCAAAGTGGACGACTTTCAATTATCGTCAGGAACAATGTCTACTAAGCAGATGTTCCTGTTTTGTTTGATGAGTAAACTTTTTGTATCAGGGCTCACCACAAAACCTTACAGGGTACGCTGGCGATTGCCTTTTCCAACTCCATAAGAATGTTTTATTATCACGTCTGTAGTTCTCGAACAGTTGGCGAAGAGAAAATTTTACCTTTGTGCTTTCTCGAATGTGCTAGTACATAAACCCTAACTGGTTTTGGGTCATCATCATTTGGGTCATGGATTTAATAAAACAATGTCCTCGTTATAATATAACAAATGTGTCAATAAATTTTTTTGTTCTTCATTGTTATTAATATAGTATTTGAAAATCTAATTTATACATTTTTAGGTCAAGATGAATACTCAAGAGGGCGATGAGGTGGCCGCTACAACGCCAGTCACTAACCCTACTCCAGACGCGGGGCCCCTCATCCCGGTTCCTGTAGCTCCTCGCAAGCCACCGCGACGGGGACCGAAGGTGCCTCAGGAGAGGCCGAAGAGAGCCCTTTTTTGTCTTACCCTCAAGAATCCGCTCCGAAAGCTCTGCATTGATATCGTTGAATGGAAGTATCCTTTTAATAAACACCAGGACTGGAGTAAGTAACACTGTAATGGAAGAGATTAGTCTGATGCAAGTTTCCAAGAAGATTTTTAATTATTTTATTTATCTTATAATTATTACACACTCCTAATGAAGAGCACTAAGGAGCAGCACTTTACCTCACTTAGGAAAAGAAACATATTTAATGACGAGTTTATTGTCTGTATTTAATATCTTTAAAAATGCTTTTAAAATGAAAATGTAATCTTTGAAAATGCTTTTAACTAATAGTTAGTGATACATTCGTTAGTTGTTAGTACCTACATAAAAAAACATTGAACACCCCTGCAAAACATACACCAACTGTGACCTATATTACTTTAAAAACCAATACCTGTGGCAGAGTGCCAACAATCGACGCTATATTCACTTGTTTACTTCACTCAAACTTCCGTTATATCTGATTCAACAAACGGACGTATATTAGCTAATTGGGTGTTTAGAAAACACAATATGATCAGATCAATGATGCAAACGTTGGCTATCCTACTGCTAAATAAAAGGCTTAATTCCTTTTAAAGTTCCATTCCTTTTCTACGTGAAACCTTATTTGGCCTATTTGATATTTCCTACAAACTCAAGATCTCTGTTGTTTTCCGGTAAAATGTCTTAGCTAGTAGATATATAGCAGATGCATTGCATTGAACGAGCATACACAAGCGAATATTTCATATATATATATTTTTTTAATTTTTAGCAAAGCTTATAAGTTACACACTTAAAACCCGTCCACTTCAGAGACTTCACAAAAACCAGTGATGTCAACTGAATGCACCTCAGTGCCAATACTTAGATTAACTTGGTTAGTAAAAGAACAACGCCCTTTTAAAAATAAACAAATAAGCGTGAACCTTGTAAACATGGCGCCGAGCCAACGTGACACATGTATGAATGAATGATATAAATATTTGGGAATAAACTTTCAGTGAATACCGACATATTTCTTTGAAAAACGGAAATAATTAAACAGCATTTTTTATTCTCCAAAATATAATTATTTATAAAATCTGGCCATTTTTTGGACATTCTATCAAATAACATAAGGAACGTTAAAGAATCTATATGAGTATAATTAAACTCGTAATTGTACCATAAATCTTTTCAGGAAAGTATAAAGTGTATTCATTTTATCTAAACACATTTCATTTGATTTGATGGTAACAAACTATTTTTAAATTACTAACAAACGCGAGTAGGTATACCAAAACGAATCGCTTCGGTCACGAACTCATTTTATTACATGTAATCCGTTTATAAATTTAGAAATGAATAAATTTCAGATATTTATCAATGAGTCACTTATTAGTTTTTTTAACAATGGTTCGATTTGGCACAAACTTCATTTAGTGACGGTGAACTAGATCTTTGATACACGAGGTGCCATTTTTAGTGATTCATTCTGAAATCCATATAAAGTTTTTTTGAAAAACTGTAATATAGCATGATCCAAGAGAAAAGTATTCGTTTTATCCTTTATCTTTATTTGTATTTTATAATCTTTTTCATTTTCTCTTAAGAGATACAAAGAATAATCTTTTCGATGACTTCTATATATTTTAAAGGTTTGTTTTGTTGCTTCTATTGTATACTTAGAAAATAAAAAACAATGATATATTTCCTAAACTCACCACAAGACCGTTCGAATGGATGATCCTGACCACTATATTCGCCAACTGCATCGCCCTCGCTGTCTACACGCCGTATCCTTACAGTGACTCTAACTATACCAACTGGGTTCTGGTAAGATTTTAATACTAATCTGCTTTCAGTAAAATACGATATGGAAATACTATGCTAAGAAAGCCTTTTCATTACCAGAAGTTTATTTGTTTGTCAAAACATTAATCAGTTTAATAATTAAGTAGTGTCCAACTATGATATAATCACAATGTTCTTACAGGAGAAAATAGAATACATATTCCTGGTGATATTCACCGGAGAATGTGTTATGAAGATAATAGCATATGGGTTCGTAATGCACGCGGGATCTTATCTCAGGAACGGGTGGAACTTGCTAGATTTTACCATCGTTGTTATTGGGTACGATATTTTTAAATTTATAAAATCTTATCTCGTAATGGTGGAACAATTACATCATTGTTTATATTTAAGTCACAGCTAACAGTTTCTCATCTTCTTTATTTTAGAATGGTAAGCACTGTGCTGTCCAGTATCTTCAAGGATGCATTCGACGTAAAGGCGTTGCGAGCTTTCCGAGTGCTGCGGCCGCTGCGGCTCGTGTCAGGAGTGCCCAGTGAGTAGGACTTTAGTCTACTGATGCTGCTGCTTTTAAAGAGCTGTAAAAGATATATCATTTGTATTCCTTCAACATCTATATTTCTAGTTTTATCATTGTAATAATGTATTGAGTATTTAAACAAATACAAGTCCAAATAAATTTAATCAATTTTGAACTTGCAACCCAAAATTAAGTATAGAATGTACGACTCTTATACAAGGAACCAAATTGTGACGCTTGGTAAACAATACCGAGCCAGGCCAGTCACTGGATTAGGCTAAAGCTTCAATTATATTGATCCATTCTGGACGTAGCGAGGGGGCAATCTAGGTAATATTGACTCTAGGAAATAGATGGCTTACTGACATATTCTTATCCATTTTTTCTTACGTTTCTGAAGTATTTACAAAGGTCCTTTATCATTTATCTGGAGGAGTGACACAATTAACATATTTTTTGAATTGCATGTATCAGGTAAAATAAGGCAATCAATTATTGATATCATTGTATTTATTCTCATTACGTTCTTTATAATCAATATATTATTTATCTTATAAACAGCTTTCCTAAAAGTATGTAATTCCTCACAGGCTTACAGATCGTCTTGAACTCCATTCTGAAGGCGATGGTGCCTTTACTGCACATCGCGCTGCTGGTCATTTTCGTGATCATCATCTACGCCATAATCGGGCTCGAGCTCTTCTCTGGCAAAATGCACAAGTCTTGTTATAACAAGAGAACAGGTAACATATATTGCTGAAAATACTTTTTTTAAGAGATAACAAATTTAGATTTAATAGTAAAAAAATCCCTAAATACCTGGAGAAAATACATACAAATTTGATAAATAACATGAACAGAAACAGAAAAAGTTATAATAAAACCTCATTCTATCCTTTAGACGAAATAATGGACAATCCTCACCCCTGCGATCTGGACAATGGATTCAATTGTTCATCAATCGGCGAGGACATGGAGTGCCGCGATGGGTGGATCGGACCCAACTTCGGTATCACTAACTTCGACAACTTCGGCCTCTCCATGCTCACTGTTTTCCAATGTATCACGCTGGAGGGCTGGACCGATGTCATGTATAATGTGAGCTAGTTCAATTTGTTGTTATTTGTATGATCTTTTCTTATTTATGTGTTTTTTAATAAATGTATGATTGATGTTATGTCTTTCATATAGATTCAAGATGCTATGGGCAACAGTTGGGAGTGGATCTACTTCGTGTCGATGGTTATTTTGGGTGCTTTCTTTGTCATGAATCTTATTCTCGGTGTGTTGTCTGGGTGAGTATATTAACTCTTACTATACTAATAAGAATTCCAATATTATTTACTAGCTGTTGCCCGCGGCTCCGCCCGCGTGTAAGTCGCTTTTCGCGTAATCTGTGGAAAGTAAAATTATCCAGACCTATAATAGACTAAATACTTAATTCTATAATATTCTATTCCCATGGCAATTTGATATATAGGCATTGCATTGCTACGATATCAAACTGAAAATAATAACATACATACACATCACACACACAGAGCCAGGACATTATTCAGATATACGTAATAAAAAGCATATGAATACGAAATAGTTTTTACCAAATAAACTCGGCGTCACAAAAATCGCACCTCTATGTTTTTTTCAGTAAATCGCTCCTAGAATCTAGCACATAAGTACTACGTATGAAAAAAATATATCATTCTAAAGTGCACTTCAATACCTTTATATTAATTACCTGTATCATTAAAAAAACAATTACCATTTCTAACCAGGGACCAATCAAAAAAATGTTTATAAAAATTCTCACCTAAGGAGCACTACTTGTGCTACCTTATAAGGGTATAAAAGCTCATGTAAGGGTAAAAAATGGGTCAGTCGCTACTCAGACTTCAGAGTGAACACACCGGAACAACATACGCAAGGGAACAGTACCTGAAGATGGATACAACCCCTGATAAAGCCGCTCAAATCATTGCGCTATTGCAATCAGGACTGCGACAGGTTGACGTTGCTCGACAGTTGAACCTTAGCCGATTCTCAGTTCGACGAATATACCAACGGTTCCTTGAGACTGGTGGCTATACTCGAAGACGTGGATCCGTAAGAAAACGCTGCACGTCAGAAAGAGACGACCGCTTCGTTGTTTCCACATCCTTGCGGCACCGCTTCAGCAATGCTGTTGAGTTGCAACAAGAGCTCCGATCAGCTTGCAGAACGTCTGTGAGTGTTTCTACGATTAGAAGAAGACTGAAAGAAAAGGAATTGAGAGCTCACAGACCTGCTAGGGGCCCAAAATTGACCGTGTAGCATCGAAGAGAGCGGTTACGATTTGCCCAGGAGCATGTCAATTGGACGAGTGAACAGTGGAAAGCCGTTCTCTTCACCGATGAGACACGAGTATGTCTTTTCTGCAAGGCCAGACGCAGAAGAGTATACCGAAGACGAGGAGAGCGATTGCCCAGCTCATAGGAGCTTATAGGATTGCTTGCATAGAGGAATCCGTCGAATACCGAGGTGGTTCCTGTATGTTCTGGGATGGCATATCCGTCGAAGGGAAAACGGAGCTTGTGTGCGTCTCTCGGATTGGTGGTGGTCGCGGGCAAGGGTCGCTGAATGCTCGGCGGTACATAACGGAGATCTTACAAGACCATGTGGTTCCGTATGCTGGTTTTGTTGGCGATGGGTTCATGTTAATGCATGATAACGCCCGTTGCCACACTGCGTTTGCTGTGCGGGACTATTTGGAAGAGGTTGAGATCCCTGTTATGCAGTGGCCAGCACGAAGTCCAGACCTGAACCCGATCGGGCATCTCTGGGACGATGTAAAGAGGCACATACGAGCACGAGATCCTGCTCCCACCACTCTACAAGAGCTCCAGGATGCCGTGAAAGACGAATGGGACAACATACCCCAAGCAAGAGTGGTGACCCTCGTGAGCTCCATGAAGGATCGGCTGGAAGCTACCATCACAGCAAGGGGTGGAAACACTAGATTTTAAGGCCTTATTTGTAATTTTTTATGATGTTATTAATTTTATTTTTTGTCACTTTGTCATGTTTTAAGTTTTTTGTTATCAAAGAATTAAAATGCATACACATGTTTTTTATTGAATTAATAGGCAATTGAATTACCTTTCCAATGATATCCTACAATCATATCCTTACAATTCACAAAGTTTGAGTAAAATTATTTTGAAGTTGCTTTTTTAAAAGGTGCGATTTTTGTGACGCCGAGTGTATTATGTTTTAAGTAATGTTCAATCAAAGAATTTCTTTGTAGAATTTCAAACTGCTATACCATATTATGCAAAAACATAATCATAGAGTTCTAAAAAAAGTCAGCGCCATCTATTGAGATTTTATGTAACTGAAGTTAAAATGGGCATATGCTCATATTCAATTTGTTATTTTATAAAAATTCAGATAAATCAAAGTAGAAATTTCAGCTTTATCTATATTAAATATGTTTATGTAAACCGCATTCAGTTCTGTTTTAAAGTTTTGAAACAGTGCTTGAAATAATTTTTAAATTGACCATAACTTCTTATGACCGATTTTGACGAAACAAAGTTTTGACAACGCTCCAGATAATATATGTATGATCCGTTGAGTGGTTTCGACGTTATAATGTACCAGACAGACAGACACATAATACCAAAAATTGGTTTTTTGGTTACTGTTACTCGTCTTTAATCCCCCTATCAGTTTTTTGGAAAATATTTAATGTACAGACACTCGATTTTTACTGTTTTATTATGTATTTGAAATTTGAGATGATATAGAACAACTAATTTACATTTTTCAGAGAATTTTCCAAAGAGAGGGAAAAAGCTAAGAACCGGGGAGACTTCCAGAAGTTGAGAGAAAAGCAGCAATTAGAAGAAGACCTGAAGGGGTACCTTGACTGGATCACACAAGCGGAGTATCTCGAGCCTCTGGGAGAAAGGGAAACAGAACAGAGGGATTATGGTATCGGTATAGGTAATTATCGAAGTCCATTTTGGGGTAGTTTTTAAAATTAGTTATTGTTTTTTTAATGTATTCTCTATCTAATACATATATTATAAGATTTTAATTCGAGATTTAAATTTTATAGTAACACGTTGTAAGCCCGTATCTATATCTAGTTAGATACAAAATAAATAAAAAAATAACTATGAAGCGAACTCGAATAGTACCTATTCTAGTTACGGACACTAAAGTATATTAATAATAATAATAACAATAATAATAATATCAGGACAAATTACACACATTGATCTAACCCTTAAGTAAGCAAATTATTTACTTGTGTTAAGGATGTTAGACAACGATACAAATACATAGAAATACACTATATAAATACTAAGAAAATATTTAATAAACGATCAAACCCAGAAACACAGACATCTATGCTCATCACATAAATCCCTGTCTCCCGCCGGGAATCGAACCCGAGCCCCATTGCGCCCTGACACGTTAGGCGTCTGCGCTAACCACTCGACCAATGCAACGGGGCGATTTTTTAGTAGTTTTTTTCATAAAAGACGAAAGTTCTCATCATTTAAGAAAAAAACAAGTGTGATATATTTTACATGTCATTTTGTTTATAATTATACAAATGAGATAATAAGATTTAGGTTGACGAATGAAATGGTTGGTACACATGAAACTTCTTGAATTTCTACTAAAAAACGAATTGAAATATGTATACGAGTATCTATCAATAATGATACTACTAGCTCACTGAATGCTAATATCCTTAGATGTAAACTATTTGGGTCAAACCCAGACCGAGCACGACTCAACGGACCATCTCGGAATTGATCCGATCGAACCACAGAAAGTAGCAATGGGAAAAATGTGGAAAAAGGATTTTGATAAGGTATGTATTTCAATGTTTTATTGTTATATTAATATATCTAAGATAAAGTATAAATAAAAAAGACAATTATTCTATATTATATTAACTATTTCTTTATTTGTTCAATAAAAGAGTTCGTAAAAGTAATACTTTGGTTTTTCATACACGACACGTTGTTACGAAAATGTTCAAATGTAAATTATAAAATGTAATTTAAGGTAAACCGTCGTATGAAGCGTGCTTGTAGAAAAGCTGTTAAGTCTCAAACTTTCTACTGGCTCATCATTGTGTTGGTGTTCTTGAACACTGTTGTGCTGGCCAGCGAACATTATCAGTAAGTATTGGTTATCTTATACTAGTTATATCATACAAGTTACTTCGACTGATTTATATAACTAATCTAGGTCATTCGTCTAGCAAATTATACAGAATTAACGTTTTTTTATATTTAATACAACATATTTTCAATGACTGTAAAACGAATTATTGTCTAATTTTACTATTGAATCTCATTACTCTTTGAAAATATTTTGTTAATTCTTTAGCTATCAAAAATAATTTAGTACCGACGTAACATTACCAATTTTAGTACCAAAACAATAATCGATGATATATAAATAATTGAGCAATTTGATTTAATTACAAACTCCACTTAAGTATACAATCAATGAATATAAAAAACTTTTGAATCTTCAGACAACCAACATGGCTGGATCATTTTCAAGAGTACGGGAATGCCATGTTCGTGGCGCTGTTTACGTTAGAGATGTTAGTGAAGATGTACAGCTTGGGGTTGCAGGTATCAAAACGTCTCTCCGGCCATTGAATATCTAGTGTTATATCATGTGTCCATTCATTCCAAACTATGTCCATTTTCAGGGTTACTTCGTGTCTCTATTCAACCGATTCGACTGTTTCGTGGTAGTGGGTTCCATCAGTGAGATGGTGCTGACGCAGAGCGAGCTGATGCCGCCGCTGGGTGTGTCCGTGCTACGCTGCGTACGGCTGCTGCGGGTGTTCAAGGTCACCAAGTATGTATGTGCAATCCTCGTCCGCACGGAGGAGTTCGACTTTGCTTGTTGTTATGTATCCGATGTAGTTATAAATTGAGACTCGCTATCTTAAAGACTCCGAGTATTCTCAGTCACCTAATCTATAATTTTTTATTAACCCACAAAACATTTAGGGAGCAGATTGTGTCACAGGATTGAAAGACTTCTTTTATTTCATTGAATTGTACGGTGACCCATCCCGACTTGTTTTAAAGGTACTGGCGCTCGCTGTCCAACCTGGTCGCCTCTCTTCTGAACTCGATCCAGTCCATCGCGTCGCTGCTGCTGCTGCTGTTTCTTTTCATCATGATCTTCGCTCTACTCGGGATGCAGGTGCAAAATTGTTACAATAATTACTTTAGCGTACCACAAGACCACTTGTGACGACGACTGCCTTAAGACGATGGCAAACAGTGACCTCCGTCCGTGCCCCAGGGCTCCCAAGCTCAGGAGGCCTTCGAAATTTGACCAGAAAACTATAATTTTAATTATTCAACATTTTTCTCACCTTAGGGATGCAATTAAACCAAGTTGAAGGTTTAAAATATATAAGGGAATTAATTCCCAACAAGTCTCTGACATTTCCTTTTAAAACTTCTAAGGACTTCCCCTGTTCTGTTTATATTGCGGATTTAATGCTAAATAGAATTCTCCAACAGTCAACCTTGGGAATGTGCAGAGACTTAAAAGACTGTGCAATTTAGTGAGAATTTCCAGACAATAATTTAAATTTGAAAATATTATACTACCATTATTAACGTTACATTTAAATATAAAAGTTCCTTTGAAAAGCTTTGTACGCGATTTCTTGATATCATTGGCCGGATCCCACTGTCGCATACAATGAATCATAAAAGAATGGGATATAAAACCGATGCGGTGAACAGGAAAGGCTATTCGGAGAATATTAGGAAGACGAAGGTGCCTTTCATGTGAGTCACTAAGATAATGAAATCGCTTTTTAAGTAATTAGGGGAGAGAGGATTGGATAGTATATAGAAAAGTAAATTGAGCGTATGAGACGGTCGACGTTCACCAATTGGAAGCCATTTAAGCTGGCAATAATGAAAAGAGATATGGACCAATTTACATAGATAAAAAATGAAACGTATTGGAAAGTTGATGTGAGTCAGGGGCGTAGTAAGGGGGCAAGGAGTGTCATCATGCCCCGGGCGCTACTCACAAAGGGGCGCCAAAAGGTAAAAATATATTTTATATTTTGTGTCAGTGTAATACAGTACATATTAATTCGTAAATAAAAAGAGAAAAGAAAAGGCCAAGTGCTTGAAGTTGGACTCGTACACGAAGGGCTCCGTACCATTATATATAATAGACATTAAAAAGACAACATATTTGTTGTATGTGAGCCCCCCTTAAACATTTTTTATTTTTTAAAAGGGAATATAAAACCAAATATTCTGGGCATATTTCAAGCGCCTACTTATTGCCCTTATTAATATCGAGCCAAAAAATGAAGTTTGTTGTATGGGGGCCCCATACAAGTATTTATTTTATTTTGTTTTTAGTTCTTATTTTATATAACAAGGGTCGTGAGTTCCTAGAAAATAAAGAAAAACACTCTGCCCACGTTCTTAAGGGTCTCTTCGACGGCATTTTGAGACGCAGTCATTGCTTCTTGTGATGAAAGAGGATTCTACTGCTAGTTCGTTTTTACTAAACCTTTTCCAAAATAAGTGGCAAACAGTAGTTAGTGTACTCGCAGCAATACACTCAGCAGTAACTATTTTTTTGGTCCTCTAAAACAATAGTCACGTTATCCTTTTGAAGAAGGAGGCCCCCATCTTTTTCCCACACATCGACCTCTTTTTACTTTAGTTGGCAACTCTTTGGAAAGACACACCCCGCTGACTGCGTTTTGGTTTCCGGATCGTAACCGTAAATCCACCTTTCGTCACCCGTAAGTTTCTCGGACACAGCATTTGAGTCACCACCGTTTAAATCTCTAAAGCATTTCACGGCACACATCAACACGAGCTATCCACCGGGTACAAGTTAAATGTTCCTGGAGAATTTTGTGCACTTGATTCATACTTAGCTCTTCAGTAAGAGTCAGTGTCTATAATACGCCGTACAATAGTAATGTTATCTTCAGTTGTCGCCATAGAAGGCCGTTCCTCGCGCAGATCAGTAGTGATGGTCCCGATCTCCAATCTTCGCCACCCAATCACTGCCAGGCCTCCATTCGAGACCAAATTTACTTCACGGACCATCAGTTATGCGACAGATATGATCAGCCCGCTGCTACTTCAGCTTGCTATGAATTTAATAAATATATCAGTCATTTTTTTTTCTTTTTTCTGCCAGAAAAACCGTTTAGGAGTTTGTCCCTCAATGAGATTCCAAGCATAGCTCCTTTTCATAACTCTCTGGGTGACCTGAAGAAGAAGTTTTTATTGAACATTAACTTGGTCTTGTCCATATCCATACCGAACCTAATACGTCTTGAGGCAGCATTGAGGCTAGACAGGATTTCCTGCAGGAATTGCAGCGATTCTCTCATTATGGCTATGCCATCGGCAAAGCGAAGATGCGTGAGGTATTCACCATGGACATTGATGCCCTAATAATTCCACTGCAATGTTTTGAAAACATCCTCCAGCGCAGTGGTTAAAAGTTTCGGGAAAATAAAATAACATCACCTCAAGACAACAAGAGTAGTTTGGTAATTCTTTACTTAGCAGCTGATATCGTTGCCATTTGGTAGAGATTTTTCAGCTCCTATACTTATCACCAGTCGACTTGGCAGCGCTGCATAGAATCCAGAATAGCATAGGTTTAAACGAAGTTGAAAGCTTTTTTTGGTCCATCAAAGCCACACCTTTCCAAACCTCAGCCTGGCCCGGTGGGTGGAAGGTGTCAAATCTTGATGTTTCCGAAAAATAACAAGTAAAAGATCGTTTATTTTTAATATAGATACTTCTCAAGCACACAACAAAAACGCATTGCTTATGACTTTATTTATTTAATTATTAAGTTGTGAACATATTAGGCATTTATTTTTTTTTCAAAATGGGGGCGTTGAAACGGTGTTATGCTCCGGGCGCGAGTTAGGCTACGCCCCTGATGAGACGAGTCGGTTCATTAAGAAGAGCTTCATATATGTCAGAGTTACCCACCATAATCAATAATAGGAAGAACAAGGGTTTCAACAAGATCATTTTTGTAGTGGTTTGTAATATATTTTTAAAACTCTTCAGAGTGCCCAAAACTGCAAAAACTGACTGACTAATTTTGTAAACTATTCTAGACCAGGAAAATGTTTGGTCTATGATACCGTATGACCGTAGTACCAATCATGACAGGTAGAACAGAGTCTAGATCTATTTTATATAATTGCCGTGAGCTACCTAAAACTATGGATTGAATTTTGGGCATATTCACAGAGATCCCAGATTTTTCAGGTCATGAATGTATTCGGCACAGGTTGTTGTTAATCTTTTCCACTCCGACATCAATCTGTCTGTCTGTCTGAGATAGTGTATAAATATGTGTATAAATTTACAAGTCACTGCATACAAGTGGTAATAACAGTCAAGAGAAGTAGTAATAAGATTGATGAAGATAGAAATATTAATGAAGACAGAACCTTGTGAAACACAAGACTTAAATTCACAAAAGTTGGAAACCACATGGCCAACTTTAACGGCTTGCTAGCGTCCCCGGAGATAACTAGAAAACCAATCAATATGCTTATATTATACTATGTCTTAATGTAGGACGGCATGGAGAATTTTATGGTCTACAATGTTGAAAGCATTAGAAAAATCAAAATGAACTGGGATGGTAACCAGTCTTTTCTCCATGCCTTGTCTAATATCTTCTGTAACTTTAAGAAGTTTAGTTTAGTTTAGGCATAGTTTTAGTCAGAATTCAGACCAGGAAATAGTACTACGGAGGACTATGTCCTGCTTTAAATCCTGACAGAAATGAGAAAATAAGTTTATTGGTGTAACAGAAAGGTGCTAACTGCTTGTGAGCAGTAACTTCTAGATCTTTAGACAAAAATGGGCGAATCGAAATAAGTTTAAAATGGTTTAATTGACGCAGATTGACAATTTTTGGGATAGAAATTATGTAAGCCGTACGCAAGATAGAAGGAAAATACCCTGGTAAGTTCCTAAACATTTACGATATAAGTAATAGCAGGTATCAGATAGATAAGAATTTGAAAAATCATTGCTCTACTCACATCAGCTTTTGACTTAAGAGAAGATATGGTTTTACTGACATGAGAATGAAAATGGATCAGTAGTTGAATGAAGAAATTGAAACAATTTCATAAATAGTCCTAGACTTATTAAGGGCAACGTAAAGAAGTTGAAGAAAAGTGCTTATTAATTTCATCAAAATAGAAGAAGGCAGAAAAAAAATTAGAAGAAGTTTTTCCAATACCAAGAAAGTTTAAAAACTGCCATATTTCAGCCGAAGAAGAATAGAAAATACCATCGAAGTGACGATTTTACTTAAAAAACGAAACGCTACTTTTGTTGGTACATTATATTACATGTTTTCTATTTCTTTTTCTATTTATATTGTATATTTTTTTTGTCCAAAAAAGCTTTTCTGTTAATCAACAATAAAAGATTACGAAAATTTACAATGAACTGACCTTTAAAAATAATTTATCTTTTTTATTTTTATTAAATTCTTTTCGTCGAGAATAAGTAGTCAGGGCCCTGTTCATGATAAAGATCAGGGGAGAAAGCAGTTTAGCTACTTGTTAGTAAAATAGTGTAGTTTTAGACCTAACTTGTAAGTTATTTTTAATAATCTTTATAATCTTTTTTATATACCACCTTCGCCTTCGGTTCGGGTGGCAAGTTACACCCAGGACAGGATGTCCTACTTTCCTCCCTAGGTGTGTAATATACTAATTTTATCATACCTCGATCGAAAGTTCGTCTTTCGACCCTAATTTTAATTTTAACTAGGAATTATTCCTACGTGTGCAGCTACATTGGTACTTATTAATATTAAGTTGACTATTTTTATACTCGTTTAATTCTACAAATGAGGAATTAACTATCATGTTATCAAGTTCTTCATTTTTGATGTGTATTGGGTGCTCTTGGTCAATCTTCAATTTTTCCGGGTTCTCTCTCTCACACTATTGTTTTCAAATTCTTTTAATTGTCTTGTATTTGAATCAATTTTTGGGGATGATTTATGCGTTGTAATTTTTTTTCGAATTTTCATTATGTTTAAAGATATCATATATATTTTTAGAACTTCACGTCAATGTACAACGTACAATAACAAATTATTTTGTTGACGAGTTGTTACAAGCAACCGGCCTGTTACTTAGTCACAGGGCACAATAATCAGTGCGCATGCTTAATTTGAATATTCACAATAAGCATGCGCACTGATTATTATTAGCTTAATTTTAGGATTGAATAGATATTTTAAATCTTAATCGATCCGGGTATGATAAAAAAAATTATACACATCACGGGAGGATATTAGGACATACTCTCAGGTGTTAGCCTTCAACCCGGGTGGCAAATTACATGTGTGCCCGGTGTGTAATATACTATTGAACAATTTGTATTTGTAATTATTACATTACAAACTGCTATTAGTTAATCTATTGAACTAATTATTTCAAAAGATTAAATAATAGCATTTTTCATACTATCGGTATCAAATTTCCAATATAAATTATTTAAATCACGTAAATATTTAATAAACAATGATATTTCTATACCTAGGTTTTCGGAGGCAGATTCAACTACGACGCGGTGGAGGAAAAAGATCGACACAACTTTGATTGCTTCTGGCAAGCGCTCCTTACTGTCTTCCAAGTATGACTAATTTTATGTTTTCTCTCTTCTTAGTTTTTACTTTCAACACTTTGAACTAATTCGACCAAATCAGACACCATTCTATATCTACATTGATCTAACGTGTTATTTGTGTATGTGTTTTTTAGATCCTGACGGGTGAGGACTGGAATGCGGTGATGTATGAGGGCATCAAGGCGTACGGTGGTGTTGGTACGTTCGGTATCCTCGCCTGCATCTACTTCATCATACTCTTTATCTGCGGCAACTGTATCCTTTGCTACTTGGAACGTTTTTATTACTTACCCTACTGTGAAGGACCTTTCCTGTTTTATTTACCCTTTATATAAGTTAATAAAGATTTCTATTGGTAAATATATATTTTACAAGTTAATGACATTATTCTCGAGACTTTAGTTACCACAACAAGTTGATAATTGTTTCCTTAATTACAGAACAGATATTCTGTTGAATGTGTTCTTGGCCATCGCCGTCGATAACTTGGCTGACGCGGAATCATTGACTAACATCGAAAAGGAAGAAGGAGTAGGCTTTCACCTTAAATATTGATAAATTAAATTAAATAGATATATGTATAAAATAATAATTACTCTAAATAAAATTCAAATATCATTCATCAAAAACCTAAAGAAACTTTTAATTTAGCAAGGGGCGGACGAACAGCAAGGCGTCGAAGGTGCCGAAGGAGAGGAAGTTGAAGGAGCTCTAGCAGATACCGACGACGAGTACATACACGATGACGATGCGTACACTACAGACAAGTAAGTCAAGATGAAACCATAAAGACTTAAACAATTTTTTTATTTCTTTTATATTGGAAAAACAAATTGCATCAATTTACAATAAATATCACAAACAAAGTATAGCTGGCATGCCCATTATGTATCTACTAAAGAAGTTTACATATAAAGAGTGAAAAATTTAATATCAATTATAAAAAAAAATAAAGAGATGTAAATAAAAAAAAACACTGATCTACAAACTCTTAAGCAATGATACTATACATATTTGTTCAATTTATTATTAAATAAGTAAATGTAGTGATATTTTTTATTATAATTATCTCAAGATCATATATATATATATATTATCATATATATATATTATATATATATATATATATATATATATATATATATATATATATTATATATATATATATATATATATATATATATATATATATATATATATATATATATATATATATATATATAAGATAAGATATTTTTAAGCTCTTTACCTTTTTTTTATATAATTATATTAAAAAAAATAAACTGATACGGGCCAGGGTTTAAGCTCTCTTTAATTAGCGTGGAAAAGTAAATTTTTTGCAATTTTTTTTTGCTAATTCGATTGTTCGTCGTTTGTTCGTGATTGTTCGATTAAATTTAGCGTTTGTTCGATAAGAACTTTTTTTTAAATAATTATTCAAAATTTTATGTGAACCTGGCTATTTATATTTAATTGTCTGTACTTTTTTTTAATCAATTTTAATGAGTTCTTGTTTGTTCGATTAAAAAAAACGTTTGTTCGATCGTATTTTTTTTATAATCATTTTTTTAATATCATTACACCCACGCTCCTGCACACATTCAAATAAATATTTGCCAAGAAAATATATTTGCTATTCAAACGCTAAAAGATTTCCAGTGCATGGACGGTATTTGAATAGCAAATATATTTATTATTGTTATTTATCATTCTTATAAATCTATCGATAAGGATTTATTTATAAATAACTAATTGTTTTAACATCCTTAAAATGAATATTTTTTATTTTTGTTGATTGATTATTTCGATATTTCGATATTTTTTTTTTATATCTAAATATAATATCTGTTGGTTGTCACTCTAGTAAATAGACGTCCCGAACTATGAATTCAATTATTAAAAAAAAATAAAAATTGAAACCCACAGCTCCGAAAGAGATTACGAAGAGACGGGGTCGGAAAGCGAGCGACGGGAGGACACGGAGGGAGAAATAGAGGGAGGTATGGACGAAGAGAACGAAGAGAGAGTCGAGGAGGAGCACGAGAAAGAGGACGCGGACGACCTGCAGATTAACCACATAGGTACACGATCGACAAATTATAAATAGAGATTAAAATGTAAATCAGAAACAGACGTCGAAACATAAACACATTGCTATGCCTCGTGGTCCCGCGGGGTGCAGTGCGCCTGCGCCGGGGCGGCACGACCCGCTCGGCGCGGCCGCGGCGTCTCTCCGCCGTCGACCTCGGCGTCGGACCCAAACCCATCCCCGCAGCCTCCTCCTTCTTCGTCTTTTCCGACACCAACAGGTCAGCGGCCGGGATCACCCTCACCCGCTATTTTTTGTTATCGTCGAACTCACGCCGGTTTATTTTTTCTTTCTTTTAACGATTAATTTTTCTCTATCGCTTGTGTATTTAGGGTTGCGCGGGGCATGTTAGGCGCTCTCGGGTGCGACGATGATGTAGTTAGAGCTGAATGTTTTTTTCTATCTCAAGAGGATGGCGAGTGCGGGGAGGAGGGGACGCTCGTTACCGCTAGACCGCGACGGATCTCCGAACTGAATATGCCAAATCAGACGCCGCCGATACCGAACGCCAGTAGTTTCTTCGTATTCTCACCGACGAACAGGTGATTGGTGGTTCGGTACCCGTGTCTCATTGTACAAAGATTGGCAATGTTTTAACGATTGTTATTTGGATAACCCGTATATTCATCTTCGCCTCGTAGGTCAGTTTACTTTTAATTATCCCCCGTGAGATGTAAGAGATCTATCTATCACCGCCATATTCAAAATTACATATTTTACGTCCAAAATTCCTGCAATGAGATCCCGGGGTACCTCTAAATAGTCCAGTGTTAGACGTGCAGTTTTTTTTTGTAGAAGCCTAGCCCCGGTGAGAGCATGTATAAAATACTGAGAAAGTAAGAGATGTCAAAGAAAATGTCATAGTTGGCCCCGTTATAGTTTATAGATATAACCATGATAACGATAGCGGCATGTTTTCTTTATTTACTAGAAGCTTCAGCATGATTGATGTTTTAATTTATAATAATATTTTTTTTATTAGATGTGAAATGTATGCATGTATCCTAAGCTTTTTGATAAATGTTTAATAAACTAAATATGTACAGGTAATGTTTTGAAAAACAAATCTTAATAATTAGATGTCAACATAAAGCTTATACTGTTTGTACAGTTGTTTGAAATAAAAAAAAATACTACATTCCCTGTTTTGTTTTCCTCCAAAGAAATATATATGTAAATATTATTAATTATACCGTCGAAGTACGTATCAAAACTTAAAAGGAAATAAAAGTTTTCTTTTTGCGATTGTCTGTTAAAGACGCAAAACAATATTTTTTTATGACACTTAGTACAAACAATCTAACCAACTAGGTTCCGAGTCTTTTGCTACAAGATGTCGTCGTCGTCCGCTTTCGGAAATATCATTTTGGTGTGCATCATGCTGTCCTCCGCCATGCTGGCAGCGGAAGACCCGCTTGACGCAGCGCAGAAGGGGTTTAGGAATTGGGTAATATACATTACGTATGCACACTCATTATCATGTTTCAATGAACATCATTTTGAATTATCTTTATAGTCAACAATTTTTTAATGTATAATATAATATATAGAGAACCAAATCATATTGTACCAAAATGTGAGATTGTGGTATGAATTAACTAAAAAGACAGTTAAGACAAATGTTTCACACCTCGCAGCTTCTAAGCCAGTTTGACATGTTCTTCACGGGCATCTTCACGCTGGAGCTGTTCTTGAAGCTAGTGACGTACGGTCTGTTGCTCCATCGCGGCGCCTTCCTGCGCTCCGCCTTCAACGTCCTAGACATGCTGGTCGTCTGCGTCTCGCTGATCTCTATGAGCTTTAGGTACGATCGAATTTCTCTTATTGCAAAATAAAAATAATAAACAATAATATTTAAAAATTATTAACTTATCTAATAGTGAAATCCACAAAAAAGCTAAAATATATAATATATATGAATGTAATCAAATTTCAGGTCCGGGAGTATATCAGTTGTGAAAATATTGCGAGTGTTTAGGGTGCTGAGGCCACTTAGGGCCATCAACAGGGCCAAGGGCCTTAAGGTCAGATATCGTGCTGTAATTGAAATTTTTGAAAACCTTACGATTTTATTATCTATTATTTTTACATAACCTTGAATTTACAAATAAGATAACATCACATTGGTTAGTGCAAGCGTTTTTAAGTATTTTAATGTTAGATACTATTGGAGGAAAATAAAAATGATTGTAAACAAGCAGTAGGTACTGCGACATCTACTTAATAGTGAAATAATTTTCCTGGTTATAGCACGTTGTTCAGTGCGTGATCGTTGCTATCAAAACGATTGGAAACATTTTGTTGGTAACGTCCTTGCTTCAATTCATGTTTGCGGTCATGGGAGTGCAAATGTTCAAGGTAGGGGGCACTCACTACACCATATATTCAAACAACACCTACTCTTTTACACCTTTGGGTAATACCTTCTAAAATTATTTATTTATGTACTTACATATCTTTTCTACTTTTATAGTTATTTGTTGTTTTTACTACTCATTTCTCATGATTTTGTTTTTCTTTATTCTTGTGAGCTTTCGATTTTTGAGCTTTCACGTCTTCCGCTTTATTTTGTTTAAAGTCTACTTTTTGTTCTTTGTGCAGAAAGTAAAGGTTTTTAATTGTCTGTTACTTAAAACGAATGTGAATATTTCGTCATTAGCAGGAAACTTCTGGTAAAATGTTAATCAGAAACAACATTAAATTGAGGTATAACATGAAACATTGACCACTTTAAAAATCATTATACTTATGAAAACATCAATTGGCATGAATTAGATTCCAACCTTTTCAGCCATAATTTGGCAACTACTAAATTTAATCAAATTATCCGTATTTAACAAACGCATGAATGGCCATTGAACCCAAAGGTGTAGATTTTACATCGAATCATTAGAGGATTAACAAACCCCGGTTACATAGTATAACCATCCCCCTACCTTGGCGTTTCTTCAGATCCTCGGACGACGTCTAACAGAGCAATGTATATAACGTATGTAGATATTTGAAACCCTGACACGTGTGTTACAAAGCCCTGTTTATTAAATGATTTGCTTTGTCCCTATGTCCCGCCGCTGCGTGGTCACCGGACTCTGGAATACCCTCCCCTGGTAATGTATACACGCAACTAACTCGCACGACCTCCTTCTCTCTCTAGTATGTAGTGAAATGTGTGATAGTAGCCATTAAGACAATAGGAAATATAATGCTAGTTACGTATTTATTACAATTTATGTTCGCTGTCGTTGGTGTACAGTTGTTTAAGGTGAGACGAGAAAAAATAAGTTGCATGGTATAAAACAATTTAATGAATCTAATAATTAATGATTACTTTTGTAAATTTGAAACATGTAGGTATATATTTGCTATTACATCAATAAATTGGCGCATATCATGAGAAATGGGTCGCATTCCCAAATCCATACTACAAGTAACTTATGTGGAAATACAGTTTTTTAACTGTTTTTAATTACCTAAGTTTTGTTTCAGGGTAAATTTTTTAGGTGTAATGATATTTCGAAAATGACTAAAGATGAGTGTCAGTAAGTAGCTTTACTTTTAAATATTTCTGATAAATTACGTTAATCTAAAAAACATTCATTAGATATATATTTCTTTCAGGGGGACATATTTAGTGTTCGAAAATCGTAATTATGTAGTTAGGGATAGAGACTGGAAGAGAAATGATTTTCATTTCGATAATGTAATGAAGGGGATGCTCACTCTCTTCACAGTATCTACTTTTGAAGGATGGCCAGGGTGAGACTCGTGTAGATGATATCTTGTTTATTTCGTCATAGATTGTTTAATAATCTGTTTGTTATTTTCAGGTTGTTGTATGTATCTATAGATTCGAATGCTGAGGATCGTGGTCCCATTACTAACTTCCGTCCAATCGTTGCAGCCTACTATATCATTTATATTATTATAATTGCCTTCTTTATGGTACGTCTATTATCATCTAAGGCTACTCGGTGTTTTTTTTTTATTCACAACTATAATTTGTACTCGCTGTAATGAAAATCGAACTAGAGAAAATTTAATCAATATTTTTTAATTACGACAATATTTTGTTCTATAGGTTAATATATTCGTCGGTTTCGTCATAGTGACATTCCAGAATGAGGGAGAGCAAGAATACAAGAATTGTGAACTAGATAAGAATCAGAGGAATTGTATAGAGTTTGCTTTGAAAGCCAAACCCATCCGAAGGTAAAAGAAGAAAAACGTACAGAAGATATTATTTAAAATTATAGAAAACAAACGATTTGTAATTTTCTCTGCGTCGATCTATTATATATTAATTATTTAAAAAATTAAACCCAGATACATCCCGAAACATCGCATCCAATATAAAGTGTGGTGGTTTGTGACGTCACAGCCCTTCGAATACGCCATCTTTGTTCTCATCATGATCAACACCATCACGCTCGCCATGAAGTACCACGACCAGTCGTCAGAGTACAGCCGCGCACTCGACATGTTGAACATGATCTTCACTGCGGTCTTTGCCTTAGAGTTTATATTTAAGCTGGCCGCTTTTAGATTTAAGGTGAGCGCTTGTATGTTAACTTGTTAAGGTCACTTGCCATCTCTGTCGAATGAAGTGTAAATGTTTTGTTAGATTAACCGTTTTTCATGGTTAAATAAAAATAAAATATTAAACATAATAGCAATGTAAAAATCTGTTGCAACAATCTATAGAACTACTTCGGTGATGCTTGGAACACCTTCGACTTCATCATCGTGCTGGGTAGCATCATCGATATCGTAGTGTCGCAAGTAAACGAACTCAAAAACCAGGTGACGTGTAAATGTACTAGAAATCGTATAATTAGACAACCACCTTCACTAAATACTGTTTTAGTAAAGTTATCTTCTTGAGACCAAATCGAGAACATGTCTAAGGTTATGTTCTTTAATATTGTAAGAAATATTGATAAATAGAGTTATCAATTCAGAATGTTACGTCAAAGAAGACAATTTTAGCTTAGGCAGTGTAGTTACTGTCCCGAGCATGGACATAGATGTTGTAATAACAGACGGCTGGCACTAGCTATGTATGTGTATGTATGTGTAGATAATTCAGACGATAACTATTTATTTCAGGGAAGTGGCTTACCAAGAGCACACATTGTCAAGGTAAGCGCACGCTTAAAAAAACAACAGAAAATCAGACAATCATTAATTATATTTCAATTAGTTTAAATTAAAACAGATGTTTTTGAACGGAATATAATATAGTTTTACCTGAACATGAAGAAATATATGAAAATGTTATTTTAAAAGTATTTGATGTCACTAATTAAATAGCTTTAGATGTTGTCAAGCAATAATTTGATAGGGTTAGCTTTCTTTGTAAGGTATTTGCATCTGGGACAGTAACAAGCAAATTACTCAATTACAGAGGCTCTTAGATCTAGAGAAGGCACTAGAGCACTACACAACGTATTTAAAAATAGTTATGGCTACCATACAGGTCTTAAGACTTAGATATCAGACCTACAATAGATTGTAAATACACATTATTATTACTATATTAATATGCACAGTTTCATTAGATTCGGAAAGATATTCTCATATAAAACACAGAAAAAACATACAAAATAGTTTCGAAGCCGTGAATTTACATGTACTTTTAAATTTTATTAAAAAAACTAGTTTTAATTCTGATCTGAAGACTACAGAGTATCGTTCTAGAAGTATCCGATACAGATCTCTGAGGACACTAAATACTCCTCTTACAACGATAGCGAAACATCTGCTTTACAATATTCAAATCCAAAACCTCGAATAAGTTCATATAAATAACGTAAATAAATCACAGGTAGAAATGTATTAAAATATAGTTTTTTGCTCTAAACATTAAATAGTGCATTAACATTTTACAGGAAAGCTCCATCCCCTCTATTAATTTCTTTCGCTTGTTCCGAGTGATGAGGCTCGTTAAGCTTCTCTCCAGAGGTGAAGGCATCAGGACTCTGCTGTGGACGTTCATAAAGTCCTTTCAAGCGCTGCCCTACGTGGCTTTGCTTATTTTGATGCTCTTTTTTATTTACGCTGTGGTCGGCATGCAGGTGATTATTGTAAAAATAATGTATACGTATCATTTGAAAATAATCCTAAAATGTATTGTTTGTGATATTGTTTTAGGTTTTTGGGAAAATAGCAATAGATGACGAAACGCCTATAACACGAAATAATCACTTTCAAACATTTCCTCAAGCTATATTAGTATTATTTCGTTCTGCTACTGGTAAGTTTCGCATCATTTTAAATGTGTATAATAAAATAATTTCATATCAATGACCCTCTAATGTAGAATATAATATTTCAACTAGCGGAATCGCACCAACAATTTCTTTCGGATTGTTTTTTTTGTTAAATTCGGCTTAGATCAAACAGAAAAAAACAGAACAGTCATATCTTATTTACTTATTTTTAAATATTTTTCAAGATATTTAAGTGAGTTATATTGATCAACCGAACAATTATTACTGATTTGTAATAATAGTATACCAGGGAAAATGATATGTGGTCCGCTCCAATAGATAAGGTTAACTCGGATGGATATCTGATAGGTACCATCAGATTTACCATAACTAAGTACCTTGATTCCCAGGGGAGGCGTGGCAGGACATCATGATGGGAGTGTCGCCGGAACCGGAAGTGCGCTGCGACGAGAACTACGAGGAGGAGGGCGAGGATGAAGGCGGTGGCTCGTGTGGCTCCGTGCTCGCCTTCCCCTACTTTATATCTTTCTACGTGCTGTGCTCCTTCCTTGTGAGTAGTAACATCTCTTTTCCTCTCGTGAGGCTATGTACCTCGTTTTTTGTATTTTGCTTTTCCTTCTGTATTCTTCTTAGTATTTGTGTTCTTTTAAGCCTTGTATGTACCTAAACATTTTCTTTTTAAAATCATTTTATATTTTTATCAAATTTTCTATACTATTATATTCTTTGTGATAAGATATTAAAATAATCAAAAGTCTTTTGCTTTCAGATCATTAATTTATTCGTCGCTGTCATAATGGATAATTTCGACTACTTAACCAGAGACTGGTCAATTCTGGGACCACACCACTTAGATGAGTTTATAAGGTACTTAAAATATGTTAATTAAACTAAAGTTTATTAAATTAAAGTTTGTGATTATATATAACCGTGAATAATCATTTTTAGATTGTGGAGTGAATACGATCCCGACGCCAAAGGTCGAATAAAACATTTAGATGTAGTTACGTTACTGAGAAAAATTAGTCCCCCCTTGGGTAAGCATTTTTCAAAACACTGTACCGCCGATAATGTGGTAGATAATATTACTATATTTAAAAAATATTTACTTTGAATATTATCTGGTATAATATTTAAAATCGTTTAGTAGATAACAATCACACCACTCGAACCATAGTACATTAGTACGTAACGGTCTGTGTAACTCATCTCATACAAGGTTTCGGCAAGCTGTGTCCTCACCGCGTGGCTTGCAAGCGGCTGGTGTCGATGAACATGCCGCTCAACTCGGACGGCACGGTGCTGTTTAACGCCACGCTGTTCGCGGTCGTGCGCACCTCGCTCAAGATCAAAACCGATGGTTGGGACCCGTTTCTGCTGGGGATATTCAATACTATTTAACTAAACAACCTTTTTAAAATACTATCAACCGAATAAACCAATAACCAAGTAAACCCTCGACCATCTCGATTTCTCAACTGGTAACATGCAGGTAATATCGACGATTGTAACACGGAGCTTCGAGCGGTCATCCGAAAGATCTGGAAGAGAACTTCCCCCAAGCTTCTGGACCAGGTCGTCCCGCCTCCCGGAGACCCCAACGAGATTACTGTCGGAAAATTCTATGCCACTTTTCTTATACAGGATTACTTTAGGAGGTAAAGTCACTTGTTTACTCACTTATATTGGTGACTAAGTTGTTTATAAAATTGTATCTGTTTTAAATGTATTTATTGTTCAATGTTAATGAAAAAAATACTTACCTAAAAAAATATATCCATATTGGTACTAAATTGGAAAAGTACAACAATATTTTAGGTGAATTCGCACACATGATCTAGAAGAACCCATAAAAATTGAAGAAGGTATTAATCAGCAAAATAATTAAGACTGCTTTAAAGCTTTAAAGAGGCATCAAAATTGTTAAAAGTACATCCAATTTTTTTTTGCATATACTTTTTATTTTGTATGAAAAGTAATTTATTTCAAAAACAGTTGGGTTCATCACTGACACAATGTTTTTGTTCCATAGGAACCACGCGTAAGTAACTCATCTCAGGAGACGTATGTTGATTAGGACAAAGAATGTTCCCCTTAGTGTTTTTCTCTTGCAACGCTCAAAAATAGAAAACATTCGATAGTTTAATATTTATCGAAACAACAAAACGCTATGGCAGATATCTGATATTTTAGCTATTTTCGGTTGAACCCCGCATGGACCTCAGAAACTTAACGATAACCATGAATATTAAACGTTTTATAAATATTTGCCAAAAATCCACACCACTATCTAATCATACTCCTACATTTACTTAGCATGCCTATAAAATACTATTAAAAAAACAAATGCCATTTTTAATTGTTTTTCCCACATATATTTTAAATGTTGTGTTTTTTTTGTGATATATTCTTTCGACATACTCATAAGATATACGCTATTTCAAAAACACGCACATTCATTTGAAAAATTTTACTGATTTAGGAATATATATAGAGAACGTAGTGAATAATTGCTTAATTTTGATTATAATAATATAAAAAAAACATAACGAGCTTTTTTTACCAATTTTAGATTGAAAGCAATAATAGTCTAGTAAAAGATATTAGTTGCACAGACTTACAAGAGCAAGCATTAGATTTAAGTATTTAACGTCACACATTCCGAACTTGTGATAAATAAAAAAATAAAAAAAAATTGTAAGAGTAAGATATCACAAGTGCGGGTGATCATTGTCAAACAATTTATCATAAATCCTTAAAATAAAGGTTCAAAAAGCGCAAGGAGCAAGAGTTGCGGCAGAACGACGAACAGACTCACCAAATGACGCTCCAAGCGGGGCTCCGGACCCTACATGAAGCAGGACCGGAGCTGAAGAGAGCTATCTCTGGCAACCTTGATGATATTATCGCTGAGAGTGATGTTCCTATGCACAGGGTAATAACAATTAATATAAATAATAACTTGTTTATATTTATAACCTTAGACCTGATGCTTCATTCATTTCAAAGGGCTATTTAGTAAAGATGGTTAAGCTACAGAAAAATAATGTCATGAAACTTATTTACCAGGTTTTCTTGTATTAAATAGATTGATTACGATGTAATTTTGGCTACTCTAATATGTATAGGTATAAATGTATGTATGTATATAGACTATTATTCTTTTATTCTTAGACACTATCTAACGATTAATTATTTCTTATTATTTTATCACCCACAGAGAAATCACTCACTTTTCGGAGGAGTATGGTCGAGTATACGAAGACACGGACCGAATAGACATTTCAGACATCGGAAGCAGGGAGAAGCACCTCAAGGTACATTTCAAAACATGTCTCATATATATATATATACATTCAATTCTTATATCTTTCCATAAATAATTAGGTACATATTAAATAATTTTATCATTGTTCATTTAGTTTTTTTTTTTATAGAAAATGTTGGAAACCATTTAAGTTCCATGATGCAGCGCGAGTACGGAATGGGACAACTACCCATAACACCTAATTTGTAAGAAAATAATTCTACATTGTTTATTTGGTATAAAAAGTTCAATTTTGTTCTTCATATAAAAAGTTAAATGTCTTTCTTCACAGGGCCAATGGACAACCCAAAGAACAAATACCGCTTAGACCGCTCATATTCAATGGAGAATCAGAGAAAATTTATCAGGTTCTGGAGTAAGTATTTTTCATCACTTTCAAAGGGGTACTTCTATGTATACAATCAATAATAAATACTTAATACGCAATACATATATATACCTACGAAATAGTAAATGAGACTATCGCTTATTACATTGCAGAGCGACTACAAATGATCTAAAGAACGCTATTTACAAAGGTAGCTAAATTTGAGTTGCAAGGTGTGAGCGAGTGTTTTTTCCTCCGTTTCCAGTAGTTAAATATTAACATTAACCGTCACTTGCGATACTAACACTAACTCTATCCATTCACTTCGCTCTCGGAACAGCAACCAAAAATCGAACTATCCGGAGATGCTGGGCCAGATCGGTCTCGCATTCGGCTGCGTGAACTATTTATCGACGCCCGAAACCTCCGGAGCGAAATCGACCTCCCCGGTGTCCCGGCAAAAGATACACCCGGAGGCTTCCGAGAAGCTATCCGTACCGCGCAAGGCGTCTCCCGACAAGACTCCATCACCCGGGGAGACCATAGTACCGAAGATATCTTCGTGTCCGACGCGCACGGTGGCGCCGACGGAGTCCCGCGCGATGACACTGTACGGGTACAACGCGGCGGCGCGGCTGCCCTTCGCGTTCTCGCACGCGCGCGAGCGTCGCAGCCTGCGAGCCCCCCCGCGCCCGCCGCCCGCAGGTCGGATGGTCCGCAGCGCGTCGTCGGGCGCCGCCCCCGCGCCCCGCGCCCCGCCCGCCGCCCGAGACACCCCGCGCCCGCACGCGCTTGTAGATACGCCCGAGCCAGGTCTGCACCGAGGAAGCTACCTTCAGTTCGTTTAGAGTCGAGAACTTAACGTATCTTTCGTTTCTTTGATCTATTAAAGGGTGACCGTAGAATGTGAAGGAAGCTTCTTTACCTCATGCACTCGTCGACTTTTCAGCTTTTCGGGCGGTATGTAGAGAACGGACGACGAAAAGCAAAATATATGGTTTCATAGATCACTAGCACCATGACGCAATATTGAGATTCGATTCACGTTAATTATTTTCCTTCTGAGATGTTAAAAGGATACTTTTCTTTCACTTACTTTCACAGTATACACACAGTATATAAAACGATGTCCATTGATATAAAGTGGTCTGGACGCGGGTATTGAAGTAGTACTAATTTAAATATTGTAAAATATTGCAAAGATGATGGCATGAAAACTCACATTTCATTGGAACGGCTGAATAGTGTTGCATTTAGAATACTAACATAACTGTAGAAGCTTTTAGATGACACTGGGAAAATTATAACAAATAAACGCTTCCATTAAAAATTGCACGAAATATTTATAATATCATAAAATATCACTAAACCTCATCAGTTGGTTGTTCAGTTAGTGGTAGAGGTTCTCACCGCTTCAAATAGAAGACGTAAATCGTCAGGCTAGCTTATATTGGCTCACAGCTAGTAAGCATAGCTAAAAATATAATGTTAACAATGTTTATACTTAGAAGTAGCTAATAGAAGGAAATAGTTCTAGAAGTAGACCAGGTTCGCTGATTATAATAACTCTTCTAAAATCGTATCCCGAAAAATTATGCCGAAATTATATATTATTGCCGAAAAAAAAAAAATTTAAAGAAAAATTTTAATAAGTGGATACTTTAAGAATACGATTAATACTGACTCTTAACAGACGAATTGAATACAGGAAGTGATAGTTCCGGTCGAGGCGTAGTTTCTCTGCCGGGCAGCCCTAGGAACAGCTCTTCGGTACCTGTAGTTGGCTCTGCGGAAAGTCTAGTCACCAGGGTAAGTTGTAGCATTTTTATGAATTCGTTTTTGTTTACAATTATCCATAAATAATTTAATAAATATGCTTTTATTCGAGCCATACTGCACTAAAAAATATAATTAATATAACAGAAAAAAGCATGGCAGACTTATCACTATATTATGGGACTCAATATATTTAAGGATTCAGTTACAATTTCAACACAAAAACAAGTCAGACTCTTTACTTCGACAGGGCTTTAGGGAACCAGTTTTGACACCCTCATACCATTCATCCCTCGACGCGTTTCTTACCTTCGCTTAAGGGTTATCAGTTATTATTAGCATCAGGTGAAATGAGCAGAATATATTAATACGAATCTAATGGGCCCATAATCGATGGGCATACTAATAGGGCATCCAAGGTTACATTAGTTCCTAGATCCAGCATCAGGTCCTTGTCATCAGGAGTAATTAAGAAAACTAGATGAGGAGAATCTAATAATCTCAAGCTCGATGAGTTAACAAGTAGGCATTCCAGGATTTAGCCTTCTACCTCCAAGTTCTATTTTTAGACCAACTATTTGGTGGTAGATAATTTATATAAATATAGAATGTAAAAAAACCGATACGGACAGGGATTCGAACCCGCGACTACTGGGAAACCGTCCCGTCGCTCTACCAACTGAGCTACCGTATCGATATCGATTTTTAGATACGGTAGCTCAGTTGGTAGAGCGACGGGACGGTTTCCCAGTAGTCGCGGGTTCGAATCCCTGTCCGTATCGGTTTTTTACATTCTATATTTATATAAATTTAAATAAGCTTAACATGGCTATACATGTTTAAAGATATTTTCAAAAAGGTAGATAATTTATTCAAATTATTATTATTTATATATAATAAAGTTTCATGATGATACATAAGCTAGAAGTGTGTAATATTCAGCTTCCTAGAATTTATTACATATCAATTACAGGCGGACCTAATTAGAGCGTGGTAAAAAAATTATATCAGTTAAATTCGCAACAAGTAATATGTATGTAATTATTTAATAACAGGTACTAGCTGAACAAGGTTTGGGGGAATACTGTGACCCAGAATTTGTAAGAAACACCTCCCGAGAGATGCAGGAGGCACTAGATATGACCCAAGAACAAATGGATAGGTAATATATATATTTTAAAATCGATATATAAAGTTGTTTGTAATTAATTGGCAGCCTCTCAACAACATTTGTTCTACTTTTTAAAAGAAACAGTTTTTAAAATTGAAGTTTTCCCATACAACATTTATTTGTTGCCTCTGAACTGAGCATGAACTCCGAGCGCAGGTATGGCGCCCGGGCATTGACCTTTTTGTAAAAAGTCTTAGAACAAATGTTGTTGGGATTGATGTAGAGAATCTGCATGCAAGAGGTGGCCAATTAATTACAAATAACCCTGTATATACTATGTTCATTAATTATGTTTATTGTTTTAGAGCGGCACATCAACTAATGGTTCAAGAAAAAAACTTAAAGCAAGTCCAAAATCAACAACCCCAAGTGGTAGGTATATGATAATATTGTTAAGGTTTATTTTACCGCCGTTTAATATTAATTGACATTGGACCGAGTTAAATTATTTAATAGCAACTATTATTAGTAAGTACAATGAGAAAAGTTTCTATCATTGCAAAAAAAAATTTCAACGGTGTTAAAATGAAACCTGCTCCGTAGTACAGAAACCTTGCGCAAGATCCAGAGAAAGTATAATGCATGTAGGGTAACATTTGGGATGTTGTAGGGCGAGATCCTAGCCCGCCAGTACCACCCCCACCACCAGCCCGCCGCTCCTCCACCCTGCAAACGGTTATAGCACCGACACAAAATGGCGCCCAGCAAGACGCCGACAGACGTCACCCGCACCATAGGAGAAAACGAAAACGCAAGCCGGTGCTTGTTTAGACAATTAATATATTGGGTTCTTAATTTTACAGTTTGATAATGCTCAATTGTTTCCAGATACTTTGGTATCTTAGAGCCTTTTGGCGATCGAATGGCGAATTGAACAGGCGGAACAAGACTAGGTACTACGATTAATACAAAATTTCTTAAACCGTGACTAGCACGGATAAAAGTGAGATTTGTAGTTCTGTAGGTATTTTATGGTTAGTTGTAGATTAATCACTTAGGGTGAGATTGTAATACTTTTTATGTAATTATACGTCACTTTACTACAGAAAAATTAAATACATCAAGAAATCTTAAAAATAAATTCAATTAAAATTTTTTCGTGTTTTAAAAAATTATTATATGTATGTGACAAGAGTCGATCCTGGTGAAAGCTTTTTAAACGCACAATTAAAAATACCAAATAGCATAATGTACTTACGTTGCTACAGTTAAAAGAAATATTAAAATTAGTCGTTTCAAATTAAATATATTATTTGATATTTCTCAAGTTTTTTCGAGCTTTAAGCAATGTTTTTGTGATGTAATATATGGTATGCAATCTAAATTAATTTCAGTATTAATTATAATTAAGTATTTAGATAATAAGTAGATAATGCTTGTCTATGGACCATTGCTCTTAGTATTTTGGATTTTCCCATTTCTGTTCGGCCATTAAAATTTTAACCAGACTGACCTTCTAGCGTTTGTGATAGTAGAACCCTAATTTTAATCGTGAATTTTCTAACATTTTTAAAACAACACAAATTTTGCATTTACACTCACCTAAATTAATTATATCTACCAGATTTACATCAGTGACAATACCGCACTTAAAGACTTGACAAACTTTATAGTTAGGCGATTCATTCAGTAGATTGGACTATTAAACCATTATTTCCAGGAATTGATTTATGTAACAATCTAGTATAAATATACATTAACATTTTTATAACACAAAGTTTGCCTTATGCTATTAGCTGTTTCCTTCTTTGCTAATATCTACATCAACTACAAAGTTCAGATATAATAATTGTATAATAAAATCGTTGTTCCTGTCTTAGGTCGACTGTCGCCGATTCAAACTAAAACAATATTTTGTAAAAGACAGTAGTCAGTATCAAAAACTTTTTAATAGCATTTATAAAATTTTTTTTCATATTACGTTTCGAGTTTCAAATAACAATCATTCGACTTTATTAACTACAATCTAATATTCTATGTATATTTTCAAAATTTGCAAGTACTTATTAAACAGTAAACTCTTAATAACTCTTTTTTTATAAAAAGTTAGTAAGGTAAAGATTATTTCGCAGACCTTATTTTTGTGAATAAGTTTCTTTGCATTCAGTAACTATTTCAACATGTTATAACTTAGCTTAAGGATTCCCTTGTAAGTGCCCTTTATTCTTGGTGTTTGTAGGATTTGTATAACCTTACCTGTTTGACGAACCACATTCCTCTAGGATTAAGAAAAATTAAATCAATTAACTGTCGTAATAAATATTCAAACGTAAAAAAAATAACTTTTGCACATGTGAAGAAAGACATTACTATGAAACTGTTTATAAAGTATATTTATAATCTTTTAAATCTACAATGGTATACATTATTTAAAAGTTTGCTAAGTTATTGATATTCTTATAGCCTTTTTAATGTAGTTTTTGTTTTTAGTTTTTCCAAATAAATACATCCAGTGCCAATTCTTTGCTGTCTTTCTACTCTGTTGGATTTTAGGACACTATGTTGAGTAATGCACAAGTTTTAATGTTAATACATTGTTTAAAGATTGTTAAATTTTATACATTGATTGTCTTATAAAAAGTGTATTATATATAACAAATTTGAAATATTTATTTTCTTGACCAATTAAAGTGGTGTCACATTTGTAATTAAATCTATCAAATATTGTACATACTCAATGTCTTTCAAAGATTATTAAAATATTCTCCTGCTACTGAAAACTGCTATCCCAGGTCTCAACAACAAACAAAAAGCTTGAAGAATAATGTAAATAATGTACAAAATTACAAATATGTTTTTTTAGTCTTTTTTAAAATATATTTTAAAATCCTAGCAGTGGCTAGTTGTAATAGTTCTCTTGAATGTAATTATGTAAATAAAAATGTACTTAACAGATATATTTATTCCGTCAGTCATGATCTATATTTATTGTTTGAAAAACATTATAATATTGTTTTCATATGAATAAAAATATAAAAGGCGTATATCTATCTTTCATTTACACTTCCTTAGACTTCAAATCACTTTATAGCAAATAGTTATGGTAATAATTAAAATGTATTATTTTAGTTTTAGATCAACATATATTTACCCTCAGTTCTCTTCATCTTCAAATATCTACATCAAATACAAATACATTTTCTACATTTATCTTTAAATAATTCATTTGTCAATTAAAGTACCCCTTACTCGCTTCTCGGAGACATTTTGTGATGGAGTCTCTGCCTGCCGTTTATTCATGCCTTTCCTTTCTAATTGCTTCTCAATAATCCTAGCATTATTGGCATAGCTATCTGCCACCTCCCTGGCTTCAATTTCGTCCTCTTCCTCATCAATAGTCGACACAGTAACAGAACTGAATTTACCCATGTTTTTGGTATGTTTTGTAACCATAATCTTTTTAGGTTGTGCCAAAGCTACTTGTTTATAAATATCCGTCACTGAACCTTCACCAGCCGATTGTACGAGCGCTCCGTTCATTATAAACACTATATTATTTCCTTGTTCATGCTTATAATATATAGGAATAGCACACTTCTTACATTTTAACCTGAATTGTTTCTCTATACCCTTTTCGCGTTTTAAAAATACTGTTTCGTCAGTATCTGCAGTTATTTTGTGAGCGTGTTTAGACCCATCGATGACTCTTGCCCCGTCTGTAGGCCGTAAAGGTAATTTGTCTATTGTGCAATCGAGGATTAAAGACATTTGACCACATATACAGTAATAAATGTGAAGAGGTTTTGTTTCATTATATTCTTCCTGGTCTTTAGTGTCAGAGCAAACAATACTTCTGGACACAACTTTTGGCATTATGGAATAATTAAAAAATATAATATAAAATATATCAATATAGAAAGTATTGCAATTAAAATTTAAATTGATTTTATGCAACTTTTAATTCGGGCGTCGAATTTCGATCTTTCCAAGAATCTTCAATCGAGAATCGATATTCTTGAAAAATCAAGTTGTTTTGACAACTGACAAGTCTACACTACAGAATACAGATAACAGACTACAATAACAATTGGAATTTTGAGTTTAGAAGAATCCTCAGGAGTCAGGGCTCAGAAAAATAACAGAGTAATTTTTGAATATAAAACTCAAGCATTTGATGCTCAAGCTTTATTTTTTACAATAGTTGAAACACATTTTTTGTATAATATCATATTTGTCAAAACAGTCCTACTATCTTTTACTTATTATTTATTACAATATTTACACCAACTAAAAAAAAATGTGTGTGTGTGTATTAGTGTACACATGTAAGAAGTGAAACTTCTTTATGACATAATTTTTTGAAAAATGATTCACTAATTACAACTTTACAGGAATGGCTAATTAAGCTAAATTAGATAAAGTTTAAGCAAAAATAAAGATGGCGCGTAACAGAAAAACGTTACAATTTTTTGACATTGCTATAAAATTTCTCCCATCCGTCGATAAAAAAGTTTCACTTCAAATATGGCGCGTAACGGAAAAATGTGACTTAGAAATAAAGATGGCGCGTAACAGACAAACGTCATAATTTTTTGACATTGCTATAAAATTTTATCCCATCTGTCGATAAAGAAGTTTCACTTCAAAAAGTTGGCGTGTAACGGAAAAATGTGACGCGTAACGAAAAAATGTTACACTAAATTTTTTTCCGACCCCGATAAAGAAGTTTCACTTCAAAAAAATAATAATAATTGAATCTAATGACAAACAGAACCGTAAAAAACCGATACGGGCAGGGATTCGAACCCGCGACTACTGGGAAACCGTCCCGTCGCTCTACCAACTGAGCTACCGTATCGCTGTCCGTTTCGGTGAATTAAGCATTCTATATGTGATCGTCTTTATCGGAACGGTGGTGACATCTATTAGGTTTCTTTCGAAAATCCTAACCAATGTTTCTAACTTTGCAGTATAGATAAACATTGAAAGCGACGGGACGGTTTCCCAGTAGTCGCGGGTTCGAATCCCTGCCCGTATCGGTTTTTTACATTCTATATTTATATAAATTTAAATAAGCTTAACATGGCTATACATGTTTAAAGATATTTTCAAACATTGATTTCGGTAGTGGCATCTTTTTAATGTTTATCTATACTGCAAAGTTAGAAACATTGGTTAGGATTTTCGAAAGAAACCTAATAGATGTCACCACCGTCCCGATAAAGACGATCACGTATAGAATGCTTAATTCACCGAAACGGACAGCGATACGGTAGCTCAGTTGGTAGAGCGACGGGACGGTTTCCCAGTAGTCGCGGGTTCGAATCCCTGCCCATATCGGTTTTTTACATTCTATATTTATATAAATTTAAATAAGCTTAACATGGCTATACATGTTTAAAGATATTTTCAAACATTGATTTCGGTAGTGGCATCTTTTCAATGTTTATCTATACTGCAAAGTTAGAAACATTGGTTAGGATTTTCGAAAGAAACCTAATAGATGTCACCACCGTCCCGATAAAGACGATCACATATAGAATGCTTAATTCACCGAAACGGACAGCGATACGGTAGCTCAGTTGGTAGAGCGACGGGACGGTTTCCCAGTAGTCGCGGGTTCGAATCCCTGCCCGTATCGGTTTTTTACATTCTATATTTATATAAATTTAAATAAGCTTAACATGGCTATACATGTTTAAAGATATTTTCAAACACAAACAGAACCTCCATTAGGCATTTTACACAAGTTGAATCTCTCAATATCTTTATTTGGTTTAGGAAATAAGTGCAGTACAACTCTTTCTGATCCTACAAACTTTATTATTAAAAAGTTTCCAACCCAAATATAACAACTATTTTTCTGTATTTAGAAATATTCTTTCTTAGATATATATTTAGGTATAGGCAGTAAAAAAATAACTGTAGGAACACTGTAATAATTTAATAATACTTTAAAATCTATGCAACTACTTTAATTAAAAGTATCTGGAATAGTAACTAATATAGTGTATTTTAAAATTTTAAAGTTATATTTTAAAAGTTTTTAAAGTTTTATTATAGTTAAAGTTATATTATTTTTAAAAACTAATAAGCTCTTATTAACTTACTGTATCATTAATAACCTAATCTCCTCGTTAGAGTCTACAGGAAAGTGAAAACTTATAATATAAAAAAATATATAATTCATAAGCTAAAAATCGTAATTAAAAATTAAAATATTAAAATATTTTTTTATAAAAATTACTTTAATTATTATCTTTTGTATAATATAGAATAGAGGCTATTTTAAATAAATGCAAAGTTTTATATTTTGGTAATCTATGCCCAGGTTCCTCTTCTGTCAACTTCAGACCGATTGTCTTTTATTCGGCCCAATTGTGTTTCATTGCACATGTTCATCGATTTCTTTGGAATTTGGGAAAAATAGTACAAATTCTTAATAAAAATGGGAGCCATAGCAAGCAGATACCGTGTATCCAACGCAGGCCTCACTAGCACCGATATACAAAACATAGAAAATGCGAATAAACGTGAAAATCCAGGAACTTTGGATGAATTGCACAAAAAAACCAAAGGTAAGTTCTGTAAAGATTTCATAATATGTACTTCTAGAGATTCTTCTTAATTCGAAAATTCAATTTTAAAGTAATAAAAAAGCCGCTATACTATATTCATTCAGAAAGAATAAAATAATATGAATGGAGACTATCAACACAAAGTTTGGTTACCCTGTGATGTAATATTATAATTATGTACATAAAAATATTATGTCGTTAATATTTAATTTTAAATATTTATCCATTTTTAATGTGTTAAATTTAAAACAATCTTTGTTTAAAAAAGTCATTATTTGCCTTTAGATAAAATTTTAACCTAGTTTACTTAAACAGCTATGTTCTTTGCATAAAAAAAAATACCAAATCTATAATAAATAAACCTAAAGCATTTTCGTTTTTACTATAATTGTAATTTTTTAGTTTTTACAATCACTGATGAATTATTAAATTTTCAGAGATTATAAACAAGATATTTTTTCTAGCTATTTAGGTTATGTATGTTTTTAATTGTTTATTTTATTAGTTTAATTGATTATATTTAATATTAAAAAAAAATAAAAACTACAAGACATACATGTAATGTTTTGTAAAACTTAATAAAACTATAAATATAACAAAAAAGTTGTTTAGTGTGCACTCTTAGGAAATATAGTAGCTATTCATTTCACACCTTATTAGGTATAATAAATAACTGAAAGTGATTACAAATTATGGAAATTAAAAGAATAACAAATATTGTTTTAGATGTATTGCCCGTTAATTTTGAAGGTGGCAAGCTAATGGTGAACAAGGGCATCTCAAATCATTTTCAGGTATTAATATTGCAAATATTAATTTTACTACTTAGTTCTGCTGGTGGTCTAAACTAATAAATACTTTTATGTAATTAGATATCTGTAAACATAGTCTATTTCTAGATGTCTCACACGCTAACAATGAGCTCAATGCAAAATGGCTATAAGCTTGGTGCAACATACATAGGAACAAAACAGATATCCCCCACAGAGGCCTTCCCAGTTGTACTGGGAGACGTTGATCCGTCTGGTAATGTCAACTTCAATCTTATTCATCAACTCACTCAAGATATCAGGGTGAAAGTTGCTGCACAGGTTAGTTGTATATCAAATTATAATAATTATAAATTTCACAAATTGTATGATAACATACTTTTTTAAATCATTTTTAATGTTTAACTCATTTTTAATGATATAAATTATGTTGTTATTTTAATCACAATTTTAAGTCACAAAGTTCAAGAGTAATAAAATTATAAGAAATAATTTTCAGGTACAAGAATGCAAGCTATCAGCAACACAGGGTACACTGGAATACAAAGGGCCAGACTACACTCTAGCCTTAGCTGTCGGCAAACCTGATTGTAGCGATAAGTCATCTGTATTTGTTGGGCATTATTTACAGGTAAGAATAAACTTTTATAAAAATCAATCCAGTGACTGTAATTGGTTGTAAGTGTTGATAACCTATATACTATAAAACTACCTGCAGTCAGTGACTCCACGCCTGACACTAGGAGCAGAGCTAGTGTACCAGAGCAGTGCTCGCATCGCGGGTGGAGAGGTTGCTATTGCCTCTGCTGCGGCGCGATACACCATGGATGGTAAAGTTCTTTATATTTCATTGGATTCACTTCTATTTGGTTTGATTCGACTTCTACTTGATTTGATATGTAGATCAGTAACAATAGAGATATTCATATGTATTTATGTAATAATTTAAATTGTAGTTTAATAGTTGATTGAACATATATTTTTAAATTTTATATAGAACTAATTCATAATATATACTTATTACCCATGGTGTGGTCTATGCAAGATTTTATTTTAATTTACTATATTTTACATAAGATGGATTATGTTTAATAATAAGTAATTGTTTACTTTAGTAAATTGGTTCATATTGTGTTCATAATTAAAATGTTTTCCATACTTAAACAGTGATTTGTCTTTTACAGATTCTGAAATATCTGCAACATTAGGAGCGGCAAGCTTCCACGTCTGCTACTTCAAACAAGCCAGTGAACAGTTACAGGTGCTAAAGTTTATTTTAAAAGAGTTTCTATATTAAGAATAAATGTATGATAGTCAGTCAGTCACATAGAACATATGAAAATTAAGGTCCTTTCCTATGTTATGTAAAAATATCATGTTATTTATTTATGCATGTAAGTAATAAAAATTAAACAACAGGTTGTAGCAGAAATGGAGACCTCATTCAGAGGTATGGAATCAACAGGCACTATTGGTTACCAAGTTGCCATACCAAAGGCAGAACTTGTTTTTAGAGGTTTGTATTATTATTATAAACTAACTAGTCTTTCTAAAGTTACATCTTAAACAAATAATTTTACCACTAATCAATAGTTTAACATGCAATAACTTTGAACGCCACAGTTTTTTTTCGGACCTGAACAAATACATTCTACTCCAAATATTATTTTACCTTTGACAACCAAACTTATATTTAAATGAAAGTATTATGTATCAAGTTTATTTGTATACTCGTCTTCGAGTTATGCATTATGAAATTACATACTTGAATTAATAAATGTTGAGTATGAAATACGAGGAAAACTATTAAATTATATATGTGTTTTATTAATCTCAATAGTAATTACATGTGAAATCTATTGTAGGTATGGTCGACTCAAATTGGAATATAGGAGCCGTTTTGGAGAAAAAGCTGCAGCCTCTGCCATTCACTTTTGCCCTCTCGGGCATGAGCAACCAGGCCAAGCAGCAGTTCAAGTTTGGTTGCGGACTGATCATTGGCTAAAGTGTAGTGAATAGTGAGTGACGTGACCTTAGTCTGGTGGTGCACCGTTGTTCCTCAAGATTGACAAAGAGAAAGTCCTTGGAATTATTAGGATTTTAACAAAATATTAGGATTTGAGTTACAAATAGTAACATACTTAAATTACCAATGCTTTGATAAAAGTTATCATTTATAATATTTAGTAATTATAGTTATATTACAAAGAATATAATTAATTTTTGCAATATTCTTGAGAGTAACCAACGATACATCACTGTATAGTAAATATTGAATATTGATGTTAACTTTGGATTCAATATTGATATTCCTTTGAAATGTTGTTACACCTTTATTGCATTTGCAATACTATGTATTCCTATTGTTTCAAAATATGACATGAGTAACAATTGATACTAATTACTAAGAAAGTATGAATTTAAAAATACAGTAGAGCGTCATTTTATCGAGCTAGTCGGGGGACAAGGGTCTTCAGAAACTGCTTTTTCAAGATAAACAAACTATATTGGATATCAAGCCATATATTTTATCCACAGGCAAATGAATAGCATGTTTAATATTAAGTAACGGTCTATTTAAACTATCTTCAATGACAGACAGGAATTAAACCAGTAGTGCAGTTTTGTAAAAAAAACATACATAGTTGAAGAAATCCTATCCAATTATTAGCCTTTAGATCACATATTTTCTTTAATGACAGTTATTTCATTAATTAATACTGTTATCTTTCAACTTATGTTTTAAACTATCCTCAATTTAATTTTGAATGAATCTATTGCTGGTTAGATCGGTTTTTCCTCCGAGGGGAGGTAGGAACACGCGTTACAAGGGGAAGTAGATCAGTAAGCGGTCGTTCGATAATCGGCGCTCTACTTTATTGGCATCCTAAATTGAATTAAGTAGTAATGTATAATAAATGTCCGAGTCCTCTCTGAATCCTTAATATCACAATACCAAAAATGTTATTGTGCACGGTACCTTATGTATTATTTTTTACATACACGTTATTATGTTTTAATTGTACACCGCTACTGCTACACACCAGAATGGCATTTACGACAAACACTCTAGGGTTTCATACTAGAGATAGTTTTTATAATGTGCTCAGCTTTTAGTAAATAATTCTTCTCTATTTTTTCTATATAAACTCCAGATAATGTTTTGAGCACCTATGTATCAACATGTTTCTAATATATATGTATTATCAGCAACATGGTATTTATACATACATTCAGTATAACACTTTTTTCTAAATGTAGTTTTCTTATATGCAACCTTTTATATTTTTCTGTAATCTAGTGTCTTTGCTTTATAAACTGCATGAACTAAAGACAAGTTAATAATTTATAACATACCAAAAATGACCCTAGAGATGTCTGAATATGGAACATCAGTTGCTTGTATGAGTTTCGACTGTAAATAGATAATGGTGACTGTACATAGAGCCTCTTGTTGAACTGTTTATTTTTAATAGAGTTATGTTAATAAATCAAATGCTCTTTCATTTCTCCTATAACTCAAGATTAATGTTAAAAACAACAATTTTTATAATCTAAAATGCTAAATGTTATATATTAAATAATACTGACAATATCCGAAATAACTCTTCAAAGTATGTATATGTGGCATTCCACGCCAAATTGTTTGCATTCATTCATCATAAAATAATATGATTTTAGACATTTTATGACATGAATTAGTGAAACAAAAAATTTTAATAGTCAAAAAATACAAATTCTAACGTTGCATGCTCAAAAATATAATGGAAAGTTGATTTACAAAATTTCACGCCGTTATTTTTCACCAAAAATTCAAAAAAAAACCTCTTTTCCATTAAATGGATCCCATTGATTACCCATTAAGGGATTAAGCTTAAAAGTTGGGGGATAAATCAGTTTTTTTTCGAAAAAAAAAACCAAGAAAATCGATAGCTACGTGTTTTTGGAAAATCAACTTTTTAAAAGTCAAAATTTGAAAATCTTATAGAGATAAAGTTAATTTTTTTTTATTGTATATCCTAAAAGTGCGTCTAAAAACGAAAATTAAAAAGAAAACGTCCCGATTGGCCCATTTTCCTCAAAGTTACATACATTTGAAGAAAAAGCGTTTTTTTTTTTAATTAATATTTTGAAAACGAAAAATTAATATTTAGAAAACGGTTTGGCAAAAAAAAATGAAAAAAATTCATGGAGGTCTTTTTTAACGGGTACTAACTATAACAAAATTCAAAAAATCGGAGATGCAAAGGTAGAATTTTGTCCGATTTGGCGTGGAATGGCCCATGTATAAGTATCTAAAATGACTTTATGACTGTCATCATCAATATTTTATATTGAAACACCTTCAATATCAATTTTTGCAAGCAAATCACTTATCTGCAATTTAGGTTTGACGCAATCCTTTGAAGCATTCATTTATATTTTTGTTGACTAGATATCAAGTCATTATTGTGACTGAATCATTAAAAAGTTCGAAAGCATTTTAATTTGTGTTCCAAAGTGAGTATATAACACTATTTATATATTGTTGCTGACGTCAGAAATCAACCCTTGTTGCTACCCCTCCCCCCCTTTAAAAGTGATGTATAGATTATATTGTGTTACCATACCACAGATAAAAAAACTGCACATGTAGTTTAAAAATAACGTAAGTTTATTACACGTAATGAAATAAAAATATACTATAAAGTTTTATTCTGTTACATATATAACTGATTTCATCTGCGTCCATAGAAATTCTTATACAAATAATTCAATCCGGTGCCGTCGTTAGTTTAACAGCAGATACTAATAAAAGCTCTCATGAATATTTATTATTAAGTTAACACAGTATCGTAAATTGTTAAACGTCCAAATATTTTTAATTCCAAACAGTTCTTGGCGTCACAGGACCTTTTTTTTAAATTTAACAATGGAAAGAAAGTTACTTGTTGCATTTAAAATCGATTGCTTTAAATATCATCAGGCGATATTAAACTAACTCTGCAACCTCAAGCTGGGTGGACTAATGAAAGCTCAAACTACAAAATTCTTCCAATAAACAAACAACATGTCAACCTAACTTCCATATGACTAAGATTTTTTTATCTCCTTATACCAAAATATATTATTATGGCTTGAGTTATCATTTCAAAGATACATGTCTATTAATAATATATCTTTAGTATTCTATTTTTAACCTAGACTTAAATATAGACGATTGCAACACTTAAAGGATCACAAAATGTCTCAGAGATCTGTTATTTATTCATTATTGTAATGTTCTTTCTGAATTATAATGAGTTATTAAAATTTATTTTAAACCCTGACCGAAATTTAACCCTATATTGTATGATATATCGTCAACCGTGGATACCAAAAGAACATTACGATTGAGAGATGCGTTGGTACCTGTCATAAAGTAACTGTATTGGTCACCTGTCACCAAGATGGAATAGAGTTGACAATAAATTAAGAAATACACCAATATCAGAAATGTTTGTAGAACCTCGCCGTTCTAGTTAAAGAGTAAAGATATCTGATAATTAAAAAAGGTTGTGCTACAACACAATATTTCTGCGCTACGGTATTAAACTAAGTACTGAATATTTAGAAAATTCAACCTCGAATAGACAAATTGACGAATACCCTTTAATTAGTTGATCACAGATTAAACAACAAAATCGTAGCGTAAATTATTGAGTGTTGCCGTTATAAATGAACTACGACATGGTGTCGCGGGAGATGATAAACACAGACATGACACGTTATTTAATAATTAAGACTAATAAAAAATAATAATAACTATGAGATACAGTGATGACTGTAGTCCGTCGACCGGCTCTCGATTTAAGTTGGATTTATGCTATGGGGACAGATTAAAATATTTACAAAATGTTACCCTAGCTCACTCGCGCCTCTTGTGTTGCCAGTTTTTATTTGTTTCACCCATATGTTATATTTAATATACATTATGAGTTAATATATTGAGTTAATATAAGAAACCGCACAGACAAATATATTGATGTAGCCTCGATGTTCTCAAACAAGTCAACAGTTCACATTACATAGAAACTACATATCGATCAAAATTGGTTTCTCCTTAACCGATCGTTCGAAGGATTTTTACCAGCATTATCAAATGGTTATATAATTAAGAAAATAAGGCGTTTTAATATATACATTTTTTGTCGTCTACAAAATTCCTCTCAAACATAGATAAGCTTAAAGGAGAATGAGGTATTATTATTTTAACGTCCAGACAGTAGACTTCGGTCGGCTGACGAACGCCACAGATAATTACAGACAATTACCATAAACATTACCATCATACCGAAATTTAAAATACGAATATTCAAGAAACTCATTAATTTAAACACTCGCATGGCCGCTGCATTGAGCAGTTTTGTATAATAGTTGGCATATTGTGGTCCGTTATCAGTACACAGTGGACAGTACACAGTACACCTACTGGCTTCACGACCGTCCCACTGACACGATGGACCAGTAAGACGATGTACTCGAGAGAATGTTTAATTATAATACTACCTCATGTTAAATATATTCTTGACTTATACCTGCCGGTAAAACTAAAATAGAAAGGAATCTAAGAAATGTAATTTTGAAACTAGTGAAGTTTTCAATTGGACATCTGTAATGATATATAATGTCTTTCGGAGGTAGTAAAATAATAGTATCGTGGACGCCTCAAAATGGGCCGAGATGTCTTTTCGTAACAAATACACGAAGTATACAATAACATTAAGGTGAAAACAAATATTTTTTTATATATCTTTAAGAAATCCTGAAATCCTGTTATTCTCGTATCACCAAAAAAAATACACAATATAAAACCATTTAACAAAAGTCAACATTGAACAGGACACCCGAGTACCCACAAGAAGACATCCCGAGCTGCTCACAGTCCTCCTCATGAGCTGACGGGAGGTTATAATTCCATGTCATGGGCCTCGTCGTCGCTGAACTCCGACATGGACGACTCCGAGTCGCTGGGGGTCTTGGACGCCCCCAGGCCCGTGATGGCGTCCTTCTCCAGCAGAGCCTCCTCCGTGGCGAAACGACGGACGTAGTCTGCGAAGAGATGATATTTTAATAAACAGCGATAGCCAAAAAAATATATAATACACCAATTTGCCTGCGGCTGTCGGACCGAGAACTACTATTAATATGTATGTCGACCGTACGTTATTTTATATTTTAATATCTTAATTATTGACATTTTTTTTCCAACTCGGCGCTATTTAATTTGATGCGATTCACAAATATCCTACATTTTAATCTAGATAACGTAACTTGTAACTTTTCAGGTTAGTTTCAGTATTTTCAGAGCTAACTTACTACAAACAAATTTGTCCTCTATATATATTTATGGCAATGACAACTAGGAATACAATAGGAATAGGAATTTTTGTGGTGGTAGACCATTACATCGGGTCGCCGGCAAAGTTACCACCCATCGGGCAAAGTCGTGCCGCAAAGCGACATAGTCGTGTTCCGGCACGTTGCTCGATGAAGCCGTTATGGGAAATGGGTTTGAACAGCTGCGGTACGTTGGCGAACCGGTTGACGTCGAGTTGGTGTTTGTTTTGTCAGGTGTCTAGTCGAGGAGGGTAGCGGGATCCGAAGCGACGGCTTTCCGCTGGCCGCCCGCAGATAGTTGGGGGCCCAATTAGTGGGTTAGCCACCCACGAAAGGCTGCCCCGCCAGCTGCGAAAAATCCCAGGGTGGCTCCATCGTGCTGGTTGGCGACCAGACGAGGAGGCCCGATGGCGATCCCTGGGGGGGTTCGGGCGTCCCCGCAGTCTCCAGGCTAGCCTCCCAGCGACAAGACATCACCAATTTCGAAGTCGGGTTTGATACGTACCGCCTCGTTCAACTGCCATTTCCCATCCCTATTCACTTTTATTTATTTTTTATTATGAAAAAGGTTAAAAAAAGGAACAAGTTGACACAGCGGTTGCACTCCTCCTCATACAAAGTGCACCTCACTAATATAAGGGGTTTGCACTCAAATCTTTTAGCTGTCCACCACCACCTGGAGACAGAGCAGCCGCACTTGCTCTTTTTGACGGAGACGCAGATACAATGTCCTTTGAGCGCTACATACTTGGATTATCCCGGTTACTCGTTGGAGCACAACTTTCGCTCACGGGCCGGAGTCAGTATGTACGCGCGGAACGACCTCTGTATTCAGCGTCTCCGTCACCTTGAAGACCCCACTTTTTCTTCCCTATGGGTTTTAGTGGACACAGGAAACGAAAAAATCCTGTATTCCTGTGTCTACCGTTCGCACAGCGGTGACCAGGAGACAACTCGTTTATTTGAGTATCTCAGTGAGGCTGCAGATATGGCTCTGTATCAGTACCCTTCGGCGCAGCTCGTCTTTCTGGGGGACTTTAATGCCTGTCATCAGGACTGGCTGTTCCCGTACCAGAAGACCGACCATGCTGGAAGAGAAGCGCGGAAATTTGCGTTGTCCTTGGACCTCTTTCAGCTGGTGAAGCAAGCGACAAGGGTACCAGATGTGGTAGGTCATACAGCCAATTGCCTGGACCTTCTGCTGACAACTGATCCGGACAGGTATCGTGTAGAGGTTACCTTTCCCTTGGGAACCTCCGATCACTGTCTGGTGAAATCTGTGTTTACATATTCCCCACCAGCTTTCGAACCTCATGGTGTTAGGCGAGTATGGAAATACAAGTCAGCAGATTGGGATGAGATGCGACACTTTTTTGCGTCTTATCCTTGGCGGCAGGTCTGCTTCTCTTCTTTGGATCCGTCGAGTTGCGCGGATGCTATAACCGATGTGGTGCATCAGGCAATGGAGTATTTTATTCCTTTTGCTGACGTACCCATCGGTGGCAAAGCTCGCCCATGGTTTAATGCCGAATGTGGTCATGCTCAAGACCGAAAACATTCGGCATATCTCATTTGGGCTGATGCTCGAACCCGCAAAACTCCGGATGTAAGTTTGAAGAAGAGAGCCTTTAACCAAGCTGCCAAGTCCTACAAAAAGGCATTGCGGAAGGCTCGTCTCGATCGAATCGCTAAGAATGGCGAAAAGCTCTCTGCCAGACCAACTGGCAGTCGAGCTTTCTGGTCTCTTGCGAAAGCGATCGAGTCGAATTTCTGCCAATCCTCACTGCCTGCTCTGCTGAAGCCGGATGGATCCCTGGCCCACACAGCAACAGAGAAAGCGAATGTACTTGCTTCTCTGTTTGCTGATAATTCGCATCTAGACACTGGCAATGCTTCTCCAGCACATCTTCCTCACTGCGGTATTTCGATGCCTGAAATCCGCATCACTAACAAAGAGGTATGGAGAACATTGTGTCGTTTAGATGTGAATAAAGCCAGTGGTCCTGATGGTATACCAGCCATTCTGCTCAAGACATGCGCAGCTGAGTTGTCTCCTGTACTGACACGTCTGTATCGCCTCTCTTTCATGACTGGAATAGTGCCGAAATCCTGGAAGCTTGCTAATGTGCAACCCGTGCCCAAAAAAGGCAGCCGTGCCGACCCTGTCAATTACAGACCGATTTCAATTACCTCCATACTCTGCAAGATTATGGAGCGTGTATTGAACTCGCGCCTACTAGCATACCTAGAAGGTAACGATCTCCTCAGTGACCGACAGTACGGGTTTCGCCGTAATAGGTCTACTGGGGACCTCCTAGTGTATGCTACTCACATTTTAGGCGAGGCCATCGAGAAGAACGGAGAAGCGGTCGCCGTCTCTCTGGACGTCTCGAGGGCATTTGACAGGGTCTGGCATGCGAGCCTTATATGCAAGCTTTCAGCGTACGGTATATCTCCTGGTCTGATCGGCTGGGTAACGGACTTTCTGAGCCACAGATCTCTCCGAGTAGTTGTCGACGGGTGTTCCTCGGAACCCTTGACAATAAATGCCGGAGTGCCTCAGGGGTCCGTTCTTTCTGCAACTCTGTTTCTGCTGCACATTAATGATCTGTTGAAGCCCGGTATCTATGGGTATGCAGACGACAGCACAGTTGTAGAAAGATATCTGCCGAGTACTCGGGCTAGTCGAGATCAAGTACAGTCTGAAAGAGAAGCCATGGTGCAACGTTTGAATGACAAACTTCAGGCAGTCTCCGCATGGAGCAATGCCAATCTTGTCAAGTTCAACGCCACCAAAACGCAGACGTGTCTATTCACCGCCAAAAGGAGCCCTTTCACCTTGGCTCCTACTTTCCAGAATGTATCCTTGGAATACAGTGACCGGCTTCAGTTGTTAGGCTTAGAGATTTCCTCGAACCTCAACTTTGGTCGGTTCATTGAGTCCAGAGCAAGAGCAGCAGCAGCAAAGCTTGCCGTTCTTGCGAAGGTTCGGCAGTACTTTACACCGGGACAGCTTCTTGTTTTATACAAAGCACAGATCCGGTCGTGTGTAGAGTACTGTGGACACATATTTGCTGGTGCCGCAAAGTCTCATCTTGCGGTTCTGGACTCAATTGAGAGGCGAGCAAAGAGGCTTATAGGCGATCCCGAATTGGTCGAAGCCGACCTCCAAAGCCTTGAACACAGGCGTAAAATTGCTAGCCTCTCAGTATTCTATAGGATACATTTTGGTGAGTGTGCGCAGGAATTACACGACCTAATTCCCCCGTCCCCCTTCCATCACCGGACGTTCCGACGCACGGCAGGTATCCATCCTTTTGTTGTGGACATTCCACCTGTCCGAACGAAGCGCTTTGCTTCCTCATTTTTAGTGCGTACAGCGAAGGACTGGAACAATTTGCCTGCGTCGGTATTTCCGGCCAAATATAATGTGGGTGTCTTCAAGAGAAGAGTGAATAGGTTGCTAGGGCAATGCGACTTACCATCTAAGACTACATTCCACTTACCATCAGGTGGAATGTAGTCAAGCATTGCCCTAGATCTTATAAAAAAAAATATGTTTAAATATTTTTAAATTATACATAATAATCATATATATTCTTTTACTGAAATTATCCTCTTATCTCTTGATTTTAACGACATATTACGCTTCTGGTAGGATCCGGACAAATGATAATAATTTGAAGCCGGGACCGAACGGGACCTCCAGATATTAAACATCAATGACATCATCATCATCATCATCAACCTGAGACTTTCTTCTTGTACTCTTCCGGTTTGTGCAGGTACATGGCGGCCGCGTCACCGTTGAGGGGGTCGATGGGGTTGGGATACGTCAGCAGCTGGGGGAGGAACGACTCGAAGATGTTGGATAGATCTGGAAAAGTAATTAACATCGGAGATAATTCATTCTATACAACTTTGAACCTACTACCACAGGTATGGCGTACTATTGCTATAAAATCTGAGCCATCTTGTATTTAAACATAATTTATTTATTTTAGATAAAATTATTTTCAACACAAGCAACTATGATTGGCGTAATGTCAAGCAATGCATACCGTACAAGGCCGTCCAGGCCTGGTTGATGACGTCCAGACACACCGTACCGGAGACCTCGTCGATGTTGGGATGGTACACCTTGTTCATGAAGCCGATGGAAGGAGACTTGAAGGGGTAGTGGTCGGGGAGGTGCACTCTCACCCTCCACACGCCGCCTTCATACGGAGCTGGAATTTTTTAGACAGAGTCTTAGATGTCTTATCCGTCATCATTTAGGCAATAATATTATTTTTTTAGCTACAAGTAATACTCCTTAACCTTTTCTCACCTTTATAATTATGATTAATCAGTTTACAGTTCATTGAGTGTCAACAAAAGTTTTAACAGTATGAATCAAGTTAGTCTAAAATATTGTATTTCTTAAAAAAATTACATTACTATATGTATTTTGTGGTTTACATTCAAAGTTAATAAATTAAAAAGAGAGTTGATATCAACTGTTACTTACTGCCAGGGGGTCCAAAAAATTTTACGCAGAACTCATTCAAACCTCCCAGTATGGTGACCTCATGCTTACTCTCAATACTGGATGTATAATATTAAGACATATATCAGTAATGGAATATTTAGCTAATGTTAAAATATTAGAAATACTACAAACCTATTCTACCTTAACTTGCAAACTTAGATGTCAAAGAGAAATAATATTTAAAACATGCTCATTAATTAAAAGAATAAATGATAATTATTAGTCAAACACATTACCATATTTTTTAGAAGGATAGTTAGTAAAAAAGTAGGTAGTGATAACAAAACTGATAAGGTACCTATTAACATAAAGGTAGTTAATATTCATTAAAATGGTAATATATATTTTGATGATGTTGTTTAGTTAAGAGTTACACTATATACTATAATATGATCACATATTTAAAAACACTTTAGGTATTCAATAGGTTAGTTTCATTTATTTAATAATATCAGAAGTAAAATAGAAAACCATTAATATAGTATTCATACTATACTAAATAGATTTTAAGATCTAAATCTTGTTTATATCTTATAAAAAACATTGTAAAAATACAAATCTGTTTATTTGGCAATTTTATTGATTGAAATTTTGCTTAGATACTTGAAGAAACTCTCTTTGAAAAACAATTGAAAAGGAAAGTTTCTCTTTTAGAATAACTCTACTGACATCATATGACAATATATATTTCATATGTAATGAGATCTTTTGATAAAAAGGATATTTCTTTTAGATTGATTATAATACAGACAGCAATAAACTTTTTTTAAAAAATAGATTGTTTAAATTTAAAAGCACAAAGACAATTTTTTCCACCAAGCAGTGAAAATCTTTTATAAACAATATTTTTTATTAAAATATTATACCTACATGTAACATAAAATTATTTCAAACATGCAAGTAAGAGATGAACCTAGATTTAATTAAATTTTTTATTGTTTAAAGTAAACTGTAAAGAACTAATTATTATTATTGGTGCAGTTGATTTATTTAGATTAACTATTGTAAGTGATTTTCACTATTTTTGTTTATAAGTATGTTAATTGGATTCAGATGCTTTACTATTTATGTCTTCTGAGCAATGTTTGGCAAAATACCAAAAGGACCATGTACTGCCATTAGTTTCCAGAATATATACATACTTTTATTATTTTTTTTACTTATCATTATAATTGTACGAGATCATAACCTTCCTCAATACAACGGAACAATAGCATACAATACATACGTAATAAAAAATATATAATTATTGTTTATGTCATTATAAAACAAGCGCATATTTGTAGCGAAGAAAAATACGCAATTAAGACCGTGGCCTACATACAGATTACGAAATACTACAATCTAAATACAAGGAAGAACGTTCGCAACGTATCGTACTACATTATCTGTTATATATAGATACGTATAGCCACGGACCAACACAAAGACGCATCTAAGATAAGCCTTTTTAAACAGAATTATAAGTCAAAATTAGAAGTAAAATGAACTTGTAGCATATAATTACGTCTTTAACATTGAAGAAGATTAAACTTTGAATATATAAATTAAATTTATTGATTTTGTATTGAATCGTGACAATCAGCTGATGGCCCTTCTACCTACATATTTACATGGAGGCCCAACTCAGTAAGGGCTGTGTGGAAGATAACAAAGGATACAGTTTTATGACGTCTGTGTCCATGCGACGTTTCCCAGCGCTCGGTGACGACATCTTCGTGATCTATTACAAATAAATCACTGTATCGAACACGAACACTAGCACAAACCCACACTCGACGCAGCGAGATTAATTTTTTCGTCCACCAGCAGCAGTCAGAAAAATAACATTGTAGAAAAACAATGGACACTAACCATAGACTAGAATTTCTTGTTTCGAAGAGCTGTGATGTGTAATGAAATGTTGTCGCTAAATAAAGTAACATATTATTATGTATTTTTTACTCAGAGAAATATATTTTTTAAATTCAGCTTTTAAGGTATATACATAAGATTTAAAAGAATGTGTTCAATAAAGTTAAGCAATACTATCTAGTGTTAAAATATACTTATTATAATAATATTCATTCCTTTATAAACCATTTTGATAATACATAAGATTATGTGATTAATTCTATTATGTCGTATTGTTAAGTATATATAATATAAAATAGATAATAAATTAAGTATTTCGAAATATTTTATTATTTACAGTTTTTTTTTCAAGAATTGCCGATGATATCACATATATTATACCTGTATAATATGACAATTACAATTTTTGGTATTATTTAAGTGGAAATTACAAATTCATACTTTGATGCTTTATAATACTATTCTTTATTATAAGCCCAGATCAACATTTACAAAAAACACAGAAAGAAAACAAAAAAAAAGGTACAAATTTGGCGGCCTTATCGCTAACGAGCTATTTCTACCAGCTATAATGTTTTCAAGAGCTCTATGATATATATTTTTCTTTATTTAATTTTAAATATTTTATTAATATGTCAAGTACACTTATTAAACTGAACGCACTCCTTAACTTTCCTTTATTTTATTAGTTTTAATCTGTTTTATTAGTCTGTGCCTCAAACAAAAGACAAACGAAGAGTGAAGACTGAAGACCCTTTTGCGTCATTGCGTCAAAATAAAAAAAACTGACAGCTTGTCTACGCCCTATCGTCCAAAACTTCGCGTGTGTGACCCGTGGAACATTATTTATAATTTGGTCTAAATATAGAATTATATTATTAATCGCGTCGTAAACTTAGTTAGGAAGGTGCGCGAATATACTGTGATCCTGCATGTGCACAAATAATGCGAAAACATGTGTTTTGATGTGAATATAACTTTGTGATTTACTGACACTACCAAAGATAGTTGTCAACAAATTTTAATTGTTTCATAAAAGCAGGCGCTGTAGTTTCTTTGATTGTGCTAAGAATTTGCGAGGACGTTTTTGGGTAACGTGAAATGTTTGCTTGCATTTGAGAATCAGTGATAGGGACGGGGTGTTGAACTGAAATCCACTTCCGGTGATGTGATGTAGTGTGGGTGCATTTGTTATTAGTCGCGATATATTACAGGATGGCGAACCCTACGGTCTCCTTTGACCAAAATGATATGTCCAGGTAACCATAGCACGGCGTTTGCTGCTGCCCTCAGTTCTTAAAGATTAAACTTGCCCAAGCAACTGTTCCTGTTAGTTTATTAATTAATTAACAATCGCTACAAATATTTAATCTGAAATTGGTTTCAATAACTTTATCTCTGCTATGACTTCAACATACTATTCATGATACAACCACATAAAACTTCACCTAGTTACTGTCTGCATATAGTTTAATGGGTGTTTTATAGCTGTCCCAGTTTGCTGAATTTATTAAAAAGAAGAAACATAAAGTATAAATGTTTAGACATCTTTAATATTATTTTGGCTTTCATAACTTTCTTAACTATCGTGTCATTTTAAAGAAATACATTTGTATTTATATTTATTTTTATATACATTTGTATTTATTGGTACAGAGGTGACATCTATAAATAAGTTATAGATGTCACTTCTATTAATAAGTAAAAATAAGTTTCTTTCAAAAATCTTTATAAATGTTTAATAAATTATACAGTATAGATTAGAACTGAAAAGGTGAAACAATTGAAATTAATGCTTGAAGCCGTCTGTAACCATTCTTAACTAGGTTACACTTTTTTTAATGTTGAATAAATCTAGAATGAAAAATTCATAAAAATGTGTAGCAACATTTCCTCAAAGGCTGTAGGCAGGTATTATCTTGACCATGTTGATAAATTTTTGATGCTCATATCATATCATTTTATATTTATTTACAATTACTTATTACTTATAATACAACTAGCTGTTGCCCGTGACTTTGTCCATATAGACTAAAAAATATTATTTTGATTATTTTTGATGTATCTACCAATACCTCATATGAGGGATTTTCACAAATACCTGTGTATTTTTTTTTATTTTGCGATCAGCTTTACAAAAGGATTATATCATCTGCGATTCTAAGGTTTATTAATTTCTCCCCTGTTTTTAATATTTTTAGTACCCCCGTCTTTATTTTTTAAATTTACGATCCACTCTTTCATTTCAATGAGGATTATTTTAGTTTTCTTCACTCCCCCTGTTCTCATAATATGTTCTTCTAATAGTGTAATTCTGTGCTTATTAATGTCTCTTCTCATTTCGTTTCTTATCTTCTTGCTTATTTCTGTTTAAGTTTTTTTATTTCTTTTGTTTTAATTTTAAAATTAATTAATTTGGTTCTCTCTTCTAAAAGGCTGATTGTTTCTCTTGATAGTTTATTATTTTTGATTTTCTTATTTGTATTCGTTGTCATGATTGTGGCAGTTATTTTAGTTTGAAGATCATCATCATACTTTTCCTGGATCATCAATCATACTTTTCCTGGATATCTAGATGGTCCTATTCCTCTTCAAAGTATGTTAAAATGGATCTTAGTTTTGAGTCAACAGTGATGCAAACTGTTGTTTAAATCCAATTTGAAATAATATTTATGTGTGTGTAAGAAATTTAAAGTATATTATAAAACTAAATATACTGAAAAGGATATATGTTGAACAAATACTACGTCAATGTAATAATAATTATTTGAAATTCCCTCCTGAATGTTGTCCTAAATATTTGAACACAATCCTCTGGTTTATTTAAAAAAATAAAACAAAATTATATCGTCTATGATAATGACTCAATTTTGTGTTGAATGAATCGTTGACAGTGTGAAGTTCGATCATATCGAGTCAGAACCGAGACATCATTTTGGGGGTAGTTTCATTTTTGCCATAGTTACTGAATCACGCGTCGGGGCCGTTATGCGTAACAGTCCCCTGGTAAGTAGTTTGAGTGGTAATTTTTTCTAATTAGAATATGGTTTTGATATGTCGATTACGAAAATAAACGTACAGTTACTTATTTAGCTGTGAAATAAACTAGGATTCGTAAATAATGAGTACAGTCCTGTTTAGTGCCAGAAAACACAGTCCCCTGGTGACAATACCCTGTTTCGACGCAACACAGGGGAGTTTTATAGTTTCCAGTGGATTGTTTTTTATATAAATTTAAATAAAATTAGCTACTAAATGGATTATATGCAGTTATTATCCGTAAGTACAGTCATTACAAATATAGGTTAGAATCGGCTTACCATGCCAGTTACCACCCAAAAAAATATATATAAAATGACGGGAGAATAAATATTAGAAAAAAAAGAGAAAAACAGCAAAATGTTGATACAAATGTTATAAGAATGATCCTCAAAAGAGGGAGGAGGTCGATGAAAAAAAAGCACCGAAAAAAAAACAGCAGAGTAATCTTCCGGCCTTTTATAGACTTGAAAATCGCTTGTTATTAGCTTTCATTCTATACATTTAAAACCCTATTCTATCGGAGTATCTGGATTTCATTCTTCAAATGTTTCATTTTCTAGCTTTATAGGCGCCAGTGAAAAAATGTTGACAGCTTATTATTTCACTATATAATTACACTGAATTTGTTATTTAAATTTGTTGTTTTTATTTAAATTATCTTGAATTTATAGTTTAACTGTAATATTAACACAATTTTTACTTTGATAACCAACTTTTGCACTGTTTTTCAAATAAAAGTATGGATCGAACAATTACACGATGTTTTCGCTTTGACAGCCGATGACAAAAACAGCTTTATATGTATAAAGTATCTTATAATCCATGGTTACATGTGAGCTTCTACCTAATAGCCAATATAGGTTTCTAAGACGTATATTTGACTCGTGTTTGCATTAAAATCCCCTCCACATATAAATCTGCGACCAAGCGTCTTAAAATATTTTGTAAATGCTTCCTCTTTTAAGGTGTGCTTGGGTGGCAGTATGCAGCTGATAAAGTCATAGAGCCTTGTTTATCTTGTACCATTATTGTGGTTGCTTGTATTGGCTGTGTTTTGTATTCGGGGAGAATCACATGTTTAATATGTGTTTTTTATTATTACGGCAGTGCCTGTATTAGCTGTTCCATCTGGATGGGATGTTGAGTGTATGCTGTAATTTTGAAATGTTGGGTTGTGATTTGGAATTAGATGTGCCTCAGATACCAGAAGTACGTCAATATTTTCATGTTCCAATACAGTTTGGATGTTATATTTGTGTTTGATCAACCCATTGGTGTACCAAGTTGCTACTCTCAGGGTTGTTATTTCAATGTACGAGTCTATTGATAACCGTATTGAGGAGGTTCATCATGGTAGACATTTGTTCTAGGAGTTTATCTAGCTTTGAAGCTTGTTGTTTAAGGAGTAATTCTAAATTGTGGTTAGGTGATATAGGTTGTGCTTTTAGTGCATCTGCATAAGATTTTTCTTGTATGTTGTATTCATTTATGAATCTCAATTTATCAGGCATGCTTTTTGGTATGCTTGCTGGTGTAATTCTGCAGTGGCGCCTGATTGTCTTCAAATATTTGCATTATTTTTATATATGCGATCCTCCACTGTCTTTTGCCTGCTTGTTTTTCGAAATAGTATTTCTTTGTATACCTCACAGCCCTTATAATTAGCAGGATGTGCACGTTCACATAACGCACAGGTTGCTGGGGTGTTTCGATCTTTTTAGGGCAGTCTGAGGTTTTGTGACTTTGTGCGCACTTTACGCATCGAAATGGTCTCATACAATAATTTTTAGAATGCCCGTATTGTTGGCACCTTTGGCATTGGGGTATGTATGGTGTTTCTTTTCTTGGACTCTTCTATTATTACAATTTGGTTGTCAATGGTTTTTATTGATTTAGCAGCATTGTTGTTTTGGGCCGACTATGAGATTAACAAAGAATGTTGAAGTTGGTATTTTCTCTGGGCCATAATTCACATTGATAATTTTTCCTTTGACTTTATTACCAGTTTTTTTCAATTACTTTTATAATAGCACTGTGCGGTGTGGCATGATGGAGCTTCTTTATTACAAGGCCATAGCAACGTTGGTCTTACCTGTTAAACGTGTTGCCTATGAGCCCATTTTCCCGGACTAGTTACTCGCATCAACGTAGTCTTCAGTAACTAATTTCACACTCTCTGGCCCCGAAACCAGAGAGCGCCGGGCATTGGCCGGATCGCATGACATAACACAGTTAAAAGTGGTTTAGGAGATATTTCAGCAGCACTTTCCTAGGGCACTACCGTCGCGTTTTTTTAGGTGCTATTTAGGCCTCTAGGTTTCCATTACCCTCTTCTAGTTTGACTTTTTTTTTTTTTTTTTTTTTTATACAAAACTAGGTTAATGCTTGACTACATTCCACCTGATGGAAAGTGAAATGTAGTCTTAGGTGGTAAAGCGCATTAACCTAGCAGCCTATTCACTCTCCTCTTGAAGACACCCACATTATATTTTGCCGGAAATACCGACGCAGGCAGATTGTTCCAGTCCTTCGCTGTACGCACTAAAAAAGATGAAGCATAGCGCTTCGTTCGGACAGGTGGAGTGTCCACAACGTAGGGATGGATACCCGCCGTGCGTCGGGACGTCCGGCAAAGGAACGGGGATGGGGAAATTAGGTCGTGCAATTCCTGCGCACACTCACCAAAATGTATCCTATAGAATACTGAGAGGCTAGCAATTCTACGCCTGTGTTCAAGGCTGTGGAGTTTGGCGTCAACCAATTTAGGGTCGCCAATAAGCCTCTTTGCTCGCCTCTCAATTGAGTCCAGAACCGCAAGATGAGTCTTTGCGGCACCAGCAAATATATGGCCACAGTACTCTACACACGACCGGATCTGTGCTTTGTATAATACAAGAAGCTGTCCCGGTGTAAAGTACTGTCGCACCTTCGCAAGTACGGCAAGCTTCCCCGCAGCTGCTCTTGCTCTGGACTCAATATACCGACCAAAGTTGAGGTTCGAGGAGATCTCTAAGCCTAACAACTGAAGCCAGTCACTGTATTCCAAGGATACATTCTGGAAAGTAGGAGCCAAGGTGAAGGGGCTCCTTTTGGCGGTGAACAAACACGTCTGCGTTTTGGTGGCGTTGAATTTGACAAGATTGGCATTGCCCCATGCGGAGACTGCCTGAAGTTTGTCATTCAAACGTTGCACCATGGCTTCTCTTTCAGACTGTACTTCATCTCTACTAGCCCGAGAACTTGGCAGATATCTTTCTACAACTGTGCTGTCGTCTGCATACCCATAGATACCGGGCTTCAGCAGATCGTTAATGTGCAGCAGAAAAAGAGTTGCAGAAAGAACGGACCCCTGAGGTACTCCGGCATTTATTGTCAAGGGTTCCGAAGAACACCCGTCGACAACAACACGGAGAGATCTCTGGCTCAAAAAGTCCGTTATCCAGCCAATCAGACCAGGAGATATACCGTACGCTGAAAGCTTGCTTAAAAGGCTCACATGCCAGACCCTGTCAAAAGCCTTCGAGACGTCCAGAGAGACGGCGACCGCTTCTCCGTTCCTCTCGATGGCTTCGCCTAAAATGTGTGTTGCGTACGCTAGAAAGTCCCCAGTGGACCTATTTCGGCGAAATCCGTACTGTCGGTCACTGAGGAGATCGTTACCTTCTACGTACGCTAGAAGCCGCGAGTTCAATACACGCTCCATAATCTTGCAGAGTATGGAGGTGATTGAAATGGGCCTATAATTGGCAGGATCGGCACGGCTGCCTTTTTTGGGCACGGGTTGCACGTTGGCAAGCTTCCAGGATTCCGGCACTTTTCCAATCTTGAAAGAGAGGCGATACAGACGTGTCAATACAGGAGACAACTCACCTGCGCATGTCTTGAGCAGAATGGCTGGTATACCATCAGGACCACTGGCTTTATTCACATCTAAACGACACAATGTTCTCCATACCTCTTTGTTCGTGATGCGGATTTCAGGCATCATAATACCGCAGTGAGGAAGATGTTCTGGAGAAGCATTGCCAGTGTCTAGATGCGAATTCTCAGCAAATAGAGAAGCAAATACATTCGCTTTCTCTGTTGCTGTGTGGGCCAGGGATCCATCAGGCTTCAGCAGAGCAGGCAGTGAGGGTTGGCAGAAGTTCGACTCGATCGCTTTGGCAAGAGACCAGAAAGCTCGACTGCCAGTTGGTCTGACAGAGAGCTTTTCGCCATTCTTAACGATCCGATCAAGACGAGCCTTCCGCAATGCCTTTTTATAGGACTTGGCAGCTTGGTTAAAGGCTCTCTTCTTTGTACTTACATCCGTAGTTTTGCGGCTTCGAGCATCAGCCCAAATGAGGTATGCCGAATGTTTACGGTCATGTGCATGACGACATTCGGCATTAAACCATGGGCGAGCTTTGCCACCGATGGGTACGTCAGCAAAAGGAATAAAATACTCCATTGCCTGATGCACCACATCGGTTATAGCATCCGCGCAACTCGACGGATCCAAAGAAGAGAAGCAGACCTGCCGCCAAGGATAAGACGCAAAAAAGTGCCGCATCTCATCCCAATCTGCTGACTTGTATTTCCATACTCGCCTAACACCATGTGGTTCGAAAGCTGGTGGGGAATATGTAAATACAGATTTCACCAGACAGTGATCGGAAGTTCCCAAGGGGGACGTGACCTCTACACGATACCTGTCCGGATCAGTTGTCAGCAGAAGGTCCAGGCAATTGGCTGTATGGCCTACCACATCTGGTACCCTTGTCGCTTGCCTCACCAGCTGAAAGAGGTCCAAGGACAACGCAAAGTTCCGCGCTTCTCTTCCAGCATGGTCGGTCTTCTGGTACGGGAACAGCCAGTCCTGATGACAGGCATTAAAGTCCCCCAGAAAGACGAGCTGCGCCGAAGGGTACTGATACAGAGCCATATCTGCAGCCTCACTGAGATACTCAAATAAACGAGTTGTCTCCTGGTCACCGCTGTGCGAACGGTAGACACAGGAATACAGGATTTTTTCGTTTCCTGTGTCCACTAAAACCCATAGGGAAGAAAAAGTGGGGTCTTCAAGGTGACGGAGACGCTGAACACAGAGGTCGTTCCGCGCGTACACACTGACTCCGGCCCGTGAGCGAAAGTTGTGCTCTAACGAGTAACCGGGATAATCCAAGTATGCAGCGCTCAAAGGACATTGTATCTGCGTCTCCGTCAAAAAGAGCAAGTGCGGCTGCTCTGTCTCCAGGTGGTGGTGGACAGCTAACAGATTTGAGTGCAAACCCCTGATATTAGTAAGGTGCACTTTATATGAGGAGGAGTGCAACCGCTGTGTAACCTTGTTCCTTTTTCTTAACTTTTTCATAAAAAAATAAATAAATATAAAAGTGAATAGGGATGGGAAATGGCAGTTGAACGAGACGGTACGTATCGAACCCGACGTCGAAATTGGTGATGTCTTGCCACTGGGAGGCTAGTCTGGAGACTGCGGGGACGCCCGAACCCCCCCAGGGATCGCCATCGGGCCTCCTCGTCTGGTCGCCAACCAGCACGATGGAGCCACCCTGGGATTTTTCACAGCTGGCGGGGCAGCCTTTCGTGGTGGGCTATCCCACTAATTGGGCCCCCAACTATCTGCGGGCGGCCAGCGGAAAGCCGTCGCTTCGGATCCCGCTACCCTCCTCGACTAGACACCCGACAAAACAAACACCAACCCGACGTCAGACCGGTTCGCCAACGCACCGCAACTGTTCAGACCCATTTCCCATAAACGGCTTCATCGAGCAACGTGCCGGAACACGACTAGGTCGTTTTGCGGCACGACTCTGCCCGATGGGTGGTAACTTTGCCGGCGACCGGATGTTATGGTCTACCACCAAGAACTGACTGGTTATACCGCCATTGACTCGGTCGCCAGAGCCTCGTCTGTTGTCTAGCAAGGAGCACCAAGGCAAGTAGACTTGCCACCGTCGACTTTTTTCTGACGTGTGCAGGTGAGGTTGACATTTAGGTCGAAATAGGTGTTATCTAAGTTTTCCCCTTACAACCCTAAAATGTTAAATTTAGTGAACCAAAAAATTTAAAACCGGATCTTTCTTGGCAATTTCGTAATCGCGCTGCAACCTGTGTTATGTCACAGACAAAACCACGTGCAAAAGTTAGTTTTTCCATAGACTATTGCTATTCTGGTACATAAGCTATAATATTGCCAAATTTCATCAAATCTGTTTAGTAGTGATTGAATAACTAACATCCATCCATCCAAACATTGGCACGTATATTATTATTAAGATTATAATTATAATATACGTATATTATTATTACAATTATAATATATATATATATTATTTTTTTTTATTATATCATCCTTTAAAATTATTTTTTGTCATATACTATGTTATTGTCATATTAACAAAATATTTTTTTAAAACTTACTTCAAAATAACAGACTTGTGTGTAGGTTCTTATTTAAGAATAAGAATTATGCTATTACAAGATCCTAGTGCTATTTTACAAAAAACTGTCAACAACAAGGATCACAGTACCTTACCAATACTGAATGTTAACACGTGACCTGCTATTGAATAATATTCATTATGTGGTTCCTCAAATAGAGTATTTTCATAAAGAAAAGACAAAAATAAAAACGTAGAGTAGGGTGGTAAAATCGAAACAACTACTGAAGCTACTACTGGAGGTCACAGAAAAATGTTGTTTACGGATGAAATTTTTTTTACAATTGAGCAACATTTTAACAAACATAATGACCGTATTTATGCTCAAAGCTTAAGAAAGCTTAATAATTAGTCGACAGAGTGCAACGTTCCCATTATCCGACTTCAGTTATGGTTTTTTATTTTATTTATATCTTTTCCACTTAGAATCATAATCAGTGATCACTTGTGTACGTCAACATGGAAGTATCAGGAGGGCCTATTACGATAGATTTATCGTAATAGGCCCTTCTGAAAAAGCACTTTCCATCTTAATGTTAAAGCTATGAGGGTTCCAAACGCGTCCTGGTCTGAGAAGAACCAAACAACAAACTCAGCCGGATATATATTTTTTTATTGTGATCACAGTTTCACAAACGTCAATCTTAAATGTAGTTTTGGAACAACTAGAACCGTCGCAATCAATCGGAAAAGAAGCCTAATGATTTCAGGCAACAAAATTAAATAATAATAACAGAAAAAATATATATATAAATCTTCGGCCTGCCACACAACCAGTCACCGCAAGCAGCACCCGTTCACGAGCATAACACAAGAGCCAGCCATCACCCCCTTCGCACATATTTGAGGGAGGGAGGGAGGCAACCCGACTCCCGATGCTACCGCAAGTAGTGACTTCTAAGGAATCGGTGTGATGCAGAAGGTCGATAAAGCAAAATTAATTTACAACATAAAACAAATTGCGGAGATTACTAGCTATTCGCAATACAATACAATACAGATTCATTCCCAGGTCATACCGTCGTCGATGTAATCCTTTACACTATAGTAGGATTTTTTTATTAAATTGTTTTTCACATATAATTTACATTTATTTAATGATAGGCTTAAGGCTTCATTTGGGAGCTTATTATAAAAAACGTATACAATTACCCTTATAGCATAGCGAGTTTATTTTTATGTCTTATATTAATTTTATGTATATCAAAATTTTTCTTGAACTTGGAAATATTTTTATGAACGTAAATTAAGTTTTCATAAATATATTGACTATAACAGTCATAATTTTGTTGGTTTGGTGGTGGATTTTGTTGGTTTGGTGGGTTGTTAGCTATGAAGGAGTGACTAAGCCACATTTTTGTGAAAAGGTATCAAAACATCGGCAAAAGGGTATCAAGACACCATTCTCGAGAAGGTAGTTAAGCCCCTTAATAACACCATGTTCAATAACCAAATATGGTCCTCCCATCAAGACCGTGCGCCTGGTCATAAATCTCGGTCTACGCAGTCTTGGTTGGAAGCGAACTTCTCGGACTTCATCGGAGCTGAAGACTGGCCGTCGTCTAGTCCCGATCTTATATAAATAATAATAATTTTCTTTGTAACAATATATATGGCAAGACTAGGTACATTCATTTACAAATATATATAATGAAGTAGAAAGCAATATAATTAAATGTTGAAAATAATTTGAAAACACTTAAATTTAAATTAATAACAGTAAAAACTTAATATTTTATTATTTTATTATTTACTTTTAGCTGGTACTTCAGTGGACTGTCCCGAGCCGAGGCCACGAAGCTTCTTCTCAATGAAACAGAAAGTGGCGTGTTCCTCGTCCGAGACTCCAAAACTATACATGGAGACTATGTGCTCTGTGTCAGGTAATTATGAGAAATGTGCGGATGTCCCCACTGATTATTTAATTCATCTTTTTTCCTGTGAGCAGGAATCATTTTCTGTTAAACAATTATAGATATTTTTATCTAACTTCAAACAAAACAGTTTCAGTCCAGTCTGACTTATTTTTCTTTCTAGTTTAAAAATTAACAACGGAGAATTTTATTTATTGTTTTAACCAATATATATCAATATAATCATATGAACATCTTCTATTAAACACTTAAGATTTATTATCTATAATTATTTATAAGTATCTAATAAAAAACTAAAAGCAATAAAAACCATTTTAAACGTGTTTTACATAGCATTTTTTTATGTTGACAAATAAAAAATGTATAAAGTAGGTATTTTACTAATGTTATCATTCGCACGAACATGATAGTAATTAATAACCTAGTTAACAAACCTTTTTCATTGAATGGAGCAAAATATTACAATTAATATACATTAGACACTCGTTTCTTAAAAGTAATATAATTAAAATAATTCCTAATATTGATTGTCTTTTTAATAACAAAACAACTGGCAAATTACAATTTAATTAAATATATCTAGGAAAATTAATATATAATAGCCATCATGGTTCATGAAAGTTTAAATACAAAAAAAAAAACAATTACATTAAAAGATAAAATCCACTAAAAGCAATGATATTCTACTTACTTACTTACTAGTCCACCACAGTACATCTTTTCTTAGTTTGTACACCCTTTATAAGTGTTTTGTTTTTATGAGTGAGTTAGTTAAATTCCAGGTAATTTTATGTAAAGCAAATGAAAAAAGTGTTTTTTTTTTCTTTTTATCCATTTTAATTAAAATAAGTAGACTAATTCGTTATATAGAGTTGTTTTTTAATACGTTTTGATAAGACGGATCATTATTTATGACTAGACTAGCGGCTCCTACTCAAATAAACATTTAAGACTACTGTGGTTTAGAAATTTCATAGTAGTTTTTTTTTTCGTCTAATAGTAATGTACTATATTTAGTGGATCGTAGTGTTAGTGGCCATATCCCAATCAATTAGAATAGTACAGCACTAAAAGAATGGAATACATAAATTTCAGGGAAGACGACCGAGTGTCCCACTACATAATCAACCGCGTGTTATCCCCGGACGGTACCACTAGGTTCCGTATCGGCAACCAACTATTCGCCGACATGCCGGCGCTGCTGGCGTTCTACAGACTGCACTACCTGGACACGACGCCGCTGGTGAAGCCGCTGCCGCAAGCCAGCGCTCAAGCCAACCCCGCCGCGCCCTCGCAGTTGTACCACGTGCTTGAAGTCGTCATTGCTAAGTTTGATTTTGTTGGTAGTGTAAGTACTATGACCGTCTTATATTGTATTATTAGCTGCGCCTGCGACTTCGTACTCATAGATTTCGATTTCGATAAAACGTACCCGATCAAAGTTTTATCAAACTCTATCAAGTCGTTTTTGTCTGTAGGAGTATTTCTAGATTATTTTTATTTATTTTTAATTACAGTTTTTTTACAGAGTAGGTAGTCCAATTTTTTTTATTCAAAAATACATATATTATTATTTCCTGAGGGGAGGACCACTATTTAAATTTTGAATAAAAGTCTTACCGCCATGGTATCAATATAAGAGATTATTAACTTCTTTATTTTTTAATCCTATAGTAAAGTGAAGCCTATGTTGACAACATATTCCCGAAAACTTCATCCAAATCGGTTAAACCGTTTCTGAGATTAGCGTGCACAAAAATACATACATACATAAATATACAGACGAACAGACAATGAAAAAACATAGTTTTCTGTTCTCTTGCTTATAGAAAGGTTTAAAATGTACAGACAGCAATCAATTACAGTTTTATTATATGTATAAAGATAATTTTCTCGAGCACTTTAAATACATATATCTTCTGATAGAGTGAAGAAGAAGTGTTAGCCATATACACCGACGGACACATAAACTGCAGCAAAGTTCACCATTAATTACTTTTGAATCAATATTTTTGATAATTATGAAAAATTTCTATACAAATTTAAATTGAAACCTATAGTTCGGTTCGTTACCTTTAGCGTATCATACCATATCTTTAAGTGCATGTTTGTGTACTGGATAAATGGTCCTCACCATTCAATTTTTTTAAACAAAAACGATAAATGTTACTGGTGATTTAATTTCAAAATGGTTCTTTTAAGTTAAAAAAAAAGTTACAGAACCGGTTTTTTTTTTATTATGTTGTATTACCTCCACGTGCTCTTATTACACATTATAATCGCCTCCGCATAGATCTTATTAGGGTTATTAGTCGGTCTTGTGGAATATTGTTTTATTCTTCTGAAATCTTTGTTCTTAGTGCTGCCACTGTTGTGGACCTAGGATTTCTCGCACGCACGGATTTTTTTAGGCTGTCCCAAAAAAACTCCATTGGATTCAAATCCGGGCTACGTGCTGGCCAATTCACAGCACGGATCCCAGTCTCTTCAACTTTGAGCATATCTCTCCCCACGTCAACGGTAGACTCTTCTGCTACCATCTGCACCATTTAAACATGTCCTACACTCATCGGTGGACAATACCGAGGCCCACTACTCTTCCGTCCAATTAAGATGTTCACGGGCAAATCTTAAACGAGCTTGTCTGTGAGCTGCAGACAGCTTTGGACCATTTGCTGGTCTAAAAGGGGTGATTGTCGCTTCCTTAAGTCTCGGTCTTATTGTTCGTGCATCACTTCATTCAGCTTCCATCACTTCATTCAGCTCCGTTTTGATGTTTACTGACGTAAGGAAACGATTACGTAGGAAAGTTGATACAATAAATCGATCGTCACGATGGGTGAATACTGTTGTGCTGTCAGTATTGCCGGGTCACCTTTTGTGAGAACCTGTCTCTACAAATCTTTGGTATACTCTAGAAACCGTTTTTTGGTTTAAATTTCTGGCAATCCTTTTTTGTGACAGGCCTTCACGTACCAATGTCACAATTTGGGCCGCTTGTTCCGACGACGTCTCCTTATTGATGGTAACAATACTTTTATTTTCTATTACCCAATTTTTTTTTTGTAATACACACACACATTACAGGTATACACATATTTATGTATGAAGCTATTTACCTGTATCATAAATTCCCTCAATTAAAAGGTGACTGCGGATGACGATTTTCTGGAATATTTGGCTTCTGGAACATCTTTCTTTACATTCCATTTTCTATTGTACGTTTTTCCTATAACTGAAATGTCTTGGTGAAAACATTTACCCTGCTCATCAGAGAGTCTGCTGAAAGAGCCAAGGTTTTCAGGAAACAAATTGAGATGAGAATGCATTACATGAATTTAAGGACATGTTACATGATGTAACAACTTACACCCCATTCGTAATTTTTCATTTTTATGTTTTTCCAAGAAGATTTTATCACTTAAATGAGACTAGAGCCATCAATCATCATCAAATTAGAAAGTGAGGAACAACAAAGATTCGTTCTTTAATTTTGCCATAACTAATTTGAGGAAACTTTTTCATTAAAAAACAAATGATTGACCCTCTTTATCCACAGCCTTAACAACATTATTAAAAAAGCATCAACTAACCTGATAGAAAAATTCTGATTGCATTTTTGAATTCGGTTTCGTCAATGCCATTAGAAATTAATATTTTGGTTTGTTCGTGGGTGTTAATTATTAAACACGGCTGAGTTACCGAAATAACACTCTATTTAATTTTTATTAGAGTTTACTTAATTCATAATGTATTAATTTTTCAAATATAATTCTCAGTATTTAAAAATAATAGAAATGCATTATCCAAAAAAAATATTTTCAACATTTGATTAAATTTGAATGAGGTTAAGTTCGATATTACCACAGGTCTCTGTGTGATCTACTAGATGTATAATTTAAGCCAAAGCTGACCTAATATAATACAACGCAAATCATCTCTGCCCCGAATTCACCAGATTGCCGGAAGTAAGCCGAATGTTTTCTAAAATAGATTTACTACACACCGTATCTTAATAAACCATGCTTAAAAATAAAAATAATTTAGGAATAGAATAATTACATGGAATTAAATTTTTGATGTAAATGTATACTATCACGAGGGTCACACGGGAAAGTTCTTAGAAAATAAAAAACTGAGCGTATTAACAAGTTACTAGTTTAAAAACACTTTTGACCACTCCTCCTTACGACGGCTCCGTCCGTTAATTCACCGAGACGGACAGCGATACGGTAGCTCATTTGGTAGAGCGACGGGACGGTTTCCCAGTAGTCGCGGGTTCGAATCCCTGCCCGTATCGGTTTATTTTTCATTCTATATTTATATAAATTTAAATAAACTTAAAATGGCTATACATGTTTATAAATATTTTCAAACATACACATATTGTTTACCAGTGGCTAGTTATTTCTTAGCAAATATAATACAATACAATATACAGAGTTTTTTGTAATTAATTGACCACCTTTTACAGGCAGCCTCTCTACATCAATCCCAACAACATTTGTTCTACGACTTTTTAAAACTAATAGTTAAAAAAAATATGTTTTTTCATACAAATTTTATTTGTTACCCCTGAACTGGCATTAACTCTCAACGTAGGTATGGCGCCCGAGCGTTGACCTTTGGGAGACTGTTTACAAAATACAGAGTAATACATAACAGAGGGAGCAAAAATTTATGTTTCGTTTTCTTGTGTTGTTTATCAAGATTTCTAAAAAGTCGTAGAACAAATGTTATTAGGATTGATGTAGAGAGTGTGCCTGCAAGAGGTCAATTAGTTAAAAAAATCTTATTATATATACTAGTTTAACGGTAAAAATAAAAAATACTATGAACGAAATTGTTTAAATCAACATAGGAATCAAAATACTAATAATGAAATTAGGAGCGAGAGAGAATATAACTGAAATTTAACATTAATGGAAACTATATTTTTTTAGTATCTTTCTCTCTACTCTGTAATAACGATTTAAGGCAGGGTGTTCTGTGATATTTATTTATAGTTATTTACAATATATACATTTTACGTACATGTCCATGTATGCACTTAAAACTTGTTTTGTGCTAACAAACCAACTCTGTTTTCAGAGACTGTTTACATACATTTTCTATAAAACAAAAAAATGGTAATTCGTTTTTCTATTTTAAAAAAAGCAAAAAAGATGCAAATATTATTAAAATAAAATCATAATAAATGAAGTTGGTAGGAAAACGTTCCATTAATTAACAAAACTAGATAGGGGGTGCCCCAATAACAAATTTGGATTACTATAGAGATATATTTATTTAGAAACCGTAAATCCTAGATAGACGTTTACAATTTAATTACATATTATAAGTATAATAAGAATTATGAAACGTAAGAAGCGTGTCCCCAGGACGCGGACGACCTGCCGTTCCGTCGCGGGGAGCGCCTCATGGTCATCAACCGAGACGAAGAGCAGTGGTGGACGGCGCGCAACGCACACGGACGCACCGGCTCCATACCCGTGCCATACGTACAGAGGGTGAGACACATACTCACATACACATTCAGATGCACCGGCTCCATACCCGTGCCATACGTACAGAGGGTGAGACACATACTCACATACACATTCAGATGCACCGGCTCCATACCCGTGCCATACGTACAGAGGGTGAGACACATACTCACATACACATTCAGATGCACCGGCTCCATACCCGTGCCATACGTACAGAGGGTGAGACACATACTCACATACACATTCAGATGCACCGGCTCCATACCCGTGCCATACGTACAGAGGGTGAGACACATACTCACATACACATTCAGATGCACCGGCTCCATACCCGTGCCATACGTACAGAGGGTGAGACACATACTCACATACACATTCAGATGCACCGGCTCCAAACCCGTGCCATACGTACAGAGGGTGAGACACATACTCACATACACATTCAGATGCACCGGCTCCATACCCGTGCCATACGTACAGAGGGTGAGACACATACTCACATACACATTCAGATGCACCGGCTCCATACCCGTGCCATACGTACAGAGGGTGAGACACATACTCACATACACATTCAGATGCACCGGCTCCATACCCGTGCCATACGTACAGAGGGTGAGGCACATACTCACATACACATTCAGATGCACCGGCTCCATACCCGTGCCATACGTACAGAGGGTGAGACACATACTCACATACACATTCAGATGCACCGGCTCCATACCCGTGCCATACGTACAGAGGGTGAGACACATACTCACATACACATTCAGATGCATCGGCTCCATACCCGTGCCATACGTACAGAGGGTGAGACACATACTCACATACACATTCAGATGCACCGGTTCCATACCCGTGCCATACGTACAGAGGGTGAGACACATACTCACATACACATTCAGATGCACCGGCTCCATACCCGTGCCATACGTACAGAGGGTGAGACACATACTCACATACACATTCAGATGCACCGGCTCCATACCCGTGCCATACGTACAGAGGGTGAGACACACACTCACATACACATTCAGATGCACCGGCTCCATACCCGTACCATACGTACAGAGAGTGCAACACATATTCACATACACATTCAGATGCACCGGCTCCATACCCGTGCCATACGTACAGAGAGTGCGACACATATTGACATACACATTCAGATGCACCGGCTCCATACCCGTGCCATACGTACAGAGAGTGCGACACTTTCAGACGCACCGGATCCTTTTTTTTTTTTTTTTTATGTCTGTTTAAGCTGTTAGCCCTGTTGGCTATTACAGCGTCACCGGGGGAGCGGGTGGGTCAGGAGACCCGCCCTTACAAGGGGGGGCCAGATGGGCCCCCATGGTGAACGACGTCCCGAGGTTGTCTCAGATTGAGACACGGACCTCGGCTCGGGGCGTCGTTAGTCAGGAGGGAAGCTAAGGAAATTTGGACACTAGCGTCCTCCGACGGCAGAACGCCGGAGCAAGGGAGCTCTTACTCAGTTGGGACCTCGTCTATACCGGTATAGACGGTGTGTGTCTGTATGTTGTGTGGTGTCGCTTATGCCTACGTGTACACGTTATTACCTACTGTGAACGAGTCGTCGGGGTCAACGAGTACCGACTTGGGTCTTCTTTTTCTGACTAAAGGAGAAAACACAACACTGATAAGAACTGCTTTCCGCTATTACCACAATGAAATGAAGTTAGATGTCATGTGTACTGTCCGCAGCTGCTGGATCCGTCGGGGGCGCCCTACGCGGCCGGGGAGGCATTGTCGCAGCTGGAGCCACCCAGTCCGCCCGCCGCCAAGACACCGCAGAAACCCACCAACATGCAGGTACCTCCGCCACTACCACTAGTGTGAAACGGGACTACTATAGCTTACCAACACTTATTATATTAACCCTTATGTGCAATGTTAGTTACGAGCCATCCTCTCGGAACGTCTTAAGAAAGTTTCTATCTTCTGTTATATACTCGTGGTAGGTATACTTAAGTCGGTGTTTATTTTTGTAGGAAATGTTTTTTTCTGCACTCCTTTACGGTTCTTCATATAATAAGCTACAAATAACCACACACTATACGATATTTCCGATGACTTTGTTGTTTCCAGCGCACTCTGCCCGCGTTGGCGCGCGTGCGACAGTCGCGCGTCCCCAACGCGTACGACAAGACCGCGCTCAAACTGCAGGAGGGGGACATACTCAAGGTACGGCATCTCGAATTTACGAGTCCCGGGTTCGATCCTAACCTAACGTGTCCGCAATGAATGAGTATACGTGTCCGATTTCAAACGGTATAGGAAAAGTAAACCGTAAATATCTGAAGACAGTTTCGTTTTCGATAATGATTCACTGTTGAAAGGTCGTAAACTAAGCGTCGTAGAGTCCACAGTTGGTAATAAGTAACTTAGTAAAAATAATAAACGTTTCAGGTAACAAAAATGAATATAAACGGTCAGTGGGAAGGAGAGCTCAACGGAAAGATGGGTCACTTTCCCTTTACGTACGTGGAGTTCCTGGACGACGTCGCCAGCTAAGTGCGGTGTGAACGGACCTTTATACGCTGTGGTGTCTGGGACCTCTGGGACCTCCGGGACCCCCGCGACGAACACGGACTCAACTCAAACACCAATTCTTATATCACATTGTTTACAATTTTACTATTTATTTATGTTGTATATTTATGTTTATATAATTCCACTTATTTAACCTTATTTACAAAAAATATTTATTTATTCGTGAATTCGTTCGAGCTGTATTTAAAATATATATTTGAGGTCAGGCATCACAGTGTTATAACTGCCCACCGAACGGGCTATGTATTTTAAATGTAAATGTGTTTTATATTTCTATACATTTTGCATACTTCGCACAAAATTTTAAAAATGGCAGCTTCGATTTCGCACAGCGCTAATTAATGCTCACCAAACATACATACATACATACATATTTAATATATTCATACTAACTTCATATCGGCAAACTTTACATATGGATTTTCAAAATTTATTTAATACTTTATTATAAATATATTTTTATTGAATTAGTATTCACCGGTAGCATTCGCATTCAGTTCAATAACAACGCTAACTCAACAAATAAACAGAATAACATTAACTAATATGTATATTATAAATAGCCAATGTAAGGCTAATTTCTACATTTTCCCTAATATACTTAATTATCAGTTGTTTCATAATATTCATATACAGTGAACACTCTCCCTTATAACTTAATGATCATTATTACTAATGTACTATTTACTGTCTGTCCGTCTGTTTGTCTTCTATTGTTCATAAATCATAACTGTAATATTGTAAATGTTACCATGTCATGGGAACTCTTATTACTTGCAGCCTATTCTTTGTATAGTTGGTGGGTGGATCAGCACAACAACTGGGTGGATTTACTTTAAGAAATACCATTTCATAGAAACTATACATACTTATATAATAACTCGTAATATTTAAGCGTGAAAACATTTTGTTTTTTATTTTTGAAACAATTTCAACAGCTGCTGTTAGTATGAATATCGTTTAAGTTACAATTGTATTTTAAGTTACAATTGTATTTTAAGTTACAATTGTATTTTAAGTTACAATTGTATTTTAAGTTATAATTGTATTTTAAGTTACAATTGTATTTTAAGTTACAAATGTATTTTAAGTTATAATTGTATTTTAAGTTACAATTGTATTTTAAGTTACAATTGTATTTTAAGTTACAATTGTATTTTAAGTTACAATTGTATTTTAAGTTACAATTGTATTTTAAGTTACAATTGTATTTTAAGTTACAATTGTATTTTAAGTTACAATTGTATTTTAAGTTACAATTGTATTTTAAGTTACAATTGTATTTTAAGTTACAATTGTATTTTAAGTTACAATTGTATTTTAAGTTACAAATGTATTTTAAGTTACAACAGCTGTTTAATTTGAAGATGTAAAATAAAATCTTGTGACTCAACTATTAAGTATAATCGTTTGATTGTTGTATGTACATTGGAAACCTCATTAGGTAATGGCGGTATCACTAAATGTTGTTTTGTCACCACCCAGTTATTTAATATATATATTATATTTCCTTATAATTAATTGTATAATAAAACATTTTTTGTGGCATTTAGGTGAATCAAGTTTTGTATAATTTTAAAACATTTAATCGTTTTGGAATTGTGCATATTACAGGAGATTGTTTAATAAGGCTAATGTATAGTGATGTATAGTGAGATGGATTGAAGATATGAGAATGCAGTTCAGGGACAATGTCTGGATTTTTATAACTTATCGATTTAATGTTCCAAAAAATTGGTACCATTATTATTTTAGGGTAATTTGGTTTACATGTGACTCTCCTCGTGATTGTACTGTCTCACAAAGACAACTCAAATAATCTGTGGTTCCACATTAAGGAATTGACAAAGTTACATCGAAATAGTTATAGCCTTATTAATGTTTACAATTTTTACAATGATATATAAACTCATTTTTAATTGAGTATTGAATAATGATTAAACTGAAATATTATAGACATTTCTATTCCATGTAACACTAAATATCTAAAGCACATCTATATACAACATAGTTCGTTATGGGACTTTATTGAAAAAACAAGAACATAAAGAAATGTATGGATGCTTGAATATTACTCTATATTGTGTTTTTGGTGTTTTCATAAACTGCTATTTTACTTAAAAAAAGATATTTGCTCTTGTGTTACTTTATATAATTTTAATTCGGATTTCAAACTGCAAAATATTAACACTTAACTTAATTACAATGAAAATTTTGTCATACCTAGGGATAGTTGCAAATGTAATTCAAGATTTTTGATTAAATATAAGATATAAGCATTTTGAAATGAACTCGATTTTTAGGCGATTTTTATTTTTAATGTGACATCTAAATCTAGCACCAATTTTTATAAAACATTATTCAAGTAAATGTCGTCGGTCGGCTAAATGAAACTACGCTCTGGCAGCCAAATGATTTTTGGGTAATTTAAATGATATAACACATCACCATTATGTATTATATTGTTAGTTGCGATCGCTTGTGTCATATCGCCTCTGAAACGAGTTCTAATTACGAAGTAATTCTTCCAAAATATGATAGTCAATATTTTTATAATTATAATTGCTGGTGCAAAAAAGTATTTAGTATAGTATTAAGGTAATTGTCTGGACAAGTTTAAATGCCATTTTATTAATGTATTTTAATTAACCATTGTGAGACCGCAAAAAATCAAATATCTTATATAATGTCCTTTATCTTGTCCAGAACGTGTTGATTATAAAAATGCTCCTCATAAAGAAAGTGTTGGGGTTAGTTAATACCAAATGTTATTCATTGTATAAATCGCTAAGGAAATATATTTTGAGATTACGAATCGTATAGTGTATGTATTGTAAACTTTTTGCGTAAAAAAATGTCTAATTTTTTTATAATGTAACATTTTAGTTATAATAAATTTAGGAAGGAGTACGTAAATGTCGTTTTACTTCGATCTTGTTTAAATCATATAAAATACACCCTTATTTATTTTCAGTCTATGTCTAAATTTTGATAAACCATTAACTTGGTAAATTAATTAGTTATCAAAAAACCCATTTGGTCGATAAAACATAGAGAAATACTTTTACAAACAAGAATAATTATTATTTCCACATATAGCGAAAACGTATTTATTCTCAAAACACAATATATTAATGTCACTCTTGTTGCGACTTACATTCAATTGTAACTCAAACGTTCTAAGCAGAGCTATATAAGTATTATGTAAAATTCATAAAGCCGTGAAATAATTAAATTATAGTTTAATTATACAGGCATTTTCAAGATAAAAACTAAAATATAACGGATAAAAAATATTTGAACTAAAAGAATATCGGGGTTATTCAGTTTAATGAAAAATCAAATATTTTATTACAAGTAAAATCTAATTTCTGTAAAATCAAATATTTTATTACAAGTAGTTGTTAAATTGCGTCAGTTTAAAATTAAATGAAATTGTTAAATTAAAAGTAAAAAAAAAACCATATAAGCCGTTTCCTAGTAACACTAAAAATTTGGTTCTGTATTTTTTTCGCAATAGCAATGTGATTAGTTTTGACTTTTGACGTTTGCCTTCAGTTCAGATAAGATATTTCGGCTATTCGACATTTTGCTTAAAATGTTAAGAAATAAGTTTTTTTAAATGATGTGAGTAATAAATTATAAGACGTTTACGTGACATTGCATATTTACCAAACTTCTAAATTCTAATTCGCTCATAGTATCGGACTTCATTTATTTCAGCGCGGCATCTTGTGAACGTTTTATAGAAATGCCTCAGAAGCCATACATACACAATCATCTACTGTTATGATTTGATACTGTACGGTACATGATGACAATCCTATTTACGTGTGACCATTAGAAATAGCCCATTAAAAGGGTTTCAACAGAATAAAATATGTAAACTTTAAATATTAAGTTTTATAAAATTCAACATCTAGTACTAAGTCAAACAACAATGTCAGACATACAGATAAAATTAGAGTTACAGGAAGAAGATGAGCCTGTAGAAGTGGAAGTGAGTTTAAAAATAGAACATGAAGATGAAAGCCAGTCATACATAAGCAATAGTCCACAACAAAATGTAATGGAAGACAATTTTGTAGCAATAAAACAAGAAGTGGAAGAAAGTATAGATGTTAAAGTAGAAAGTATAGAAATCAAAGCAAACACATGTGGCCAGAGTCCAGATTTAATAAAGAAGAATATTTTAAAACCAGAACTGTTATATTTTGACAGTGGTAAAGAGCCTTCTAATCCAGTAATGTTTACTATAATTTAGGGGATTAAAAAAATAGTTTCCGGTATCTTAATGATATTCATAGATGTATTACTAAGATACACAAAATAATTTCACTAATTATTGAACTAGAAAAAGGGTGATTGTTGTCTAGTCTGTGTTGATTGGTTTTTCTTCTCAAAATAATTTTTAAACTCTTAGAATATGGCTAATTTAAAAATTTTAATAAATAATTTGCAACAACAATAAAATATTAATCAAAATGTTATTAATCTTCTCAAACTTTGGGTTTTGTAGGTGGCCTAGTTTAAAATAATATTTTTAACATCTGTATGATGATGCTATTTTAAGTGGATAGACTAAAATATATCTAGTATACTAAAATATTTGTAACATATATGAATTATACCATACATAAATTCATATATTCTAAAATAAATTATAATATATTTTTCTTATTTATAGAACCTGAGGACCTCTCTGTAAGAAAAACTAGACACTATTACTCTGAAGATGAAGACACAGAAAAAAATTCACAAGACTCGGACTATGAATATCTTCCAGAACAAACTAAAAAAAAAGTATTGCATCTGTAATTAGGTATATGTATGGAAAGTATGAACACACCCTCCATATACAAGTATATTAATTTTTTTCAGAAGAAGGAACCGAACATAAAGCCTACATTTAATGGAAAAAGTAAAAGTAAGTATTTGAGTGTTTGTTTGTATTATTTTTTCTGTAACATTCTCAGTACTACATATTTATTTTTTTTTAATTTAAAAATATAAAATTAATTAAGTGCAACTGAATGGACAGTTTTATATAACAAAAATATAGGTACTTTTAATCTAATAAATTGCAGATGACAGAGACCAAAAGTACTCAGAAGAGATAACAAAACACATAGAGATAGTGACAATAGACGAAGAGGCTCGAAAGCTGGAACACCACGAGCTGCTGCTCAGCCGCCTGCACATGAACTACACCTGCGAGCCCTGCGCCCTCGGGTTCGTCATCGAGGAGGCCTACACGATGCACATGAGAATACACTCCCCAGTAAAAAAATACAAATTCTGCCTTAATTTTATCTAACGGCGGCCGGCTCATCTCTCAGGACGGAGATCGCAAAGCCCACCACCGATAGACTCTGAACATTGTTATATAATTTTGTGTGACTCGTCGAATGACGTCGTCCGTAGGAGAACGGCGACCACGAGTGCAGCATATGCAAGTCCCGCGTGAAGACTCCGGACGTGCTGTACCGGCACCGCCTGCGCCACTACCGGCGCTACCGCTGTGCGCTGTGCCGCCTGCAGCTGAGAGACAAGGACACCGTGGCGGCGCACGTCATGAGGGAGCACCTCGGGAGCGCCTTCCTCTGCAAGCACTGCGGACGACCCTTCAAGTGAGCTCACTTTCGGCGCACGTACGGTACATAAACTAAGCGGCGGACTCTAATTGTTCTGTTCCAGATGGGAGCAGAATTGCCGAGAAACTTCGTGGATTACCTTAAATTATTTATAAAACTACGATTATCCATAGCACTGCCGGGGCGCTCACAGTCTTAGTGAATATCTACAAAATTGGAATTCGAGTATAGCGCAGTATCGAAAAGAAGAGTAAAATTACGGACCTCGCCACCGCCAGTTCTATGATGCTCCCTCATTAGGAGTGCCTTAAATAGTAGTAGATACTATTACTATTTAAGGTAATTAGACCTCTAATAGAATAATGACACGTACGGAATCGTCAGTGAATATGATATCGACCAGCCTCTCTATCGCCGACGCGGTCCGTAGTATTATATTTCTTCTCTGAGGTTTTCTTCATCTTTTTTTTTCTTAGTCTTACAACTTTTTTCAAAATAGTTTTAGAAAACTCACGAGAACCTACGTACGTAGCTCGCCCTGTCCTCCTTGTAAAAAGAAAATAGATTCTACACCCCCCCCCACCCCCCCCATTGCATGGAGACATAATACTGTGCAAGTGCGCAAAGTAAACCGACCTATCTCCAGTCAACGTATCCATCGTCTGTCCCCAGACGGCCCCAGTACCTGAAGCGCCACGTGGAGCAGATGCACACTCGGCCGCAGCACCTGGAGTGCCCCCACTGCGGACGAGTGTTCTACGAGCGGGGCTGGTACAGGTGCCACGTGAGGTAGGGACGACGCCCCACGCCAGGCGTCGCCACGTACTTCTTATCACTTTCACATTAGTGCAGTGGCTGTCGTAGTGCATCGATTCAGAATAAGAATCTTTTTTTTCTTAGATTTTATCATACGTAAGTATGGAGTTAGGACCGTTAAATGGAACCCTCCGTCGCCTGATTTATATAAAATATATACATTTCACGTATATACGAGGTGTGATCAAAAAGTAAGGTGAATTTTGAAATTCAGCGCGCTACATCCGTTGGATTTTCAATTGTTTCAATTCGTTATGTTGGTACACTTGTCTTGAACACGTGTGCAAAGTTTCATCTGTATAGAATGTTTAGTTTCTTTGTGAGAGGCATAAAGGTTAGATGTGTTTTGATTGCTCCACGATTTTCTGAAGTAAAAAAACATGAATCAAAAAGTATGCATTAAATTTTGCGTTAAAAATGGAATTAAGTGCTCTGAAACATGTAAGATGTTAAAAGTGGCATACGGAGTCCACTTTAGGCCAAAAAAAACGTTTACTAGTGGTATAAACTCTTTCAAGAAGGCCGAGAAGACACCGATGACGAACCTCGCCCTGGACAACCCAGCACGTCAACAACTGATGAGAACGTTAAAGAAGTAAAGAAAATAGTGTTGAGGAATCGTCGAATTGAGAGAATTGCTGATGATATCGGCATCTCGTTTGGTTCGTACCAAGCTATTTTAACGGGTGTTTTGGGCATGAGACATGTGTCAGCGAAGTTTGTTCTTAAATTGCTCAATTTCAACCAAAAGAATCGTCGCATGAGTATTGCTCAAGGTGAGTTTTTTTCGATTGAAGGGGTGTTGTGCACCATGAGTTCTTACCACAGGGTAGAACGGTCAATAAGGAACCTGCAAGTTATGTTCAATTTGCGCGAAACAATTCGCCAGAAACGCCCGGAATTGTGAAAGAACAAAAATTGGCTTTTGCACCATGATAACGCCTCTGCTCACACAACGTTGCTTGTGCGCTAATTTTTAGCTAAAGACAACAGATTAATGATGCCGCAGTCACAATATTCCTCAGACCTGCCCCCCTGGGATTTTTTCTTCTTCCCGAAACTGGAGAGGCCCATGAAAGGACGGAGTTTTGCAGCGATTGAGGAGATAAAGACGGCATCGAAGGAGGAGCTGAACAACAACAAAATGATTTTTTGAAATGCTTTGAGGATTGGAAAAAACGTTGGCGCAAGTGCATTATATCCGAGGGAGATTACTTTGAAGGGGACAAAATAGAAATTGATGAAGAAACAAAAATAAAAAAATCACCTTATTTTTTTATCACACTGCGTTTTCCCCCCTCAAACTACATTTGCACGTTCCAAAAGGTCCGTGGACAGGATTTATAAGTATTTTTTTACAATTTGACTATGAAATCGGATATCATTCATATAATTATTAAAATTCAAGTAAAACGGTGCACCGAAAAAAGACCGAAGTAACCGAGCCATTATCCGTTCTATCAGATAAAAATATCCACGATTAATTAATCACTCTCAGAACACACAACGAACAAGTGAAGCGCAGAGCGGACAAGAAGGCGATATGTTCCCACTGCGGCCGTGAGTTCCGGAACAAGTCGTACCTCGTGAGACATCTACAGACGCACGAGGAGCGCCGGCCTGCGCCCTGCCGCCGCTGCGGGAGGACCTTCAAGAACCAGGAGGTCCTGAGGGTGCATCGTCGCCAGCATCACAGCAACAATCCCTCCAGGTAGGTAAGGGCTGTTTTGGTGGTCTCGACAAACATAAATATACAAATTTTTCACCCGGATTCGAAATAAAAATCTTTGAATAATATTTATTTCAGTTTCCATCGACAGGTCCGTGACATCGAAATATAATACGTCGATATTTTTACAAAACAAGTATTTTTTTAGGTATAGCATCGACAACAACGGCTTCAAGGGAGTCCTACCGTCAGGGTGAGTTCCTCTTTGATTCCATTGCTTTTTACTTGTACATTTAGGAGAAAAGTCAGGTGCTGTTATTTTGTCAAAGTAATTTATAATGTTTAAATGATTTAATCTGTCAAATCCATCTCATTGATATGAGCATCATTAAAAAAATGATTACAATTTCACGCCTAATATTTTATTAAAATTTACAATGAAAAATTCATCTACCCGAACAACACTCGAACCTTGGACCTCCGAGCAACCGTCCCGTCCCGTATGTGTGTGTAAACTTTATTTTATTTATTTTTTTTATTTTTATATTTTACTTTTGTAACATTCAATGAAATAAACCATTAAATACAGGAGTTCCAGTGCAATTACGTGAACGCGCTACAATCTATGTTATGTCACAGACAAAAAAAAATTCAAAAATTAAAATTGCTATAGCCTTTGTATTGTTATGGTAAATAAGCTACAGTATTGCCAAGTTTCATCAAAATCCGTTTTTGCCGCAATTGAGTAACAAACATCTAAATCTTTCTACATTTTTGTAGCTGCCCGCAAAAAAAAACCTTTTTTGTTGTAAAATGAGGATACATGGTATTAGAATATCTCCAAAAGTAGGTATGTGTACAAAGATTCATATTGAACGGTTGAGTAGTTTTCTCGTGAAAGCTTAACAAACAAACTTACATTCGCTTTTATAATATTAGTAGGATTATATATTAGTAGATATTAGAGACCGACCGAAACATGATTCACAGCCGAAACCGAAACCGAAAACGAACCTTCGGTCCTGGTATCAGTTTCGGCCGAAACCGAAACCGAAACCGAAACTCACGTGGTCTTGTAAAATATTTGTTTTTAGTTTTTTACGTTAAAAAATGTATGTTTGCTTAGGTACACATAAGTATATACAGTCGACTAAGTTTTAGAAATTGTTAGGTTAGGGTTCAAGAGAATGAGAAATGAATAAAATAAAAACGATGAAATTATGAAATATAAATTGTTTGGCATTTATTCAAGTTACAACAAATCAACATACCTCTACTAGTATCACTTATTCGTTTTGCCGGGAGATTGTGCGAGCGAGCTCCGCGCGCATATTCCCGAGTCCTTCCGAAGTTAGCCGAGCGACGCACGAACATCGAGTTTCGGTTTCGGCAAAAGGTTCGGCCGTTTTTGGCCGAAACCGAAACTCTGGCCGAAACTAAATTTTTTGGCCGAAACTGGCCGAAACCGAAACCGAAACCGAACCTTCGGTCGGTCTCTAGTAGATATAGATAAAAACTTAGGATTCTTGTTGACATTTAATTAAAAAATAATAATAATAATAACATTTACATATACTGAATAACACGAAATCAAATTCTAAGGTTACAACGTTAAAACTAATCTATACATATAATAAAATTGTCACAGATCGAGATCTGAACTTGGTAAATATTAAAAAAAACGTTATTAAAATTTGGACCCAAAACAATTATTTTTCATTTTATCTGTTTGTCTGTATGTTTGTGCACTAAAATCTCAGAAACGGTTGAACTAATTTGGATGCAATTTTCAGGAATATACCTAGTCTTGCCATAAATATCATAACAAAGAAAAAAAACGTTCTTTAAACGTTGAGGCCAGTTAACAATAGAAGCACGCGCTCTTTCCGCGCTCTTATTATTTTTAATTGTAACAGTATTTATGGCCAGACTAAGTAATGTGACAGTCTTCACCTAACATTTAGTGTTTATTTCATTTAAATCGGTTAGGAAATTAAAAAAATATGTCAATTTATGTCGATCACATAATAGCTACAAAGCAAATATTCTATACAATATGTACCTAATAAATCTAAGTAGAGGAGTAGTCTCTGTACATTTAAAATATTACAAAAGCTAATGTGAAGGGATAACTAACAGAATCCATTTCTAACAGATTTTTTTTCTGTTTATCTGTTTGTCTTTTAGTTGAGCACGCAACACGTAAAAAATATATAGCCAATTTAAATAACTTTAATACATAAAAAATTAGCGTCCTTTCATTGTTCATAAAATAAAAATAAAATAGAATGAATACTCACTCCTCAGTCAGAACACGACGTGCGAGCAGTGCGGACGCGTGCTCACGACGCGCGCGATGCTGGCCAGACACGTCAACCGCATGCACACCGACCGGACCAAGAAGTTAGAATAGATCCAATAACTATAGAATAGATACAATAACTATACAGTCATTAGGTACTCTTTTTTAATGATCGAATTAATTTGATGTTTTTTTGAATTCTTATTTATTTATTCAAACATTGAATATGTCACTATTGCTTATGGCACTATTTTCTACGCTTAACTACGATTTTATATAAATTATATACTGATACAGCTTATCGAACTTATGAACATATTATCGACACAGATACCAGTGCGACTACTGCAAGCGACTCTACTTCTCGAAGGCGGAGGTACGCTCACATATCGAGTGGTCGCACCTGCAGCAGCGGCGCCACGCCTGCGCGTGCGGACGCGTGTTCCGCACGCCGGCACGACTGCGGGCGCACGCGGCGGCCGTGCACCTGCGCCTGCAGCCGCCCAGGGACAAGACCTGCAGCGTCTGCGGGAAGATGTTCGCGGTGAGTGTGAGTCGCGTGTTCCTCACGCGGCGGCCGTGCACCTGCGCCTGCAGCCGCCCAGGGACAAGACCTGCAGCGTCTGCGGGAAGATGTTCGCGGTGAGTGTGAGTCGCGTGTTCCTCACGCGGCGGCCGTGCACCTGCGCCTGCAGCCGCCCAGGGACAAGACCTGCAGCGTCTGCGGGAAGATGTTCGCGGTGAGTGTGAGTCGAGTGTTCCTCACGCGGCGGCCGTGCACCTGCGCCTGCAGCCGCCCAGGGACAAGACCTGCAGCGTCTGCGGGAAGATGTTCGCGGTGAGTGTGAGTCGCGTGTTCCTCACGCGGTGGCCGTGCACCTGCGCCTGCAGCCGCCCAGGGACAAGACCTGCAGCGTCTGCGGGAAGATGTTCGCGGTGAGTGTGAGTCGCGTGTTCCTCACGCGGCGGCCGTGCACCTGCGCCTGCAGCCGCCCAGGGACAAGACCTGCAGCGTCTGCGGGAAGATGTTCGCGGTGAGTGTGAGTCGAGTGTTCCTCACGCGGCGGCCGTGCACCTGCGCCTGCAGCCGCCCAGGGACAAGACCTGCAGCGTCTGCGGGAAGATGTTCGCGGTGAGTGTGAGTCGAGTGTTCCTCACGCGGCGGCCGTGCACCTGCGCCTGCAGCCGCCCAGGGACAAGACCTGCAGCGTCTGCGGGAAGATGTTCGCGGTACGGCGAAGGGTAAAGTGGCCAGTAGTTTTTAATTACATTGCACTCAATAACGGTCTGTCCCTTCGTTGATCGCCAAATGTACCGGGATACACTCCGTCGGAGCACCCCGTCGGACGCATTTGTAGGATTTATTTATTGTAAATACTTCACGGCTCGACCGAAGGTATCTTGCTTGGTATGTGACGACGCCCACCCTGCTCCCCACCATATCGCGTAGCTAGGAGGGTATTCCGTAAAGAAAAAGCTTAAAGTGTGCTCTCGTTGGTTGACATTTAATCACGATTACCTCACTCATGATATTCCTTAATAATTTCAGAACCAGCAAGTTCTGACCCGACACGTAAAGGGCCATTCGGGAGAGACCTACCCCTGTACGGAATGCGGTCAATCATTCAAGACGCAATCTTACGTCAAAATTCATTACAAAATAAAACATCTCAACATGACACGAGCGGAAATAAAAGCACAGAGTAAGAGAAAACTCATCATGCTGGAGAACGTAGGAGAGATTATGAACGCGAAAATAAAGAAAAAGAAGAAACCAAATAAGAAGAAGGATCCCCTGAACATCGAGGGACAAGTGACTGTTAAAAAGGAATCTCCCGATATCTCTGTGCCATTGTTTGAAACTTTTGTGGATATTCAGCGAGAGTATTAGTAGTATCTGTTGTCAGTACGCTCATTATTATATAGCCAATTCGTAGATTATTATATAAATGCCCTATCTGTATTTTTTTATTATTGACCATTAATATGACTAACACTCTAGGGGCCGTAGGTTCAAGTCCCGTTCGTTTTTATTAATTTAAATTATTTAAATGACCTTATAGATATTTATAGAAACATTTTGACAGGAATTATTTTGCAACACTTTTTAATATTACAGGGTTTGAGTTTGACCAAAATAAGTTTAGTGCGTGGCTCACATATTAACAAGCTCTACATTTTTTAAAATAGATTTTGAACGGTTACGTTTTATTTATTCCTATCTACCTTTGGAAAAAATAATAATAAAAAATACAGATAGGTTTTTAGTAACTTGAAATGTTTGAGCACAAATGGCTCACATAAATAAGGCATATATTAAGTGTAGTATTGATAAAAAAGTTGGTTGATCTCTTTTCATCTATAATTAAAAGCAAAGATAAATTATCAGTTGTTATCGGTTTCGTTATACAATTCAAAAAGAATTGTATAACAGAGCACCAACTTTTCGTTGGAATGGTTTTTAAAATCAATGATTTTAATTAATCTTAAAAGGTTCATCACAAAATAACATGTAAACTCAATGTTAAGAGTGACTTTTAAAATCTGTTTGAGGTCATTGAAGTGAATAAATAAGTCGTAAAGCGAGATTACCAAGAAAGGAAACTAAGGCACCACATAGATAAATAAAAAAACAGTCAGGGTATAAGAATAGGAACCAAACCGATAATATATCACATATTATATAAAAATAGAGAATTATATGCAATAACAAACGGTAGAAATTATTTATATTTTTTGTGATCTCTTAATTATATACGACTAAGTCTTTAAAGGTAGGTCTTCTTACAATTTCTTAGGATTAGAAAAAAATAATATTGTTTTAGAGGAAAGTTATGTAAGTTAAGTTTTGTGTAATAGAAAAAGTTAACTTTGTTTTAGAGGTTACTGTTCAATAAGTAAAATTTTATTTTTTTCAGACAATTTATTTATGGCCAAGTATTTAACTTGTTTTTGACTTTGAACTAAGTCATAACATAAACTGATTGGAGTTCAGATTATATTCTATGTCAATATAATATAAAATGCATAAAATTTTATGCACCCAGCATTTAATAAATGTATTATAAATAGTAATTTTATAGAAGTAAAATAAAAGACACCTCAACAGTAAACCATCTATTTATTACATTTTGTTTTTAATCCTGAAATTCTGAAATTTATAAAGGAATGTAGCCAAAAATATTATGTATATTTAAGTCATAGTAACAGCCAATAGGTATAATTAACAAAGTTTATTTTACATAATTACAATACATAGACACCACTATTAAAATAAGTATATACAGGGTTATCTTTAATTAGTTGACCAACTCTTGCAGGCAACATCTCTATGTCTATTCCAACAACTTTTTACAAATCTTGATAAACAATGCAAAAAAAAGAAACAAAAAAAGTGCCCCCTTTTTTACTTATAACTCTGTATTTTGTAAGAAGTACTTATAAAGTCAACGCTCGGCCGCCATACCGACGCTCAGAGTTAATGCTAGTCCAGAAACAACAAATAAATTTTGTATGGGAAAATTTAAATTTTAAAAAGTCGTAGAACAAATGTTGTTGGGATTGATGTAAAGATGCTGTCTGCAAGAGGTGGTCAACTAATTAAAAATAACCCTTTACATTTCTTTTAAAACTGCATTTTTTAACAATTATTGTGGTTTTTCTCCACTCCAACTGACAATTTTCTTATTATACCATACATACTCTCCACAAACACTGTCTGGAGCATCTAAAGCCAAGAATAAAGGAGCTTCAGCACCCTCATCAATTGACAATGGACCTTTATGTGATGACATGTCTGTATCAACATAGCCTGGATGTACTGCATTCACTTTAATATCTGAAAATTAATAAAATTTCATAAAACTCAGTCTAACACATGATACTTGATTAGCCGTAATATATATATTAAAAGATTCTTACAAACCCTATACTTAAAAGAATTTTCAAATAAAACGATAATTTAAAAGTTCAATTACGATCTTGAATACCCACCTCTGCAATTCAAAAGTCTTTGTTGTATCTTAGTCAATGCTGTTACGCCAACTTTTGATACAGCATATGAAGAATTACCCCATACTGAAGCTTGTGTACCCTGTTTAGCTAAATCAATGTACTGATTCATCAATTCAGACAACTCAGAAACAGTTAAATTTATATCCTGGAAACGTTCAGCTAAGTTCTTACTGGGTATGTTACTGAGATGTCCACTTGAACTTGATACATTCACAACTCTGGCCCCTTTACGCAGTATTGGAAATAAAATATCGCATGTAGATAAAAGCGAGAAATAATTTACGAATAAAGTTTGCTCTGCTTGCACATCTACCGGTTCGGGAGCATTGCCTTTAAAAGCTATTGCGGCGTTGTTAACCAAAACATCGATACCCCCATATTTTTCTTTTAAGTAGTCACGGAATACTTCGATACTTTTTGGTTCAGTGATGTCTAACTGGTGATATTTAGGGTGCAATCCTTCGTTTTTGAGCTGTGCAACGGCGTTCGTACCCCGTTTTTCATCCCGAGAAGTGAGATAAACAACTCCGTTAAAACGCTTGCAAAGTCCTCTAACAATTGCAAAACCAATTCCTTTATTTGCACCAGTTACAATAGCTACTTTACCACTCATTTTCTAGTTAGGTAATTAATAAACAAAGCACTTCAATATTTTTTAACCTCTGCTAAGTGATAACTGATAAGTGATAACGGACTTTTTTGTAACTTTTATTTACAATACAACTTACAAATAATGGCACCTTATCAATAGACTATTGACAGAATAATGCATAGACTATATAGTAATATTTATATTTTTTTCACTTTGAATTAATATCAGTAATAATCTTATACGTTGTTTATTGACTATTAAGTTACTGCTGTTTCTTTTCTTATGAGAAAATTATATGTGTTCTTTATTGTAATTATTCTGTAATAATCTATAAAAAAATCCTTTCTATCGGACCATCATGAATTGATGATGATGAATGCAATACTTTGAATAAATATAACAGCTACGTATGAACATTTTCAATTGTCTACCTTTTTATAAGTGATCAGTGAATTTCATAGAATTAATATCTCTATGGTGAATTTTCCGATATAAAACTTAAAAGTTTGCGTTAAATATTATGACATAAATAACTCATAGAATAAGATAATATCTCTATGAAACAATTATACTTGCCATTGACAGGTGTTTTTTTAAATTCAAAGGTAAAGATAGAAAAAACTAACATATATGAGAGGTGGAACTGTAAAAGATGAAATAATTAAATTAATGGCTATTTGTTAATAATATATTCTAAAAGTTAATTAATCACTACAATGGTAATGGATATCAATTGGATTATGATAGAATGGAAAGTTATCAATAACTGTAGACAAAGTAAAAGGATTGGAAAAGATTATAAGACAATACTTTTTACTATAAATACTTGTTTTTCAACAATTGACGATGACGACCAATAAAAGAAAATCACTCTGAGAGATATAATTAAAACATTTTTAAAAGAAAGTCCTAGAAGAAATAATAAAAGTTCCTTAAGTAACTGCAATTGTATGTAGTGTATATTTGTTTAAAACACTTTGTTTTAATAAAATATGTAGCCCTATGCAATAGTAGCTCTTTAAGTCAGTATATTTTAGTACATGGTGTCACTTTTCCTTTTTGTTCATTTAGCAACTAGTCAACTGTTCATAAAATGACAATTGACAGCTCCATTACGAAAACACAAGCGCATAAATGTCTCTCCGCGATATTTTCTTGAGAAATGACTTCTACACATGATGGAAAAGACGTGAAAAGTAATCAAATAAGTGGCCCCAAAAGCAAAACATATTTTATTGAACTCTACAAGGTGAGTGTTGCTCTTTTTATTTTCTTTGTAGTTGCAAATAATGTGACGCCGCAGTGATCGTAAAGTTCACTTTACGTCCGCCATATTTGTCTCGTACAAAGTCTTGTTTTTCTTTATTACACGGTATTATTTCACTATTTACCATGTGCTTAAATAAAAAAATACATTGTTTTCCCATAATATGTGTTGGTTCACATATTTTAGCCTATTTTTAAAGAATTTTGTCTTCCACAAGTATAAATATTTGCACATCGCGGCTGGAATATGAATCCCGATTTTAATAAAATTATTGCATAAACTAAAAATCGGTCGTCAATGAGATATTTGCAATGAAAAAAAAAAAATAAAAATATATATATATATATATATATATATATATATTCTAAAACAATGTATACCGTTCTGATCTTCATATGCATGTATATTATTAAATTGACATCTTTCAGCCATGCTTCTACATCAAGTCACGTATTCCCATCAAACTATACCTACATGAACCGATTTATACATACATACATGTTTCTTTAGATGATATCATTGTTATTCATATTTCACCTGTCTCATCAACCTGAAGTTGGCAAATGATATTAAGTTTTATTTTAAAAATATCAACATAACATAGCATTGTATTCATTCTTTATACTGTTTAAAAGAATGGAGAGTATAATTTAGACTATAAATTTTAGCAACTTGGTAATTAAAAAATAGTTGAATTACAAGTTACAACATTTCGGAACTCTGTGCAAAAATTTTTTAATTTCCTAGAATAGTTAAAACAAATTGTTATTGTCTTTTCTAAAATTAATAAATGCATATCTGGTAACAACCTTGGACCGCACAGGCGTTGGATGGCATCTTTCTCAAAACTAAAATTTTGTGGAAGCTTGTATAGTAATTTTAAACAATACAAATATATAATATACAAATGGGTTTTAAATCATTTAGTTATTTCTCCAGTTAATTATTTTTATGTCAATGCATTTTAACAATATATAATTGATTTTTGTGGAATGACTGATGGTTAGACAATGCTTGAGCCTATGTTTTTAAACCCCAACCCAAAAATGAGGTGTGTTATATGTTTAACTAGTGCAGCAAATGCATGGATTTGATTGTGATTTGTTTAATGGCAAGCCTGGTCCGTCAAAATGGTTCTTAGCTAAGTTAGGTGGAAATATAAAAAGTTGTCTCTTAGATATTGAACGTGTATTGATGATGGTAAAAGGCACTTATCTAATATTGATATAAAAATCTATGCAAGACCAAATTAAACTTTCGTGAATTATGATGATTATTAAATATGTATTTACCCGGCTATAATCATGTAATTTTTAATCGGAATTTGCCGGACTAGATTCTCTCAATGTTACGGTTACTTCAAGATAAAACCAAATTAGACGACCCGGGTGTATACAAGATTCCTTGTGATTGCGGTAAGTGTTACGTAGGGGAAACTAGTCGAAACGTCAATATAAGAATCACTAAAGATATACGAAGTGTTAAAAATCTCGACAACAATGACAATAACGGAACACGTCTTAGATTCAGAAACGGGTCCTTACATAGGTTTCGACAAAGCGTCAGTTTTATCTAGGGAAAAGTTTTTAGTACCGCGTAAAGTACGTGAAGCTATCGAAATCAGCCCTCTACCGATTTCAATAGGGATAGTGGTTGGCTGCTACCTACGACCTGGGTACCGGTTATTAACACTACAAAGGACACTTACAATAAGTTACATACATTTAATAGAGATACAGTATGTTCAGTATTTACAACGGAATATAAAGACGAGTAACGAAGACCTGCACGAAAACTCTGAAGACGAGACTACATCTTCCCTTCCACCCTCAACACCATCGTCGCGACGCGCTCAGCGAGCTGCTGCACGCAGTTCACGTCGCGGGTCCGCCATGATTCGAGCTCATGAGTAGGAACCCCGAATGGTTTCGAAACTAGTCGGGCAATTCCGATAAAAAATTACATGATTAAAGCCGGGTAAATATATATTTAAGAGAAAATTAGTGTGTTTGTAGGTTCATTTAGTACAATATAGAAAGCAGTAAGAACACTTTTAAAAGCAAAAATAAAAAAGTTTCAAAAACCTTCAATATGATATGGTATGAAATAATATTATTTTGTACTTATTAACGTTGTCAGGGAACTGCTAAATATAGGAAGAAATCTAAATGCAAGTAAGTTAGTAAGTTTAATGAAATAACTACATATATTACATTGTTTAGTCTAAGTACTAACTTCGTAAAATAGAGAAAACAGTCATGATACATACAACTTTCCCCCAATGCAATTACTTCAATAAGCACATAATATTATTTTTATCCTTTTTAGAGTACTTTTTGTATTGGGGGTTGTAATTTTATAATTTTTTTTTTTAGTACTAGGTTCTAATAGTACAGTCACTAGTAAAATAAACAATATATACATATTAAAACACTACAAATTTATTGTGAACTAGAGAAGGTTGTAATATGTTTGAAAAGTTAGCTCAGAACTACAGAAATTGTAAAGAGTTGGCATTTGCCATATTTCTGTAGTTCTTACTTACTCATACAATGTGGAATAATGTTAATTTCCACATGCTACATCTAGATACTACAGCAATACAATTGGGAAACCACATCAAGCTTTGTGCAGTTGTTTTTACTTGTTTATATGTCTGTATATACAGACAGACAAAGAAATCTTCTAAAGTTTGTTTTGGTTTCTATTGTTACTATAAAAATTCCTCATAATATTTTTTCTTCAATATCTTTGTACAGATTACCACTTACAGTTGTATTATATGAATAGATGATAGAATGATACAATTTTCAACCATATGAATCAAATAATAAAAAAATACGATAACGAAAAACATTTAAATTTAAAACCTTTAGTATCTTTGTACATGTCTAACCATATGGGTTTCCTGTGTTAACTTATTTTCATTTTAAATGTTGGGAAACAGACCGATCGCTGTACCCATTGAGCTACCACTAACTATCCACTTCAATAAATTTTGAAATCTATAAATTATTGTCTTGGCCTATACCGACAGGGCGAGTATTTGTTTATTTTTCATGGTATGTATAATTTTTAAATATTTCTTTAATATAAAATTTACTTATGGACAAGGGAAATATTTTGAAATATAGCATTTTTATAAAACTATATTTTTTATAATAATTATTCAAAACTGTAATTGAATTTCATTTATACCATTTTACTTAAAAATATATGTTTTTAATAGAACATATAAAATTGTTACACAGATATTGTTCATTTATTATTGTAAAATAGAAAACCAGAATTATATATTCATATCATTTAGGAAATAAAACAAAAAATAAACAATAAAATATTTTGAAGAAGACCTTTTAAAAAATACAAATCTTTTACTCTTTTACTCCAGTCATTAGACGGACGCCTGAGCGGCGAGTGCTCGGGCGAGGAGCGCACGCGGCTGGTGTGCCAGGCGTGGCGCCGCGTGCACAGCCTGTGCCAGCACTCGGCGCCCGACACACAGCTGCATCTTATCAACTGGCTGCAACAGCATACTGCACAGACTATCTTACAGGTACGGCTTGTTTAATTAATATAGCACTTAAATGATTGCATTTAGTATTATATTAAATCGGTAATTAATACATTTCATATTACATTACAGACGGAATGGCAGTCACCCAAGAGCAAGGAGCAACACTCGTGGCTCAGACAGGCAATCGATGAGTTTATTCAAGAATGCCAGAATGCCACAGCTCAAAGAGACGGTGGGCGAAGTCCACCTTGGGAGCATCAGCTTCAACTCAGGGCACTCTGGTTCAGGAGAACTCTGGCCAATCCTTGGGATCACAGCGTCCTCGAGGCACTACTGGCTACAAAAGGAACACAACCAAGCGATAATGAGAGTGAGTAGCGCTTATGCGCTTACGCCATCAAATATAATTTCCACATTCTTAAGGACAATACAAAAAGGCATTAAAACAAGAGATATTGATAGGATCAATATGTCCAGTTCTAGAATGGTTAAAGCTGGAGCGCGGGGTGATGTTCGTGACGCGGCTCCGCCAGCTGGCCGCGTCTAAGTGCAACGACCTCGCGCTGCTGCTGGCCTCCGCCGTCATGGACAAAATTCGGGCAGCCGCCGTCATCGTGTCGGATGTCGAACAGGCTGAAGCTAAAGGTACCGTCAGTTAGTCGTTTAGATCTTATATTAGTTCACACCGTGCAAATAGATTTAAACTGGACCTTCCGACATATCCATTAGATGAGTAATGAGACGAAAAAAAAGTTTACCATTATAAGCTTGTTTGTTGACAAATTATTTTTTGAAAATATCTTTAAACTTGTATAGCCATGTTAAGCTTATTTAAATTTATATAAATATAGAAGGAAAAATAAACTGAAAAATAACCATATCGTTTTATTTTTCATTCTATATTTATATAAATTTAAATTATTTTTTATCATAAATAGTAATTTTGAATGGGAGAATATATTTAATTGTACACGATTTATCCCAAATCGAGATGCAACAAATAAAATAATGAAAATATTTTAACTATTACAGATAATCCAGAATTACTAGGCGACGGAGACTCGTCGAGCTTCGCCAACATTTTGAAGGAGGAAGCCGGTTTTACCGAGGAAGTGTGGATGCTCGTCACCGACATAGAATTCGTACTCCTATACAAGGGCGAGTTGCGGACCCGATGTATCGAATTGGTGAGCGATCTATCGATACTTACACGTACATGTTCAATCTATCAATATATATAATCGACGCATCAAGCTAAAATCACCGTCCGAGCTACTCGATCGGTTACGGGAGGTACGAAGTCGTTTGAAACGTTCGAACGTGTAATATGCACCGAATTGACACCTCGCAGGCCAAGCGGACACCACTGCGCGACGGCTGCCGACTCGCGAAGCGGCTTCACGGGCGCCTCGAGAAGTCGCCGCGCGACAGGAAGCTGTGGAAGCACGCCAAGGAGGCGGCGACGCTGGTCGCCGAGGTACTCGTACAGTTCCCGTCGTTACTGCGGGGCGCTCCCGAGCGGTCGGTTAACCGTGGCGGCGCTGTGCAGGTGGTGATAGCGCGCTGCATGGTGGTGCCGCGGTGCGTGGGCGCGGCTCGCGGCGCGCTGGCCGAATGCGCGGGGCTGCTGGCGCTGCTGCTGGCGCCCGCCCGCCTGCGCGCCGCCGCCGTGGCGCTGGCGGCGCCCGCCACCACCTCCCGGCACCTCTACACGCTGGCGGCGGCCGTGCACGAGCGAGTGGGTCCCCACCCGAGTCGAGGGCCGGGGGAGGTACGACGGATGATTCCGATGTTCCATTCGTTGCTCTCCTTCGTGCGTTCCGAACGTTCCCTTGAACGAATTCGTGATATATTTTCTTAAAAATAATTACAATTGGTTTATTACGAGTGGAAAAACGCGATGTGCTCGTCGGTGTCTTAATTATTTATTATTTCAGTGCAAGGATGAGAGAACGCCGCTCGTTTGCGAGTTGTACGTGCGCGCCATTACCGCCGGCATGAACGAGTTGGAGAGACTTAAAATTAAGACTGAGAAGGTAATGTTAGTTTTATGTTGGATAAGATTTAGTTTCCAATTATTTTTAAAGACCCTTAGCGTTATGATAAATTTTAAATTGCATGCGCCGGCTACGATTCTGATTACAAAAAAAACGTGCGGGACTCGGGGACTGCCACGGTAGAGCTATTATTGCATAGCATTTTTTTATCACCTCTTCAAAAATAATTATTCATTTATGAAGTTTTTTTTGAAGAATTTCATTTATGAAGATTTTCTTTTGATACTAATTCAAGTTACACTTTTTGTGTTAAGTTTTTCTTTTATTGAATAAATGACTCCTTTATAATTCTGTTGACATTTTTTAAAATATCTGGCTCTTAAGGTATGTCGATATTTTTAATATATTATTATCGGGGTATTATATTTAGAAAAAATATATCGATATTTCGGCTTTATTTAAGATAATTATTATCTAGACATGCAAGATTGTGTTTATTTTTTAAGTGGGTTGCTAAATTAATTGTATTTTCGCTGCTTTTATATTATTTCCCGCATAAGTTAGATGAAACACTTCATGTATCAATCTTTTTAAATTACATACCATACATACAATAGTAGAAATGATTTAAGATATATTTTGGCACTGAACTATTTCTGTGAAACTAGATATTGTAGGGTTTAATGTGAATAAATTAGCTTATACCGCTACAATAAAATAGTAATTTTTCATAATATCTCTTTTTCACTGCGCTCAATGTTAACACTACTATCAATATATAATTTTTGCACATTAGTGCGTACACCATAGAGTAATTTTTATATCTTACAGTTTAGTGGTATATCTATACCAAAATACATTTCGTTTTAAGATAAGAAGTAAACTAGGAATAGAGAAGAAGAAGAAAGAAAACTAACGAAATCTTACTTAAAATAAATATGGTTCAAAAATTTATTTGTCATAAATTTCGATATTTCTAAGTAATAATATCCATGTTTCGATACATAGATATTTTATGAACAATCCTATTTAAAATGAGTTGATAACTACTCATTTTTTGCTATGGAATATCATTTAAAGGTTAATAATATTATTAATTAGCTAAAAATATTTTCAACACTAATTCAATAATGATTGTTAAGTACTTGTACTTTTGTGACATGATAACAGAAAGTCATTAAAATGAAAAGGAAAGTTGAAAAAAATACCTTTGTAAAAGTAAAACTGCCACGTTGGTCGAGTAGTTAGCGCAGTCGCGTAACGTATACCGACCCAATGGGGCTCGGGTTCGATTCCCGACAGGGACAGGCGCGTATGTGATGAACATATAGATGTCTGTATTTCTGGGTTTCGTCGTTTATTAAATATATTCTCAGTATTAATAATGCGTATTTCTACGTATTTGTATCGTTGTTTTACAACACCCTTAACACAAGCAAATAATTTGCTTACTTAGAAGTTAGATCAATGTTTTGATGTTTGTTTGTGTGAAAAAAAAAAAAAAAAAAAAAAAAAAAAAGGGCACAGTGAGCTCCACAAGTAGCACGCGCTTTAGATGTTAAGAATACAGGAATAAGTCCTGTATGATTCCTATGATTATGAGTCCTGATGTATTCCAGGAAGCGGAAGCCAGAGCCACAGAAAAGACTTTATCGAGCTGGTTCTCTAAGTTGGGCGGACTTCTGGCTGCGAGCCGTCGCCTGTACTGCGAGTGCATCCTCACGGCCTTCTCCGTGCACCCCTCGGCCGCCCTGTACGAGAGGGTGCAGGCGGCGCCCGCACTCGCACCCTTGAAGACTGTGAGTGACGTCGTCATAATCGACCACATTTTTTCACTAATATTTCGTCCCATGATGTATAGTGTACGTCGCCATATCGAACGCGACTGCTACAGGCCATTTATTTTCGTATAACACCCGAATTACTCGTTTTGTTGGATTGAATTGGTTGATTTAATATTTAGGATTCATTTTAGGACGTTCCGTTTTTATTATTCAACCGTTGTTCTAAATAACTATGGCCGGTGGTCACATATAGTAAATCGTAGCGTCGGTGGTAATCCTTCGAAAAGTAATTTTATTCTCCTTAAATTATTGTAGAGTTAATGGCTACATTTAATTTAAATTGCGTTTTCTTGAAGGACATACAAGAAACGAACGAGGAAGCCAACTCCGAATACGGCAGCTGGGCGACCGACAGTCGCACTCGAACAAATTTTGTGAAAACTTCAGAAACTCTGAAGCTTAAGAAGACCCAGAACCGGGCGAACGTGCTATCCACGGCGATCTTCGCGGAGGGCGAAGCCCTGGGCCTCGGGGCGGACCTGTGTCAGGATCTCGCCGTTTTAATATCCGGACCTCGAGTCAAAACTCTGTCCTGGGACACCGACAGGTCCGTACGGAGATAAGAAATAAAAATCATTTCATTATGTAATTTTGAATACTTCCCAACCGAGAACGCATCGGAGGGCCCGACCGAATCGGCGGGGTGGGACCTCCCCGGCCCGTCAATGCAGTACGTCTGGTCCGCAGGGCGCAGCTGCTGGAGAGCTGTTCGCTGCTGATGGAGCGCACGCGGGGTGGCACCAGGGCGCTCTGCACGGAGCTGAGGTTCCTCAACCTGGACCCCCGCAGCTTCCAGCATCTGCCGGAGGAGCGCGACGACGACGGAGACCTCTACTACGGCATCGAGAAGGGTGCGTGGTCGCCGGCGACAACGTTTTCTTTATCATGTTTTGTTTGTGGAGATTTTGAAGTAGATATGTTTCGATCGGTATGTTCGTTCGATGGAGCCCCGAACTCTCGAACGTTTAGAATGTGGGAGGGCTTCCGTTTGACGTTTCTATTTATCGATCGTTTCAGGTTATGAGCACTTGGTGGATTTTCAAGAACCCGATGAGATTTGGCGAGATGCCTTATCGGACGACGCAGGCGGGACCGACGAAGCCACCGCGGACTCGCCTCTTGCGGGTCCCGCGCGGAAACATACTAAAATTAAACGGCCGAAATATAGTTCGGATGAAGAGTACGAACCGCTCAGCCTGGACGCTATCGCCAAGTCTAGTGAAATAAAGGATTGTAAAGAGAGAAGCGAGGAGCGCAAGGAGAAGAAACATAAAACGAAAGTGAAACGAGAAACGAAAGATGAAAGCGTAGAAGTAACGGAGGGTAGTGAAAAGCAGAAGAAGAAAAAGGAACGGAAGGAGCGAAAGAAGAAGGAGAAGGATGCGCCACCGAAACCCATAAGGAGACCCGGCGGTTCATTGTCCAGGCTCGTTGGTATGAAAGTGGCGGGGTTATCAAATTTAAATAGTAATCTGGACAGACGTAACGATGGCAATGTGTGCGTGACCGATAGCGACTACGATAGTCAAGGCAAATCGTCGATAGCGTCATTGAACTCCGAGGGCAATGATCCAGATGTTTTATTTGACGGTCTTTTTTCTATGGAGGATATAAAACCACCGGAAAAAAATGTGAATGATAACATTCAAAGAGCAAATATGAGTAAAATGGATGAATTGAGTTTATCCAGTGACTCAACTATTAGATACCACAGAAATTTGCAATCGCCAAGTTACCAAGCTTCCTTACTGTCTTCAAATGTCAAACATGTTAGAGAAGATGTCAAAAACAGTATTAAAAAACTTATAGAATTTCGACGCTACAAGAATATAAAAGACGATGCTTTAATTAAAACAGATGTAAACACCCAAAGACTTGTGTGTGATCAACAATCACCATTAAATAACTCAGGAGTACTCAATACTCAAAGTGTATCTAATGCCCCTAAGGTGTTTATTCATAAAGATCAAGTAAAACAGTTAAATGCTCTTAAGAATGAAGTAAATAACATTCTGCAAAAGACATCCTTTGGAAGAGATGGAAATAGTTTTAATGAGGTTCCGGAGAAATTAATGTCTCCAGACACTGTTACGAAACGACCTAAAGAAAGAGCAAAGAAATCCAGACAAAAAAGTAGTGCTTCTAAAAAATTAGAACAGCAATTAATATTAAATGAATCAATGAGTATCATTAATAAACAAGGACTATCTGAATCGTCCAAAAGAACTACAGACTCAAATCAAAATAAACATCAAGAAATCATCAAACATTTAGGTGTAGGTAATAAATTGAACTCCCAAGACAATTTAAAAACAATGCATTCTTACCGACCTGGACTTTCTTTAGAAAAATCTGAAACAGCCATTCAAACAATATACCAAAACATTCCCCAACATATCTCAAATACGGCACCTAGTTTGCTTCATACAAAGGTTATCAATACTAATGAACCAGTAAGTCGAAACTTGAACCAGAGTCCTTCAAAAATATCGCAACTTCAGCATCGACCCATAGCACATAAATATGATCCAAGCCAACTCCAATATCATAGTTTCGTGAAGGATTTACAGGTTAGTATAAATGCTGGTGCTTCTAACGACAAACATGATTCAAAAGTTTCTCCAACACGGACGTGTTCAAAGCAAACTATTCAACAAAAGAAATTTGATAATGTTCCTCACACTTTCGCTCGCATGAATTATCTTAAAAACAGACACACGGACTTTAAATCGAAATCTATGGATAAAATAATACAAAATAAATGCAGTCACGGCGCACCGATGGAGAGTCTGCAACATTTACATTCAAAGGGGGAAATATTAATATCAAAGGTTGATAAAAATAAACCTGCAGTGTGTAAAGACAGAGATAACATTAAATTAGAAAATAAAGACAATAAACCTAAGGTTAAAATAGAATTAATAGATGCTATTAATTCCTACAAGCCGTCAACGACAGCCCTAAGTATTGTCAAAAAACACCCGACTATGTCAAATATACTATCGAATGGAAGTCAAAAGCATGTTCCTAACACCACAAGTGCTAGCGACTTCAAATGTATTGGCACAATGCAGCCCGTAGCGCCTGAAAGAACGTCGTTTTTATCAGAAAAAGATCAAGATGACATGCTTCAATTATTGCGGCAGCAATCATTATTAAATTCAATAAAAGCGCAACAGAAAACTGATATTTCAAAAAGTTCTGTAGACAGTGTTACTAAATCAAACAATCCAACGCCGTTAAGTGTAGATCCTCTTCGACAACAGTCTTTTAGCACGAGTAATGTAAAAACTCTTAACACTACACCCGAACTAAAGAAAACTAATGAGAAATCCCTCCCGGCGGCGTTAATGGTTTCTAATACTAAGCCACCAAATGCTTCTCATTCTAAAAAACGGAATGCAAAAGAAACGAATAAAATTACGAAAGATGCACCGAAGAGCAGCGATTGGGAAAGTGTTATGAATGCTCTTCTGGCTACGAAGACACCTACTAGAATTTCTCAGAGGGGACCCAACGCTTTAGATATAGCGCTTAATAAAGATTCCTTTGATAGATGCTACTCGAGCAACCCCATTCCACAAAACCAAAAGAAAATTAATTCAAGTGTTATCACAGAAACGATTAAAAGCAAGTCTGCTATGACTACCCAGAAACCAGTTTGTGCTGCTCCTATAGATACATCCGCGGCTGGAAGTGTTAAAAAGTGTGAAATAAAGCCAAAAGACAAGAAATATCCAAGAAGCAGTGCATCTCAAACCAATACGACACTATTGCCAGTATCAAAACCGTTACTGAAGCCGAAACCAATTGTTATAGAAAAACATTTAGACTCGTCGAAAAAACACACATTCATCAGACCAGGGAACCCATTACCGAGTGTTATACAGAACAGGAACGATCCATTCATATCTGGTATAAAAAAATCCGATTATGACCTACTGGATGAATTGATGGATGAAGATTTGCGTCAAGAAATAGGCGAGTTATCAGATGAAGAACCTTATAATGTGCCTCTACCAAATGCAACTAAATACAAAAATATATTAAATCCATCGAATATGTCGAATAAAAATAATCCAGCATTAAACAGAACCTTATATGTTCACCAACAGCGAAGTAGCGAACCATTGGAAAATAACTGTAAGCTAACTGATTACATTTACAAAGATCCTGTAAGGGGTCAGAATAGTTTAAAGCCTGTCTTGCAAGACAAAAAGTGTTCGTTAAGTTCGAATAATTCGGACAACAAACTACGCATAATTTCCAACGAAGTAATATCCCCTGGAAATGTTAACAATAATATTAATTATTTTCCTGTTATCAATAATACTGCATCAGCAGTTAGAGACTCGCATGAAATGAAAAATAATTTCAAAATAACTCCAAAAAGGACGAGTGTCTGTGTTTCTAACAACATATCTTCGGCTGTCACAAATCCAGATTCTACAGTTAAAATAGATGCTCAAATCACAAATCTTAACATTAATAAACTCCAAAACTGCCATCTCAATATGTTGGATCCAGCTACTGTAGTTTTAACGAGTCCTTCAAGAAACAAACAACCAAACTTAATGTTAATAGGTAATGACTTCATCTACGACCCCTTTTCAACCATACACTTGGAACAGACCAATGTGTCTGCTAATGTTTCAAACTATAACCATAACATAAATACATCAAATAGTCCAGTACCGAAGTTGACCGTCTACCATACAACGCAGTTTGCAACTCCTGTTGTAAATTCTGTGCTGATTGAAAACCCTGTAGTATTGCCGTTATCTAAAAGTGGAAACAACGTAGCTCCTGAAGTAGCACAATTGATTTCCAGTTCATTAAGACATGAAAGGATAAGAGATAGTATATTTTCTTCTAATAAATTGAAGGCGGATAAGAGCGACGACATGCCTGTTACGGAACAAGTAACTTCTAAATCTACCAACATAAAGCTAACAGATAAGGATACCGCTAATCTACGTGCATCCGAATGTGACATTGTATTTAATTTACCAAAAGCGGATTCCCCAGAAATGTCTCAAAAACCTCAAAAGCATAACATATGTATTCCTGACAAAAACAAGAGTTCAATCAGTCATATGCCCGTATCTGTTATTGTATCATCAGACAATCACGGCACAGTAAATGCATCGCATTTGGACGACCTCCCAAACATTATTAACGATAGTCTATCTCCAAAAGACAAAACAGTAAAAGCTGTAAAAGAAGATAGCATAAACACTTTCATTCCATTGTCATGTCATGTTAAAAATACTATTGAAAACACTGATTTAAACATTTCCGGAATTGAAGATATCAACATACACAGTAAATTAATTAATCAACACCAGGACAGAATAGTTCAAAAGCGATTACGTATACTAAAAAGAAAAGTAGAGCATCGATGTCTTGATAAACCTATCGCACTTTCCTATGAACCAATTAAATCAAAACAATTAACCGAAGCTGATAATTACCAAATTGAAAATCTTTTAAAAGTGACATCAATTGATCCTAAAGATATTGTATTACCGAAACCAACATGTCGTCGTATTCTATTACGTTCTTCAAATTCACTAACAGTTACGAAATCGCAAAAAACTAAACCTCTTATAAGTAAAGCTAAAAGTAAGCTCATTGCGAAAATGGGTGAGGCTAGGGTGAAACATAAAGCAAAATCTTGTTCGAAGCAGTGTCAGAATGAACTTAAAAAATCTGACACTGTAGCTAAAAGGACTGCAACGTTTGATGTTAAACAAGAATATTTATATGCTGTCGAACCGACATCGGAAGGAGTAGTTAAAATTGTAGATGACATAAAGGAGGTGGATAAATTGAAAATTATAGATGACAAAAACATAAATAGGATTGATTCACATATTACAGATAGTTTAGTGAAAAGTGTTGAATCTTCTGTTATACCTGTCTCGCAACTAAAGGAAGCCGAAATACCTCTTGAAAAAGAGTTGGCTGAATGTACTACACAGCATGGGCAACCAGATTCCTTCACAGAATGCAATTCGAATAGTTCTTTAAAAAATCCAGATGTTTCTGAAAAGAACATAAAAGGTAGCACAGACCTTGAAACTAGTATTTTAATGAAAGACCAAATATCTACTAACAATAATAATGTTATTAAAAGTGTTTGTGATAAAAGCGCCAATGACCAAAATAAAAAAATAAGAAGTGAGTTCGAGGACAAAATTATTTTCGAAAATTTACCTAATTTGGATAATGATCTATCGAAACGGTATATTCGTATAAAAGTTCCAAATGGCAGTTTTAAGGCTACAATATCAGGCGAACTAAATGTGAATATTGATTCAATATTAGAAGATCCTTCTATAAAATCTATGTTATGGGAAAAGATGAACTGCAACACAAAATGCATTTTAAATATAAAGCAAATTGCCGTTCAGTCTAAAAATTGTCCATCGGTAATAAAGACTCATATTCAAGACGTATCTTATGTGATTAAGGATGACCTAGAGACTATTAACTTGATAAGCGATGACGATGAAGAGTTGACTCAAAAATTTGAGACAGAATTTGGTAGTTTTAAAACTGCCAAAATGGACTCTTACTTATTTACAAAACATCAAAAAAAGTTTTCTCAAAGATGTGAAGTCAAAATAGAAAGAATCAAGTTAAAAAAAAATAATGTAATGGAAGAAAATACTATAAATTCTATAATTCCTGTTGAAAATATATACGATATATCTCTAGATATTCCAAAGACAGTTGAGGACTATATAGAAATAGATGATTCTTCAAATGAGGGTGTAAACTTAATGAGTACGTTAGATTCCACGAAAATAACAGATTCCGAAGTTGAAATAAAGTTGAACGAAAACGTAAGTAATTTAAATAATCATATTTTTCACGATTCGGTACCAGATAACATCATTGAGAATATAAAAAAAAGCGAAACAGAGTTTTTAAATTGTAAAACGCCTGAAATATGTGACTCCTCAGAAAATGTCTCAAAATTTTATATAAAAGATTGCTCATTAAAAATAAAGAAGTGTGACAAACTGATAAAACAATATGAACAAATGAAAATAAAAAATAATAAATGTTTTGTTAATTTAGTAAGATGTGATAGATCGCAATGTCATAGGAAAGAAACAGAGGATTATATAAATTTAATTGAAGAATCGAGTCAACTCTCAAATGTTTTAAATGTGGACGAAGAACTTAGTGAAATGTCTGAACAATCATTAAAAAGGGTTGATTCATTGTCAATATTAAATGATTTATCAACATCTTATGAAGATGTGTCATCTAGAACATCTCCATCAATTATTGGAGAATTTGAAATGTATAGGGAAAATTCTAATACGTTTACTGGCATGAATTTAGTGATTGATTTCCTTCCATTAAATTGTTTTGGCGATTGGTTCATGACAAAATCAAATATTCGTGGTATAGGGCGGGAGTCCAATGCGTGTAAATTTATTACTTTTGGAATTGAGAAGACATACATTACGTCAGACGATATATCAACAGATTGTGACAGTGATAGAGAAAGTAATCCAGCTTTAGACGAAAATTATTATAATGAAGGTTATTGTGAAAAAGAGCGGAATGTTTATGAAGCCCCTAGCCTTGTTAAAATAATTGTAGATTTTTTTGAAAACAACGTCCATATTCTAGAAAGCTTAAAACCTACAAGTACAAAGTTTCAACATGTTTCCCGATGTTCTTTGAAGAGGAAACTCAGTGATTTTGAATATAATAAAAATCATAATAAAATTTCCAAAATTGAAAATCAATTTTCATTATTAGATTCCGACTATAAAATAAAGGAATTGGTAACAAATCATACAAATAACTGTCTTAATAATAAACCAGATTCATTAAAAAATATTTGTGCTAAAATTACTAATCAATATAAGGTAAAGTCTGCAACTTTTACAAAGAAATTCGAACTTGAAGCTATCGAAAAAAACCGGGCAAAATCTAAAGAAAATAAACACTCCTGTAATAACTTTGATATAAAAGTGCTCGATTGTTATATTGAGCGAGACGACAAAGTTGAATATATAAATCTATCATTGAAGCAAGAAGTTGATTTAAACATTACAAAATCATTTGCAAATGAAGCGAGTGTTAAATGTAAAGAAATGAAACGTAGTATAGAGAACAAAAACCCTGACGATCCTTGTGTAGAACTTAAAATCTTCTCAAACTACATCGGAAAGGTCACTGAAAACCTAAATAATGCTAATGGGACTAAAAATACACTAGAAAAATTCACTGTAAATAAAGATGAAAGTATGAAACCTATTCGTAGAGACAGAACCGTAACTTCCGAACAGTTAACCATTGTCTCAAATGAAACTATATTAAAGGATAATCGTGATAATGCAAAAACAACAGTGGAAAAGGTTAATAGCCTTAGTTTTTCGACTAACGACGATAAGGTTGAGATAGATAAAAATATCGTCACCACTCTTCATAATCTCTCATTAAATAGAAATAAGAGTGTCGAAAGTATAATTGATGTTCCTTTACAAGAGTTCAATAGTTCCAGTGATATTTTTAATCAATCGAATACCAATAACATTAAATTAAAAATGGATAAAAATGTTGATGGACGAAACTCGTACGTAAATTACAATCTACTAAATAGAGAAATGGAAAGAAGTAATACATTATCAACCGAGACTGCGATAGAATACTCTTTAAATGAAAAAATCTATGAAATATCACATGAGACTAAAGTAGAGGAAGACAATAATGACCGTCATTCAAATATAGGTTTTAAGTTCCATAGCCAATTAGTACCTCAAAATAAGAAACCCCTTAACAACACTGATGATAATAACAGTGTTATTCTAATAGCTGATGTGAAAAAAAAAGAACCATTCCATTCCCCTCCCCATTCCGCTTCTGTTATTCTTCCAGATGAGATAATGAACCCCACAGAAGATCTTCCGAAATTAAACATAATTGGCAATTATCCATCTTCCCTCGAAAAAAGTAATCTTCCTTGTAGCTTAGAGGAAAATGCAATAATTATCAAATCACCTGGTATAGAAACAGAAACAAAAAAAGCCGAAGGTAAATTTTCTGAATCTTTGGAAAATGTAGATGCTCTTTCGGAATGTGATGATGTGCTAGATACAATTTCTAGAGTTACCATACTTTTAGAAGATGTTAAACAAAAAAAAGATAATTTCGATGATAAATTAAAAAAGGATAAAATTCTCAATAGCCCATGCTTATCATCTAAAATATTTGACCTTTCATACAAACCATACTATATCGACAATGATTCTCCAGATTTTACAATTAAACAATTCAAAAGTGATGAAACAGAAATTATTTCCTTTGAAAAGATTAAAATTCCCAATTCATATGAAACAAATCTTGAAAAAACAAGTTATGATCAATCAGAAACACAAGTTGAGCGCAGAAATAAACCAAGCCCAGGTGATAGAGATAAGGAAAAGAAAAAAAATCGTGTCATATCACCTGAAGAATCTAATACGAAAAAAGTAAAAAATATAAGAATATCTGAAATTTGTAAAAAAGGACAATGCGATTTAAATATTTCGGAAGGTTCAGAAATGATTAATAATAATAGTGACCAAAGTGACATTAATTTAGATAAATACAATGCATCACATGACGATTTAGGGGGACAAATAAATATTGGACACGTTTATATATCAAACAAAAGTATACCTAGTAATATAACGGTAAGTATGAAATTGCACAATGAGAAAACAGAAAATAAACCAAAATGTGATGAACTCTTATCATCTTCAACTTATGAAAAAAACAACAGAAGTGATAAAAAAGAAGCACTATCAGAAATTCCTAATTTTAGCGGAGAAAAAGATAGCGTAATGAAAAATGATAAGTCATACTTAAGTGAAATAAACAATTCTAATCAGCAGCATATCCTTGACGTTTTAAATAAAATAAGTAATGAAAAAGTGGACTGTAATAAGCCTGTAAAATACGAAAATAATATTTCAAGTGACAAGACGAAACAAAAAAATGTGACCCTTGTGTACAAAGGTAATTCTAATGTTGTACTAGAAGGCTCTATTTACGAAGATCCAGTTGTAGGTACATGTTATGTCTTTCCTATATTAAATAAAGCTTTTTTGCCCGAGGATATCCTCAGTAATGTCTCAAATGATAAATCTACTAGGATTTTACAACATTTAAAAAATAAATGTATGGAAGACAAGGTGGAAGATGGCGACAAAATCGACGATGAGTGGGTTAACTTTAATGTATTGCCAAAAATAACATATTTAAGAGGAAGATTAAAGCATGATAATATAAACGATCCAAATTTAAAAAGAAATAAAAGAAACTTAAAACGTAAAATTGATTTTATTGACAAACTAAGTGGGAAAAAATACCGTAAAGGGAAAAATATCGACTATCCAAAACTGACCTTGACTGCTATTAACGACTTGGCTTATGGTAAAGAGTACAAGCGCCTTTTTGAATATTGCAATTCTATAACATTTTCTTATTCAAGACCATTTCATATAGAACATATAGATGTATCAAACCTGCTCAAATCATGGCCAATAAAAGGTATTACTGTTGATAATACTGATCAGACTGATTTTAAAAACGTACTCTTTATAGATGAAGATATATACAAAGTTCCATACGACCCTTTGCAGCAAACTTTTGCAGAAGAAATATCCAACTGTAATGATTATCAATATACTTGCAGTAATATTATTGAAAACAATTTTAGTATGGGTTTTGGTGAAGGGTCCGACAGAGTCATACATATTTCGAAAGATGATGAAGATATTTCAAAATTTTCGGCTGCGACTTTGTCGGACGTAAAACAAGCTCAGCCGTATTTAATGTCCAATCACCACGAAAAAAGTGTGAGAAGAGACCAAGAATGTAAACCATATAAAGAACAAAAAGAAGTTTTCAAACGATATTTGACCTATATTCAACTCAAAGAGAAAGTACGTTCTTTTTTTCAAAATACTACTTTCGAGTTAAATAAAACTTGGCTTACAGATAACAAAATAAAATCGAATAACAATACATTCCAGAAACGATTTCCATATGAATTGACTTGCCCAGACTACATTAGGCCAGTTCCATTTCAATGTGTAGTGCAAGTAGTTCAGGTAGGCCAATTACCTGTAAGTGCAGCTCAAAATCCGGTTACATGTGATCCACGTGTGACTCAAGTGACGGATGCTAGTCCATCACAATGTTCAGGACAAACTAGTCCACATGATTCACAATCGCCCATTAAGACTGAATATACAGAGTTAACAACAGCTGATATAAGCTTACCTTTAGTTCAAGAGTATGAACGCCATATTGAAGCGCAAGAATCATCGAAAGCCCTAGAAAGTCTTGATAACATTCCTGTCGAAACAGAAATTAAAACTGAAATTAAAGATGAAATACCTGATTTTGAAAATGATCAAAATGATTGCAATGAAAACAATGTTTTACAAACATTAGTAAATAAACATATAAATAACATAGAATATCCATACGAATCGACGGATTGTTCTGAATCCTTGCATACACAAGCAAACTCTGCAACAATATACGAACAAGACATATATAATAATTGTGATTTTATACCTGAACGAAAACAGCACAATAGTTCTGAAAAAACCGACCAAATTGCTCACGCAATGAACGCTGCGGGTATTACAACTACACCAGAAACAATCTCTAAGTCCAGGACGTCGGTCAATGTTATTTCTCAGAACATTTGTCAAGAAATTGGTAATAATGATCCACCGTCACCTAATAACACATCAAAGACTACTATAAACTCGATGACCTTGCAACAAGCTCTGGCACAAATTTTACCTCCACCTTTGAATCCGACTTCACAAGAAACTAATCAGTCTTCGACTAATTCATCTCTAACTTCTCAAGTATTGCATATTGTTCAAGGTAAAAATTCTAATGGTAATCAAATAACTTTAGTAGATAACTCACAAAATTCTGTCATAAGCAATTCTAATGCGCCGATGTTACATATAGTTCAAAATAAAGGATCACATACAAATTCTACAACCAATACAAATGCGGGACAACATACAAATTCTTTTGGAGGATTGTCATTAGTCGATTCAGGTCTACAACAAGGAAATAATCAACTCCTACATATCGTCAATACAGGAAGTCAAAAGAATAGTACTACAGGACAATTGCTTAAAAGGGTAAATATTTTGACTAATCTTACTAATACCCAAGGTTCTAATGAACAGAAGATGGTTCAGTTTGTGTGTAAGTCTGCTGACGGAAAATCAATTCAACTGAACGCTCCACACCAAAGAAGCATGGTATTAAGATTGCAACCTATTGAATCTAACGTACAGAACAGCTCGAAGCCAACAGATGGCCAAGAGTTAAGTCCCGTTTCAAATAGTAATAATTCATCACCCGTCAAGGAAGCAGCGAATACTCAACATGAAATAAAATCTCGTTCTGTGTATGAAGAAAATTACGCTAAATTTATTCAAAGTTCTAATAAATGCGTACCTGAAAAATCAACAACTCTACCAAAATTTAATCAAGCTTTTGGTAAGCAGGTTTTTCAAGATAATAATCAAAAGGCAAATGATTTAAATTCTAATAATTCTCACTTATCAATCAATTCTTCTACAGAAAGCTCTGAATGTCAAAGTACGGATAATTCTATTAACATTGATCACATTGGCCAAATTAGCAGCCCACCACTGCTTCTAAGAAAATCTTCAGCTCCGACATCACAAGGACAGTCAAACCTGGTACAACAAATAAAGCAAACTATTGCCCCTATGAATATACAGACAATGCATGGCGGTGTTATCTATACACGTCAAATTCCAGTGAATATTGGTGGCGGACAAACAATTAATTTGATAACAGTTCCTAGTACAGAGCTTTTGGATAATGATAATCAAAAACAAGGCGAAGTTAAATATATTAATCAAAGTGATATGGAATCACCAATTATAAAAATTGTACCGCATGGTCCAAATAATTCAAGTGCGGAAGGGTCTACAGATGATAGTAATAATCATATCGGAATGACAAATGAAAACGGACAATCGACACCCACACAACACCAACCGGTCTTAACGCAGATGCGTATAAAATTACCAATGCTTAGTAAAACACCTCAAATGGTATCGGGTACTAGAGTAGTGAGGCCATCTTTTTTTCAAATACAACGTAATGTAATTGGAGGTGCAAATCAACCTGTCTATCAACAACTGGTTCTGACAGCGGCTCCACCTCTTAGTCAACATATACGATTACCACAAACGCAAACTACTCGACAAGTTAAGGTAACTGCCGATGGGCAATCTTCGTCGGAATCGCAAATGAGTACATCGACTTTGGAACAACTTCGAGAATTTGATATGGTTTTAGAACAAGTAAAGGAAAGGAGTACAGTACAACCTAACACAATTTCAAATAGTACTTTTGCTAAAATGCACGGATCAGCTTCGGATACGACTGATGGTTCTTCTGTAACATCCACGGTAACAGAATCTACACAGCAAGTGCTTTACTCTATTGGAAATAATCAGTCATTAAACGTAGCATATGTAAATAGAAAACCCAATCCAACTTTCGTGCGATCTCCTGATTCTTCAGGGATTATTGATTCACCGTCATCTTCAACACACATTCAAATTCCTCATACAGTAACCAGTGAATCAACTTCGAATGATGTCTCTACCCAGCCCAGTCAACCAAAGGCTGCTAAAGTCGGTTCTAAATCTAAATCTAGGCCTAAGTCATCATCAAATTCCACCAATGCGATGAAAATTAACGCAGTACCTCCTAAAACCTCAACACAAAAACCTTTAGAAGATGAGCAGACTACTCAACGGATTCTGTACATATTGGCGGAGTATAAAGAACAAGTAGAAAATTCGCCTGATAAGGATAAACCAGCGCCAAGAAGAAGATCAAATCCTCCATCGAATCCGGGGTCATCGAAACGTAAGAAAAGCTCTAGTGGATCAAGACGTTCAGGAATGCGTGACATGAGTCCTGTGCACGGCGAGGACACTTGTCGGACCATGGGATCCGAAGATAGTAGCTGTGGTACCTCACAAGGAGACTGTAACGATAGTTGCATGGATAGTCATTCTCCACAAGACAGCCCACGAAAAGTAGTAAGAAAACTGACTTTTGATAGTGAAGCCACTACGGCCTCTCAATCTAGGCCTCAACCACAGCGGAATGTTATAGTTGCGGATGGTCAGACAATAACCGTTGCGAGAGGAACCTCTGGTAAACCTACTACAGCAGTTCTTATGCCAGCAAACTATATTTTACCCGTATCAATGGTGAAGGGAGGACAGCAAATAGCTATAGTCACAAATCGTGGCCCTAAAATTTTAACAGTGGGCGGCGGGGAGGGGGGGACTACAAATGCACTTCTATTACAACGTCTTATTGGACCAGCCGGCTTAAAACCTGTTTTAACACGACCGGGTGTTCGTCACGTACGGCTACCGACGGCGGCACTTCACAACCTTCAGGCTTTCAATTTAGCTACGGCAACTTTCCAAACACCTGATAGTTCAGCCTCACCAGCTCCTGGCCCAAATCCACCCGAGTTAATTGAAACTAGGGCAACCAGTTCGCCATGGACTGACCGCGATTCGCAGGAAGTTAAACCTGAACGGGGATCAAGCCCAGAAGATACGGAGCCTTGGAATCTACCGTCATCGGCTGATCCACATGACTATTCATACGAAGAAACGGTACAAACTGACAACATGGACAGAACTGTACTTGTGAGTATAAATTTCACAATTATATATATAAATTCAAATGTTTGTTTCTATATCAAGAATTTGAAGATAATTAGGCCCACGTGCATTGTCTATAACTCATGACCGAAATATGTAGATGAATCGTGTTTGACACACATTTTGAACTTCAGGACGCCATCCCAGATCGATACAGTCCCGATATGGAGGCGCAAAGGATTTTTGATAAGATGTTCGACGTTGACTCAAAAAGGTCGTCCATCATAGATTCTCAAGATGATTCTCGTTGCGCATACGATAATGACGCGTCAGATTGCGACGATAAGGCCTACCACCAGGTGATCTTAGTACTGACGCCGCCCCCTCAGATTTAGAAAGCCTCTTAGTAGACGTGCACGCCTCAATTTCTTTATCCTTTGCCTTTCTTTCTTTCGGTGTTAGTTTGCCGTAGGAATATAGATGCGACAGTTGTGCATTGATTTTCTTATTATTTATAAGAAAATAACCATTAATGATTGGTTGACAAGAATGTCGTCTGATACAAACCTCTCTATATAACGCTTAAGCTTGCTTTTATATTTAGCTGAACCAACAGAATCCACCTCAATTGAAACAAAAGTTTTTGATTCCCTACAATAATTGTCGCTTCTATAACAGTTATGGCCTACTTCCCCCGAATGAAGAAAACCCATATTGTTAAGTCTCATAAGTGTCTTCCAATTATTTATATTCTTTGTGTTATGTTTTCTACTTTATAATTTATTTTCCCCGAAGGGATATTTTAGAACATTCTCGAATGCTTATTATCAAAACTCTTCGTCGTATCATTTTCCTAAGCTGATAAATCAGATCTGAATTGTGTTTATTTTGCATGTGGCAATGGTTCCTCGATATTTTCAACAGACAAGTACGATCTGCAATCTACATCATCGTGCATGTTACTCATTTCCATTTAACAGACGAACTTTTTAAATAATAGAGTATTTTTTTTTATTCATTAGGTGTTGTAGTCTAATCGTCTGTAATTATCAATATTGTGGGTAGTTTAATAATAGATGTTAAAACAACCATCTCCCGTTTTAATAATAACAGTTCTAAATAATGTTTATTAGCTGAACTTATTAAATTTTTTTATGATTTATTGTAGGTATATGAACTAGTAACATGTTTAATAAATTAAATACCAAGTGAATGTATAGATCGTGCAACTGTTTCTTTATTGTGTAAACGAATATACAAATGAAACGAGGAAATATATACTTTAGGTTACTACATTTACTTAAACATTTATTTAAAAAAATCCACATTTACTAAATGATATCCTTAATTCTACAAAAAAAAAATGTTTTTTTTTTACAATTTTTTTATCTGCTATTTCTTGTTAAAAAAAGCCTTGCATTTTAATCTTAAATTATGGTATTACGGTTTTCAACATGAACAGTTTTGATTGAACTAATATTGTAATGTAGAATATATTTGTAGGTGGTACAAAAACGCGATGGCTCCCGTCATCATAGGTTCGCGCACGTGACGCACGCCGCTACCATGAGGCATAAGTACGCTATACTTGAACATGAATTACGACTGCAGGTGAGGTTCTTATTTATCTTCTATTATTTTTAACCGCATATTGATTTTAAAAGTTTTTCCTTTGTTTTAAAAACTATCAAAATTCATTATTGTTTTATTCTGCGCGGCCCCTCGTATGAATAAATTGTTTTCGTTAATCAAATAATACAATATTGTTTTATACAATTCTCAAAACATGTCACATTACTAACTTGTCCCTACTTCACCCATCACAAAACATAATTCTGTATTTTTTGGTTCCTTTATTTAAATATCAACCTTGGCTTCAGGGTTCTATATTTTCACAGAAATCCCTATCGGAGGAGTGCGAGGACCTGGGTGTGGACTCGCCCTCCGCCTCAGAGCTTTTCCCGGAGGCGGAACTGCTCTTCGGTAACTCACCAGCTCACGACGCACAACAACACTCACACACCCGTAAGGATGTTAATTCTATTTAAATGTATTATTTTCATTTTAAACTTATATATAAATATTGATTTTACAATTGTATCTAAATGGATAACGAGGATATTTACAATAACTTAAAAGAATATATGAATATTACAGCGCAGCCGACAGTCCTGAGCCAGTGTGGGATCCCGCAACCGGATATAGACGACCAGATAGCAACAGACCAGCTCCTACGACACGAGGGCCTGGACGACCAGCAGGACCTGGGAGTCACCCTGGGACTGGACGAGGGCATCGTGACGGTCAGCGAGGATGGCATGCAGGCGACCATCGCCCTGGATCAGGAGGAATTCGCCAGATCGCATCCCAATACTACGTTTCACAGCGAGCCCACCGAGGACGGAGAGGTCAGTTCTTAACACATATACAAGATAGAGACAACAACGTGAGATCAAAAAAATACTTATATTCTGTTCCATATAAGGAATACTTATCAGATAAATAATGATTATAAAGTGATATAAATAGAGACTTCTTCAAACGGTACAATCAAATTAAATCCAGTCGTCCCATTATACATAATACCGCCATACTTCAGATCCAACCCTTCATCATGGCGGGACTGAAGGGTCGCCACATCACGTCGACGGTGTTCCACGCAACGCGCGCGCCCGCCACCGTGCTGGTGAGCGCGCCGCCGGTCCCCGGTCCCCACTCCGGGACCCCCTCCGCCCACGGGCCCCAAGCCGGGCTCCCCGCCCGCTCCCCGCACCCGTCGGGCCGCGCCACGCAGGTCATCAGGCGCGTGTGCTGGGACGGGAGAGACGGCAGGTTCTCCGTGGACGCCGGCGACGACGCCAAGACGACGGCCGAGGACGGCTCCAGGGACGCCGTGCCGGACTCCCCGCCCGGAGACGACGGCGCCTCCTCCCCGGAGCGACACGCCGAACTGTTCTGGGAGTCCAATTCGACGTCGGAGCGGTCGGAGGGCAGGCGGCCCCCGGACTTCAGCAGCGACAGCGATAAGTGCTGCAAGAGTCCGTCCTACGACGAAACCAACTCGACGGACTCGAGCGGCGTCGGCGCTCACGTGAGGCTGGATTCCGTCATAAAGGACGCGAGGGGCATCGACCCCGGCGGCAGCGCCGACGGCTCCTCGGCCGACGACGCCCATCCGCCCGTGAGGACCTACCCCGCCAAGAGGACGCACCGCTCCCGCGACGGAGACGCCGAAAGGAGCCTCACGGGCAAGACGCGGGCGGGGGAGCGCGCCGTGAGGAGGAGGGCCTCGGGGAGAGGAGTGGTCAAGAGAGGCTGCCACTGCTGCGGCGGGGAGCCCGCACCGCAGAGGCCCAAGAAGCCCCGACAGAGGAAGACCGCCGCGGACTTCGCCTCCAACTGAGAAGAACGCGCCGCGACCGGGGAACGCGGGCGCTGAAGATGTTTTGTATATAACGATGAGCTAAGATTGCGTTTATATTATGAGGCCGATATTCCGTTCCTTTGAGGTGTTCTCACCTCTGAGTGTTAAATGGCCGCCCCCGCTCGGTTCGCATCGTTTTATATTTCTTATACCTTCATGATGTTGACGATCTCCGTGACCGCGAACGTTTCGACGTCCTCGGGTCACGTGTAAAATATCCGTGGACATATTGTATTGATAGTTTATCGATTGTATAAAAATGTATTTCATAGGTATCTCCGTATAGATTAAGATTTTCCGATTAGTGAATGCGGGTCGTCTGATAGGCTCGTGTGAATTTGTCTCTTAGTGTGTTAGTCGTATGGCCCTTCTTGATTAAAGCTAGACTTATGAAGTGATTCCCATAGCCGCTATCGAATTCGGTATTTTATAATTATAATTTTCTATACTGTATATTAATAGTTTTAATGGAGGGTCTTCTCCCCGCGGGAACTGCACAAATGGGACGTCAATGGACGTCGAGCTTTAACTGGCGGTTTATTTTTGACAAGCTGACTTCGGCGATCGATCGACGGAGATAGATGTCTATTAAACATTGTAGTAGGTTGTAAGTTAGTGTGAATTTAATATCCATTAGTGAGGGTGTATATATAGTTCGTCCCCGTCGTTGTCCGGGGGCCGTCTAGTCATTGTACCGTTATATAATTACGTCTAGACTCGCGGTATCGGATGGTTCCGAATTTCGGCTTCAAGCCAAAATGCAGTATTATACCGCTTGTATATAAATTCTTGTATAGGGGATTACTTACCGCCCCTTTTTTGAAGACTTAATTTGTTCGTGTTTCAAACAAACTTGTATATAAAATTTATGGAAGAAATAGTAAATTTAGTGAGCCGTCGACTGTAACGCGACCGGTCTCACGATAGTAAAATGTAACGTTTGTGTCTCGTAATGAGTCGGATTCGATATAAAACATAGTTCAGGATGTTACTTCGAGTAGTTGTAAGATAGTGGTTATTAGGTAAAGTTCGCATCTCTAGTCTGATCTTCCGACGAGCTGGAACATTGGACGTAATGTTTTAAGAGTGGACCGAAGGCACCTCCACGTCCAAACACCGAGGCGCAAGGTCCGTTAACATTTTAGAAATCTTTACTTTGGTCTTGGAAAATGCGAGAAAAAACACATTCTTACAGTATGATTGTATTTTTTATATAATTCAGTAAGTTGTTATTGTTCGATGTTTTAGATCAGTTTACTTCAATATTACCATTAAATATTATAAATTAATATCAGATATCACAATGTTTTTGTTATTTTTCATATAGAAGTTAAATATTTTAACTGTACATTGATCTTAATAATGTATAGGTTTCATTGTTTTTTAATTAACCCAGATGTGTTTTGTGATTTTGTGAACATTATTTTTAAAAGTGCGACAGAAGAATGATCATTAAAACTTATCTATTAAAATTGTTTTTTATTTTGGAAGTTGTAAAATTGAAATTAAAGAACTAATGAAAATAAAGTCTGACCGACAAGAGTTTTGGCGATGTATGACTTATAAACGAACATAACCGTGCCATTCAATCTATTACTCGACTGAAATAAGTTTGAATGATGTTTATAATAAAAGAAATCAATATACTTACGATTACTATGAATTATACTAAAAAAAATCTTTAAATTATCTAATAAACCAATATTTGAAGTGAATGAATTTTTTTTTTATACTATCAAAGTTAATACTTGCCTACATACCACTTGATGTAAAGTGGAGATGTGGTCATAAATGGTAAGGTGCATTAACTAAGTAACCTATTCTGTCTTCTCTCGACCTCATTCTTGAGTAGATGCTAAATTAATTATTAAAATATTAATGTAGTGATAGTTGTCATAAGTTTTATTTTAATACGGTAACATGCACTAAAATATGTTGTTAAGGACGCGTTTACAAAACTGATGGGTAGAAAATCGCATCACTACATAGGCAAATCTCGACTACGCACACTTACGCATGTATAGTGCGAGAATATTGTGGGAATGGTTTGGTACATTTTGGTACCTTCAATACATATTTTTTTTGCATATATTTAATGTTTAATTATTTTTATATTATTGATGATTAAGTATGTACATGTTATAAAATTAAAGATTATTATTATTACATATATGATATACGTATTAATTATTCTGTAACATAAAAATAGCTAAATATTTCGGTGGCTGTTACTTTACCTTTTATACTAAAAAAAGCAAGGCTAGTCGAGTTTAGGCCCGTTGTGTTAATCATAAAGAAATACTATCATCAGGCTTGATGAAGTGATCTGAAGGTTTCCTGATGGATGGATGCTAATGGATCTCCTAGAGGAATAGAAAGATTACATACTCGTCACTCCCATCTTTATCAAATCACTCCATCAAGTCTAATGGTAAGATCTTATCAAAAGCAATAAAACAACCCCATACACGGTACACCCAGCTCTATTCATCTGTGAGATCCACAAGCATCTATCCATCAGGGTACCTTCAGATCACTCCATCAAGTCTGACGGTGAGATCTCATCAAAAGCTACAAAACGAGCCATAGTCGGTGCACCCAGCTCAATTCGTCTATGAGATCCACAAGCATCCATCTATCGGGGTACCCTTGGCTCACTCCATCAAGTCAAAACATATCGGTAATAATCCGTATGTACTAGTAGCAAAATATAATACATAAAAACACTTAGACAAATTGACAAAAAATATATATAAACTGTAAAGTATCAAGTTAGGTTTGATTACATATTTTGTGTTCATAGAGCGATCTTTACCAATAGACATTTTTGCTAAAAAGCGATACAGTAACCACTCCCGACAACGGCCTCACGCCGACTGAGCCCTGAGGTGATAATTGAATTTTAGAAATATTTGTTAAAAGGGATCAACTAAAATAGCACATAAATTGAACCTTATTGAAATACTTTAAGAGTCATGTGTAACTACAGAAACGTGATGAAAAATATAAATATTTTCATTTATTTTCTGATATATTACGTAACTTATTTAGGGTTTTTTCTCACACATTTTTAGTTGAGTATGTTTTCTTAGCTAAGGTATTTTTTATGCTTAAATATATTATAACATTTACGACAAAAATGTACCTAAACTTCTCCCGATTTCGTAATATACGTGACGGAAAATCGTTTTTTATATTAAAAACTACAATATTACATTTTCTCTGAGGACACTAAAGATTAAGAAACATTCTAGGCGTTGCAATTATTGGTTTACTACATTCAGTTTGATTTTATAGCATTATGTAACGAAAAGTCGATAATTTTAGGCATAACCGTAAACGCGTCCTTAAGAAGTAACATTGCATCGAAAAAAGACAGAATTCTGTAATTTATTATACTTAGACCACAAAACACAACACGATGTTTAATTTTCCTTATTATACTGATACAATACATTTCTCTTAAATAAAATTTAGTTTTATTCTACACCTCACCAGTCCATTTCCGTTTGTCCTTTAACTTTTTCATGATCCCCAAAACCTCCATTCGGAACTCTAGTCGTTCATCTTCATTGTACTTTACGACCGAAGGTAGGAGAGATGCGAAGAACGCCTCATCCTCATTCATTATTCTGGGATCATTACACTCGTCCACTTCTACAAAATCTACATCAGATTTATCGTATTCCTTATGCTTTGGTTCTTCATATTCGGACTTTTTCGACCTTTTTCTCGAAGGTTCTCGAGGACTAAGTTTTTCTGGCTTCATGTAAATATAACTATCTTCATTATTATATTCTAAGGTGCAATCTTCTTCAGTGGCGGTAACTTTGATGAGAAATTTAAGATGTTCATACAAAAGATATTTTCTTCTCGGTCTACCTGCCTTTGTTTTAAGTGACTTAACAAAGGTGTCACGTATGTTTGTCCATTTGTTTAAAATGTGTTCACCTAAAACAAGATGTTTAAGATTTAACTTCAGGATATTTAAAAACTACAAGTAACAATAGTTTTGAATTTGTGTTATATGATTATTCGGTTAAAAAACTTATATTATTATATAGCTTCTTAGCGCCTCCCTAAATTAATTAGCAAATAACATTCTGATGTATTTGATTTCTTTTGTAAACGAAAAACAGCGGGACTTAAAATATCGTGACGGGTGGTGTAATGGTTAATCATTCCAATAACTTTAAACGCAGTATACACATACCAGTAAATCTTTTGTCTTGTGATGTCATCTCCTCATATTTTTCATCTAACAAAGCGAATACTTGTTCCCAAGCTGTTCTTCTTTCTAGACGATCTTTGTATATTTCTGAAGTTTTATCCCAAAGGCATGGCCGGTCTCGAACAGCGTGAATCAATTCAATTACGTCGTACTTAAATTCTCGCATTTCTGAAATATTTTGATTTATTATTCATAAAGACAACGTACACTGTTGACACTCTCTAGCTTGATACGTCACTGAGGCGTCAAAATGTCGGATCGGATCGGTTGAGTCCGTCTTGCTCTATAACCGTAATGAAGAAAGAGATAAATAAACGCAACCGAGGTCAGCGACATCGCCCGACATTGAACTACGTCTCGGCCGTCAATACTTAGAAATTATAATGTTTTTCTTATATCCGTGTAAAATATATTAAAAATCGAGAAATCACGTGTGTTAGAGTAATGAAAAAGGACCTATATATTATGTAGGTCAGAATGTTCAATTTAAAATTATATAAATATTCTACTTACTTCTTAATATAACATGTACTTATTTATTTATATACCTATATATAGGTAAACAAAATATTTTCTGGTTATTTTAGAGCAATTCAATAGTAGAAATGATTTCTATAAAGAAGAAACCACTATCGCACTTGAGTATTGCGAGTTTAAGAAATAAGTAATGACGCCGCCAAATGGAGACGAACTTGAATACACTTTGGTAAATTAGGTAGGTATCAGCGGGCCTACCATGAACTCTTATTGCGATCCAATTTACGACCTACATTGAATCGTTTTAATATTTCGTACCATGAGGCTGATAAGACGACCAGTTTAGGTCGCGACTTAACAAGTCCCAAAATAAGACGCTAACGCTATTTCGTTCATTCAATTCGTACCATGAGCTGTCTTTGCGACCTAAACTGAACCGCTTAACTATCAAAACTAGCGATTCAATAAAAGTTGCTATTATCGTAGCCTAAACAGAATTGTTACGAATTATATACTGTAGATACTTGATGTTAATCCTTATTTATTACTGTTAAAGATAATTATATTATTAGTTTTAAAGATAAGTATGAGTATAAACTATAAATTGTTTTAAATAGGTAAGTATAAACTATAAAATTATAAACCAATGAAGATCTTTTTTCGAAGCTGTGACTATGACTCCTATGAAGAAAATGATTCACAACATTTTGTGACCATCTTACAATTGTAGCTTTGTTTTTAATACATACCTGTATATTTTTTCAATTAATGAGGTACCTTCCTTAGTATACTAATGGGCTTTTATACTCGCTCCAACTAACTTTTTAAATTCGATTTGTGGTTATTCCAATAATAAAAATAGTGCAGTGGTTATCTATTGTTATATTTAATGTATATAAACCTGACACTATTTCTAAATCTCTTTAGTTTAAGGTTCATATTAGAGACGATTAATTAATACTTCCTTTTCATCATTATTTTCAATCTTTTTCTGATTTATATGAGAAAAAATATATATTAACAACAATATCAAATTACTATACCTATAATATGCTTAACATAATATGCTAATAATATTTATAACATTTAAAACAGAAATCAATCCTTTGAAACATCACACACGCCATTATAAATGTTTGTAAATTCCCTATTGACCTTCAACTAACACTATTAAAACTTATTCATAATCATAACAAACGCTCCTAAAGTGCGATGTAAACGTTAATTTGCTGCGAGCTGTCAACGACAACTTGAAATAAAAGCGGACCAGCGACAATTTCGTTCATTCTTAGCGATTCATTTTCGACCCAGGTAGTAAGAGGTGATGGTACGAAAAAAAGCGATTCACTTTTTTAACCTAAACTGAACTGCATCGGAACAGAATCGCTTACTAAAAGTTGATGGTAAGGCCCCTGTTTGTGCTAAGATGCATCCAATATTACTAAGTAATAGGTATGTAATTTTGTTTTTATGAGACCAATAGTAATAACAATTGTCAAATAGGTAGTTTAAGTTACATACATTTGCTATATCTACCTATATACTGAATAAAATTATTAAGAAAAAAAAGGTATTTGTAAGAAAAAAAAAAGTAATTGTAAGAAAAAAAATTATTTTGTGTGCTTTTAGCACAAGCTAACATTTTTTACTATTTTTGAATTTTTCAAAACTTGTAAATGACAATTAACATTGAAATTTAAATAAATAAACAATTCCTTTATACCTAATTAAATGTAATGTAATTTTAAAACGTTAAAAATTAATCTCAAAGACATGTAGGAAGTATGGAAAGCCAGTTCGCTAAAATCAAACCATTTTCATACAATTTAACATCCTTTCAATGAAAAGTGAAAAAATACTAATAATATTATTCCGGGTTAACACATTCACATTAACATGTTACTGACTGTAGAAATGTTAGATAGGTACCTACATTTCGTTCAGTAATTATAAATCGTTTCCATCATCTGTTCTATTTTATGTGTTAAATAGTTAGGTATTTACCCATAAATCCTATAATGAGTGTTTTGTTTTATGAATCGCAGTGAAGGTTGAAAATAAAGTATTTTCACATACTTTATTTGTATGCAAAAGTATAAAGTATAATTACCTAAAATAAAGTATAATACTTATAAAGTATGGTTGGCAACCCTAGTTGTATGTACGTTGACGATGGTGTCTATTTTACGAAGTTAATCATAGAGGAATTAGACTATACAATTCGATATCTTAATTTCTTTATTTGTCTTGGTAACTTATTTGCATGTTAATTTCTTCTTTTATTAAACGGTCCCCCGATGCAACAACTTCAATAAGTACATAATAATATTATTTTTATTCTTTTCAGAGGTCTTTTTGTAGCGGAGGTTTTATAAATTTTTAATTTCTTATTTTTTTTGACGTGACAACGTCTTAAATTAGGTTATACTGGGAGTCACTTATGAAAAAGTGTAACGCCCGGTAACGTAACGGTGAGTCACACACACATAGAATGCCTTGCGTCTCTCTCCCACTCAAACATGATCGGTCCGCCGAGCAATGTTTTGATTTTCAAATTGATTCTTTAAAATTACAAATATTAAGAAAAAGTGGCAGATATAAGAAAACTTGATTTAAAATGTGTTGAGGAAGAATTTTAACATCTAATTTAAGTAAATGTTTTAATTTTCAACTTCATTATTTACAATTACAAATTTTAATTAATTTCAAATTTATTTAGCAAAAATTTGAACCTTCGATCTGAATAAGTGTTTTGATTTTCAAATTAATTCTTTAAAATTAAAAATATTAAAATATATAAAATCAGAAGTGACGTCACATAACATTATCTGTACTTATTATTATTTAATATGTAGGCCAGTACATGTGAGCTCTCTTAAGTTAGCGGGGAGAAGTAAAATAAAAAAAGTAAGACAAATTTTATCTCGCATAAATACATCAGATAAATATATAATAAATAATAGAATTTATATACTTCAGAGTATCACGAAAACATTCAGTAAATAAGAACCTGAGTTTGTTTACGTAGTTGTGATAATATATCGAAATAGTCAATCAACAAAAATAAAAAATATTCATTTTAAGGATGTTAAAACAATTAGTTATTTATAAATAAATCCTAATCAATAGTTTTATAAGAATGATAAATAACAATAATAAATATATTTGCTTTTCAAATACCGTCCATGTACTGGAACTCCTTTAGCGTTTGAATAGCAAATATATTTTCTTGGCAAATATTTATTTAAATATGTGCAGGAGCGTGGGTGTAATGATATTAAAAAAATGATAATAAAAAAATACGATCGAACAAACGTTCTTTTTAATCGAACAAACAAAAACTCATCACAATTGAATTAAAAAAATAAAAAAAAGTACAGACAATTAAATATAAAGAGCCAGGTTCAAATAAAATTTTGAATAATTATTTTAAAAAAAGTCCTTATCGAACAAACGCTAAATTTAATCAAACAATCAAGAACAAACGACGAACAATCGAATTAGCAAAAAAAAATTGAAAAAAAAATACTTCTCCCCGCTAACTTAAGAGAGCTGTACATGTGACCATACTTGGTAGACACAATTGGAAATAGTATTTTTTTATAACTGAAAAAAATAAATATATAAAATACTGGTAGCAAACAATAACTTCAATGATCGATATCTCCGCAACTAATTGATGTATCGAAAAAGTCTGTAAATAAATTTTGTAAAAAATAATAACATCAATAATATAATATAAAATAAATAATATATAAAATGATTTTACGTGACAACGTCTTTATCGTCCTATCCTCAACAAAATCACCCAAATTATTAAAATATTGTGCAATTTAATAATATTCATATCAATAAATATTCTACCGAGAAAAAGACGTGGTCACGTAAATCTTCGCCCGTAAAACCGACTTTACAGGCAACCATATATATATTTTTTTTATTTTTAAACTTATGTTGCTGGTTTGTATATTATACTAAATTAACCTACGACCACTAATGAAAATTAATATTTTCACTTGTTTATTTATTATGGTATTTACTATTTACCTCCTACTATCAATGTTGCATAAGAACGTTTCACCAACCAATAAAAGGTCTGACGACTGAAACGACTGCTTTTATTTCGACCAAACATAGCTAAGCACCATCTCGACCAACCAGGCATTCCATTTAAAAAACCGCAATCAAATCATGTATATTCATACACTCGTACGCTGCTACGATGCCACAGACAGACATAAACATACACCGATCAAACTTATAACATCCCTCTTTTTTGTGGGGGCTATTTATGAAGTTTATTATATTTTTATGAAATATCGATGATAGTGAGCGTTTCTACTTAAGACTCATAAAGGTCTAATTCTATAAACAAGAATAGTATTTAAAATGTTTGAAGATGTGTCGAGGACTGATTGACTGTTTGTCAAACCTTAAATCGCCCTAAGCATATGGAGTGTCGTAGCAGTTTTTTTTTATGGTCTAGGGCCATGCTTGACTACATTCCACCTGATGGTAAATGGAATGTAGTCCTAGGTGGTAAGGCGGTAATGTCCACAACAAAAGGATGAAAACCTGCCGTGCGTCGGGATGTCCGGTGATGGAAGGGGGACGGGGGAATTATATCTGTGTAATTCCTGCGCACACTCACCAAAATGTATCCTATAAAATACTGAGAGGCTAGCAATTCTACGCCTGTGTTCAAGGCTTTGGAGGTCGGCTTCGACCAATTCGGGATTGCCTATAAGCGTCTTTGCTCTCCTCTCAATTGAGTCCAGAACCGCAAGATGAGACTTTGCGGCACCAGCAAATATGTGACCACAGTACTCCAGTACTCCAGTACAGTACTCCGGATCTGTGCTTTGTATAAAACAAGAAGCTGTCCCGGTGTACAGTACTGCCGAACCTTCGCAAAAGCGGCAAGCTTTGCTGCTGCTGCTCTTGCTCTGGACTCAATGAACCGACCAAAGTTGAGGTTCGAGGAAATCTCTAAGCCTAACAACTGAAGCCGGTGAAAGTGCTCTTTTTGGCAGTGAACAGACACGTCTGCGTTTTGGTGGCGTTGAACTTGACAAGATTGGCATTGCTCCATGCGGAGACTGCCTGAAGTTTGTCATTCAAACGTTGCACCATGGCTTCTCTTTGAGACTGTACTTGATCTCGACTAGCCCGAGTACTCGGCAGATGTCTTTCTACAACTGTGCTGTCGTCTGCATAACCATAGATACCGGGCTTTAACAGTTCGTTAATGTGCAGCAGAAAAAGAGTTGCAGAAAGAACGGACCCCTGAGGCATCCGGCATTTATTGTCAAGCATCCGGCATTTATTGTTAAGGGTTCCGAGGAACACCCGTCGACAACTACTCGGAGAGATCTCTGGCTCAGAAAGTCCGTTACCCAGCCGATCAGACCAGGAGATATACCGTACGCCGAAAGCTTGCTTATAAGGGTCGCATGCCAAATGCCCTGTCAAATGCCCTCGAGACGTCCAGAGAGACGGCGATCGCTTCTCCATTCTTTTCAATGGCCTCGCCTCAAATGTGAGTAGCATACACTAGGAGGTCCCCAGTAGACCTATTACGGCGAAACCCGTACTGTCGGTCACTGAGGAGATCGTTACCTTCTAAGTATGCTAGTAGGCGCGAGTTCAATACACGCTCCATAATCTTGCAGAGTATGGAGGTGATTGAAATCGGTCTGTAATTGACAGGGTCGGCACGGCTGCCTTTTTTGGGCACGGGTTGCACATTAGCAAGCTTCCAGGATTTCGGCACTGTTCCAGTCATGAAAGAGAGACGATACAGACGTGTCAGTACAGGAGACAACTCAGCTGCGCATGTCTTGAGCAGAATGGCTGGTATACCATCAGGACCACTGGCTTTATTCCCATCTAAACGACACAATTTTCTCCATACCTCTTTGTTAGTGATGTGCATTTCAGGCATCGAAATACCGCAGTGAGGAAGAAGTTTTGGAGAAGCATTGCCACTGTCTAGATGCGAATTCTCAGCAAACAGAGAAGCAAATACATTTGTTTTCACAGTTGCATGACAACATTCGGAATTAAACTATGGCCGAGCTTTGCCACCGATGGGTACGTCAGCAAAAGGAATAAAATACTCCATTGTCTGATGTACCACATCGGTTATAGCATCCACGCAACTCGACGGATCCAAAGAAGAGAATCAGACCTGCCGCCAAGAATAAGACGCAAAAAAGTGCCCCATCTCATCCCAATCTGCTGACTTGTATTTCCATATTCGCCTAACACCATGAGGTTCAATAGCTGGTGGGGAATATGTAAATACAGATTTCACCAGACAGTGATCGGAGGTTCCCAAGGGGGAGGTAACTTCTACACGATATCTGTCCGGATCAGTTGTCAGCAGAAGGTCCAGGCAATTGGCTGTATGGCCTACCACATCAGGTACCCTTGTCGCTTGCTTCACCAGCTGAAAAAGGTCCAAGGACAACGCAAAGTTCCGCGCTTCTCTTCCAGCATGGTCGGTTTTCTGGTACGGGAACAGCAAGTTCTGATGACAGGCATTAAAGTCCCCCAGAAAGACGAGCTGCGCTGAAGGGAACGCAGAGCCATATCAGCAGCCTCACTAAGATACTCAAATAATGGAGTTGTCTCCTGGTCACCACTGTGCGAACGGTAGACACAGGAATACACGATTTTTTCGTTTCCTGTGTCCACTAAAACCCAAAGGGAAGAAAAAGTGAGGTCTTCATGGTGACGGAGACGCTGGATACAGAGGTCGTTCCGCGCGTACACACAGACTCCGACCCGTGAGCGAAAGTTATGATCTATCGAGTAACCGGTATAATCTAAGTGCGCAGCGCTCAAGGGACATTGTATCTGCGTCTCCATCAAAAAGAGCAAGTGCGGCTGCTCTATCTCAAGATGGTGGTGGACAGGTAGGATATTAGAGTGCAACCCCCTGATATTAGAGAGGTGCAATTTGAATGAGGAGGAGTGCAACCGCTGAACATACTTGTTCTTTTTGATGTTAGACTTCATTAAAAAAATATAAAAGAGAATAGAATGGGAAATGGCAGTCGAACGAGGCGGTACGTATCGAACCCGACGTCGAAATTGACGTTGTCGTGCCACTGGAAGGCTAGTCTGGAGACTGCGGGGACACCCGAACCCCCCCAGGGATCGCCATCGGGCCTCCTCGTCTGGTCGCGAAGCAACACGATTACAAATTAATTACAAATAGCCCTGTATATACATGTATATATATAAATATTTCCTACTTGAAAAAAGAATTGACTTAGATATAATTATATTATGAGAAAATAACAATAATTACATAAGAAAAGAAATGATTAGGTACCTACTCTTTCTATATTGTAGTACGACATAATTATACCTGTCTACTGCTACTCTGTTTTATTTTTGTTTTAACTCTGGTCTCATAGGTTCGGCTTATTGTTAGTGGGTACTCTATAACTATATAACTACCAATGAATATCTGTTTAGATAGTTGCAGTTTATGTCGTGGACACAGACACATGTATATTGCCCGCCTTACTGGACGTAACGCAGTACTAATTGTTATTTTAAGTCCCTCTTCTGAAAGATGATCGTTAGTTCATCTTAGTTCGTACGACCATTTGATCCAGCAGCCCGTCTAGGGTTGGTTCTGTCGTTGGGTCGTAACTGTATCTTATAATTAAATAACTTGAGTTCCACAGGAGTCATGTACATTGGGTCTTCGCCGTCTATACGAGATATCTACGAGTATATGGCACAATCCGTTCCCGCCAAGTGGGCATGATCTCCATCAAGGTTTTTAAATGACCGCGCCGCTGCTGTCATAGTTTGACCTTAGAGGAACTAAACACCAGCAGAATAGTTTGATTACCCTCGCTGCGCTTATTGCTGGCTAAGATATTATATTTCCATTATTATTATGACCACCATAAGGCTTAGAATTCTAAGACACACGTTTGAACTATCGATCGAGATGCGCGCGCAATAAAAATGACACTATTTGTCGGAAAAAATTTTGACACCGCCTCATAGGTTATTTCACTCAAAATATATTATAAAATAAAACATTTGCTCTCCTTAAATAAACAAATTGTTAGTTGTGTAACGAGGGTTCCTAAACCAGCTGGGTACGATGTTCTAACCAGGGAGCTGATACTAACTGCAAGATTAAGTTTGGTAAGTTTTTAATAAAATAATATTTTATTCAGATTAAAAAAAAATAACAATGTTTATATTTTTTTATGGCAAGTTAATATTTATTAAGCACTTTTTGCAACACGGAATATCCGTGGCTTTCATCTCTTTATTTAAACATTTCCCTAAGAATAGTATTCTCTACTTATATGTCATATGTTTCTTTCAAAGTAATTAAATGTAAGTTTCTTTTCTTAAAACTACTTCAATTACCAAAACGTAATCATGACTTCAAAAAAGGTTGCGTCCATTTTAACTATATTCAGCTGAGAAGATAATGAGCATTAAGTTTCTTTTTCACGAAAAGTGCTGGTAGCTGATGTCAGAAACAAATGAACGGCAAATCATTTCGTCAATTATTTTACTCACAACTTTTATTGTCATGTAATAATAGATAATATTGTAAAATAGGAGTGTACCTACTCTATTTAAAAACATTATTTTTAAATCTTAGAGAACATGATTTTTACAACGTATATAACAGAAATTGTAATAAATAATGTGTAGGTTAGGTAAATATTATCTTTTAAAAGTAAAAACCGTCAAATAGTGTTTGTTATAGTTATATACTTCTGCATTATAAAAATATAAAAATACTTATGCCATGTTATAATATGAAATACCTACTAACTTACACTAAACGTGATCATGTAAAGAAATTGTTATTAATTTAATATTAACAGACCTAAGGCCATTTTCGGTAAATAACAATAAGAAGTGAAGATGTGGACAATCTGCGTGGCTGGGTGGAGCGGCGTGGCGCTGGCTGGTACTCTGATCCTGTACGGGACCCTGGATGTAGCTTATTTTGCTAGAATGATGTATACTGTGGCGAAGGCGAGGTACTTTAGAAAAAAGATTTGTATATTGGATACAACTGACGTTCAATGTAAGTATATATTCTCCTAATGAGTCTAATTTTATTCAATTGGAAATTGAGTATTTTTTGGCCAGAATGTGATTCTCATAATAAATCATAATTTATATTTTTCCTCTCACTTTCCAGCCTGGTGCCTCCTCAACGACATCGACACTTTACTCTATCACATGAACAACGCCAGATACCTCCGCGAACTCGACTTCGCGAGGGCAGACTTCTACGAGAGAACGGGACTGTACGCCAACATCAAGGCCGCCGGGGGGTCCGTGCTGCAGGCGGCTACCACCATACGATATAGACGATATCTGAAACCCTTCACCAAATTCACCATCACCTCTAAAGTTAGTCAACATTACTTTACCTATTTTACTTCAAATATTATAAAGGTCAAGAAAATAATAAGTCCGATACTGGTCAATGGTTTTGCAATTTTGTTCTCATTCGCAATAATAGTATTTCGCAATATTATACCATGTTGCGAAACACTAACATCCAACAACAGTCGTAGCATCCAATCGTAAAATAATCTTATGTGTATCATCAATCTATCCATCCATGTAGATCTTTTCAACCGGTCTGTTGGTTGAGTGGATAGCGCAGACGCCTAACGTATGGCGACTAACCTAACTATGGGGCCCGGGTTCGATTCCCGGCAGGGACGGGCATGTATATGATGAGCATAGATGTCTGTATTTCTGGGTTTGGTCGTTTATTAAATATATTTTCAGTATTTGTAATGTGTATTTCTATGTATTTGTAGTGTTGTCTGACACCCTTAACACAAGCAAATAATTTGCTTAGGCTTGCTTGGGTTAGATCAATGTGTGTAATTTGTCCTGTGTTATTATTATTGTTATAATTATTATTATAATTATTATTACTATTATTATGTAGATAAATCAATCCAATTCAAATACTTCCAGTTCTGATCTTCTGCGACGAGAAAACTCTACATTTTTGTGTAATACCATACTTATATCCAGGCGATCTTCTGGGATGAGAAGACGTTCTTCATGGAGCACGAGTTCGTAGGTCCGAGTGGGTTCGTGCACGCGGTGGCGCTGTGCCGGCAGCGCGTCATCGACACCTCGGTGGCTGCCATCGCAGAGCTGCTGCTGACGCTACACTGCGCCGGGGGCTGCCGACTGCCGCCGGAGAAGATGACCGAGGAGGTGCGTTTGACTGAGGGGGGAAGTATAGGAGACGTAGGGGACTGAAGATAGATAGGAAGGATGATCCCCGACTTGCTTATAGGAGTATATGACTTGGGTATAGGAGACGAAACAATCTATATTGTATAAAATGAAGACTTAGAAAAATAAACCAAATATTATTTGAAAAAGAATAAATGTTTTGTGAGAAACTAAAGTTTTTAAATTATATATTTTTTTATTTTCAGCTGCAACTGTGGGTGCAAAGCAACGAAGTAAGTTCAGCCAAGTTGCGGCCTACTGGAACCCTCCTCAACTCGCTGGAGCCCCCCCTCTCCCTAGGCTGTGGGGAGGGGGGTGCCAACACGAGTCAGTGAAGTCAGCTAAGCCCGAACGAAGACCTGCGTTCACGCAAGCAACAGTAGAAACAAAGGTCAATGTTCGTTCGGGTCGCTTGAAGGTCAAGTGATGACGTCAAAATGATTGACGATTTCGGTAACGAGTTGACGGTACTTTGATAATTCTTATTTATAATTATATTTTTAATGTGAACATAAGCGATATTGCTCGGTAGTTAGTGGAAGGAGTCTATATTTATATAAATATATAATGAAAAATAAACCGAAACGGGCAGGGATTCGAACCCGCGATTACTGGGTAACCATTACTTTCAAACATTAATTTCGGTCGTGGCATCTTTTCAATGTTTATCTATATCAGGGGTGTCCAATCAGTCGATCGCGATCGACCGGTCGATTGCGGCCGCTAGTCGATTCCGGCGAGGCAAAAACTATTTAAAATTTTAAAGTTAAAATTAAGATTTACCTGTCCTAAAGGTCCCTTAGAATATCAGGAAGTACGTAATTCTTAAAAATAAATAAAGTAGATCTAACAGCGATTCGTCGGTAAAAAGTCGATCTTAGTTCTGATTAAGTTGGCCACCCCTGATCTATATTTTGAGGTTAGAAACATTGGTTAGAATTATCGAAAGAAACCTAATAGATGTCACCACCGATACGGTAGCTCAATCGGTAGAGCGACGGCACGGAGTCGCGGGTTCGAATCGGTTTATTTTTCATTCTACATTCATATAAATTTAAATAACCTTAACATGGCTATACATGTTTATAAATATTTTCAAACAGTTATCTATATGTTAAATATACATTTACATATATTTAATTTGAGTAAACATTAATTAGTGGATTTGTTGTTTCGACGCACAATTATTTCACTAAAAAATTCATGTCATTATTTATATTATTTAATAAATATCATAAAAATAATAACAAACGTCTTAAAGCATTTAAAACTTCAATTAGACTAATATTGACTTAATTATAACAAGATACTTATTTAGGCTACTTAATAAACTTGTACTTATATAGTTTGTACACTCGTAGGTATCTAGCGCCTAGCTTGTCAAGCATTGCAGGGTTAAAATATTGAAAAAGGGAATTTCATGAAATGCATATTTTCTTTAATAAATGACTGTGTTACTTTAGTGACGTAGGATATAAAATAACTACAAATAAATGTAAGTTAAGTTACTTATAACATCAAAAGTAACGTAATTTGTTATGTAAATAAAATAAACTACATAAAATGTTTTTTTTTGGTTGCCTCCATAATGTCACAACTATATCCATAATCTATATCTATACCTACATATAACAAAACTGTCACTGTTCGATTTCAGGGCATGGAAAATATTAAAAAAAAACATAACATAACATCCTTTATAGGAGCAAGAGAACCCAAAACAATGGTTTTTCATTTTGTCTATATGTCTGTATGTTTGTGCACGCTAATCTCAGAAACGGCTTAACAAATATGGATGCATTTTTCAGAAACATATTGCAATAGTCTTCACTTAATATTTAGTGTTTTTTCATTAAAATCGGTTAAGAAATAAAAACGTTATGTCAATCGCGGAATAGGTAACATGCAAATCTTCTTCTATGTATGTAATAATTGTAATAAATCTGTAGAGGAGTAGTCTCTGTACATTGAAAATATTAAAAAATACATAACCAGGATGTGAAGGGATAACTAACAGAATCCATTTCTAACATTTTAGACATTTTTATCTGTTTAACTGTTTCTCTTTTAGTTGTGCAACACGAAAAAAATATATGGCTAATGTAAATAACTTTTATACATATAAATTTAGCGTCAATCTGAGTAACATTTAGTTCTTAACTTTCATTGCACACTCTTCACTCTATCGAAAGATATATGTATTTAAAGTGTTCAAGAAATTTATCTTTATACATATAATAAAAATGTAACTGATCGCTGTCTGTACATATTAAACCTTTATGTAAGCAAGAGAACCCAAAACAATGGTTTTTCATTTTGTCTGTTCGTCTGTATGTTAGCATGTCTTTATTTTGTGCATGCTAATCTCAGAAACAGATTCACCGCTTTAATTGCAGTTTTCGGGAATACAATGTCATGGGGCTTCACTTTATTTTTAGTGTTATTTTTTTTATTTAAATTAGTTAACAAATAAAGCAGTTAATATTTGTTTATTTTTTAGAAAATGAATTAGTGGTCCTCCCCTTAGGAAATAATAATACCCTTTCCAGTAAAAAATATTACCAAAGCGGGTTATTTACTCTGTAAAAAAATATCTGTGATCAAAAAAAAAATACTAGAAATACTCCTAGACGCTAAAAGTTCTTGACAGAGTTTGATAAAAGTTTGAAGGTGTTTAGTTTAGACATTGGTATGTACAAAGAGACGCGTACGAAGTCGCAGGTGTAGCTAGTCTTTAACAAATACGAAGTATTTTTCTATATACATGGGAATACACAATTTGGTAATAATATGAAGTGTGTAATATGTCAGTTATGATAAATAATTTATAATAAAGTTTCGTTTTGTAAAGTATAATTTATATTCGACGAGTGATATGTATATGAATATTTTTATTTATTATATATAACTTAATTTACGTTAAATATTGAGCTAATAAAATACATTTATAACATGTTGTTGTATATACTATCATTACTATTAAATAAATTATAAAATAATTAGCGTTTTATTGGTATTTTATTATATTATATTGAATGTGTTTTAGATACTTGTATTATTTATATTTCTTCCGTCTCGCTCTATATGTTAATATTATGTATGTATATCTATTGCCCAAATATAACGTAACTTAGAAACTGGTTGGTAATGTCACAGTCCATTAGGTATGTACTTGAAAATTTATTGAGTCACTGGTTACCTATTGTGTACGTAAATAGTAGTTATGTTAAATTATCTTTAAAATATTATTTTTGGGAAGTTGAGAGTATTATTACATTTTGGTTTTATCAACAGTAGTTCAATAAATAATTTTATTTACATACTTCATATGAGGTATAATCGTTTGTATAAGGAAGCTTCAATAACTGTTGAGATATTATGATTATGATAGGAATGGCTTAGATTTTTGTTTAATCATTATTATTGTGTTATTTTAGCGATTATTAAATATTATCTGAAACACATTTGCTTAGGTTCTATTGGGTTTAAATAAAATCCATTTTAATTGTAATGTACACAATTTATTCATATGTTTCTTATACAAAGATAATAAATTGTAAAATCCTCTTTCACGGTCCGAATAAATAAATACTTAACATAACTCCCCTCAGTCCTATCACATGCCCTTTGGGCAGCGAGGAGTATTTACAATACATATCAATACTTCGATCTAGCAATAGGATTGATACAAAGCTCCCCAACCATGAGTCGAACTCGACTGAGAAAGATATTGAGTGAGACGCCATGCGCTTCTTACAAACATAATACTCATAAATGCGATTGTATCGCAACGAGTGCGATCTCATGGTAGGGGTTACAATTGAAATAGTCTTTACTTAAAAGTACAAAAATATTAGTTTATTTTAGGTATGTATGCAGGTATGTATTGTCCAAGGCACTGGTACACTTCATTACTCAATTATGAGTTGTGTTGATACTGAATTATGTTAGCTTCACCTAATTATTTGCTATTATTTTGCGATTCTTTGACAGCTAGAGGATCTACTATCTCATATTTTTTGGTTTGGAACGGACATTCCGACTGAAAGACTAAACATAACATGAATAGATAAACATCTAAGTTGGACTTAAGGTTACTTAGACAGACTTAATACTAACTTAAAAGAGAAATAGTCTTTAGCCATCGATTTTCATAACGGAATCTTCGAAGAGATGAAACAGATCTACTGCGCTTATTTATTACATAACATATAGGTACATTACATAGAGCTCAACACTAAAAATGCATCTTTTTAAATCTATCACTGAGTAGACGAGTTTTATCTGCTCGAAAAGTCTGCAAACCGAAATTAGTCTCATACGAAGGTCAAGTCCTAGTACGACTGCGACTATCTCTACCTACTAACATATACCGATACGACTACTAGGAAGGATACGAATAGGCGTTGCGACTTAGCCGCGTACAGCTGCACAATATTATACAAATATATATTTCATCTCTTTACAACGTGGTAACTTCGACTACTAGGGAAGAGCAGGTTGAGACAGTTTGTACGAACAAGATCGACGCGTGATCGCGAGATGAATTCCAGTCGCCGGTCACCAGGACGGCGGTCGGTTTCCGGGAACGAGCCGGGAGCCGCTCAGTGCTCGAGCGCGCGATTCTTATTCTGATGCATCATGTTCTTCAACGTGGCAACCTCTGTGGCGAGCCGTGCGAGCTCTGCCTTGAGGTGTGCGTCTTCCTCCTCAACCAGTCTTTCGTCGGATCTGGGAGGTCTGTACTCCACTCCTAATGAGATCCCGGAATCCCTTTCATCACTAGAACCCTCTCCGTCCCAGGATGGTGAAGAACGAGGACCAGGTTCTTGTTTAATGTGTTGAAGTGATAGAAGGGCACTGGCGACATCTTTGTCGCCGAGATGTGACTTGTGACGTAGTTTAAGAGGGAGGCAGTTGTTTTCAGGAGCGTACTGTTCCGCCGTTTCATCTCCGGAGCCAGAAAGAGATGACAATTCGTATGGCGAGGGGGCACGGCGAGGTCTTGAGAGGTTAAGGACCGAACCGGGAGGCTCAAAATGAGACGGATGTGAGTAGTAAGCCTCGGGTGCAGGAAGCCTTTCTTGGTATTGTTCTGGAGCATGCTGGGGTGGTGGTGACGGCGGTGATGCAGGTTGCACTGGAGCTGATGTTGCTTGCGAAGGTGAAAACATAGCGTTACTAGTCAGTTTACTTCTTTTTGTTACACATAGAACTTGGTCACATGTGGGTAGAGTGGCAAGTACTTGATCAATGCTAATTAGCGCCTCTCCACAGATGCCATATTTTTCCTTAATCGCATCCAACTGAGCTTTCAACACGTGATTTTCTTTTGAGAGTTCAACAACGCGCTGTTCCAGGACCATGTCGTTGAAGCGACGCTTTTCTCGGGACCGTTTGGCCGCTTCATTGTTGCGTCTTCTGCGATCCCAATATCCGTCGTCTTTCTTACTGTCAGGAATAAATTCCCGTTGCTTGCGTTGCCCGAAGAAGTCCTTCCTCTTCGAAAAATCATAGGAGTTGCCATAGTCATCTCCGTTGCTTGATGGTGGTCCTTGTTCCATTGGGAAATGGGGAGAGACAGAGAGACAGGAGCGTGGTGGTTGTGATATACGGGAGGGGGAAGGTGGGCGGACCAGAGGTGGGACCCCGCCCCCGTTCATCAGCTGCTGCTGGCTGAGGATGAATTCGGCGACCATGTTTCGGCGGACGACGCCTTGTCCGCACGGATCTTCAGTGTGGTTCTATAACAAAAAGAAACAATACGTTAGAATAATGTTACGATTCTAAATCTTTACAAAAATTATGTCGCAAGTTTATACGCAATTAAGGCACGTGGATATTATTTTTGTAATCCCATTACTACATATGAACTTTCAGTTTCTACATGTTTAGGATAAATAATAATAAATAATTTACTAAGTTCAAGTTTTTGTGTTTAAAACAAAGTCATAACACTATATAATAGTGAGAAGGAATGTATTGATTGAAGAAGTGCAATGAAACGACATTTCAAAGCAGAACAATTAAATTACACGTCTGTAGGCTAGAGTTTAATAAGTGCTGTATTAGCTTCAAACAGCACTAATTAATATTAAGATTTCGCAAGAGACTCACGTTGGTGGCGACGTGGACCGAAACTGCTACGTCAGATATTTTATTATAAGAAATCTATCGATTTAGTGTCAATGAACTTTTTAGGAATTGACGAAGTAAAATCTAGTTGTTGAGTTGCATTAGATTTATATCGATAGTTATCGTGAACAATAACAGGAAGTCTGGTAAAACGACGAAAGCATTGTTATCAGTATTCTAATACAACAAAGGATAACAAAGTAAAAAACAATTAATAACCCATTGTGGCGAAATCATAATCGAGTTCCTTTTTGAATGTAGTGAGAGATGGGAGCAGTCACGTTGCGGAACACGAGTGGACTCAAGACAACGTGAGAGTTCTTTCTAAATAGCAAATTATGCGCTTCCAAAGACATTTCCATGTCATTTGAAGTGTTCCGGAGCGAGACACACGTGCTCCAACAGTTTATACCAAATTATTCACAATTTCCTCCTTATGAAATTCGAAAATGATAATTAGACCCGCGCCGAGGAATTTTAAGATGTTTTTGAACGATTTTGCATTGCATTCTAATAGCTATATATTTTTATATAACCATTTCTTATTTCTTTTTTTGATCATATAAATGATCGATTGTTTTTTATGCATTATTAAAAATATTCCCGATATTTTTTCACGTTGAGATATTCCTCCAGACATAATGCGGAAAGTAATTTGTTGTAATTTGTTTTACCGCAAAATAAATGTAATCAGATGCAATCGAGTACAGTTATGTTGATATCGCATTGTTGTAATCGATGTAACGCAATGTTCTGACGTCATAATAACTAACGGTGTCTTCAAAAACGGAATTATTGGATCTCTAAGACCTTTGCTATTGTATTGCTGACATTAACTTATAATGTTTAACGAGCAATGTAGGGAACCGTCAAGTCGGTGGAGACAGGTTGCGGGGCGGATCGTGTTGTGTGTCAGTTCGGTGTCAGTAGGCCGCCCTAGATGCGCGCGCGCACCCGTTACGGCTAACTGTTCGATTAAAAGTCAGCTCTAATTGGTTGAAATGTCAGCGGTAACCATAAGTTACTTTGATTCTTTTTTATTTTACGATTTTCGTTATTTTGTTTATAATCAGCTTTAAAGGGTTATTTAATGACAAAGATTGACACATTTTTTTATGCTTCCATTTAAATATGAGATGTATTCAAAGCGATCGGTTCACTGACTCTCAAAACCGCTATATTTTTGTACAGTTATTGAATAAATATGTTTTGCTGGCGAGGTGTTCATCTTGAAAGAAAGGCAGGTTTCCAATTATTGTGAACGTGTAATAAACATATAAACATATTATTTATTTCATTTTGATTGTCAATAATAAACTCCACCGTCCTATGTACTGTTGCGATAAATAATGAATAACAGACTACCTTAAATATCAGTAGTTAATAAATCGTTGTGTATTTAAATAACAACTAACTGCTCTATTTTGAAGTAAAAAAGCATCCGTTATGCGATGGTCGGTAACACACAGACGGTTAACGCAATAACGAGTAGCGGTCAGTTGGACGAATATATAATACATACCGTATTATTCTATTACACATATTAATAACAAAATGTTACAAGAGACAAAGTAGATTTGAAAATAAGACTAGACTAAGTTAGAAGTGAATTAAATAAGTTTCACTAACACCGACAGTGACCCGACGAGAGTTAACGGTGTCGGAGTAACCTGCAGTAGTCGAAGACAGTAACAGTTAGATAGCTGGTGTACTTTCTCGTGGCCCGTTAGCCAAAAGCTGGCATACGGTACCACCTTTTTATGAATCTAAAACTTGTTATGAAACATTTCGTCACGCCATCAAGGTTGGGTTGCCAGTTGAGCAACCGTCGAGCAACCGTTGAGCAACTGATGCTGTATTGATATAAAATGTGAACGACGCGAGACGGATAAACGATACCTTGCATTTTTGAGTTGTTCTTGAAACTACTTGACTAGACAAGTCTCCGGGCTCTCTTCATTGTATTACAAGTCTTATATGATAAGTCGCATTCGAGTAGCTAGATCTATTAGTGTTTGTGAACTGGCTATTATCGTTACATAGTTTTTAATTTAATCTGTTTGTGTTAGGTTATGTAACAACCTTCACATTGAACTAAGGACACGTGGTCAGAGCACGTTGCGCGCGCAATAAATAATAATAATACACACCACCCCGAGGTGTATATTATTATTATTATTGTATATTATTTTAAATAACGATCTCGTACCTGTATTAGTTATCGGTTTACGACTAATTAAAAATACATTGTCAATTAAATAAGTCAAAGTATATTGGCATTTGTTTTGTGATTTTATTTAATACCACGTCACAACAGTTAAAACAGATTCATTACAAAACAAGATTGGAATTTAAAAAGTATAATGCACTTCCAAGGCATGCTAATCATAATTTAAATAATGATATTAAACGTAATTCTTCGGTTAGTATTCCAGCGGACGTGACGTGACCCCAAGCGTGACAGTCCTGCGACACGTGTCTCTCTCAGCAGGCGGCGGTCACGCGGCGCCCAGCACGTGCACTTGAACTCACGTTGCTTGCGGATCGTTCTTCTACCGTTATATTTAGCAACGTGATTCCCTAATGCAGCAATTGGCGCCCTTGACTGACTGATACATCAACTATATTAGTATATGGTTACTTGTTTACTGCTAGTAATAAGTGTTCAAATCTTAATCTTCAAATTGTTTCCTATAAGAAACTCAACTTCATGCTGAGTTTTATTGCGTGCTCACTGCTCTTGACCTACCAAAGACAATAACTAGATATAATGTCCGTAGACAATGTCAGCCATCTTGGAAAAAGTAGAGAAAGTAGTACATCGGTAACTTTCCACACGCTCGCGACTACTTCGCGGGAAAAGTAGGACGAGCGCCATCTTTAGCATTTTTCTGAACAAAGTTATTGTTTGTTCAACTTCTATAAAACAATGCATCTATTTCTGTATTGATGAATTCGGTCGCAGGCCGTCTTTGGCGCCAACTTATAATCTGCTTAAGCTTACATTCACTCAAGATAGAAATGTTTGTAAAACATCCGTTGTGCTATATTGTTTTATTGTTTTGTCTAAGATGAATGTGTATCTTTGAAGAATCCTTTCATTGTCATTATTTAACCTCACAAGTTTTAAAGGTCGCTATTTTGGATGGGCTTCAAGCATTTTTCGTAAATCGCATATACTTGACCGATATTCGCATTCCCATTTGCGAAGGCCCAATTAAAGTGCACGTTATTTTGGGGACGGCCTCTCGGTCCCGATAATAGTTTGGTGTCAAGGTTTCGTTTCGTAATTCCGAAGATAAACGACCGTCCCGATATGTGCCAAGGCTCGCTTCCTTACTCTCCTGTAGGAATTACCAATCTTATCCGATTAAAAGCAGAGCACCTTGCAAGTACCACTGGCAAATATTTCATTTCTCAAAGCCGAGAAGTACTGACTATCATACATATACATTGACGAGACAAAGACTACTCGTAGACTACTGTATCGACCTTGCTCTAGGAAGTTAATTGCTGTATTATTAAGAAACACTTAACCTATTTACATGCACTAGATTCTAAGAATTAATATTTTATTACGTAAAGAACGTAATTTGTTTCAAGGAAGTATTTTAAAATATGTAGGATCAAGATCTAGTTATTTATTAGTCGTCGTGTTATTACTACTGCTACTAACTAGTTTAGTAAAATAATGAGTCATGGGGAATTCCCGTTATTGATTCCTTGGTGTTGCCAGAGAACATATAAGATATTAATAGTCACGAACCAGGAACATATCGTTACATATCAAGGTCGCAATACAATAAGTTTATTTGATCTTTGACTTACGAATAGTTTTAAACTCTTTTAAAAGTCTCTTCTAACCTGCTCGTTTCAAATTTAGGGCCCTCGAGCTACGTCACTTAGCCACTATTGTGTGTTTGTGTGTGTACGCTCACTCACGTGCGCGTCACACACATCAGTAAGTAGGTTACAGTAACGCGAGCGGGCGAGATAAAAAAATAGGTCAAGTTATCTTTACTTGTCCTCGTACCGATGAAATTATCGTCAGCCGGTATTGTTCCGAGTAAAAAACGTAGCTTACGTAATTCATTACAGCGATAACACACTTGTGATATGATGAGCGATAAAATATAAATGAGCACAATCCTAATGCCGATAAGCTCGGTTTGGTGACTCCGGTGCGAGCGGTACCATGGCATACCTGCGCTGTGAATAGTGCAAAACATGTAGATGATTTCATCGTTTTGCACGACCAGGGTCAGTAACATGACCATCGCATAATGGGAATTAAAATTCATAAGAGTCATAATCCACGGCTAAATGCAGGCGGGCACGACCTCAGCGCCTCGCCGTCTTAATACCTTCCGGACAACCTTGCTTTGACTTCCTACATTACATCACTTGTACTGATAGTGCACTTTATACTTGAATGTTACACTTCTTTGTCCGTCTATTATTAGTACGGAACAAGTTATCGTAGTGTATCTATTAATTGTATATGTGTGCGTGTTGCAGCGGATTGCGCAATGCCGCCCTAGGGACGTTGCGTCATGGGCAGCTAACTGACCTTTACGATCGATTCAAGTGTCGAGTTGTTTTGTTGTTTGAATTGTTTGCCGAGTTTATTTCAGGATTCGGATTATAGAGAATGAGGAGGCGTTACTGTGAACACTTAAAAATTACTTTGACTTTGTTAATTTTGGACTTGTCCGGATTTAGAATTGTATAAATATAAGGTAATTATCAAAGGTTTAAAATGTAGTTGAAACTAGTTCCGTACATCCGCAGGCGAATGCACGCCGGATAAGAACCTTGAACCAGTTGTGTAAGCACTTACAATAGCTTACGACAACCAACGCGCCGGCTCAGTTTACGACACTGCTTGACAGAAACAATCGCCTTCTCAACAACAGATTTGATACAATTATTATAACAAAATAGATCTCATTTAATTGGATGTACAAAATGCAAAAATATATAGGTAGTATTAAAATATTTTTTTTGACGGTAGTTGATTTTTTTATATTATCCACTAGTTATTCATCTGTAATGGAAGAAGGAAATCCGATGATGAGGCAGTTATTTAAAAGAAAATCATCTTTAATTATTCATCTTAAAACTGACCGGCATTACAACGTTAAAAATATAACGATTTATAATTAAATAATATACCTAATAAATAAAAATAAGAAATACTGTTTTGTTAAACAAAGGAAATATATATGTTTCAAAATCATCGAGAAATTGGCGTAAACAATGATAATAACAAAAACATAATCGAGGAAGCATATTCGCAAACAAAAGATTCAAAACACATCGAGGGTCATGATATTAACGTTTTGGCGAGAGTTGTAAGTTGTCAGTTGTGAGTTGTGAGTCCGCGCATGAGTTAACATTTTATTGCAACAATGACAATTATATTATTTAGATTTCTATGAAACAACGGACCTAATTTTAATGAACTGACTCATTTCATTTCATTTAAATGCTTTAAAATTAAATGCTAACGAACTTAGTAAATTCAAGAATTCTTCGAAGTTTGTATTTGAATTTGGAATTAAAATTACTGAAGTGCATTTAAGCGGGAAAAGTCGTCTCGAGTGTCTGGATAAAGACTTAAATATATATAAAAAAATGTTAAATTATTTCTTTGTAATGATTAATAAATATTTAAAAAAAGAATTACATTTTATGAAAAATGGGAAATTTATTAAGAAAGGTAAGGTTAGGTACAACACAAAAATATAAATAATAAACATATATTGTTTTTTCAAAATATTATTTTGTATGTACATATTTAAAAAATAATATCTTGAAAAATGATACAAATAAAATAAATTAATAAGATACTTACAAAAATATTTGCGGTAATTTTCGCACTAATCCGGAATTATCCAAATAGTGAGAACAATGTCATAATATCACAAAAACAGAAAAACACAAGAACGTGTTCGGTGAAGTCTCAAGTGCGTTAAAATGGAACAATAAATGTTATGCACCCACTCAACACGTCCTCAATGATTTTGACACTATCACAATCTTATGACGAAATATCCACTGCGAATGGCGTAGTACTCTAGTCACTTTGGACTCGACTATCCCTTGCGAAGTCTAGAGCGCGACTAAATTTTGTAGAATTTGTAGTGGGGTCGACCGACTCACGGTCTACGGCACGCACACATACACACCTCACGTTAGTGTGCGTAAGTGCGCAAGTGTGAGTCTGCGCCTGTGTGGGTTTATTATTTACGTAACCTAGCGGTGTAATCACTTTAGTCGGCGCTATTGACTCAACGTAGTGTCCGATTTTTTTAACTAATTCTCTATTGAGTCATGTATTTGTGTCGTTTTACTGCTTCTAGGAAATCTGTAATCGATTGATAAGCGTTCGTTTTTAGCAATTCACAATGGTGTAATGAATTAAATCAAATGTGAACAGATTTTACTTTTGGGGTTTTGGACTGGCCATTTTATTGGCAGTTTGTAATAGTCTGACGTAAAGTAGCAATTACCACGTTAAGGCGTTAACTTAAACCAAATTAAAACAAAAAAAAAAGAATACCACGTTTTGTAAAGAAAAACAGTTAACAGATTTAATAATGGCGTCATTTCTAATGCAATCCATTTGTCGCGGAAATAGTTTTAACTTCACTATCTATGTAAGGCGACCTCCATTAGTGGTTTTAGTTGTTTCCAACTTTTAACAATATTCTGATAAGTGATGTCCTTGTAGCTACAAGTGACTTCGTAATATATTTATTGAATTAACTTTATTTATTATTTCTGAATGACTGTTTTCCTCTTACGAATGTCACGGCCTGCTCACGAAGATACCTAACAGATCAAGGTTAGCTCCAATATATGTATTAGCTGGTGTCGCTGTCACTGTCACTGTCACTGTCACTGGGGTTTTGGTGCCGTGGGGTGCCGTGCCCTTAAATATAAGACTATGAATTAAAAAATACAAGGTGTTTGTGTAGTAGTTTGTAAAATAAAAGAAAATAAAAGAAATTTATGTATTCTAATTTTTAATAATAAAAACTTTATTATATACCCAATTTTTCATAATAATATAAAATCATATTGTATCAAAAAACCGTGCAAAGCACTCCCTAACATAATTTTTAAGTTATCTTTATTAACAGGCTCCTTTTTGAGCATCTCATTAAATGTATAATCTGACAAATACACTCTAAATGTGAAAAGTGCACGGGAACGTCTCCCGTGGATAAAAATAAAAATTATTAAAAAAAAAATAGTAGCTTGTGTAGTAGCAGTAGTTTGTACCTGTGTAGATAGAGTACAAATATTTGTTTTAGCTTACATTAATAATCAAAAAAATATGTATTATAATCAAAAACATAAGAGTTAAAAAACATAAATTAAAATATTTTGTTAATTTTGAACTCTAATAATAATATTGGTATTATATTGGTATTGGTAATTGATAAAAAAAATAATTGTCATAATAAAAAATCCTGTGTATTTAAAGTACATAACATGTAAATACAATGAGTACGAGTTATATAACTACTGAGGTAGGTATTAGTGATCGAAGTGTCTCAGTCAAGTGCATTTTTTTAAACTTCAATTTGACTTGAATTCAGAGAAAAAAAGCGTTACATAAGCCTCGAGTACTGAATAAATCATTTTTTTTATATCAAAACATATTTTTCTTGTAAAAATGATGGAATCGTCGGGAACATTATTCAACCTTGACTCTGCAATGTTATTTCATTGTCACTTATATAAGTAACTTATACGTAACTGGTGAAACAACTAAAATATTGCAATCCCCCAATGTTGGAAAAAAATCTTTACAAAACATGTATTTGGAAATTTACTTTTTCCAATTAGGGATCAATCGATATGACGGTCAGCCTGACGGTAAGTTACCGTTTAAACTCTAAGGTACCTACCTACCTACCTACCTACCTACCTGCATCATAAGGTTGTAGATGCGATGCCTCTCAAATCTCAGGAGAAAGATAGGTTATGAAAGGAACACAGAGGACTAAAAAGTGGGGGGGGAAAATAATTTTGAGGACACTTTTTGTGGTTAGTCTATACTCTATATCAACATAAATTGTGTTTCTTAACGCCGAGCCGTGAATATGAAATATTGTTAGCTTTTAGTTATTTGATATGATTTATTTATAAGAACAAAAAAAATGAAGGTCGAACACATCGCCCATGTCTTGATAATAAAGTATATAAAGTATGTATTCACTGTTAGGTATGTGCTGCTATTTGCTGTTATGTGCTACTTAATAAACACTTTTACAACTCCATCTTGAAATAATCATTTAAATAAATCATATTGTTTTATTCCAGATTTTTCCACGAACTTGAAATAAAAACGTTATTATCATGTGACCTACATTGTCTTTTTTTGTCAAAATTCGTTATAGTTTTTTTATGAATATGACTGTTTATGTTATATCTGAAAAATTACGACAAAAACTAAGCCATTTAATCGGGGGGTCTCTAGACCTTTTGGCGAAATATATTTGTCATACATTTAGAGGTCTTTTTGTAAAGGGTTTTTTTTTATTTTGGTATTTTTCTTCTGGTTTTAAAAATATGTCATTGGTTTCTATATTGTACTAAATAAACCTACAACACACTGACTTTTACTTATTTAGGTATTTTCTATTAATATTGCATTAGAATCTCACCAGAACCAATAAAGCTCAATAACATTGAGACAACTACTTCTATTTCGACCAAACATAGCTAAGAACCATCTCGAAGGACTAGGATTTCGATTAAAAAAACCGCAATCAAATCCGTCCACGCGTTTGGCTGCTACGATGCCACAGACAGACACACAGACACGTAGATACACATACACACAAACAGACGGATACACAGGTCAAACTCGTAACACCCCTCTTTTTGGGTCGGGGTTAAGAAACGAATCCACTGGAAAATTTAATTGGTTGGAAAATATATTTACATTCCTGGTTTGTTTCAAATGAAGTGTATTTTTTTAATTATAGCAAATACCACTATAATTACTCTTATCTAACAAAAATGCGGTCAAGAACAAGATAAGGTGTGATCTAGAGAGTATCATGTAGTGCAAATACAATTAAGAACGGTTTAGGTTTTAAATATATTTAGTGTTATCTATGGTTGTTATACAATCAGGGTAAAAATATTTATTAAAATAGAATTATTTCCGGATATTATGTAAGGACAGAAATATCATCAATACAGTTCTTACGTCCGTTACTGATCATCATTAAACTAAAAATGATTTGATGATTTGACATCAACCAATCAGAGGGTTAACACGGGGCTTGACAGCTAATCAGATAATTATAAATTTGAATCAATACCTAATTAATTTTAAATACACTTCTTAAGCATTTCATAATGTTATAGTTAGTTAGTTTCATAATGTTATAGTTATAGGGTCGACATTTCCTTTTGGTTGTTTACTTAAATATAAAAATATTTTCACTATTGACTAATAATGCTTATAGTTTATGATGTATGTATGTGTGTATGCATGTAGTAAATGAATCTAAGCCTAGTATAACAATGAGTCTAAATTGTTCACCGGCGCGGCGGGTCAATTCATCGCTGAACAAAGATATTATTTAGTAAATAATAACTAATGTGTATGTTTGAGAATACTTCAGTTTATTGTTCAATTGCTTTATAGTTTGTTTGCTTTTTACCTCATTGTTTCTTAAGCGTTCTAATATGTTATAGGTTTTATATTATTGATTGGCGTGGTCGTGATTTCATTTATGTCAGAAAGCCGTTGAAAGTAGATCAAAATTTTACATTACTGATATCTTAAAAATAATACTTTACTGTATAATTAATAAACTTATTGTACAACAGTCGAGGACAGGTGGTGAAGCCTACATGTAGTCAGTAGAGTGCAAATGGTACGGGCTGGGTCGACCGGGGTGGTACCACTCTCTAACAGAAGATCGGCTTCAAGTAGCTGTTATAGATGTTACTGTATGTTTCGTAGAGTGAGTGAGAGACCTGGATGCCCAAGGACTCTCCCTTCCTTTGAAGATCATCACTTTGAACTGCTGCAGGATCAATCGTCAATATGCTTAACTCAGCCTTATATCTTTTGTAGTCAAAGATTATTATTTCTGATAGGCACACATTGCACTTGACATGTCACACTGAAATTCGGGAAACTCTATAAATACTCCTCTGAAGAATTACGTTCAAAAATCTAATTATTTTACATAATTATTATGTAATATTCTCACAGCAATTAATCTATATTAATAATGTCTGAAGTGTTTATTCTCGATAATATTAAAAGATAACAACAACATAACAAAATAAGTCATAGTTATTTATAAAGTTAATTAACATTTTTTATTTTATTTCATAAAAAAAAGATATAAATGTGTGTATAACTTGATACAATATTTTTAATTTAAATACTTTGATAGTATTTAAAAATAAGAGAAGACATTTTAAAACTATTAATTAGGTACATTGAAGCCCTTTGTTTCTAATCTTTATTTCTTATACTTATTATATTAACTTCGTATATGTATTTGTAATTTAGATTGTGTTTTACAAAACACGTACTAGTGTGTGTATATTATGTACACAAACGTTTAAAATGAATTAATTATCACTTTCAGATAATTTAACTTGATTAATAATATTCAGTTTATTAGGAAGATGAGATAATGTAGTCGAGACCTGACCTCAAGAAGTCGTGTGACAGATGATCATCTCATCTCACCGGAAGTACAATAAGATTTTGAAAAATAATGTATTATAGAGGTATAAAATTTACGATTTTTTTAGTTTTTTTGAAAAAAAAAATGAATCCTCATCAGAAGAGAGCGTCAATCAAAATATCTAGGTTCTTTAGGCTTTGCGCTGTCAGTCAGTCAGTCAGTCAGTCAGTGCTAGAGTTAATTAGTTATGTAATTTTGTATATAGCTTAGAGATACCAATATTGTCATAATATGTATTACATAAGTACCGCAGATGTATCTTATTAGGTATTATATTATTATCTACTCATATAATATACGTTTAGTTTGACGCGGTTTGTTATAAACAAGTTCATTCTGAAAACACGTCCGATGATGTAACGATGTTTAAAATATATCTTAACGTATATTGTGATAGAAATAGAACTCTAGTGTTAAAGTCATAAGACATGTTTTTATTTGTTTCTTCAGCACATACATGGTGTATTGTTATCGTCAGACATAAGAAATGATAAGTATATAAAAACATGTCTGCGATAAACTATATTTTAAACTCGGGTAATACCAATACCGGGAATCTCATAAAGGTCAATACTTATCTCTTTACAATTACTATGTGAGTATATAATTATAAAAGTTCACACAGCCTCCGCTGATACAGCTGTTAATAATAACACAAATTAACAATAGGTTATTGCATGTCAAGTACCATCCGTGAGGAAAGAAGGGTAGAAGGATCTCTCCATACAAAAAGCGGCTATATTTTAAATATATTTTATAAATGTTCTTATTAGTGATGTTTAACTTCATTTAAACATCTTCACACTTTTCAAACGTGAACGCTGAATGTTCGTTCGACATTCACGCGTAACTCACGCTTTTTCACGCTTCAACAAATACAGAGACTTATGTATTCTTTATTAAATATATTACCGTTTAATGTAGTGTGTCTGTTGCAAGTCAAACTAAACTAAACTCTTTGTTTGAGTGGTTTACGTGTGTTTGTGTGAGTGATCCTAGTGTGACTAAAACGATATTACGTAATACAAACATACTGGGCGCAGTGATAGATACTACATTTTATATTACTAGCGATAAAAGAGTGAGTCTTGTTATTTGATTGTAATAAGATAATCTTGTTATTTTCACGACACGGTACTAGTGGATTTATATTATGATTCTCAAAAACATTATGTGAAGAATTTGGCGCCAGCGCGGTGACTCACGCTGCTGGTAAACGGAAGCGAATCTTGCGTGATTCAAACTTTACCGAAGAAAATTATATATGTATGTAAAAAAATATGACTCACCGGCTTTTCTCACCCCTCGATGACGGGTGTTTTACTGCAATAAATATACTTGTAACAATTATTATATACTGACACTACAATATATAATGTAACATATAATAAAACATTTTCAACCATTTAGAGATTTTAATAAACAAATATCCCTTATGATTGTCGTACTAGATGTCACTTTTAGTAAGTGCGAGGGGTTTTATGAAGTAGCAGGAAGATACTTAAAGATGCTGTGGTTTACTAATTAATTTACCGAGAAACGAGATGAGATTATAAAAACTTTGCTATCTGTAAACACTTTTTGCAAGTATGTTATTAAAATCCCCAGTTTATATAACTACGGAAAAATAAGAGGATATCAATGAGTACAGAACGAATATATATTTTATAATTTAAGAACCATGTTTTCCTTTATTAAATTAAATGATTCTCGTGAGAGCGCCGGGTGATCTTTGAACTTATTTTTCTTATTACGGCGCTGTTAGATGCAATAAAAGTTTTTTTACGTATTTGAAAAAACCCGTCATATTTAAAATACGCAGTTGTCATAAGCATTATTTTGTGTTGTTTTGTTTCTCTTTTTTTTTCGTTATAATACGGTAGTATTTAAGGCATAGCTTGACGTCATTCAACAAAATAATAGGAATTTTAGGTTACTACACAAAGATTTTGTTTAAATCAATATCACTAGCTTGCCGATGAGATTCTTCTTGAATACTTATCATTATATTAATATGAATAATATTATCAAAAATATATAATTTTATACAATGTATAATATAGTATAGGTACGTCAATAATAAGCAGTTTATAGTTTTTTTTACAAAATGGCAAAACATACCATCGGTCCTGTTGTTGGCAAGTAGGTACCTACTGTCGTCTTCCAGACATCTGCAGATTTGGGAGTGTCAAGTGTGTCGGGATCTTTAGAGGAGAAAGTGAGGAATGAGGATTACGACACAGAGAGAGAGATGGTTTGGGAATCCAACTTTCCCTCTCATCTTACGAAACGTGGATCTTCTGTTAGGGAGTGAGAGAGCTGTACTTATTATCTCTCTTGAAACTACCCACATACAGATCTACCAGCTCTAATAAGAGCAGGTGTAACGCTCCAGAGGCAGACGTAAGTATTTGATGATTATAAAAGTTCATAGACATTGCTGTTGGTTTAATTTTTGTCCTTTAACCGATGATAAGAGTGTCGCCTGATATCATTTATCAGAGCGATAACAGCGTGTTTCGTAATAATATTGTTGTTAATTTTCTCTTTGTTTACGAACAGGATGTTCGGAAATTGTGATAAGTGATAACAGTGTTAAACCAGACTGTTGATTTGAACAGAGCTTATCTAAAGATATATGTTATATATTTTCGATTGAAATTATAATAAATACGAATACGAATTAGTCCAATATGAAGTAGTCAAAACAACTAAAGATTAAAATTACAACGCGTTTAAAAAAATCAGTACTAACTGACCTGTGGATTGAGTTTGTAGGATGTTATATAAAGTGATCTGTAGATTGAATATTGAAAGATTAGATAATCAAAGCCACGATTAATTTAACTAATTAGATCAGTTGTTTAATTAAATAAAATGATTATGATGTAGGAAAAGTAATTACAAGTACATACTGACAGTACCTATCTGAATATAACTAGACGAAAGTCTTTATGATTCGAATATTTAGAAGAATTTATTAAATATTAAATGTTCTATAATGTTATATTATTATGTGAGTATTATAATTATAATTTATTTATGTGAGTGTGGTTTTATAATAAAAACATGTCTTTATAGAAAGTAATTAGTCACTATACACAATAATAATTTTAGTTTTATATATGTTAATAAATAATTAAAAGAGTATTTTTATTCTGTATTGTCGGGTTCTTTGGAATTTGTTGCTTTTTAGTATCAAGTCCGCCAATGATACCTTTGGTAATAAAAATAAATATTAACGTACCTAATAGTTGACTGTTGTGATGATTTTCGGAAGTGAAGTGAAGTGAGGTTGTACTCAGCAGTCGTGTAACTGGCTTGAGTCATTGGAGATGACAAACATCTGAGCCCATGTGGAGGAATTTAAGAAATGTGTGTCTCAATATGACTTCAAATAATACCCTATAATGGCCGTGTTAAGCTTATTTAAATTTTAAATAAATATAAAATGTAAAATAAACCGGTACAGGGATTCGAACCCATGACCTCTTTGAAACCGTCTCGTATAGTTTTCGTTGATTTTTTTTATAAATTGTTAAAAAAGTAAGTATTTTAAGACAGTGAGTAACATAAAAAAATGTTGAATCTGATTTAGCAGCTCCACAGAGCTTTTATTAAGATAAGGTATTTTTTTGACAACTGGACGGTAAGTACCTACTTTAGATGGTACCTTTATCTAGAAATACATTATTCTAGGAAGCACTTGCTATATAAAATAATCAGTTCATTGATATGTTATTGTTAATATTAAAAATATCTCTAAAGACATATTTTCTTGCATAACAAAGGACGTAGATAGATGTCAGTTTGTTATTCATTCATATAATAAACGCAATGTTTTTGAAGTAATATAGATAATAAATAAAGTCAAAGATAATTTTAGAAATAAACAAATTTAAAGTTTCCAGGAATTATTGAAAACACAGATAACATATATGCTACGTGAATCATATTTATTTCCTGTTTTTATCAAAGTTTCGAAATAAATACATAATTAGAACCATGTTTGGTTGGAAATTTGATTATTGAATATGTCGTTTGTTTCCTTATAGTTCTTTAAGACTGAAAATATATAAAATAAGAGTTATCCTGAACTAGTTTTGTAAAATTAAGAAAATAAGATCATTATTGTTTTCAGCACTTTATCAATAACTGATAACATTTGATATCTTTTACATTCAATTATAAAAACGAGGTGTGACCCATTATTAATGTAATGTTGATAACAACTACATATAGAGGAGTATCTATCACATAGATAGAGTCTATGGTGAGGGGATTCCCCATATAAGAAAGTAAGAGATTGAAATAATACAAAGTCAAATGGATAATACAAAAACAAAATGATGTAAAAAAATATTAAAATCATTTATAAAAATAAATATATATTATATATTAAAATGTATGCAGTGTGATAAAAACACGAGAAATATATTTCTAAAAGATATATTCAGAGTTATATAAGATGAGTCATTGATGAGTTTTACATTTGGAGGTTTGTTAACAATTATTTTTTTTGTGTAAAATGTATAGTACCTATAGACAATTTGTTTTAATAAAGTCATAATTATATAATATTATATATTTTTATATCACAGGTACATTATAGTATAATAACTTAAGATCTGTACCTTTGACCAAATAAAATTCGTATGTGTAGTTCACGGACACAAACTTAAGACATATTTTGTGACTATAGACCCTTTCTTAACCTATTAGTTAATCAATTATAAACGCTAATATAAGTAAAGTTATTTTAGCATGCATACGTAGGGAATTTCATATTGATAAAAATGACGTATTTTACTTAAGTGTTTTATTTGTGTGTACGGTCAAGAAAGGTGTTAGCGGTCACTAAAATGTTATCGGTCATGGTCACCGAGGAACTGCCGGTGGCGTAGCCCCCGGAGTTTTCCTCGTAGTTAGATATTGTTACATCAATCTTAAAGCAGTGTTAAAAAATGAGTCACATATGAGTTCATCAACCAGCTGTTACGTAACAGCTGACAGTCCGGACTGTCAATCAGTTGTCAAATAAAATTATTTTCTAGTTAGAATCATCTTGGTGAGGATTTTTAAAAAGCAGCTCCTTGGAACCTCTAAACTAAGAATTTCCTAATAAAAAAAACAATATTAGGCGTATATTAAAACATACGTAACTCGAAGGCCGCTTGCGCAATACTCTGGCCTTGACAGAATCGCCTGTTTACATCACACCAACCATCCAACCAACCAACCAAACAACTTAAATATTAAACAGTCTACTTTCACATAATCATTGGTGACATCCACTTAATTATAATTTAATACATCTTCTAATATTTCAAGGAATATTGAATCTCTTCTGTTAAGTTTGTCTTTTTCTGATTGTGTTTCCGATATATCAAAATCGATACAATTTATCTTGAAGTATCTAAATAAATTGTAGTCCGCATTATGTTTTTTTTCAACGGTCTTCTATCAAACCTCATCTCTGTGCAGACTTGCGTCTTCTTAATATCATTGTTCCCCCACTCCACTCCACTCCACTCCATCCACATTCATTAAGATTTCCTAAAATTGTCCTCGTCTTCTTCTTTTTTTCTTCCTCTTCAAACCACTTCTTACAATTCTTTTGTAAAACCAAATACATATATAAAAGTTGATGTATCAATATCATAAACAAAAAAAGTTTTTCAATCAATTGATCGGTATGTCAAAAACATTTTTTCACAGAAATAACACAAGTATCAAGTTACAAAAAGCTGATCTATTTTTGAAGTAGTCGAATGGAAAAATCTAAAACGTGATAAATAATATTATGGATGATAACCGGACTTGATGTTACACGTTGTACGTCACTAGCAATGAATATTTAATCGATTCTAGAACGTAACTACTATTAATCGATACGTCATTGAGCGGATTCGAAGAAAGAATCATCGTCACTGTTTAAACCAAGCGGCGACGTCACTATCATTAGAGGAATTAGAAATTAGGATCACTCTTATCGGAAAACAACAATGTTATTTCCCCGTTCCGTGGTTGTAGATTTGGTTTAAGTTGGCTCATTATGACGTCACCTTCATTTACACCAAAATGATAAATACCGAATTTTGTTATGTAGATAAAAGTTTGCAGTTCATGGAATTAATAAATACATATGTTTCTTTGTTAACATCGAACCAGGCTAAAGACGAGTGTTGATAGCACTTTGGCGGGTTCATTAAAATATTAACACATATAATATTCCAACAGCTAACAATCCTACATTCCCGCCAGCTGGTAGCCGTGGTAGCACTTACTGATAGTGGTGGTAGTAGTGGTAGAGGTGGTAGTAGTGGTAGTACTGATGGTAGGTACACGTGAGCGCCGGCACGTGATGTCGTACTACAGTCTACAAGGTCGTGTTACGTAACGTAATAATGCTATGTTATAATATTTTAAATTATTCTCTTGTTATTGTCATTTGCTTCACATTATCATATTTCTATAAACATTTACTCATTTCATAGGTCTTGTTTCATATTTCACATTATGTAATAACTGGAAATAGCTTATTTTCAAAATATATAATTAATTCAACGAGCCATATGTCGGCGTCTTCCATAGTAACCGGTGTAGATTCATTATTTAATAAGGATTTTTATATATTTATGTTAATGAAAATGTAGATTAAAATTAAAAAAATACGGAATAAAATTGTTTGTCATTATTAAAAGTAATATAATATTATAAATATCATATAATTAATATTATCATTAAATAATTAATAATGCTATGATTCATTATTGTGATGTAAGTGATTTAAACCAGTTATTTGTTTACAGTTATGACATAGTTCGTGGTATTGGACTTATATCGAATTATACGTACTATTGAATGTTATTTAATTTACCATTGAATATTAAAATACTTTTACTCTACTTACCTACTAGGTAGGTAAGTAGAGTGGCATCAATTTGGACTCTTGAGTGAAATATGCTTTATTATAATATTATTTTATTACAAAAAAAACTGCTTTTAAAATAGAAATAGTCAATTTAACCACTATTTAAAATATTTTTACGAAAATATACAACTCAATTATATAAAAAATAAAATAAAATTTAAAACAATAACACGTGTAATGAAACATCAACAATGCCTTGGAAGGTTCTCAGTAAACAAAATAAACTACTACAATGAGAATAACGTTTATGAAGATTTTGTAAAAGCTCGGTTTTTTGAGGCATGTGACTTTCAGGGCACGTGGCTGAAACAACACGTGGCCCCAAACTGAAACTTTGTAAAAGCTCAAGTCTTCAGAACCAAAAGAAATGTTATAAAAAGTTTTTATACTCAATTGCAGAAAACAATAAAACCTCATTTTTTTATTTTGGGTAACTCATTGTTTTATAAAATAGGGATAGGGTAAATAAAATATTCCGGGACAGAGTATAGATCTCTATACTTGAGTAAAAAAACTGACATAAAAATCTATTTAGATAACCTATTTGTAAGTAGTACAACACGCAGGTGAGTAGTGGGGGTAGTCTGGTTTGTTTAGTCTGGTATTACATCATATACTGTAGAATGTAGATAATGGAACTGATAAAGTAGTTACGAATATCGGTCGAATTGGTTACACAATCACAATATGTGTACGGAGTGCCGGCATCTTTACGAAATATACTAAATATCACCTACATTCATTAAATTATAGCGGCAATTGTATAGTTTTATCAAATAAAACATTTGTAAGTATATATTAGTACATAAAGATAGGGATACTGTAAAATTATTTCCTAATAAACTCCGGGACCCCGGGATTTCCGGGATCAGTAATCCCGTAGTCCTTGCAGTTACATCACGCAGTAGAACCGTTCACGTGTCGTTCCCGCCACGTGAACGGCAGTCACGTTGTCCTATATTTCAAGATATTATATACTTATGTAAATGAGTTATTGCATTTTAATCTCTATCTGCATCGAGATAAAGATCATATTAAGGATAAAGCCAGCGGACTATTATTAGTGTAATTAAATGAATATAAACAATATAACAATTTGGCATTGTTTATTACGAAAATGTTTATTTTAATAAAAAAAATTGTAAATAAAAATAAATTAAATTTTAATTAAATATTTATATAAACAAAATAAATAACTTATGGATTAATGTCATTAAAAAAAATAATTCTAGTTTATCCAACAAAAAATAATAACATTGATCAACTATACATCAATTATTAATTTAGTTAATGTTTCTACGGTATAATTATTAACCTCACCTCGTATGTATGTCTGTATGTATGTATGTCTGTATGTATGTATGTATGTATGAGTCATTAAAGATCATTAATAATAAGCTCATATATAATCTTCATCCTCACGTTTATGACACTCGTGTTGTTTGTTAAAATGTATATTACAAGCCGTACAATATATAACTAGCTCTTTGCTGCGTCTTTGCTCGACGTATTGTAGTAAGAATATCTCGCTATTTTAAAAGAAAATGACTTCTATACAAGTTTTCATCTTGTACTAATAGGTAAGTACACCGACCCTCAATTATGTTTCAGTAAGTAACAAAAACATCCTGCCGCTGTTCATTATATTATAGTTTTTTTACATTATTATATGTATATAGATTGTTTTAGTTTTTTTATTTAAATAATTTATTAATTGTATACAAAGTAATTTGTTGATATTTGTAACTTGATGTTTTGAAAGTTCTGTTAATTTTGGCAACTCACTATTGAATTTGGCTGTGAGTTTAAAAATTGTTTGGAAGTGGGAAACATTTTTTTAAATATTATTTTTATGCTTTATAGTATAGTCATATATATACTTAATCTATCTAATTAGAGAGAATCGAACCTACGGCCAGTCGGTTTAAAAACAACATTGGCATCGCTATCTGGTTGTATTTTTATACTATCTCTCTTTTATAATTTTGATATATTTTCTATCTGACATCAAATAAGAAGATGGGCCTTGCTTCTATACTACTTGACGATTAAGTTGATTGTAATTATTTAGCGTGAGTTATAAACCTGTATTACTAGACTGGAAGGTCTATTTAATACTTCTACTTTATTATGCTATATAGTACCAATAGATTTCAAAGTATGTTATATAAGGACTGGCCCTCTGGGATGTTTCTTTTCCTCTACAGTGTGTGGTGATAATATGACCTAGCCGGTGATTGCGTTCCCGATAAAACTACAATCACTATAGATTATACTATTTTAGGAATTCTATCGCTTTACATTCTTTATCATCGATAATCATTTTCGGCATCACTACGTTCACGCATTATTAGCATTCGTGAAGTTTTCTCTGATTTGATATTCTTGTCAATGAGTCAGGATACGTTCTTGCACAATAAATGTTTATCATAACATCATATCATAATACGCTATATATAAGCATATAATATATTCATAGTAAATTTGATAAAAACTTGTTGCTCCTTTATACATTATGTAATGCAGATCAACTATCACAATTTTAGGTATTAGAGTTCCTGTATACTTATATATTAATGCTTTTTTGTGTGTTTTGGAAACAAATAGAAGTTAAAATTTACATTTAAAAAACTTAATGTAATTTGTGACTACATGAGAGAAATAATATCTTCATAGTTTAAATACACACCTCGCGAATACATGGTAAATATAATTTTGTAATATGTAATGTAAAAGCTAGCAGAGTCCGAGGCATCTCTCAGCTCTACTTACAAAACCCGGACTCGCTGGTTCAGAGTCCTTAGTTTCATTATTTTCCTAAAATGTTAGTATCTTTCATTGACGTCCTCGTCCGCCCACATTCTATCACATAATTATCACACGATAATGACTTATCAGCTGTGACATAATCAATAATATCACGTAGGATTTTTTAAGGTGACAGTGCATTCTTTATTCTAGATCATTCGATGGATCCGTTTAGAGTCATTTTAAACCACTGGTACATCATGTTTTCATTGTCACAGCTACCACAAGTGTACACATACATACTTACATCCTTGCCACAGATCTGAAAAGACTTGTTTTTTTAACAGCATGTTCGGCAAAAGTAGTTTTACTATAATATTCAGCTGAATAAAGTCCCCATTGAGACTCCACACCAACAGTGACCCTAGAAAACTATGAACGCACAACTTCCCTTTCTTGTTTTGTTTCTTTATTAAATACATTGTGTCTCTGAATTATTCATTGTACTTATGTTTGTTAGTTCGTATACATTAATCTAAGTTTGCGTGTTTGTTACAGAAACTAAGTACTCGTGTACTTTTAAAGTCATATAAAAATATATTTCCATGTTGGTCAATTATTTCCTCGTATTAATGAAGTATGAACCGAGCGTGTTCTATCTTTTCCCATAATTGGGTCGTTTAATATAGGAACAAGTCACGTGTGAGAGGTGATGCAATTATTTAAATAATGTACAAGGAGTACCGAGCGCAATAAATGAAATAAATAAATAAATTAAATAAATTAAATAAATTAAATAAATTAAATAAATTAAATAAATTAAATAAATTAAATAAATTAAATAAATTAAATAAATTAAATAAATTAAATAAATTAAATAAATTAAATAAATTAAATAAATTAAATAAATTAAATAAAGTAAGGGTTGCTGTACCAACGCACCGTCTACTTCTGCAGGGCTATTGCGTATCTTTTTTGACAGTCAAAATGAAAATCACTATCAGTAAGTGCGGACATAATGGTTGTCAAACAACTAATTTTGTATTATGTAACTATAGTAACAAACTGCCATGACGTCACAGCTGATGGTCATTAGAAAAGTCAAAGTTAGCGAATAGCCCTGCTGGAGTTAAATATTAGTGATTTTTCACATTTAAGTGACTTAAATGACGTTAACTGGCTGACAGATGATTAACTAATTAATTCCATCCCGAAATATAATTAAAGTTGTGTATAAATCCGTAATTATTATAATATTAATTCTTTAACACGATGTAAAATACCTAAGTGAAACAATATGATCCGATGGTTCTTATAACACTTATTTTTTCTTACAAGAGTTATTATTTTTAATTAATATATTAAGCGAAACCATATTAACCATTAATACAATGATATATTTCTCGCTAAAACTAAATTGTGATGATAAGTTTCTCTCAAAACATTAATTTAGGAAACTTGTGAATTCAAAACAGTCGAAACAAAGACCTGTCGTTGAGAATACAGTTTGCAGAATATGTGCATAATGTAAGTAAGTAAGTAATATAAACGACTTCGTTGTCACGTGAATAGATTTATGTAAAAGTGTTTTTATTACATCTTATGTTCAAGAAATCCTAATTGTTTGAAAATATGTAGTAATTATATAATGACTGTTTAAAGACACACAGCTTATATCATGAAGTGAATAGGAAAAATACAAATGGATTCCATTCGATTACAAGACACGTGTTATAGTTGTTTAGTAAATAACACGTGACTAACTGAACAATAAGGTTTCATTTTCGGTTTTTAAAAATATAACTGTCAAGACTTAGGAAGGGCCGTATATAAATAGTAACTATACCTATGTATTTACAAAAAACTAATTGAAAACGAATAAACGAAATAATGGAATTCAATATTGAAATATAAACTATCACATATCGTTTGTTAAATAATGTAAGAGTGAAATAAGTTAAGATATTATTTCGTTAAAGTGTATAACTTCAAAGTCAAGGTCGTATAGGATTACGTAACGTGAACGTGACTTTGACACGTGCCGCGCTACTCGCTACATAGATACATACGAGTAGCTAGCAGTGAGTACAGACTACAGACTACAGAGTACAGAGTAGAGAGAACAGTACACCTGGCGCCTCTACTTATGATATAACATTTACAATTATTACAGCGAAGTAGTTAGTGCTTCACTAATAATGGTTACTAGGTAAGTAACATACATCATAAAACAGTAAAACTTTACTTATTTCTAATTAAATTAGAATAATATCTCAACTTATATAACACAGACCTTTATTTATAATATTAATATTTACTTTGATAACGTTACTTATATAACTATTATCACATGTTAGTTTAATATGTTTTGTCAATACAGTTGATAGTTTTATAGATAGGTATTTGTATTCGCAATAAGTTAAGAAATAACAAAGCAAATAAACCTTAAAAATGGTAACGTTTGCAAACACTCATTATTTTATAATATTTATTATAATGTTAAACACTCATCCGAGTTTAACTTTTAATCTATCCACTTGTGTTATAACGTGCAGTTAAAAAGCTATCTTGTATTATACATTTTATAAATAAAGACTTATACGTCTTTATGTGATAATTAATAAAACGAGGTTAGTTACAGCAATATCTGAAGAACTTCAAATAGTTATTATTAACTAATTGGTTATAGTCTTATAGAATAATAATAAAATGATACTTTATTAGATAACAGGTTTACTGTTTAATTATTTACAATTTAATACGTAATAAGTTTTAAATTTATAAATGTTACAGAAATATCGTGTCACAGATTATGTTTGGACACAGAGTATATAGCTTATTATATATATCATAGAAATTATGTAAATTAATAGTCTTGTATGTATCTAATATTTGAAACGTATGTTTGTTTGTTTCTATTTAAAATGCTAGTATGCTTGACACTCCTTCAGACGGAGTTAGGAAGTAAGTTCATATTTATCCCGAAAAATGTGTAGTGAAGTTGTACATTGTCCTTTTCATATCATTGACACAAAATTAAACAACTATTGATATCCATTGATACAAAATAATAATGTTGTCGAGTGAGCGCCATTATATATTATGGATTATTATATATATTGTACCAAAAATAATACTTATAAAAATAGTCTGTTAATACCAGTACACGAGCACACGAACACACATGAAAAACGACTGCGAATATATCACTTCTTAGTGTGTGTACAGTAGGTAGGTACGTTCAATATTTTCTAGACTGTATTTTCCCCTTTTCAGCTAATTCAGTTTCCTGTTGGACGTTGGTCGAAATCGTTTGGACGAAATTTGGTTCTAAATTATTATTTATATTAGTTATAAAGTACAATACATTTGTTTAATATAATTAAACACCTAAACGTTTTTTTATTTAGTAATTTAAGGAAACAATCAACGGTAAACTGCCGGTGATGACTGACACAGACGAGGATATTAGCGAAGTACAGTTGGATTTTGATTCAAATGAAACAAGGTAATGGAGGACAAAAGGCTCTACCACACACTAATCTGTGTACTATCGAGTATTATTACTTCAAGATGATCTTTTTGAGAGTCGATATTATGTATCAACATCTGCAAATATTGGCACAAACGTTGGCCACGTCGGTGCTAGTACAGCCATCAGGTTAAATGTTGGTTACAATGTTGGACGTCTTTAGGCACTTTGCCATGTCGTGAGATTAAGATTTATATTTAATTATATAAACTAGAGTGGAATTAAAATGATTCGTCGTGTTTATGTTTATTTGCAATCGGAACAAAATTGTTAAGTACAAAGTGAAATTAAGATCAAAAATATATTGATTTAATGGCAAAACGTGTCTGATTGCTTGTCTGTCGTTAAACACTTCTCGCTGCGCACGCGCACGCTCACTTTAACGTGCACTCACCACGTGGGCTGAAGCGTGCTTTGGCATGTATTTAGAGTTCAGTACTTTATTGTAGTTGCGTAAGACGTGACTTCAAGACATAGTGAATTCATCTTTGAATAATTATTAACACAGAGTCTGAACTGACTGATTCAATGCTTTTTATTGCACTTCAATCACTTTACTTGCATTAAATTTAAGTATTTCTCCAGTTAACATAACCTATAAAAACTATAGGTAACTAACTTTATGACCAAAAAAAATATATATAATTATTTAAAAATCGGGAATTAATGCGTACGTAATGGGTCGCTGACGGTGCAACTTGGTCGTCAGTCAAATAAAAGGTATCTGATACCTCTCTCGTATGCGTTAAATTATCGATATTTAAATAATTATATATGTATTATGGAACGCGATAGTTTAAAAGTTAGTAAAATATATGTAATCTACCTGATTATTTCAGCCCGAAAGTAAATGTAAATTAGAATAAAGTAATTAATTTTCCAAGGCAGTAGCGTAGTGATCAATGTCATTACAGAGGAAGACTGCTCCAGCCAGCCTCGCTCATATCTCGCTTGCATAATAAATATTAATGGAGTCGCAGTTTCCTGAAATGCTATCATTCTATTGATATACTCTTATATACATTTCTTTATTAAAACATATTTTTATTGTTTTAATTATATATATTATATATTCGTTTTACTAAATAACTAAATCATCATGAGAGGTGGTAGTTTTTTACGGCCTACCGGTGGCTACGAGACTACAGATTCGTCTAAAATGTATATATTTAAGACGAACTGCTGTAAGTAGTAAATAGTGATATAAAAACCTTACACGTAAGTAATGACCTAATACTATAAATAGGAAACTGATAGAGGTACTTAGTATTCAAGAGCAGATCGGGAAATGGTTGGAGGTCAGAGCCTTGGGGCGAGGAAAACTTACTTTACTATGAACGGAATCGTCTTTATAATTTATGACTCAATAATAGTCAGATACACTTAGTATAAGTACTGTAAAATACTGTAAAATACTGCCACAAACATAATTGGTATATTATAAATTTAGACATGTGCTCGTGACGTTCACGTGAGTCCGTCGTCTGAGTCGTTCACGTGTCGATTACGTATCGTCACGTTTACAGCTAGCGCAACTAATTTGCTCCATTGTCTTCGTAAACATAATACGAACTAAAACTGTGATATAACTGATATATTACACCTACTGGTTAGTTTCCTTCTTTTTATATTATTTTTTTTAAGTACACTTGAAATAAATTAACTAATTAGAATTTTTGTAACAGCTTAACTAAATGAATGAAAATTATTATTTCAACTCAATAATCCTACAATGATCATTTATTACATAGTCCAGAGAATTACTATTATAGAATTAGGTATATTACAATTCTTAAGAATTTGTTCTATTTATTTATTTTAAAATCTTAAAGAGCGTGTCTGTTTGTTCAGTGACCTGTTGAGGAAATTTCAGTGAATAAAATTGGTATTGTAATGTATTTGGCGTGAAATAAGATGACCGTTCAGCAACAAAAGTGATTTCTAAATGAAGTTGGTGATGTTACCTAAACATCTCATCGATTACCAGAATATTTTATTTCGAGATATTCTCGGTGTGACGGAATATATTTCTGCAATTTTATATCGAATGCATTTAAATTATTTCACTGTAATGTATATTATATACATTCTTAATATTCTAATGTAGCAGATATTGTACGTCACTAGCAGTAACATAAATACATCTATATCTATAGTAATCCTGTCAATGGAAAATGCTCGGCTCAAGTAATTACGTAAGGCCGCACGAGGCCGCGGTCACGTGTACCCAGTGTACGTCAGGGGTGCGGGGGTGGGTGCGGGGGTGACTGCGGGGGACAGGGTGGCTAGAGATGGAATTATAAAATTAACCAATCATAACTACCACTAGCTACTTAACCTGCTACTTCTCAAATACTTTCTTGATGAGTAGATGACACCTCCCTGGAGTAGTTCACTTGATATAAAGAATTGTTTAGTTTATATTCATGGTTGTTAAAGTTATTTATTTTAAAACAATTTACAGAAATAACGTTTCTTTTTTTAATACAAGGAAAGAGAAAATAAGATCAGATATAAATTGAATTCAACAAACGATTGAATAAATAAGTAGAATAATACATAAATCTATCCATTTACATCACGTGTAGAAAAAACTTTAACAGATTACTGAATAAAAATGTACTTCATTTTAACTATTAGAATTTTCACTAAAAAAAAAAACTATTTTCATATCCACGTGATGATTAAATTGAATGTGACAAACACGTGCTACGTTCAATTCATTGAGGTTATCTGCTGTCTTAACATTGTTGTTAATATTTTTGTTAATAACTGTCTGTTTTATTATTTTATCCTCCGGTAGTTATTCTCGCAGGCTTGCTAAATACAAAAATAGAGATTGAACTAAACGTTTTGAAATAAGTATTTAATCATTTCACTCATAGAATGGATCTCAAGAATCACCAACATCCCTTCTGCATGAATAGCATGAGGCTACCCTAGACGTAAACGAAAGAACAGGTTTTACTCAACTTAGACGATCACCAACTTCCATATTATAAGTATGAAAATAGTTTTTCTACAAACAATAATGTAATTTGAAACATTGTATAAATGAATACAGCCTCTCTCAATAGAGACAGCTCGCATCTCGTTTCAATAGTTTTACTCAACGTTGTCGTAACGATGCAAGGTTACACTGATGAAACCTATGAAACCTATGAAACCTTAGCTAACACGATCAATGGCGTTTTTATTAAAATAATTAGTTCTGCTTACATCTTTGTTTATCTAAAACTTTATTGATTGGTTTGATTTTAGTTCGAAATGAGCCTTCAGGGTTTTTGAGTACAATGAGGTTCATATCTATACTTCCAACAGAATATTTACTAAAAGAATAATATAAACAATTTACTCATACTTTAACGTAATCCAGCGAACAATTGATACGAAATAAAAATCGCAAAAAATCTTTGGCAACGGTTAGTAAGCGTTGCTCAAGTTCGGTGTGACCGATGTGTTACAACAAAGCGCTTACAGCATAGCTATTAGACTCGTTTTACTTTGCTAATGTTTATTAGGTAAGCGAATATATGAGTTTTTATTAATATTTCAGATTATGTTTTCAATAAATTTATTTATATAGATGCAATACAAGCTACTGAATTAATCTAGAATTCTGTATTCAGACGTCCTCATGAATCAAAATTTGTATTAAAGATATAATTTTAAAATGTATGTAGTTTTATATAAATAGTTATTTTTTGCCCAAATTATGAAACGGTTTACAATAAACTTGCATATACAAGTACCTAAAGGAGTTTTTACACTTACCAAATACCTATAACTGCTCAGTAAACCGGTAATGTCCTCTGACGATTGTTTGGCTTGATCTAAATATTTGATATTAATACCCTAAAATAGCTATATTTGATATTAATTACCCCTCAATCAAGGGTTATTCAATTTAATATATTCACTAAATTCAAAATTATATTACATTGATTAGCCATTAAATATGTAATTTTCCATACTTGACGTTGATGTGTTCCAAAAACAATGAAGGTCAAAGAATATTGACCCTTGAGGTACGCCCAATATTTACTATTGACAGTATATATTATAATGTGTCGCAGTAGGTTTTCCTTAATATTTGAACCCTTTAAAGGGTTCAGTCTTATAGCAAGATTTAAAATGGATAACAAATTACGAAAAATATTTATTAATGCAATTATAATTTTCAACAAGGCTGTAATTCAAAATAATTTCCACAAAATATTTGAATATCCAATAAATGTAAGTAGCATGTATAGGTCCTTTAAGGCAACGATTTCTTCGGTATATCGATTAACGATAGATGTCGACACCGGAAAGTAACGTCCAAGGACAATATTAACGGTTCCATAACGTAATAATGTGCAACCAGTATCACGGGCCACGGCTCAATACCTCTCGTTATGAAAGATTGTAAAGAATGGCGGTTCATTGTGACTGTCACTAAGAATTGTGTACTGATGGTGTGTAATGTGTTGTTAAAAGTAATTAATGAGTATGTTTTCTAAAAGCACTTCTTATAATAAGCTTGTAACCTTACAAATTAAATTTGTAAAAGAATGTTTACTTAATATTTAAAGTCATCAGGCTTAGACTGTGTGTGGAGGGTACAAGTAAACGTCTTACAATTTTAATTTTGAAACAATCAAAAGTAAAAGGATGTAGATCTACATCCGTTTTAATAATTATTTCAATGTCTATAATTCTCATAACTAATGATTACACTACTACTTACTACTAACTACGAACTATAAAAAAAAATACTAAAGTAATATTCGCAACTGGTATTATAGTGGCGACATGTATTTCCGCAGATATGTCAACATCACATTACCTCACGCTTACCAAACATACATACAAGTGTTACTACATACAACACGACATACAGCTGTTGTGTATGAACTTATCACTTTGGGGAGTTACATTTAACTTATTTTTAAACTTTTTTTGTTTTACATATTACTATTTATAGAAGATTTACAATATACTATAGAAGCTAGAGATAAAATAAAATTAAAGGATTTTATTAAATCCCACGTCATCCCTATAAATTGTTTTAATCCCAAAAAAGTTAAGAATATCTAATATATATAATAAATATATTATGAACACTCTGTTCGTGTGAACGGGTTGTAGACCTTCAGATCATTTCGACATGAAGTTAGTTGACCTGTTGCAACCCGCTGTGTGTCTGTCTGTTCATTTAATAATATAATACAATTATTACATGTACTTAAATTATTTTATGGCTCAGTTTAGTGACTATTTCAATGTCAATGACGTTTCTTTATTTTATATCATATCTTAATCTAGATATTAAATAATATAATTTATTGTTGTTAAATATTATTTTAATGACTCGTTTCTATTACTGAACGTTGTAATTACTATTTTACTTTTCAATTGTTGAATATTAAATTTAAAATCAATACAGTGGTCGCAATGCAATGAACGTCTTATAAAATATAATTTATAGTTTATAAAAAGATAACATTTAGCTCGAAAAAGAGTATTATTATTTTTAAATTATAATTTATATACTCTTATTATCAGAAAACTAGACATTTACAAATATTTAATAATATGAGTGACAGAGAACGCCACCTCGACCTTGCTATTAGAATTTGAAGGATTGAAGAAATGCGAAGAAATTAAAAAATATCTAGGAAAATATTTTATTGACAAGCTGCTGTTGCTGGCGGTGGTGGTGGTGGTGGTAGTGGTGGTGGTCTTGATGGTGGTGGTAAATCCAATCACAATATTAATGTAAATGTTACTATATGAAGGTATAATATAATTCACTTATAGTAACCTCATTAGAACTACTAAGTTATGCGCCTTCGAAGATTGCGACACTCAGCTGCGAATGAACCGTTTCGACACCAGTTTGTAACATTATATACTTATCATTACACAAAAAAATACCTGAAACATAGTTCTATAAATTAGATTTAGATATCTATTAGATCTTTATTAGAATTTTTAAATATTTTATCATTCATTAATAGACGGTGTTGCAAGGACTAATAGATCTGACTAATTTCTTCTTGGCGGCTCCTCCTGTAGATAAATAAATAACTCGATTTAACATTATATTTATTTACAAAAACGGAGTCCCATACAGACAAAATAACGTAGCCAATGCTTTTTCCTTTTCAGGTATCGGTTAAAAATTTAGTTAGTACAAAAACCTCATCACATCAACACCAGGCTCTTAATCAATATAAAAATATGACTTTCAGGTGTTGAATCATTAACATCGGTGCAATAATGTTCCTCGATGTTACTCGATGTTATGGAGAGAGTGATAGAGTCTTCGACAAAGAAAAAATAAATCCCCTGAAAAATATTACTTTAAGTAACACTTAACCTAACAACCAACTCTAACCAGACTAGTCTCGAAAACCACATTTTGATAAACAAATTAGGTTTATCAAAATATATTTTAAATGAACAATAAGAGTGTAGTTGGTACATAACTAGTAGTAGTAGTATGGTAAGTCCTTGAATATCTCAGAATGTTTTATCAATGTTGAAATGAGTGCGTTGCGACATCTGAGTAACTCTTACATCATTTCTATTTTATTTATTTTGTGAAGTTTCTTAGTTATTGTTACAGATATTGTTCATTTTATTAGAGATGGTTCCTAAAAAACAAAACTTAAAAATGTCAACTAGAAAAAAAGTTATAGCTAAAATAAATTTGTCTTCTTTGCATCTATGTTAAATACAATTTTTTTTGCTAAATTTACCATAAAAAAGAAAGAGGGGGCTCAGCACAACTCCCGCAGCGCGAAGTACCGGATCCTGGTTTTAGACGGTATTTAAAATAGATGAATTACTCTAAGATATTATTTCGTTATATTGTAAGATTAAACAACGGAGAAACATGAACACACATTGTCTGTCGTTAAAGAGACGACATTAAAACTTATGAAACCAGCAATCAAAATTTGGCAACATATTGTTACATAAATGAACCGGTTACCGCTCTTCACCTTGGACGTGATGTAACATGTCAAGGTTCACTTGCGAGTTTGGACACGTTGAGAGAGAGGTAGAGATACACGACTGTTGGGGCATTGTATTACAATATGACCTACTTGACAGACGAGCAGACTATTATTATTTATGGGATTGAGTTGCAAGCGAGCGACGTATCACCTGATAGTAAATGGTGCTGTTACCACTTTACATCTAAAAATATAGAGTGGTGCAACTTAACCTTGAGGAATAGATAGCGACGCAGAAGTGTATCTTCTGATAAGTAGGGAACAGGTTTGGGAGTTCAATTGTCTTACTTATTGTAAAAAGTATTGCAATGATAACTAGTTCACATTGATTTTCTGAGTGACGGTAGGACTACCACCATAGAGACAGACTGCAATACTAATGGTAAGTAGCTATCAGCCAACGAGATCAAATATCGCTAGTTGATATTTGAGGAATAGAGAAGACCAAAGGATTAAATAGATATAGATAGAGGAAAAAAAAATATAGATAGAGGAGGGTGGAAATGTCATTTACGACGTTACCAGCACTCTGAGTCCTCGAACACTTATCACACGACACTCATCATATTGTTTACATTTTGCAACGACTCGCTACTAATCATATGTAATATTATCTGTCCGTCTCTGATGTAAGTCACTATGTATGCCAAGGTTCTATGGAGAAATGTATTTATATTGAAGTGCTTTGACATTTTGAACGTTTTATTGTAATTCGTTTGAATGTTATATTGTATTGTTATTTAGCATTGTATTGACGTTATCACGACTCTGCGCCGCGTTTATATTTTAGGTAACAGAGGGTATTAGTAATAAATATTAGCAAACAAATAGACACCACAACCCGGCAAGTCTACATATTTTCCTACTAAAAGACATACTAGTAATATAAAGAGGATTAGTTATAAACAAATCAACAAACAAACAAATACGTGCTCTATATGTAAAAATATAAACTAATCACGATTTCATAATTCAATGTATAAATAAAACAAATATAATTGTAAGTACGTGAATACCATTAAAAAATATAGTTAAGAAATCGTAAGGGAATATTCTTACTCAATATTGAATATTAGAACGTGCGGGTATCTTAATAAAAGAAGCAGGAAACTAATATTTCAACATAAAAAAATGTTCTCAGAACAATTTTAAATATCTTAATCTAGTAAAAGGCTTTATTATATATAATATAATGGTATGACAAATTATTCTTCATTAGATTGACAACAAAGTTAGCATTTGTATTCCCTCGTCAGTCGTCCGTCTCGTCATATACTTACAAGTATATGATTTAAATCGTCGAGTAAACCCTCGCCGGGATGTGATTCATGAATCACATAATATTGCTTTGTTTAAAATCGCTAGAAACACAAGACGATTTAATACATCTTTACACTTTTAAATATTTAGAAGGAACTTGAGACGACTTGAAAATACAATTCTATGATTATTTATATAATTATGAATACTAAATACGAATACTAAATAGTAGTTTTAACCAGTGTCTTCCTCGTATTCTCTGAGATATTTAGGATTTATTTTCTGCAAATCTTTGTCTGTTTTCAAACTGTGTCTCAGTCAGTATTATAATATGTTGTTAATAATAATATGATATTGTTAATTTAAAATAAGGTTTGCGACACATTAACTAAGTCAATGTAGGTTATAAATCTGTTAATCTGTTTGTTCGTTACGCAACTATGTACCTAGTTGCTTCACAATCGGTCCAGTTACATGTGCGCCAAGGTTTTGAGATCAAGTCGCGTTCATAAGATCTCGAGGGTGTTGGATGACTGTTAAGTAATTATAATATTTACATTTTAAGATATATTGCTTAAAATTGAGGTTTGAAAATCATGTAACATACTTAATAGTAATATTGGTACTTTAATAATGTCCTATAAAAATATTTAAGTCATATTTAAAAACAATACCATCATTTAATGTACTTTTATAGACTTTAAGTCCCGCTACTATAATTATGTAATTAATAATTTTAATAGTTTATTAATAATTATGCACCCGTAACAGATGTGGCGCTACGTTGCATCAATACTACCGTTTACCTATAAATTCATATACACATGCATACATACATACATACATACATCACTACATACACCGTTGTAAACGGTTGGACTAACCCAATTCGATACGTTTCGAGATACTGATAATAGAAAATCAACTCTACTTGTCTATGAATAAAGATGATGTTAGGATGCAGTGTGACTCTGGTTTTAGTTTACTGTTACGTAAGACAATTTAAGGTCACCACGGTTGCATAATCTATACATTACTGTGAGAGCGGCCAAAATATCTTGAGCCCTCTGCCTGGGTTCAATTACCCCCTTGTGACCTCTCGTTCTAAGGAGATGAGGGGGGATGAAGGTCAGGTAAGTTGGTCGGTGTAGGATTTGCGTCGGTTAATTTTAGAATGTCAGTTTTGAAATGGTGTGTTCTTATGATTTATGATTCACGTTCTGTTGTTTCTATGGTTTACAGTTTGCCAAAAAAATAATACACAATATTATACTAAATATATTTATTAGGTATATTAAACTATTATCAAAGGATATTTTACATATGTTTTTTAATGAGATTCGTATTTAAATGGTGTGATCGAGACTGTTACGGGTTACTAATGCTTCGTTGTAAAAAAGAGAGTTTTAATACAAAAGATTATTGAACATTGAACTGGTATTTAAACTATATTATATACTCTTGACTAAACTATTAATAATAACGGGCAGAGACAAACCGGTATCAATTTATATGTAACTGAGACAACGTAAGGAAATAATTATAAGAACTCAGAGTTTTGGATAAGATTTTTAATCAAACACACAGCGATAAGGGAGGAAATAAATAGTTTTTCTAGACTATGGTGTTATTTTAATTAAAAATTAATTTAATACATATGTTTGTATGATTAATTTATAACATCGATTTGCCAGAGCATTTCAAATCAAATGAGATAAATGTTGAAAAAAAATGTATTAGATTTTCAGTAATTTCAGATAATGCACTCACTATTATATTTAAACTGAGTTGTTAGTTAGTAACGTGTAATTGTCTGTTAACTAACATAGTTACCTCCTTGCTGTAAACAATGTTCCCAAGCATCAGCTTCACGTACCAGCGCTGACATAACCCGCTTACCCAGTAACCAGCCGGATACTGCCCAGGGCTGCCACGCTCGAGTTCCCCTTATTATACAGGGTTATTGGTAAATAATTAGCCACCTTTCGCTGGCAGCATCTCTACATCAATCACAACAAAATTTGTTTTACGTTTTTTAACAAATTTTGAAAAACAACAAAAAAACGAAACAAAACAATTTTGCTCCCTCTCTCTCTTATTACTCTGTATTTCTTAAGACGTTCTTAAAAGGTTAACGCCCAATCAATCAGGGACAACAAATAAGTTTTGTATGAAAAAACTTAAAATTTTAAAACTATTAATTTTAAAAATTCATAGAACAAATATTTTTGGGATTGATGTAGAGATAGGGCCAATGAATTACAAATAACCCTGTATATTTTTTTTTAGCATTTACATATTACTTGTTCTAATTTAATGCTTGCCAACACATTTGATATTCTTATTCTAATAGATATATCTGCATAAAATTACTTCAGCTTATTTTTTCCTATCTTAAGCAGCGATGTAATAAAAATGTACAAAGACATTACAGTAATTATAATGTTGTTTGACTGAAGATCATGTTTAATTTTACTCTGTTTTTTTTTATTAAATTTGATTTAAAATAAGATATTTATATATTACTTACGGTGTTCAACCCTGACAGCATCACAGGGCTGTTCCGTCTAACCTACTGCTACATAACGGGACTCGTGAGAAAGATGTTTGTGGACACGCGCACATTAACTATAATTATTATTAAATAATTTATAAGTATTTTAATTGATTTGAGCTTTGCTTTATTTTTGAGTAAGAAAAATCTTAAAAAAAAGCCAATGATTTTTATTTTTTTATACTTGTCTTAGTTGAATGTTTCTTATAAATTTATAAAATAAATTCCACAATAAACTAACGTTACCTTTCAAGCAGCATGTCGCGTGTCGACACACTGATCTACATCGTATCGATAACTCCGCAGATAATGCTCTCGTTTTTTATAAGTCGCATCACTATTTATTAAAACATTGCAATATACACCTTATTCTTGTAAAACAAAGCTCAAATTGGTTTAATGTAGACATATTTTTTATTACTTCTCAGATATTTAGTAGGAGTGTAGAGTATAATCAAACTCTAGTTCACATTTAAAGTCATTAAGTTAATAACTGTTGTAACACTTACAGCACTTACAGCACTAGAACAGAGAGATGAGTTATTTTAGGATACATGTTAATAAATCAAGAGACTATACCTATACTATTAACATGTAAAATTAATAATATAATAAAACAATATAGCTATAGAAGCACGATTAAGAATCCATAATCTGACATGAACCAATTTTCAGTATGTCCTTTTTAGTTGTTTAATTATATACATAATTTTTTTTAAATATCTTTTTTCTCATCACCGCGAAATATTTGTTATAGAAGAGCAATGGAATAAAATTTCGCAACAAATATATTACTTAGATCTACATAATAAGATATCTAAGTATGAATAGAATATGACCGTAATTTACCTTTATGCAAGTGAACTATAGTTGCAAAAACATTGCGCTGGTTGCGCAGGCGCAGGCTAACGCAACGCGACGGTAAGGTTAGTGTCTTATCAAATTTAACCGAAAATTGTAACCCGCGAGTATTTCATAGAGTTCTTAGAAAATGTTTATGTAATCAATTAAATATTTTTTTGTAGTAATATATAATGCAATAATAACATTGTTTTTATGATATTATTTTATTTGGAATTACGTAAGTGGCCTGTAAAAAAATACTGTTAAAAATGTTCATTATTCATATACAATACAATATCTATCAATATTACTGTAAGATTGAAATAACTGCCGACGCAAAAAGAGGGGTGTAACGAGTTTAGTGTTTGTATGTCTGTCTGTCTGTGGCATTGTAGTTCCATTCATGAACCTATGTCGATTTAGTTTTTCTTTGTTAGATAATTTATTTATGAAGAGGGTGCCTAATTGTTATTCATTACACACACATTCATGTTATATTAAGTTATGTAATAAATACCTTATTATAAGTCGTACTTCTTACATATTTAACAGAAGTTTATTAAAAAATATATTTTGCATAAATAAACCAACCAATATTGTTCTTTTTAAAACAGTACTTTATTCGAGAACTTGTAAATAGATTTCATAAACATTATTGGGCTTATTACAACTGGAAACAAATATTTATATAATATAAATCTTAATATAACTCTTTTCACTGGACCAATAGACCCAACAAACTAGCTACTTCATATAAAACTAATAATAATACTAATAAAATCTAAGACGCGGTCATCGACCTTTATATAAAAATAGTAGTTAATTATATATTGGAGGCAGTTACGTCACTTCCGTCACATCGGAACAGCCTTACGCAAACCTCAAGGATAGTCTAGGAGTTGCGACACGAAATGTCTTAACTAAGGAGCGGCGTGTCAAGGTGCTTGACTCCTTTCGATTCTTGGGCAATGGGAGACCAGAAAATACCAACTCGTACTTAATGATTTAGGTTTAGTTTTTATCCCTACTGATTTTGTAATCTGTTACTATTGGTTCATATAGTTTTGTGAAATAGTTTCTGTTTATATATTACATGTTTCTGTCTGTTATTTTCGTCTCCAACGATTCTTTTAATGAGTAATGATTTATGAACAATTCTATCAATTACACATTACAATAAGTTTTCTTTATCAGTAAATCTATATATATCTATATATATAAACTTGTGTTTAAATAATAAAGCACGATAAAGTATTTATTTCTGTTTAAAAGAAATTACAAAATTCATTGCAGAAGGTTATGAGGAAGTCAGGAAGGAAGCAGACCTCGAGCTCGCCTTCGACTAACAGTTGATAACAGACCCATAGACACGACATTACTGTCAATTATTATAATGATAAGGAATCATTAGCTATATATAGAATATAATACAATACCTTTAAGTCTATGTGTCTGTCTGTAGTGTCAGATTGATTTACAACCTTTATTATATTTATGACAAAGAAATAAACATTATTAAATAAAATGTCAGATTTCTAAATTTTGAAGGGACTTGAGAAATATGACGTCACTATGAGTGATCCAGGCTAGTGTCGCGTGTTGGACAGAAATATAGGAAAAGAAATTTACCTTAAAAATAAAAATATTAAAGAAAATAGAAAGGTCAGTCAGTTGATAATTATACGTATTCTTAGATAGAAATAATACAACACTCAACTTAACTTTAAACAAAAGACTGTTCGAGTAGAACTAGCTAGATCGTAGAAGAAAAATCCGACAAAGAAGAAGTGATCTTAAAATTACTATTATAACGGGTTTCGTCACGTGAAAAAGAGTGCCGGATGAACAATACTTTTTTTTTTCATCTTCTTTCTTTAAAGTAAAACAAATGATCAAATCAAATAAATTTTTAAATCAAATCAATGCAACAGAGAACTAACATTAGGTTTAGATTTATTTTTATTTTCAATTTAGGATAATTTTTAGAAATCGTAACATAAACTTCAATTAATTTGCAATATACTTATTCTGACCATAAATACTGTTACAATTAAAAATAAAAAAATATTACATTTGAATTTGGAATCTGTCATTTTTATACGATTGGTTATTGTATTTTCTCAATTCGGCACCAATACATTGTACAATATTTTGCGACTTTAAAATGGAGTGGGGTGATAATGAGAACAGATTCCCTGTGATTGCATTACACAAAGTAGGTATGAAGCTAAATGTAATTTTTAAAACTCTCCATACACTTGGTATTACACACATATGAGACTTCCACACTTTATTACCTGCTGATCGATGAGCTCAGCAACACTAATATCGGATGTCACATTAACGGAGTCTCTATGAACAATATAAGATATGCTGATGATATGGTGTTGCTGTGTCCATGGGCTAGTGGTTTCAAGCGGCTTGTTAAGGTGTGTGAGAATTATGCAGCTACTCATGGGCTCAGGTACAATGCTAAAAAGAGCGTGATACTTGTGTTTAAAGCAGCCACCAAATGTTATACTAACGTGCCACAAGTTACAATTTGTAATAAATAAAATTAAATTAAATTAAATTAAATTAAATTAAATTAAATTAAATTAAATTAAATTAAATTAAATTAAATTAAATTAAATTAAATTAAATTAAATTAAATTAAATTAAATTAAATTAAATTAAATTAAATTAAATTAAATTAAATTAAATTAAATTAAATTAAATTAAATTAAATTAAATTAAATTAAATTAAATTAAATTAAATTAAATTAAATTAAATTAAATTAAATTAAATTAAATTAAATTAAATTAAATTAAATTAAATTAAATTAAATTAAATTAAATTAAATTAAATTAAATTAAATTAAATTAAATTAAATTAAATTAAATTAAATTAAATTAAATTAAATTAAATTAAATTAAATTAAATTAAATTAAATTAAATTAAATTAAATTAAATTAAATTAAATTAAATTAAATTAAATTAAATTAAATTAAATTAAATTAAATTAAATTAAATTAAATTAAATTAAATTAAATTAAATTAAATTAAATTAAATTAAATTAAATTAAATTAAATTAAATTAAATTAAATTAAATTAAATTAAATTAAATTAAATTAAATTAAATTAAATTAAATTAAATTAACAAAACCATGTCGCGTATTTTAAGAGATGACTTACAACTTGCAGCCTGTAAGAGACGCACTGCTCATTACCTAACTGATAAATTAAAGATGAATAGGGTGGTAGAATCGAAACAACTACTGAAGCGGCACGCAAAGGGAAGTCACAGAAAAATGTTGTTTACGGATGAGAATTTTTTACAGTTGAGCAACATTTTTAACAAACGAAATGACCGTATTTAGGCTCAAAGCTCTAAGAAAGCTCCCCAATTAGTCGACAGAGTACAACATGGCCATTATCCGACTTCAGTGATGGTATGGTGGGGTGTTAGCTATGAAGGTGTGACTGAGCCATATCTTCGTGAAAAAGGTATCACAACATCCTCACAAGTGTATCAAAACACCATTCTTGAGAAGGTAGTTAAGCCTCTTAATAACACCATGTTCAATAACCAAGTATGGTCCTTCCAGCAAGACTCGTCGCCGGGTCATAGAGCTCAGTCCACGCAGTCTTAGTTGGAAGCGAACGTCTCGGACTTCATCAGAGCTGAAGACTGGTCGTCGTCTAGTCCCGATCTTAATGGATTATGATTTATGGTTAGTTTTAGAGAGTACAGCTTGCTCTAAACTCCAAGATAATTTAGAGTCCCTAAAACAATCCATACGATTGACAGTGCAGAATTTCTCCATGGAAAGAGCGCGTGCTTCTATTGATAACTGGCCTCAACGTTTAAAGGACTGTATAGCAGCCAATGGACACCACTTCGAATAAGCTTTTTATATTTTTACTTGTTTTATATGTGTGTAAGTACGACTTTGAACCTCTTAAAAAAATAGTTGGATCACAATTGACATTAATTTTAAATGTGAAGTGAAAGCACTTTAAATATTTCGAAGAATCAAAATATAATATCGTTGTCTCATTTCTGTATGTAGATAAAGCATAAGGTGTTCTCTTTCTTGTATGAATGCAATAGAAGATAACCAGTTAGCGACCAGCCTATAGCGTTCTCTGTCTGAAGGTCTAGGTTAGAATTTTTGGTTGTTTATTTCATCATCATCTAATGTCCTAAATATGTAATATGTTATGTATTAGTCTTTATATAATTAGTTAATATCTACATGATTCTGGTTAACCTTAAGTAAGTAAGCCTCATATGAGGCTCATATTTTTAAATGTACGATTACAATATAAATAATAGTTAATAACATTACGATTATTTTAATTGATGACCTAATTTCGATTATTAACATTACCCTCATTTAACTTGGCGTCCTCTTTGTAAAAAAAAAGTAGCAAAACGAAGAGAATGGTCAATGCTTAGTTATTTGTATAATATACATTTAATGTTTACCTAAAAATACGTTAAGTACGATGTTTTCAATATTTTCTCTGATACAAAGTCTCAAAGGTTCCAACGTAACAGAATCCTTGGCTGTGTTTCTCGACTGGTTGCGTCAGTTGTGTTTTGAGAGTTTTGACACAAATTGCTGAGTCCGTAACTTATGAGTTGCATTATTTGATTAAAATAATGTGTTTTATTTACGCATGCGTTTGCTTAAAACTGTGCAATAATAACTAGTAGGGCTTGATTCCGATGTGTTAACAACCTCTTTGGACATCTATTTAAAAACAGTTAGTTTATTAAAACTTCTTTCTTTATTAAAGATACTTGTAACAATTTAAATAATATTTTTTTTATTAAAATACCCGTCTAGCTTTGGGTGTAACTTAAATACTATGAAGTGTTATTTAATAGATAAACGAAAATACAAAGATATTATTATATAATAGTAATATATTTATACTAATATATATAATAATATCTTTATATATAAATATCTATTTATATATATAGATATTTTACTACTATACATATATAGTAGTAAAATATTCCGATGACTTTTGACATATTCCGATGTCAATTCAAAAAGGGTATTTCAAAATAAATCAGGTACCAAAACTATAGGGCATATTATTATTCTGCGCTAATGATTAACCTAAAAATAGGTTTTTTTATATTTACTATTGTTATCGTGTGTAACATTTTCCTAATTACATAGTGTTGTAACACACGTACAACCATAAACAATAAGTAATGATAGATTAGTGCTGAGGTCACTCGGAAGTAGAAAGGTCTATGGTTCTGTATCGGAAGTGCACACCTTTTTTTCATTCAAGGTACAATGATGTAACTTCAAGGCAGAGGAGAAGGAAAAATATGTGTGGAGCGTTACCGAGGTGACCTAAAGACTGCGCCTGAGGTGAAGTCGGGGTCATTGTGTTGTATTTATATATATATATATATATATAAAAATTTTTTTTTTTTTTTTTTTTTTTTTTTTGTTTGTTTGTCTATGCTGTTAGCCCTGTTGGCTATTACAGCGTCACCGGGGGAGCGGGTGGGTCTGGAGACCCACCCTTAACAAGGGGGGGCCAGATGGGCCCCCATGGGGAACGACGTCCCGAGGGCGTCTCAGATTGAGACACGGACCTCGGCTCGGGGCGTCGTTAGTCAGGAAGGAAGCTAAGGAAATTTGGACACTAGCGTCCTCCGACGGCAGAACGCCGGAGCAACGGAGCACTTACTCAGTTGGGACCTCGTCTATACCGGTACAGACGGTGAGTGTCTGTATGTTGTGTGGTGTCAATTATGCCTACGCGTACACGTTATTACCTACTGTGAACGCGTCGTCGGGGTCAACGAGTACCGACTTGGGTCTTCTTTTTCTGACTAAAGTAGTCTTACGTGGTCTATACTCTGCGGCGTCAGTCACCAGTGGGTTCGGGTGTCGCTCAGCACGTTCAAAGTACTTTTGGGAAAGCCCCTTGAAGTACTGAGCGATGGTCGGAAGGTTCAAGTCTCTGTGGAGATCGATGTTGCGTACGAACCACGGCGCCCCGGTTGCAATCCGTGTAAACCTGTTCTGAATCACCTGAAGGGGTTTCAGATTAGCGTGCGCAAAAGCGGGACTCGCATAGGACATGACGGAACGTATGCAAGCTTTGTAAAGTGTCACCTTATTGCGAAGGGACATTTTACTCCGCTTGCCTAACAGCGGATATAAACGACCTAATATGTAGGCCGCTCTGCTACGAACGGTCCTAATATGCGCAGTGAAAACTAACTTTCTATCTAACGTTACTCCTAGGTATTTTGCCTCGTCTTTCCAAGGTATCGGTTTATCAAAGAGTTTGATTCGCGGGAGGATCCTTGGGGGGCCCCGTTCGAAGAGCACCGAAACGCTCTTCTCAGGGTTTACCTCGATCCGCCATTTCCGCAGCCAACTCTCGAGGGAGTCGACTGCGGATTGGAGACGTTGGTATATCTCCCAGTGATCCTTAGAGGACGTGTAAAGCGCGGTATCGTCCGCGTACATGGCAAGGTGCACTTTAGATCGCGGTCTAGGAATATCGCTAGCGTAGATGGAGTAGAGGATGGGCGAGAGAACTGAACCCTGGGGAACACCCGCCCTGATGGGGCGGGGGGTTGACAAGACGCCTTCCACTCTGTCGCGAAAGGAGCGATTCGTCAGGTAGTCGCGTATGATGAGTACGAGTCTATCCGACAGCTTGAACTGGTATAACTTGTACACCAGTCCATTGTGCCAGACCCTGTCGAACGCCTTAGCTACATCGAGGAAGAGCGCTCCTGTCCTATGCTTCTTGGCCCTCACAGTGGCCCCTATCAGTATGTGCTCCGTGAGGCGTTGCACCTGATGGGAACATGAATGGTTGGCTCTAAAGCCGAACTGCTCATTTGGGATGATTTTGAGTCTCTCGACTTCCGATCTAAGTCTACTGAGGATGATTCTCTCATATACTTTCCCTAAGGAACTAAGAAGACTAATGGGACGGTAACTACTAGGCAGATGCCGGGGTTTGCTCGGCTTATGGAACCCTATCACTATGGCCTCTTTCCACTGGGCTGGAAACGAGCAACCGGCCAGTAGAGCGTTAAAAATGGTAACCAATAGGTAAATTAAAGGAGGCGGAAGAAGCTTTATCACTTTGTTAGTGATCCTATCGGGACCTGGCGATTTCTTGGCGTGAAGCGCCCTAACTATGGACGTCACCTCGTCTAGGTTCGTTTCCTTGATTGGCGGACCGACCGGTGGCTGAGAACACATTATATTGACCGATTTGTCGACTATTTCGACATGATCGCGATCAACCGATTGAGCAGACAGACGGCACTGGCTCTCTAGACTGTCGGCTAAGCACTCAGCTTTGTCAGGGTCGTCAAACGCGATGGCGGAGTTAGGTCCAACCAAGGGAGGCATATCTGAGACAGTGTCCGCCTTCAACGCTCTCTGCAACCGCCAGAATGCCTGGTGTGTTGGAGAGAGCGTCGCAAGCGTCCTATCCCAGCCGCTATCTCTGAAGTCGTCGAGAGCTTGTCTCGATTCCCTCTGGAGACGGCGCAGCCTCCGTCGGTTGTCATCTGTCGGGTATCGGTCATGGGCTCTAATCGCGGCGTTTTTACGGGTGATGAGAAGTCTAATGTCCGGTGGGAGTGCTCGGTAACCCTCGAAGTTCACTCGGACCTCCCTCGAGGACTTTCCTATGCTGTCTACCAAATGTTCTGTGAAGTTAGTCGCGGCTGAGACAGCGTCCTCGACCGATGTAAGCTGGTCAGGAATTTTGTCGAGGTGCGCTGGTACGGGGCAATGGAGTTGCTCTCGAAGCTTCGTCCAGTTAATAATTGTTTTGGTCGCGGGTTCCCTAAGGGGAGGAAGTCCTAGCTGAAATAGGACCGGTCGATGGTCAGAGTCTAGCTCGGATAGCGTCTCGATAGAACGTAACTGGAGTGTCACGCCCTTCAAGAGTACTATGTCGAGCACGTCGGGTCTGTCATGTCGGAAGTCTGTGTCGCAGTATCGCGTGGGACTCAAAGAAGCGGTGATCTCGAAGTCGAGACCAGCCTTGTAACTTAGCCTATCAAGGAGATTTCCTCTACTGTTTGCGACAGTGGAGTTCCAGCGGGGATGTTTGCAATTTAGGTCGCCGGCCAGAATGGTTGCGTTACCTAATTGGAGTAAGGACTTAAGGTCCCTCTCAACTAAGGCTTTATTGGGAGAAAGATAGACGGATGCTAGTACGATCGACTGATGGCCGGTCATACCCACCTGACATAATGACGCTTCTACGTTGACTAGTTGGGGCGGATCGAGCGGAGTGCAATGAAGAGACCTTCTGTAGTAGATGATGGTTCCCCCCTTCGCGGTTGCCCTATCGTTCCTAACGAGACGGTAATTCGCGATGCGTGGATCACGATTACACGGCTTCAGAAAGATCTCTAAATTGTATTTATAATAATATTCATTTACATGGAGAGATCGTTCCGTTTCACCTAAAAAATAAAAACCTAACTTATCATGATTGAATTGAATAGTTTTTAGTCCGTTTAAGTTTAAATACATTATAATGTTTCCAATTACCAAAATGAACAATAGAATAGAAATAGTTCATTATGCAAGGGACTGTGGCGCAAGGGAGTAAGTGGGCCAGGGGAGGACTGCCTGCGACGAACTCACTTTACTTATGTTTGATGATTTTTAATTATTTTAAGAGTATACTCATATCATTAACATATATATTATTTAACAAAAAGTGATGTTGAAAGAGATAATTTATTGATTAAGTTAGCTCGCAGAGGAATACTACTAATGTTAATAATTAGTTATTATTTCATAATTATTAATATTATAGTTTTTTTTTCACTGTATTAAGAATACTTCTTCATATAATTCATACTGCATGAATATAATAAATCATATAAGTTATTTATATTACTTATATTATGGTTCGTAAAATATTATTTTAATGTAATTACGAGTAACTTGGTGTAATTCAGTCAATATTGTAAGTGCGGGTTATAAACGACGATTTCTTATTCCATTTTAATTTATATTATTTTATTTAATTGAAAACGTAATTATGTTTTTGTATCATTAAAAAAACGTCATGTTAACTTTAAGTATATAATTTAAACACATTTTTTTAATGATTAAATAAGGCGGTACCTTATTTAGTCCGCCTGAGAATGAGGTCAATGAAACATTAAATAGGTGACCCCATATACAATTGAATTACGAAACTGATATTACCGAATCAGATATTGTAACGTGACCTCATTAGGACCGATAATGTTTTGAAACTAGTGCGGTTATAGAGTTGGTTAATTATGTAGTGGATATTTAAAATGTTTATATATTTATTATATTAAATTATATACTACTATTAAATGATAGAATTTTGGAAACATAAGACTCCTTTTTAAAGAAGTAAACCCTTCTGAACCACTGTCCACACAACTTAAACTCTAAGTTTCAACAGTTTTATAAGTAATATTAGTTTTATATTAGTAAGTAGACGACACGCAGCTTCGAGTGTTATTTTACTAAGACTAATTATAATATAGTTATCGAAACAATGATAAATAATATTATAATATGGACGGCTTTCAGTGTGTTACGTAACACACGTCAAGTAACACACTTGTCAGCGAGTGGGTCTCGTGTTATGTAACGAGAGCGTCCTTCTAGATGGACTCATTTTATTTTTTATTGAAAATAAATAACCAGTTTTTTTTTTATTTTGGTACCTTTATATTAATATAAATAAATTACATATCATATTTTATTTTGGCATGAATAATTTTATCTACTAAAATTTATAATTAATAAGAAATAGTATTTACGGATATAATTTTTAAAATCTCGTCTATTTCGTTAAGGACCCGTTTTCAAACAGATATGTAATTATAAAATCGCACCACTACATAGACATACACAGACGTACCTACTCATGTATAGTGCTGTGTGTGTGTGTGTGTGTGTGTATTTTCTTAAAAAGATTTATAATTTATGTATTACTTCTGTATAAATGTATATTTATATACATTTATATATGTATAACAATACAGAATATTGCATAAATTTATAAATTGTAGTATCTCCTCAAGATATGTAGAATTTAAAAGAAATTAAAAACCACAATATTTGAAAATAGACAATCAGGTCATAAAAAATAAAGAAACAATTCATCCTCTGCTATTGTTGGTTTCTTTTCATTCATTTTAACTTTCTATCAATATGTACTGAAAATCTATCCATTTTTAGCATAACGTACACACTTACTTAATGTCAAAGAAGTCCAAGTAATATTTTATATATTAAATATATAAATAATAACGGTTAAGTATATTCGTAATTAATATAAATAAAATGTGTATTTTAATAAGCAAGAAGTTATTATAATCACATCAAATATTAATTACCCAATCAATAAATTAATTGCGAAACAACAGATTTGATGACTAACTGCTATTATTATTATTATCATATATAAGATTGGTTTGTCTCCACGTGTTATAAGATTCTGCAATTTTGTAGTTTATTAAGCAAATTAAATAAACATGCAAATAGTAGAAAGCCATTGCAAATAACATTCCTTTTTATCTGACATTAATATATATTAAATTATTAAATTAATATTTTGTTTGCTGTAATTTTTTTAAAGTAAGTTTTAAGATTATATTTTTTTTTAGCCCAAGTGTAAGTAACTTCAGGAATACTCATAATAATGATTATTAAAGTATTTGTTTTGTGAACAGATTAGTTTACAAACTACATATTAATAAATAATAAGTATAAGTTATCAAGCTGAAGTCAATGTATATTCTTGTTTTTTATTTGATATTATTATTAATATTGAATGAATGAAGACAGTAATATGAAGCTAGTAGTATTATATTTATGTCGACTATTAAAATATCATTGTAACTAATATTAAATGTAAGATCTATATATAAAGAAGTTCACGAGTTAGTTACTAATAATAGTAATATTAACATCTCAGGTAGGTACTACTACTATTAGTGCAATGCAATGGGCTTCAGGGGAAGGTAGTGGTAAATGATGAATCATTGTATAGACCCCATACAGTAAGTGGTAGTAAGAAACATCAGTGAGGCGGTCACCAGTGAGGTCTGTATGTAGTCTGTGGGTCTGTGGGAGGCAGGGCGGGCGGGGCGAGGGCGCAGTGCTAGTATATTATATTACGCATACATTATTAATTAATGAGTCACATAAAGCATGCTATTGATGTTACAACAATTAATAACAAAACTACTTTTGTAGATAACGTTATCAGTAATTATAAAAATTTTGCTCTTCAGCACCGTCTGATATACCTAGCTATATGAAATATATATACTTATAACTAATAGAGAATACTTATGTATTTATATTATTATTTAATGGGTATTATAGTATGTTTTTTGTGGGTAAATTTTATTTTTTATTACATACCTATACATGGGCGTACCCAGACTCTGTGCTAGGAGGGGCAAACCAGATTTCATTAATATGTTTCTGTAATTTTGGAGCTGTAATTTTAACTTTCTGAGCATGGTTTAACAATGAAAAAGTAAACACTGGTGAATTGTCTCTGTCTTTGAATCACGCTTCTAGTAAATATTTTAGACTTTAAAGTGTTTCCTAAAAGTTTAACTAGAGAACAACAGAAAAGCTACTTTTCTCATTCCCGACCAACTTTCCTGAGAAACAATTCTAAGCCTTCGATTTTTTAAAACTTAATTGGTTTTATTTTTTAATGTAAAATACAAATTTTAATTTACAATAGAACGTAGTAGAATGGTATACGATGTTCAGAGGGGGCAGTTTCCCCCCCCCCCCCCCCCTGCCCCTCCCTCGGTACGCCAATGTACCTATACAATAGGGCAATGTAGCTGTCTTTTGTTTGTAAAAAATAATTTGTTCTTGTCTCATTTGCATTGTAGTAGATATTGATTACTGATCTTAAGTCATATAGTATATAAAGGTACATAATATATTAAACGTCGATTAGAAAACCTAATAAAAATTATTTGAATATGACTTCTTTTACTATTGTAGTTATCGTTAAACAAATATGTCATCAATATTAGTATTTTATTATAATGTTAAATAGCATGTTTAGTATTACCTAGTTATTATTATTATTGGGTAATAATATTAAAACTGGTAAAACTTGCATATTATTAGAAATCTTCGTTACAAAAGATTTTACTAAGCAATCCTTAGTATTATTTTTCATATTCAGATAATATCTACTGTACTAGTGAATAGTGATGTATGAACAATTTAAACTATGTATATATATGAGGAGGCGCGGGTTGGTCACTGGTTAAGTGAGTCATTATCGTTATCATGTGTGTCAACCCCTACAGTAGGAGGAGGAAGGGGTTGTCGCGACGTCTGTGAGTCATCAGTCATGGCAGGAGATGAATGTAAGGGAGCCACGAATATTATAACCTAACTAAGGGCTTGTTGTAGAATAGTTATACTGTTTATGTAATATTTAAAGATGTGTTTATTATGTTTCATTATTTAACCATATTTGTATAATAATCTATTTGTGTGTTTGTTTTTATTTTGTGTCATCAAAAAATAGTCTTAATTATTTTTCAATATGTTGGTTTCTCAGTTAGACAATAACTAGATATATTAATATGTAACACTAGTAACACTAAAATAATAAAATAAAATTTGAAGTATCTTGTAATTATAAGAGTGCCCTTGTAATTAGATAAACTATTTTAACATTGTTATAATAATGACAGAACAGTCGTATATGTTAAGTTTTTAATACATCTGTCATCGTGATGGAGGACAATAACAAGTCTAGACTAGTTTCCAGGAACACGCTGTGTTGAATCACATGTAACATTGCGTCATGTGGACGTGACTTGAAACAGACACACTCACCTATTATTATATATATATCAATTTATTTAAGGACGTGGTACTAATAATAACATTTATATAATAATATGAAATTAGTGCAATTATAACAAGAATATATTTTATTAACATACTTTAGTAATAATAATGATGATGGAAGTAACATCAAACTCAAAAGAAAGTAGGTACTTACAAGAAAATTAAGACTGATACTTGTACTGTAGATTAAAATTTAATTCGATGTAACTTATTATTATTAGGTATATGTTTTACAATTTATTACAATTACTAGAAGTAATGATCTTTGGGTTTTATAAAATTCGCAGAAAATGTGATAAAGTTAGATAAGAAGTCTGATTAGTGATAACAATATTATTTAAAGTTGAATGCACATTATGCGAAAAGATCTTTTAAATCAAATAATTAACTATGGATAATGGGCCATATTGTAAACTACTCCTCCTTTCTAATTTCAGAAAAATATTATAAAAATACAAGTAAAATCATAACATGTTAAGAAAACTTACTTAGAAATAAAGAAATAACTACATCATGAGATAACATCATTAGTTAGTTTGCTGCTTTATTTGACAGAAAACTACAAAGCTAATAACAATAACGGGGCCCCAATGTGGTACCTACCAAGGCCAACGGGTCATTGACCGGCAAGGTGACCCCTATGTCACTGTGACCTACCCTAACGTCTGGGGTTCGCTTCCCAGAAACACATAATGGTCTGGAAGTCTTTTGATTCAGTAAAAAATGGTATCGAAGCAAGCAAGGACGTCTGGGCTTTTAGTTCTATGAGGTCACTTTAAAGAACAAAGAGGACTCGCATCACTAATACTAATATGTATTTATATGTGTTTCATATATTATATATATAAGATATGTTAAGCAGCTTAAAAAATAATTTATTCTTAGATAAGCAATTATAAGACATAAATCTCTTCAATATTTTTGTTAATTGATTTTCAATAGATCTAGTTTCAAATAAAACCTGACCTAATCTTATATTTTAATGTGTGTTATATCCAGATCATCGTTCCACGTATGTCTGTCCGTCTCACCTGCTAATTAGTAATAAATTAAAGCTAAAGCAAACGCCAATGTTAATAAAATAATATTAATATTAATTATAGTAAGTACATCACTGGACATGTTTGAAATTGTAATATTGTTGCTTGTTTAAATTAAAAACGATACTTTGAAGGTTACTTGTTACTTGTTATTACTAATATTTCCGTTATAATATTATTTATCTGTTACAATCTGTTTTGTATTGTTTGGTCCCGGCGAGGATGATTCAGCTAAAATTTATTGGTCTATATTGTCAAAATATCTGATTGTATGTGTATCACGACATCAAGCAATCAGATAATATCCAGCCTTTGAGAACCTGGTGTTACTAACTGCTTATGTAATAATTTTCCGCATTAAGGAGATACTGATATAAACTAATTATTTAAAACAAATGTCAGGATTAAAACAAAATCGAATAAGAGTACCAAATGCAAGGTGACCCCTCATTGTGTGGCACAATAGTCGATGCAGTCTGTCGGTCTGTCGGTCTGTCTGAGAGAATGATTAGAAGAAGGGGAGGCTTAGAAATTAATTTTTGTATTATTTTAGTGCTTGCTCCTTGAGTCTGGAACGTTCAATGGAGTTATGTATGTGTGTGTGTATGTATATGTTTGAATAGCGTCTAGACAGTAAAAGTGGGAATAATGTATTTAATTAACAATTGAACATAATTCTAGTGTTTATTCAGAGGCAGTTAAGTAATGCCTTCTGTTTCTAATATCTAAAAAAAATAAAAAAACTAACAGATATCAGTATTTGTTTAAAGAATACTAAATATATTGCTCGTTTGATAATTATCAACTCACTTATAAATATTATGAAGTATTTAACAACTAAGTTAAGTATTAGATGACGTCCATTTAAGTTATATCAACACGTAAGTCACTTTTTGACAGTTTTGACATTTTGATGCCATTCGAAAGAAAATCGAAAGACGCATCTTTTCATCCAATCAGAATTAAGGTACGATCAAAAAAATTCTTTAAAACTATGAAACAGTAACACCACTTTGACCAAAAATTTGGTAAAAAAAATGACATCATGGCGTAAGTCATGATATAAAGATATATTTATTTTTATGCTACTTTATCTATTAATTTATACTAAAAATTCATGTTTTTTTAGTTGCAAGAACTATTTTGAAGTATACCTACCCAAAATAGAAAATAGAACTTTAGAATTAATCGATTTTTAGTCTCTTCTGAAAAGTTGCTAAAAATATAACAAAAACACACGTGTTATTGTTTTAACTACTTCCCTAACCTTACTAAAAGTAATAGTACATTTTATTTTTAAATAAATGTGGAAAAAAAATAAATTGCTAAGGGCAGTTACCTCGACCTCTGGGAAAGCGTCCGGTCGCTCTACCAATTGAACTACCATTAGTCTTTATGATGATGACATCTTATAGCCTTCTTCCGAAATTTTAACCAAATGTTTTAACTTAAATTAGAGATAGTGGATTCGAATCCCTGCGCGTACCCCTTTGATTTAGATTCTTTATTTATTATTATTTTATATAAGCTTAATATGATTATAAATGTTTATAGATAATTATTATCAAACATTAATACTTCGAAACTTTAATATTCTTATTTTCTAAACTTAGTACGAGTCTTAAATGTTCAATTATACTTATTTATTATCAACTGTATGTTATAATAAATATATTATAAGTATATTATAATTATCCAGACGATGTTCAACAGACAATAAATGTATTAGTTGATATAAGTTAGTTCTTAATGGAGGTCAGAGTCATATTAGATAAATTATAAAAGAGGGAACATTTTATTTATATTTATGAAATTGGATAAAAATACATTGAGTTTGTGTTTCAAAAAAATATAATAAAAACTGTTAGTAATTAAATTTGAAAAGGTTTAAATAATAACAATGATAGAATGATTCCTGAGCAGACAACTTCTTACAACAACTACATAGAACATTATACTTTTTAAAGGATTTAAAGAAAATACAAAATGTACAGATCTAACAATATTTTTGTCCAGAAAAGATTTATTAAAAGGGACTATTTTATTCCTAAATATTATTAAAAACAACAAATGCCATTAGACTTTTATTTTAGTTTAAATTTAAATCCAAGTAAAGTGTGAATTCGAAGTCAGTTAATATTCTAACACGACACATAAATAATGTTTAATACTCTCTGTATTATTTATTGGTTGCCATTTTCTCGTTGAAATAAACACGAAAATATACTTGACTAGCTCCTTACTGTGAACTCTCTATTATCTTGTTAATTTATTGCTTATAAAAATAACAATAATAATGGTCGCTTGAAGATCTATATCAAAATGTATTTGTATCAAAATAATAAATATAAGCAAAAACGAGTTGTTGTAAATAGAGTCACAAAATATATATGTATGTGTGTATGCGACTTGACAATTAACGATATACTTCAAGTTAGTTTAATTAAAACATTGAAAGTTTAGTTAAGTACACTATGTGTACAGGTCTGTGGAGAGTAGGTGGTTTAATATAACTAATAACATTTATGACATACATCACCTTTAATTAAGCAATGTATTTATCACTAACAGTTTTTATACGAAATATAGGATATTTAAGAAGTTAATACTGTTTGTGTGACGAACAGACACTTTTATAAACCATTTTAAATAAGAATAACCAAGAAACATAATCACATAAAAATTCAAGTTCATTGCTTTCTGATTCATTTCAAGTATTTTTATTACAGATTGGTTTGGTGGTGTATATATATATATATATATATATATATATATATATATATATATATATATATATATATATATATATATATATATATATATATATATATATATATATATATAATTGTTATTCTGATGTTATTGATATACAGTAGCGGATTTAGGTTTGAGGACGCCCTAGGCCCGAGACGATATGGCGCCCTTTATCTTTTGTAACAGTATATATATATATATATATAAACATATATGTACATATATGTGTGTGTATAAAATAATTAAAATAATAACAATAATAATAAGAAATCTAATTCAGGTATAAATTAAACATTTATTTTTTTAACAACTTTTAGGACTTGCCTGATTAATTATTTTAACAAAGAAATTCTACCCTCAAAATGGTACTATGTTTCGATAGTAAGAGCGCAATAAAATAAACTTTAAAATTTGGTCTTGCAGTTTACAGACAACCCAATCGATTTTAAGTTTTAGTCATCTTAAAAATTTTGGCGCCCCTCAAAATTTGCCGCCCTAGGCCCGGGCCTCACGGGCCTAAGCCTAAATCCGCTACTGTTGATATATTCTGTTCTACAAACAAATAATTCGAATTGATCCTAGGTTCGATTATTAGCTATAACCAAATATTTCGACGATAAAGACGACCATATATAGAATGCTTAATTCACCGGTATATTGCGATACTCAATGGGTAGAGCGACGGGACGGTTTCATAGGGGTCACTAGTTCGAATCCCTGTCCTTATCGGTTTATTTTTAATTCTATATTGATTTAAAAGTCAATAAACTTAACATGTTTAAAGATATTATAATACATGTAGATTAAAATTATTGATTGAAAAAGGAGATAGAGCTACATTTTATAAAAGATATTTTAAGGTATATAAGGTGAAAGAATTATTGAAACGGAGCCCTTGTTTTAATAATCATAGAGAAGGTATTTTCCCAGCGTTGGGACTTTTATGGGTTAAGTATAATGCTTATAAAAGCTGTTAAATAAAGCTTCGATCGAGCTCATAAACAAAAATAGACTCAGACTAGAGACTAATAATGTAAGAATTAAAGAAATGTCTGCTGTAGTTTTTCCCCAAAAGACGTTTTAATTTGTCCTTAATGGTTTAATAATGCAGACGTATTTAATACTTGCAGAATAAATAAAACAAAACTGCTCCCAACTGGCCTTTTTACAAACCTAAAGCCCTTCGACGGTGTCAGTGACCCCTTGCGTAAGGATTGCGTCACGTTGCAGAAATGCGTAGCCCCCTAGTGCATAATCCTCTGTCCTTATTCAACTTACGAAATGTTATAGGTGTGAGGGAGATGAGTAGATTACGTCAGACTAGCGCTTGGATTTTGTTTTTTTTTTTTTAATTCCAATTCCGCTGGTTTGGTTGATTTTATTTTAGTTTTTGCTATTTAATGTTAGTCATTATAAGTTCTAGAAGGTTAAGGAAAATGCTTGCTTTATGCAATCCGTAAGTAAAATATTATAATTAACACTCAAATAACACAATGTTTCCAACATTTAAATATTATCAACATTTTTATAAAGTACCTATATATTTTTTCTAAGTTCAAGAAATAATTACTAACTGTAATTTAGTATTATCTATTATTTACTAGGTATAACCATTTAATACTGCGTATTTCAGAGGTCGCAGGTTCTTATCCTGTGCGCGTCAATTAATTTTAATTCTCTTGTTATTAATAGTCATATAGGTAGTATGTTGTTACTTGTTTTTTAAATATAAATTTGTTTAATAAGCAATGTCATATTATAACGTTGTATTAAACATTCTTAATTTATAAATATCATTCAGCACAACAGATGCAAGGCTGTAGTGACCTTGGCGCGGGGTGGCGCGGGCGGGGGGCGGGGCGGGGGGCGCGGGGTCGCCGGCCGACCATCAAGGGCATAGTATTTATAACGTCCGAAATGAATCTAAATCTTAAAGACATATATATTGAGTTCAAATTATTGACATTGTATTGATTTAATGGGATATTGGTTTTATAATTACACAGTATTATAAATAATAATAGGATTAATGTAAAGTAAATTTCAGAATAATTTTTATTAAGACATATCTTTATGTAATGAAACAACCTCTCTCGTGATGCTGTTTACCTACAGAGTACAGAGTAACTTCATTAACAAATCTTCTTCTTTAGTTGAATCTTATTGTTTTTAATTGATCATATGAGCTAAGTTATGGTATTTTTTAGAAAAAAATCTTTTGGTAAGTAATGTGTATGACGTCATATAGGTGTATGTGCATGTGTGTGTGTATATGTACAGCCCCCACTGATGTAATGTAGAACTTATAGAGTCGACTCTACCACCCCACCACTTTTATACGCTAAGATGGTGGAAACTCTATCTTTAAGGGCTTTTAGTATTGAGATAATATCACTCTGAGAAACGTTATCTTTGGAGATCAAAGAAAACCAAGAAAGAACAAAACTAAGAAATTGTACAAAGTCTATTAAAAATACCAACCATCTGTTCAATTATCTGTTTTTCATAAAATCTAAACCTATTTTATATTTCTATAAACTAGTTCAAGAGATATGTCCTAATGACGCCTTCTTTATAATTAAAAAGATAACATTAAAAAATATCACAGATCAATTAACATGATTGTGTTCTTTATTACCTGTCCTTATTATCTCCATTCAGTTATTTAACGAGACAAAAACATATGTAACAAGTTCAAGCAGATGTTTATAAGAATATTTTAAGAGTAAACGAGACGTATGTGATACGTCACCCGACACGATTTGTCGGATAATATTGCTATAGCCTACTGCCGTATAAAACACACCGTCCATCTGTCTGTATAATAGATCGCTGACATCTAGAGAGCGATTGATTTTAATGACATGTTTTGACAAGTTAAAAACACATTATACGAGCAGATTTTTTTTTAAAATACTATAGTTAATTTATAATATATATATTGATAATCAAAATTGGATCTGTCGTCCGTGGAGGAGAACTATTAAAGGATTAAATTAAAATATCGTATATTGTAAATGTTTCAATAATAACAGTACCACCAGGTGTGCTGCGGGAATTAAAAATATACTAACACGTCACCAGTGACGCCGGCGATGATTTTTAGTAACGTGCTCTGTTACAAACAATATGTATTAATAATTACTTATAAACCGATAACAGTCATAGTAAAGATTTTATAGGATTCTAGTTCGATTCTAAATAAGATATAACATGAAATAATAGGCATTAAGAATTACTTTATGCTATATTAATGTGTATTCTTCAATTTTTTTGTAATTGTGTCCTAAGTACGAGACCGTCTACATCGTAAATAACATACATACATCTCCACTCTTAATTGTAATAATAAATAGACCCCAGACAACAATTTATTTATTTCTTTGAGAATTGATAAAGATAGTTTATTAACCTATTATACGTGTTAATAATTAAAAACATGCAAAAATAAATTTCATTTAATTGATAACAATAATAAATTACATAAAACTTTTAATTACATGAAAGTAACAAATTTTAATAAGATCCATTTATATTGTAAAATATTATAAAACATTTTGATTGTCAATATTTGTTTTTATGCTACATACCACATATCTACATATATACAATTATCATGGGCATGTAAGATGTATGAAAAAGAATCAGTTTCATATTAAAATATGTTAAAAAGAGACGTAGGTGAGTCTGCGTGTTCCCCAACGTGACGCGGGTAAAGGTACTTGACACGCGGACGTGTGTTTGTACTTTCGATATGCAAGGGCAATAGCTGCAGAACTATTACAACAGACTGACGTACGACATATTGTATACACTTAGAAAGTGAATACGATATTGTATTTGGACAAATCGATGCAACTTCTTTGAATGTCACCGGTTGTTCGTCAGGTTGTCTATAGAACTATAGAATCAAAAATATACAAAATCAGGCAAAATAATTTAAATACTTTAAAATAATATTTAAATCAGGTCATTGTTCTTGAATTATCAATACTTTAAAGTCGTTGGTCCTGACTGTGTAATATCGACGCACAGACACAACTACGGCCTCTAATAAAAAGATCATTTTTAATTCGTTTTTGAGTTTTTAATGAAAAAAATAATAATAGATATATATTTCAGGATATCTTCAATTTTCCCCGGAGAGAAAAATTCACCCAAAATATGTTGGCGTGAGTCAGCTAGTAACAAATAAGAACACAGACGAACAGACAATAACTGTATTTCTATATATAAGTCTGTCTGTGTGAGTTTTATTTCACGTTACTTAGAATGTGTCTAAAGTCGTAATGTTTTATTCAGGAGCGCGATAATGAAGTGCGCGAAGACCGACCCAATGAATCTCAATATTTAGTCATTTAACATAATCAACTTCGCTCAGATTATAATTTATCTCGAGACCTAGAACTAAATGCATTAAACTAGACCTAGAACTACTTAGGATCAGAGGACTGTATCACCTGGTTGCGTAACGAACTACTGTCTTAGTAGGTATTGTTTAGGAGTTAATACTTCTTGATGGATTTAAAATAATAATAAATTATATACATGTATACATTTTAACAACATTGAAGTGAACCGTTTTAGTGGTATGTGTGTCGGTATATATGACAGTGGAGGAGTTGATAATAACTTTGTTTATTTGTCTCGACTAATCTCCGAAACATTTGTAATGAGTTTTAAGAGACTTTTATTTGATTTTTAAGTTTTAATTGCAATAGGAGTTGCTATGACTTGGTGTTCTTTAAAAGATATATAAAATAAGTAATCTTAATACTGATATAATAACATTTTCCCTCGTGTGTGTAATCGTGTCATTTGCTTTCAGTACCGACGTGTGGGCGCTTGCGCATATTTAGTTGTCAGATATTAAGAGGAACATACACTAGTATAGATTCTACGTTCGGGTTGAATTGTAATGAAGTTTTTTGAAAAATATATAATAATATATCAGTAGGTACTGTGTCCAATTGTGTTAGTAATGTTATTTAAATTAATGTTTTAGATACGAGACTCATCCTACTAACTAGCTACTATTCTTTTATAGTATCTTTTGTCTAAATCTAATAGATCTATTAAATATCTAATCTCACATATATAATATGTGTAGTGTGTGAGGTGTTTAATATAACGGCGTGTTCCGGTGCGTTACTGACTTAATGAGCTATCGTTGGTAATGAGGCTGATATTGGAGTAGTATTGTTTGATTCCTTTGTTTATCTAGGCTAGTAACTGGACGTCGGTATACTTTGATAAAACGTAATTTTAGTTAACATAATGAAAGGTATTGCGGAACCATTGTGATATGGTAGTTATTTGAACAAATAATTGCTGAATTATTGAGTCACTCTATCAGTTACTGCAGCCAGTCAGGCTTCAAAACAGTATCACTAACTTTCAATATAGATATGAGTGGCATTTCAAGTTAGTGAAACAAAAATATACTTTTGGATATGTTTTGTTCTAAACTATGATTATAAAATTAGAATCCAATCCTTTGTGATCAATCAATGATAATATCATTATCCTAGGATTGTGTTTATTTGTCATTTATTTTCTGAGTCATGTAAGAACACTGTACTCGACTCCTATCCCACTGCAGTGATTGTCGCTGGCTACAGCCACACAGCTAGCTATACTATAATGATGCTATTCGTCAGCTATGTATTAGTTATAAAATGATGTTATTTAGTTAATTTAACGTCACAATGCTGTTATATTTGCTAATACCGTGAATGTCTCGACGAGTGATTTAAGCTCCTTTGTTGTCTGGTCGCTGCACCGTCTGCATTTAAACACTATTATATCTACTACTTATATAGTCTTTTTTTATTTTTTGTTGATTTATAGGTGTTGAGTTTTGGTCTGTCTGTCGCTTAATGGAATTAAACTTTACTCTGATTAATGTTTGATTTTTTGATGAAGTATTGTAAGCCTGAAACTGAACTGAAATGGCGTTGTTAATACTGAAAGAAATGAAGAATACAAAATGACTAATATTAAATGGTTTTCACAATATAATAACCTTATTTCGCAGTGATTACTTAATGATAATAATATTTTTTACGACATAACTCGTATACTGACAAAATATAAATGATGTAGGTACTATAAACTGGGTCAGCGGTCAATGACCGATTTCATTGAAATAAACATTCGATACTGAATATTTTTTAGGAGCAGATATTTTATCTATTTGTGTTTTTTATATAATGATAAAACGAGTTTATTTAAATGTTTTTTGAGTTATTGTTCAATATGTGTGAAGATCTGATGTATGCATCTGGATGAACTTGTCCTATGATTTTTATCCCTTTCTATTCGTGAAGGGCAGCCACGTATTTGAATCTTTATTGTATATTGCTAGTATCGAATGTCGACCACCTACCATCAGACCTACTGTCTACTGATATGTTGATTGTTAACTAATTAATATACCTGAAAAATACTAACGCAGACAGTGTTGATAGTTTTTAGTCAGTATCCTGTCTATCAGCAGCATCACAAATTTATAACCTAGGATGCTTCCCGTCAATTATCTGTACATAAAAAAAAATTAACAATGCTAACTAATTAACGGAATATTTATTTTTATATAATAATATACGGATTATAATGTTCATAAGAAATGTCCGCTTAACATTTACCACACAAATGTAGATATAAAAAAAATCCTTTGGTAATCCAGGTAGGATAACAATAATTAAAAACAGATAAAACTAAATTGAATAAGATTATGAAATTAAATTTAAACAATACTGGCGTCATTTGATTAGTAACAGTACTAAATTATATAAATACATTATCATAATTCCTTATCACCGAAAAGTAGTATAATGAACTCAAAAAAATAAAAATAGGGTCTACGAGGTCAACCGCCTACGGTTATCGCTACGCGCTACGATTCAACGGGTCAATGTTCGTAGACCGTCTACGAATTATATATAGGTTGCTAGGCGGTAATTATGAACACAGTGACGTCATTTACTTTAAGAATTAAGTATTTACAATATTGGTAAAATGGTACTTAAAAAAGGTGTATTTAAGACTTAAATATATTTAATTATTTTTAATAAAAAATCATTACATTAAAAATAGTTTAGATTCCAATAGTTTAGGCGGGAGAAAAATGGAGTCCCGGGTAGATAGATTCGGTGTAAAGAAAACATCTATCCCTATCCCATTAAGACCCTTACCCTGAGTTTCCGATCCAACAAGTGGAATATCAAAAAATATTACAGACTTCTTTCTTTGTTAATTTCTTTTTAAACACGTCACAAACACGACACTAATATAAACTTTGATACATTCCTTGAATACGATAACGACAATGAAATAATATCAAATCCTTCCATTACTGTCTGCATGATAATAATATATTAATATTACGAAATATTGTGGGTTGTTTACACTTTCTTAGAGGTTTCAGTTTTATATAAATATAGTACATAACATATAAAATTAGGATTTTTTTTATTAAATTTCAATAATCATTTGTCAAAAAAAATATTTCAGTGCGAACTTTCGCCGTCTATTGAGTGAATGTACTCAAAAAAAGTGTAAAGACCTTTTAACGTCAGAAAACTATTACTTTATTAGATATTCAAAGTGATGTTTTAAAGACTAATAGTAAAAATAAAGATGACTTAAGAAAGGGTTGTTCTTCTATTAAAAGTTTTATCAGTATAAACATACGTTTATAAAATAAAATAAAAAACTTCTCCTAACATACCTATGTCCCGTGTCACGCCACTAACACCAACTAATACATATAGACTTATATACGTATAGACATATGTACATATAGACGTATATACATATACACAGACGTATCACATTTAATATTTTAAGCAATACATCATATCTAATTGCCTCCGAAAATCAGAAAACATCTGTTACACTCAATTTATGAGACTGAAGAAAATTAAAAACATGCCAATAAAAACTAAAATGCGAAGTATACCTCCTAATCGACCGGTCACTGACCCCTCCGTCCTAATGTCCGCGGTCCTTGACCTCATCAAACGCATTACGCAATACAAAATATTCCGTTTATTTGTCCGGGTGGGTGGCGACTGGCGGCCTCAGTGGTATACCTTTTTATCTTTAGCAGAATATAAAAGTTATCATTATTAATTATTATTTAATCTAATATTAAGTTGATTGAAGAAAAACTCTTTTCAGTATAAAAAGGGGCAAAGACGTGTTCTTATTCTTTATCTATTTCTGGATTATTCTTAACTGAGCATCAAAAAATATTTATCTATTAATCGATACTTTACTGAAGTTGTCGACAACTTACAGTATTCAATAATAATTGGTCATTATATTTATAAATATTTTAACTTTACAATGAAACAATCAATTTTTAGACTGGGCTATAAGGTTTAGAAACATATTATTATTTTAAGAATGTTATATATACGAGTATGTTCTCTGACAAAAGAATAACATCCAATCCATACATTTTACGATGTCACATTCAAACAAATATATGGACCCCATTGAAGATTACTACTTTGCAAATGTTAATGCAAGTAACCCTTAATTATTATCCATAAAGCCTCTTTCTGCTCATATATTAACAACAATGAAGTCGAAAACAGATTATAAAGATCGTCTCATACCTTCAGAATGTATTTACATAACATCAAACAACACGAACAATGTTCGTCCAGTATGATTCCACCTTAAAGACGTCAACGAACTGCCAAGGCCCTCGATGATAAACAACATTATATGAAAAAGGATTTCAGAAAAATATTTGTCACCTCAGTTACAAGAGCTTCATTACTTACGAGACCACGAACGAATACGACTGTGTAGTTGAGGATATTAATACTTTGAGATTACACTCATTATTATTAAAATACAAAACGTTATTATTTAAAATACATAACACCGATCACGTAAACTAGTCCTGCTATAGCTACACTAATATAACATAATATATCTCTATATTAAATTACTTAAATAGAACAATATTAAGTTTTACACATACTTGTTGGTTTTTAATGTATTGTGTAATAATAGTAAACGGATGTTAATAATATTTTGTTTCGTGGATTCTCGAAATAGTATTGTTTTAAAATAGTATATGATGATTGATGACTTATTATTGTAGGTCAGTTACTATGAGGACGAAGCGGTGGTAAGTTAGTTTACTAGTGAGTTAGTTAACTAATATAATATATAATAATATCGGCTGTAATAATACCAATAGTCTGACGGTGAGTAAGTCTAGTTAGATCAACGGCCGGGCGCCCTTCACCGACCCAACGCCTCTCATACGGAGCCGACGCACGCGATGAGTGCCCATTTGCATACGAACTGAGAATAAACTAATATTTGAGAAATTCAATATTATAATGGATTTAAATCATTAAAATGATTTTATGTTTATTTCATAAAACTGTCCTTCCGGTTCAAATCATTGATTCTTAGTAGTTAAGTTAATTACGATCTATAATACTACCGGATATTAAAATGATACTAATACATATCTTAGAATTTATTTTTGACGGATAACAATGGACCAATCTTAATTCTGGACTTCAGAAATTGATTTTATTCCCGTACTTACCTACCGATGGAAAGTCATAAGATGTAAAATACTCAACGTTACTGAGTAATTTTAAGATATTAATAAAAATAAAAAACCTACCGTGTACCCTCATCACCTCAGTGAACGTTACAGCCCCGTGACGACGTCCGCAGTGGACTATCACTGTTAGTACACTCTTATATAAACGGTAAGATATATATGATATTATAAATCTTAAGTACAAAGTTACCAGAAGACTTTTATTAATTGTAGGTTTTATGAAAAAGTATAGTATCACTTAAAATTTCAAGTCATAAAAGATTAAATAAATAATAGGTTAAAAAAGTCAATAATATTAAAAAAACATGAGAGCGTCAAAAAACTTACATCACTTATATTTTATTATAATACTTTATATATAATATATGAGACATCCAAACTTCGTTATATATTGTTAGTTATACAAAAATACATTTATTGGTGTATATACAGCCTTTGAAGGGTCGTAGACCTCACGAAAGTTGGGAGGAACAACCCACAGGGCGAAAACCTTATAGACTTTGTAATATAGTTCATTTACCTTTTAGATTATCTATACATTATAACTCATTAACCCGGGTTTGATCTTCAAAACATCATACGTATTATTTACATACTATGTTTATTTATAATTAAATAAACTATTTTTCTATAAGACGCCATTATCATATAAACCATAAGTTATAAAGCTTTTAATATAAACTAATTTATTAATTGTTATCTGTACTTTAATGTAATATTTCTTTCCTTGGCAATAATATCAAGATATCAAATATCAAGATTCATTCATTAGTAAACACACAAAATATAAAATCTTTATTAAATTGTGTTGTCTGACTTCGTTATACAAATATATTATTACAATAACTTATAAATTGATCATCAAAGACACATTTCAATAATTGTAAGTGATAGTGTAATAAGTCATGCTGTATTTTTAGTTTTTATTGTTGTATGCAGAAGCACAAAAACTGGATAAACGAACACACATACTATCTTAAAAGATAACATTTTAATAAATATCACTCACACAATTATATTGCAAAATTTCCTTAATGTGTATGTGTGTGAAAATATCATATAAATATTGCTCAATCGTAAGGTTTATATTATTATTATTTTATATAAAAATCGTTGGCTATCAACGTATTATGTATTCGAAAGCTTAAGTATTACAAAGCGCCGTTGGATGTGTGAGTGCAGACTGCACCTTGCATGTACACGCCGTCTGTGAATCCGTGTGTGAGTGCACCCTTCCCGTCTCGACAAACTTATATTTACTTGACAAAAACTAATGCAACGACTTTATCCTAATTTAATAAGGACTATAACCGCTTACATTTTCAGTTGTTGTGGTTTGCGGAAATTTGCGAGTTGTTATTTTGATTCACATGGCAGGAGAGGGGCGTGTGTGTAGTTTGTGAATGTGTGAGTTCACCTTGAAAAGCGCCAGTTCTTTGTGCAATGGGTTATTCGGTTAATGGCACCAAGAAAGTCAATGGCGCGGGATGCTTTAAATACGGTCCGCAAAAAAGAACGTTCACTAATATACAATGAAATGTTATTAGGTTATTATAATTTTAAGTAATAATATTTAATTGAATCTGTGCTTCATAATTATATAAAATTCACTTTCAGGTTTTTCAACTTCATAAAAGCACTAGTTTAGTAGTTTACAGTCAATGTCAGATAAATATGTTCTTATTCTTTTTATATTTTCTATTCATTAAATAACTTATACAAATATCAGTACCTACTCTAAACAATTATAATAACAAAAATAAGAGAATTTTTTAACTTTAAATTGATACAAACGGTGTTTGTACCCTAGATATAGAAGTTACTTGGAAGACGAATATGTATTGCCTAATATTGGTATTCAGAATTTGATTTTTATAGATTGCTCTAATATGTATTTTCATTTACTTAGCTATCGACTTACATATATATTGCATGTCTTTCTTACAATTCAACCGACAACAAGAAATTATATTTTTATTAAAATAATATTTTAAATCCTGACATATATAAAAAAAAATATTTTTAAATATTCCAAAAAATGGCCTTCAAATTTTTTTTTAAATATATTATTTGCTTTGCTGACAGTACGTTACGTCTCAAAATACCCGCCGTCCTGCACTCATGCGCACGCACGCACACTGTGTTGTGGTAGGTCGGTACCGTTCTAGGAGTTAATTCTTTTGGGTTTATGACGTGATGAGGAGGAAAGGGGAGTAGGAGGAAGGGGAGAGGTAAGTATTTCTTATAGTTGACACATTAACTATTTCTTGATTTTGCAAATAAAAATCCTTTACAAAGCGACCAAATTAAAAAAATAAATCTTGAATGTTGAAGAGGGCGTTAAATTATTAAGGATTATACATATATTACCTTATTAAATAGGGCTATGTAGATGTATCGAATATATTATAAACCATTAAAATAAAAAAAGACCTTCTAATAACATTTTTAACTTGATAATTATTATGTGATGATTGAGACTAATACATATACACTGCTGTGAGATATATTTAATAAAGTATTTTTGGAAATATTATTTATTATTTTATTATGTATATGACATGACTCTCCGTGTGTTAACATTTTTTTACTATGTATATATTTAGTATAACATCGACTGACTAATATATTAATAGTTGTTTAATTTTAGGTTTAATTATAATGTAATTTAAATTTAAAAACTATACTACTTACTAGCAGACCTGGCCACGCGTTGCTGTGGTTGCTAAGGTTTTGGATATACCTATTACATTGTAGTAAACTATTTAAGAAGTCACGGTATTAGGAAAAATAAAATAAAAATTTAAAAAACCCCCGACCGCTAAGTAAAGGAAAAATTCAAAATTCAAGTAAATTTATCAAGGCCAATAACGAAATAACAATATTTTGATATTATCTTATAGTCAAAGACCTCATTCATTAGCTCCGAAAAATTTGTAAAAAGACACTCATCAACGTACGTACAAAGGTCCCCCGACGTAACGACTTCAATAAGTACATAATAATATTATTATCCTTTTAAGCCGTTATCTAGTATCGGGGTTTATTTTTTTTTTCTGTTTTTTTAAATTATTTCACTTTTTTCTATGTTGTACTAAATGAACCTACGAATACACTAATTTCCCCTGTTTAGGTTTTTACTATCAATATTGTATAAAAACCTTTCGCCAGCACCAATAAAATTTTGGAGACGACTGCTTCTATTTCGGCCAAACATAGCTAAGAACCACTCGACAAACCAAGCTATCGATTAAAAAAAACGGCATTCAAATCCGTTTAAATTTATAAATAAGGTATGTAGGGCAGATAGTTTTAATTTTTTTAAATAATATTTGTTATTTTAAATTATTAATAATTTAATTTTGAATTTGAATTTTGCACTAATCAGTGCACAATATTTTTGGTTGACCCGTCTCACATAAATAGATTCAACGAAGAAGCAGGTATAATTTGACTGTATTATATTCATTATAATATGAGTTTATATATACTTCAGTCTAAGTAATACGTGGCGGGCTATAATAACACTAAAAATTTATTCATAATTTATTTTCAACATCGCGTGTTGGTTATGATGTTAAATTGTATATGAAACATTTGTACTTTTAACATTAGGCCATCTGTTGAACACTAACTTAATCCAGTCTACAGATACAACGCCATCTGTTAAACTTGTATGGATTCACAGATAATGGTAAAGAAATAATTTGCAATAAAATAATATTGCGACTAAAAATTAAGATGTAACTTATCCTATGTTTCAAGTTGAATCAAACTGCACACGGTGTGCAAATTTGATTAAAATCGGTTAAGTAGTTTAGGAGTCCATCGCGGACAAACAACGTGACACGTAATTTATATATATTAAGAAGATTTAAAGTTAACTCCAAATTATCTTATATATACGAAAATAAGATACATAACAACTACGATAACTAATGATACAACAAAACATTTAAAAAAATATAGTGTTCAAGGGTCTGTTCACTCTGTAGGAAACTTGTAATACCTAATTAAATATTGTCAGTTTGTCCTTGTTACATTTTTATTATATAGATAATAAACACATAATATATTACAAACAGAATTTTATACAAAAGAATAGTGTATGTTTGTTTGTCATTGCTTTGTCTCCTTGTTCCAGTTAATTTCTTTCGTAACTGAGATTAAGATAGCTGTTGAGGGTTTTGCAAACATTTTTTATCATTTTATCATCAGGAAGATAAATGTTTGTGTTAGGGTTGTCACACATGAGGAACAATGAGATAATTAAATAAATTAAATCCGACTGGCTTACAACACAAACCTAATATTAACTAAGTAACATTAAATATTAAACAAGAACGAAGAAAGAATATTATAAAAGACTTTGAGGGAATTAAACTAAATTATCGTAATATGGACATATTGACGATATTTATTTTATCAAAGATGTTTATTATACACTAGTGTATCAATCACTAATAATAATTATTAATAACAGTCGGCTAACAAGACTTGTAGAATGTTAGTGATACGTTATCATAGTAATGTTAAAAATATAATTGCAACCAAGAAAGCTTATTAAGAGATGATATACTAACATATACTAACAGCAGGTCATAAGAACGAAGTTTAGTGTGAAGACACCTTCTCCTTCTCTAAGTGTTGTTTGAGGTCCTTGTCATACTGATAAATGTAAGATGAAGCAGTAATTTAGTAAGATGTTGTATTTACAGAGACACGTCGTGGTAGCTGCCATTGTTATTAAATTGTTACATTCATAATAATACCATTGTAACGTTATTTACTTCAAATTCAAAATATCTTTATCCAAGTAGGCATTTACAGCCACTTTTGAATCGTCAATGATTACATTAAATTGGTCAGAAAAGTCACTCCGTGCGTAAGCTACCACCAGCTCGGAATGCTGTTCTGCTGAGAAGTAACTCAACAATTGCTCTTTTAAAATAAAATTTAACAATGTTTGACTTATACATTATAACTTCGCTGTAGCATATGACTGTTGCTAACCATCCGAGTTGATCATCATGGTCATCATCACCCAATAACATGCGCCTGCGCAGACAGATCTTATATGAAACAAAGTTCTTACCCGAAATCTACGAAAACAGCCAAAACTGATTATCACAAGGAGTTTTCAAGAGATCTTTATTATTGACTTAACAAACAAAGATGATCCGTGCCAAGTAATATGGCGAATGAAAGAAAATATTCAAACATATTTACTAAAAAACAAATATTACTTGCACGTCACATTTATGTATTAATATATATATTTAACAAATTACTCATGTTATTCTGTTTGCTCTACTTTCACATCAAGAAGAGGTTTTTTTCAATATTTAAAGAGTATTTGTTTCTTTGAAACGTCTTTTCACTATATTCATAATGTTTACTTAGCAGTTTGCAAAATTTAGTTATTTCGGTGATTATATATATAAATATTTTAGTACATTTCGTCTGTAAATTATAAATATAAAATTTTAATTAAAATTAAATTAAAATATAAAATATAAAATATAAATATTTTAGTAATTTACTTTTTCCTAAATATTTGTCCAAAATGCAATTTATTTCTGCAACTTATTTATAGATATTAAAAAATAAAAAAAAAACACTTTTCATGTTTTTAAACCAGTCCAGATAGTCCACTATCTGTTAGGAATTTTGTGATTGTTATTATAATAAAAAATCTTTTTATTTTTATCAATTATTTATAAACCAGTGCTTTATTAATCGCATATTTTTCTCTTCTCAAGTATTTTACAAAAGAACGAATATTATGTCATTTTTTTGCGTTAATTACTTGCATCTTCCTGGATCGTCGACCACCAGCCGTCGACCTTGGTGTTTAAATGTCAACACACCATCTTGCCCCTAAATACCAGAACCCAAGATAAGGGTCACTACAAATGTACGCGATTTAAACATTTTGTAAATTAAGTCTTTCTTATTATTACTAACTTGGGTGGTATTATATAGTATTACATTTTAAGGAAGAATTTATTGATGAAAAGTCTCAAAAATATAATGAAGAAAGTCAAATATCATTAGCACGATAGGGCACGAACCCATCAACTTATTATATTGTTTTTTTGTTGGTCTGTGTATTTATTTAAACTTTCGAATAATACTTAACAAAATATAACTGTCGCTAGTGTGTTTGCAGCCTAGTTTTATTTTCCCATCTGCTTTAAACCTTGTAAAGATGTAGTCATATAAAGTTACTGGTAACAATATTTTTAATACCGAGTACAAATACCATTTAAGATTTAAATAGATTTTGTTTCAAGATTTTTCTTATTGTTTTTATTATTAACATATATTTTTTGAAATGGGGACCTCTTCATATTACTGGACCCCTAAATAGGGGTCTGGTGTCTCAGGGAGCAATGACCTCCTATTGGAGGTCCAGGTCCACACCTCGTCCACATCCGGAATACCACATACTAACAATGCAAATATTGAGTTAGTATACTTTTCAACCACATAATATTGAGTAAGATATCGTTACTGCAAACAAACAAATTTGGGATTTTTTTAAATACTTTGTCAATAAAGATTCTTCTATTTTGACAATGCTCATGTATAGAATGTCATGCATAATTATTATTCAAAGGATATCATAATAATGAACCCCACTTCACTGAAACACTCACCAGTATCTACCAATGATCTATCAATGACGTATCAATGACTGTGCATTTTATGTCTTCATTTCTTAGAGCATGAAACTTCTTATTCTATGTTATTATTGTGTAGGCAAATATAAAAATAAACATTTTCTTTTGCAAATTACATATTATTACTAAAAACTAAAGTGCTTAAAAGATTATCTTTTGGGATTGATAAAGCAAACTTGTAATCTCTGGCTCGTAGGGACTAAATTAATCTCGTAAAATCACTCTTTCACAAAATTGGAACTTAAAAAGTTCCAGTTTCTTCCTCTTCTACTCTCTCTTGTCATTCCCAATTCGTCCTTATTTCTCAAGGTTGTCAACGACACCTCTGTTCATACTTAGTAGAATGAGAGCATTATCTGGTGTTTCCAATACGAATATACATATATAAAAAAACATTCATAAATCTGAAAGATTTTTTAGTCAATTGTTATAAAACAAGAATATAATATAAAACACTTACTCAAAGTCATTATTATTTTATATTACGCGTATTATTTTTATACGCCCTTGTCAATAATTCCTCAATCCTACATTACCTTGAGAGCTTATCAAGAACCGTTTGAAAAAACAATTTACATTGAATACTTAATGTATATAATATATAATACCTACTTTATATTTATTATGGTTCAAAGATAAAGGTTACTAGATATAACACCGATAACAACGATCTAACGTCAATTATTCTGTAGGAAAGAGTACATCGTCAGTAATCCCAAGATCGTAACCCGCCACACCGGAGTAAAGCAGTATCGTGAGTTTTTTTAATCTCTCCATAATTATACTCTGTATCACGATTACTGTTTTTTTTTCTCAATTATTAGACAGCCTTGTATGACATTCTTGTTTGAGATAACAGAGTTATCTTTTCGCGAATTTAAAATAAATAACAAATACAAACGTATATTAATTCAGTTTAAGGTCGTATGTACGTTTATCGTCCCCTTATTGTATCTCCTAAATGTAGGTCAATGGGCGAAGGACATCTGTGTTTGCTGTAAATATAGTCTGACCGAGTTTTTATCATTTGCTTTTAATGATTGTTCGCGGCCACTTACAACACTGCACGCGACTGACATTATAAAGAACACATACTATATCTATAAAAGAGAAAGTATGTACGTATGTTCCTTATAGACTCCGAACTGCCTAGACCGATTTGAGAAAAGTCTTATTGAAATGTTTAAGGTATTGTTATAACGTCATGGATCTTTCCGTGAACCCTAGAGACACGAGAAGAAGTAAATTAAATTCAGGATTAATTATAATTATTATTCGGTGGTTTCATTCCAATATTTGATATTTCTCTTTTATTATAACTTTATGCAACTTAATGAGGACCTGGTACTTGCCTCATAAAGGTGATATATATAAGGTTCTCCAGTGGAATAGACATGCTAATTGCTATACAGATAAAGAATTAAAGTTTTTTTATCTGGATATAACTATAAATAATAAATACAAATATAAGTAAGGATCGGCTATACAGATTTAATAAGATTTCTCAATAAAAGTTGTCTGAAGTCTTCATATTTCCAACCGCGTGCTCTGCATCTTCAATACTGTAAGAGTTCAGTTAATCATTTGTCTTCTTGTGCTGTCAATCATGCAAGGAACAAGGAGGATATATCCCTGTCTCTTTCTCTTTTATATCTGGAGAGAAGCTTGGAAATCCACTTTTTCAACGTTGTTGCTTGTGGTACTTGTTCTGTTATACCCGACTGAGTCCTGGCTGGTGTCATAACATTTTAGACTTCGTGGCATTCCGGTGGATTCCTGATTTATCAAAATTTTGTATTTCTGACAGAACTCCGACCTTTTATGGTCTTCTGAATAGACGAAGTATTAGTGTGTGTGTTAATAGTGCGATGTATATTCTCGACTCATACCGAGCTCCTAACGCACCGCATTCCACATTGTACTTTTATAATGACCACCGACGAAATATTTCAAATGACGGGAAATTGATTGACATTTTGAAAATAATAAACGCGTTCCAAATTTGAATAACAATAACAATATTAATGGCTAGCCTAGTCGTTAATTAGTTTATAAACAATTTACACTTTCTTTTTTCTTAAGGGCTTCCGAAATATAAAATATTAATAACTAAAATTAAATAACCAATACTATATATAATACTTATATTATATCATCATAATACCTACATTACAGTTAAAAATACATAGAATACAATTTATTCAAACTACAACAAGGCGCCCTTACTGCTAAGTAGCGATTTCTTCCAGACAACTTAAAATAAACAAGATATCGTGAAATTAAGGTGGTGCGAAGTACATAATATTGTTAATGTTATATATAGTATTAAAATACACACACATGCAAGTATTCAAAGTAATAAATAAATAAAAATATATATAGATATATATATATATATACGTAACGATATAAGTAACGAGTTGAGTGCAAAAATCTCCGCCGACTTGCTCTCAAAGTCAGGGTTCAAGGATATTGAACTACAGGGCGTTCACAATAACACGTATACAAATAATACACTATATATACATATACCTATATTAATAAGTATTATTTTTGTATCATTGATAATTATACTTTCAATTTAAAGCCTAAATACTCATTATCACGCAATGCAAATTGAAAAAGAAAATATAAAATAATAAGGTGGGTATATCACAGGACTGTTATATAAATAATTACTTAATTACAATTTCCTTCCGACCCTCAATTTCTAAAAAGAGTTAATATCTTTAAAATATTGTCGGATGTGGCCGAAAATAAGAAAAGGATGCGCACACGCCGGATTTTATTCCATTTAAGAAAAGGGGTTCGATTTTAAAATTAGAACGGCGCGGCGGAAATCGCTGGGAGGTGAATCACGCGCATGGCTGTGCCTGTTACGATGACTCTGATTGGTTGATGTTATAATAGTACGGCTCATGATATTACACTACTATATTATTAATATAAGAGTCTATACTTTATGTACCATTTATTTCCTTTATTAAATAAATTAATAATTATCACAATATTTTAAAACATCCTGGGCAAATATATAAATAATATAACTAATATTGAAAAAATACCTATAAATCTATACCCATAAATGAATAATAAAGTTTAAGTTATTTTTTAGTAAATTCTTAATTAGTCGTCATTTCATTAACAAAGTCTATAAGAACTAAAACATAAACCATAAAGAAATAGTGTATACCTAGTCTAGTTGATATTTAATTAATACTAATTAAATAGCAGACGTATAGTTGTGTTAAGTTTATATTTTAATAAAATAAGTTATATATAATAGTAGTCTTATCTACAACTATGAGTTAACAAAGTTTATTCATAGAAAAATAAAATATTAAACATCTCTTCATTCACAAACTTAAGCCGTCTAGTGCCAATTGTTTTTTTTTTTTATTAAAGACACCGCTCCTCACACACCCGAAAGATAACTGACCTTTACGTGTCAATGACCGATGTCGATTTTTGGACACAATATTTATTATCTATTAAAATAATTTAGTTAAAAGCAGACAAAGTTAGAGTCATACAGTTTTGTCTTATTTTGAGGTTAATGGTTTGATATTATTTTTTTAATTGAGTTGTTTTTATTTATAATTTTTCCGGATGTTGTAAGTAAATTGAATTAGTATTTTACAACAAGCACATATTACTTTTTTAAATATTTTTTGTTGTTTTGAAATTAAAACAAGACAAAGTAACAAGATGGTTTTCTGTTCTTCAAACCAACGTAACCGGTGATCCAACTAGGAACAGGGCTCAGGGTCACCCACTCACTGCTAAGGATGACCTTCGTACTGCTTCATCACTTCAAAGAAGAGTTATCGAACTTCAACCATGTTTCTCTCTTTGTATGTAACTTTATAGCAAAATATTTTATGAACCTACTCCACGACTCGTATATTTTTTATTTTTATTAAGATATTAAAACATCTTCTATAATTATAAACGTATCTTTATAAGCAACAATAACATCTGTATTATGTATATGTATTTTATCTGTGTTCGTACCGGATGACGCGTCGTGTAAATTTAGCGCCAGGTTCAGGGACATTCGCGCAGACGCCATCTTGTTTTTGTTGCACTGTTCACACTGGATGTGTAGATGTTTGTTGCAATTTTAATTCGTTATTATTTGAGATAGTCGGGATTTATAAAATATACTAATTGAGCTTTGAAAAACTAATCTAAATATTTTGATACTGCAATACTTAAATGACATAGGTACATTCTCTTATATCCAATGTTGGTGTCTCCGTTGGTGATCATGTAACATGTGATTTCTAATCAGCTGCTGTAGGCTGCGAGAGGTGTCGCTGTGTGATTTAATAATGATGTTTGAACAAAACATATAATATATTCTTATTTTTTTATTTATATTTCTCCAAGAAACAATGGCTCGTGAAACAAATGAAACCATACAGACTGCTTGTATGTTTTAATAATTAGTAATGTTTGTACGACCTACAGAAATGCCAATATGCCTATGAGTCTAAGGTAAAATGATTCTTTGATGCTACTGCCGGAACCTAAAACTTTCATTTTATTATCTTATCAAAAAAATAGTTAAATATATATTTAAGTAGCTGTTGTCAGGCATATGAGAGAATAGAGATGGTAGATACGAATATCTTATCCTAAATTAATTCGAAATAGAAGTCTACATAAATATAAACGAAACCAACGAACCGACAAACACATTTTAAAATACTGGTGTCACGAGAAAATGCCAGTTCCTATAGGGAGAGACAGTTTAATAGAACAGGATTAATTGTAATTAGTTGGCAACCTCTTGCAGGCAGCCTCTCTGCATCAATCCCAACAATATTTGTTGTACTACTTTTTAATATATATACCTATATTGAAACGACGATGCTTCTTAGCATTCAATGGATTCACAATGCGGGTGCCGGGCCCATCGCGTTGCAAGGAGAAGAATCAAGCAGTGCCTGGGACTTGCGACGACAGGAGTAGCTTTAAGGGGCCGCAAAAACACTCGCCTTCACCCTCTACACCCCTCTCCCTACCTAACCAAATTTGGAAAGAACCTACTAATGCCGCCTTTGAAATACGTTCCAGAAATGATCCGGTGCTAGTTCTAGAAAGGCAAAGGTCTTTAAGGATGTTATAGAGATTTTGTTGTATCCGTTTATATTACGTACCTACTTCATATAAACCTTTACTAAAACAACCGTGTTTGTGTTTCTTACTGAAATGCCCACTCCTTAAATGAAGATATTCTAGTGAAGATGTTTGAAAAAACAAATAATTTTTTCGAACAGTTGTTTCTATAGTAAAGATAAACATATTAAAAATTAATTTTATAAACGGGTCAAATAATTTTCTCTACACAGTTTCCACAGATTCAGTAAAGACAAAAAATTACTGTCATATAGTACATATTTACTTTGTTAATTATCATATTATATTATATATATATATACGCTATAATAAGCTATAATTATGTAGTATTAATCGGAATTCGCCCGACTAGTTTCGAACGCATTCGGGATTTCTACTCATGAGCTCGAAGCTTGGCGGACTTGCGGCGAGTCCGCCGGATAAATTTATATATATATTATATATATTATATATATGAGTGGAAATCCCGAATACATTCGAAACTAGTAGGGCGAATTCCGATTAATACTACATAATTATAGCCGGGTAATTAAATATATATATAGAATAATAAAAGTTTAAATACAAAAATATCATATTATATGACTTTTGCAATTTATTTGCAAATTACCCTAATTTTAAAGCGAGTGTTAAATCCACTATCAACATAGGAATTAAAATGCTCTTATATTTAAATACCATAATTCCTCGGGATTCGGACGATTAAAAACTATCATCTTTTTCATAAGAAAAAAGAACGCAAATATAAAAAAAAAATTGAATTCCCTTTGTAAATACAATCAATAGTCTACTCAATAAATTGCAAATGGCGGAGGCGTTCTTATACGTATACCAAAACGAACAGTTGAATTCTTTAAAAGGGCAACAATTATATCCACAGAGCGCATATTTCAAGTAGGATCAACACAGAAGTGGGTAACATTGAAAAGTTCATTGGTATTACATGCACTTCCTGCTTCACCGAGGTCGCTGCGGCGCCGGCCATCTTTAATTTTTTGACGTTTATTTTTGGCGGGTTTCAGTTTATTACTCCTTCAGAAATAGTAATGTAACTTAATATTGCAATTAAATGAAATATGATGTAATTGTATGTTATATATTTTACAGCGTTCCTATTGTTGGCAAAACTTGCGTCAGGCAGAACAATGATTATTGCATCTTCATTATGAAGGTTGTAAATATATATATATACTATTAATAAGTAACAATAAATTATAAAAACATTTACCAGTTCTTATAAATATTCTTACAACGCTTTATTTATGTTACATAATTAACAATGGGAAGGTTAATGATAGGAAATCTGCATTATTATTATTATTATAAATTATTATCAGCGTTCATTTTAAAACGTTACCCTAGGTTAGTTCTACAAACAGTCGTACACTCGCTGTAATACTATCTAAATTGACTGTTCTGTAATTATATACTAGAGAAACATCTATCAAACTGTAGCCAGTAATTTTATCGAGCAGGTCATTAGTATCAGTTCATAATAAGCTTTGCTAAGTTACTTATATACACTAACTAATACAAAAAAAGAAGAATCTTTAACTACTAAAGCAGACGCGGATTGAATTTAGCATATTTCTTCCATTTTGAATATTTTAATAAAAACTTTTCGATGCCTGTATTACTTATATTAAAAGTTACGTCTCTTTTGTTAAGTTTATAATCTAAGAGCACTCCTTTAAATTCCTTAATGTATGTTATTCAGCATAACACGAATACAAAACATAGCGACGCGCGGCTCCATAACTGTAATGGACCTGCCGCAACCAACTCAAGGGCGGACACGGAGTACGTGGAGCCGACTATGAAAAACAATATTAGTAAACTACGTACTATAATGCTTACTACAGGAGTTGTATTAAAACGATTAAAAAATAAACATATTTAAATTTAAAAATATGAGAATAAGTAAGCTTAAACGACAATAAATAAAAAATGTTTAATGTTAATATTCGTACGACCTATTAGTAAATAACTTAACATATAATTAAATAAGTAACATCTTCAACAAACGTAATTTATTTTATTTCATCTTTAAAAATTTAAGGTAAAGTCGTAGAAATATATGTTAGTAATTTTAGATAGTTTACATAATAATGGTTGTTGCTTGTTAAATAAATAAACACAATAAAACAATAATATATTTAGTATATCAATACCTCTCTACTACTGTCTCTGTGCTAGTTACAAGCGGTGAATAAATAATCGTCGGCGCACGAATCGGACGTCAAGGCCGGACGTCGTTGTCCGCTTTGTTGACGCTCAACCTCGGATCGTGTTTCCAAGAAATTTCACTTTCGCGTTTTCGTTCTCATATTTTGAATTTCGATCATTCTTTCATTCACTTCACTTACAATTAACTGTTTAAGATCATTTTTTTTTATTATTCTAAATTCATATTTCTTAAAAATATATCTTAGTTCATACATGATTTGAAAATGGAATAATTTGCATCGCGGTCTACATTATTATTTCCAATTTAATCTAAAATATATTAAAGTAATTTGATTGTTACGTAGGGTCGTTGAACCTACCAGCCACCTCCACGCAATGTCAATTATCACGTCAATAGTAACCATGGCAACTGATATGTTGTACTTGAGAGGTGAGTGATGTTGTCTTAATAACGTGTAATAAGAATGCTCTTTATTACCCTCGTCTCCAGTTTTCTCTATTTATCTAGGTATATATTAATGAAGGTTTGTAAGTGAATAGATCCTCTTATCGTTATAGTAACGAATATCGATTTTTTGCTACTTCCAGACTCTACTAATAATAATAAGTTTAAAAACAAATTATTATATTTTATTTTTGAAAAACTTCACATTATGTCATAAAGAATATGTGTAAGAACGTCTCGTAATTAGTAATTCAAAATGTAATAATAACATTATATTTATTTCAATTATTATAGTAAAGTAATAACATTATTATTTATATAATTATATAAGTTTCTCAACAAAACTACGCTCTGATAACATCTCTAACCAAAGGTCAATGACATCGTATAACATAATTTCGCGAAGAGTAACGACCCCGCGGATATTAACTGAACAAATATAGAAAACATCTAGGTTACAGGTGTTTGGAAGATTCCAATGACTTTTCTAAATTTCAAACTTCTTTTCTTTTACAATAGGAACTGATACATGTTTGCTTTTATAATTAGTTCTCAAATTGTACATTATTTTTTAAATCTGTCAAGTACGTCGTTGAAATAACTAAATTAAATAAACATTGCTTGCAAAATGTGTTTCTTTTTTTTCATAGGAAACAAAATATAAAATATAAGAAGAGACAGTGAAATAAGTTCTAATTTTGATTATTTTGTAATTTCAACATTCGAATTCCATATATATTTTTTATTATATTTTATATACAGCCAGTGTAAATTGAACGACATTAAAATACTTTTCCACTTTTGAAAACCGAATAGTTACTTAACGCGTGACGTCACTTCCGCGCTTTCCACGTTTCCGGCCGCTTTCCCGCGCTCATTGACCTTGTGTAGGCGTCAACGAATGAATTGATTGATTGGATGGTTTCATTATTTATTCTACTAATTGTTAAGTATGTAGGTGCTGTTAAAAAAATATGTTTAAATTATTAGTGTCAGTTCGATAAATACAATGAAACTCAAGTAAACATAACGTTAATAACAAAACACCACTAACTACTATATTACCCAAATCACATTTAACGACCATAGCTCTATAGTTACATAACATCAACTGACAAAACGGGTCTCTTAGGATTCAAATATGGATGGAAGTTAGAGATGCGCCCACAGTGCTATTCCACGGCCTGGCGGGTTGAGGCGGTATAATTAATGAACTACAAATTAATAAACGTTTTTCCACTTCACCTACTTACAGTCGGTCTAGTTAGAGTTCAAGTAAATCAATTGTCGGTTATATTGTAGTAATTTAGTGTTTGTTATTGGAGGTTATTCACCCGACGATGTCACTCAACAATACTACTATATTTAGGTTTTTAGGTACTTTTATGCTGAGATCACTCTGGTGAGGTGTAGCTGAAAAAAATCAATTTAACCGACTTCCACAGAGGAAGCAGTTTTGTAGTTATTGTATTTGTCAACGATGTTCACGAAAAGTATTGATTCGGAATATTTCTTTTTAAACAGATTCAAATCCAATTTAAAGGGTTTAATATAAAAAATTATATATAATTAAATTAAATTTCAAAAACTTCCGATTCAAAAAAACCCTCAAAAAAGGATAAAAATAATATTATTATGTACTTATTAAAGTCGTGTCTATTTTACGAAGTTACAAGGACTTAGACTATGCGATAAGATATCGTAATTTCCTTATTTGTCTTGGTAACTTACTTGCATTTAATTTATTTCTTTATTAAACGGTCCCCCGACGCAACGACTTCAATAAGTAGGTACATAATAATATTATTTTTTATTCTTTTTAAAGGGATTTTTGTATCGGGAGTTTTTTTAATTTTTAATTTAATTCTTTTTTTGCTTTTTAAAGTTATGTTACTGGTTTCATTATTATACTAAATGAACCTACGAAAACACAATTTTTCACTTGCTTTCATTATTTCTATCAATATTGCATAAGAAACTTTCACCCTCACCAATAAAACTTCAATAACTTGGAGAAGACTGTTTCTATTACGACCAAACATAGCTAAGAACCATCTTGATGAACCAGGCTTTCAATTACAAAAAACCGCAACCAAATCCTTCCACGCGTTTGGCTCCTAGAATGCACAGACAGACACACAGATACAAAGATCGACAGGTCAAACTTATAACACCCCTTGATGAGTCGGGGGTTAAAAAGATGTTTGTTAATAACTCATATTATTCTTTCCTTATTAAAATAGATTACGAGTTCTTTTTCTTGTTACCGTCACGTGTCATCTAACTACATCTATCTTTCTAAATATCTATAGATATATACTAGTATCTTATTTTATCTCATGAACGCATACTTCGTGAACAGAATGAAGTAAATATTTGTAGATAGTACAGTCCAGTCATGTTCACAATTTTATAAAATACTAATCTTTTTTATCTTAAATATTTTTACGATCACTCACACAGCATTCCTTAACATTACTACTAATAATAAAGCAATTATATGTTTAATAAAACTAATGTATATAAATCATTCAAAGTTCTAATGATCTGTGTATAGTGTTGTATCTGTCTGTATGTTTCATTATACGTGTAAAGCCAAGGATAGTAGCTAGTAGTTACAATCTTTGCAAATAATAATATAAACACCTTAAACCAATCACTAATAAAAATATTAGAATGTGTGTGTATACGTTTAATTAATATACATTATTAGGTCCATATGTTCAGTAAACACACCTACATATGTTCCGGGTTCAATCCCCGGTGGTAACATATTTTTTAAAGGTCAACGATCCACTGAAAACTGTTACTATGAATTAAGGCGACGCTGAAATTCAGTAAAGAAATAAATGGCTTGATTGTTGATAAATAATTAATTTGTTTTATTTATATTCATGTACATACCTAGATTTGTTAACAAGTTACTTGATAATACAGTAATATGTTTAACTTTTTATTATTATTTAAACTATTTGAATTATCGTTCCTAACATTATGACATTACATTTATATATTAATAAATACTAAAACATAAAAACCTTTTCAAAGTGGTTTAACCAATAACTTGGCTCTGGTTAAAACATTATGTATAAATATTAATATTTAGTTAATACACAATATAAAGTATCAGCACCTTAACAGTTAATAAACTGGGTCAATGGTCGTAGCTGGGAAATACGTCAGGACCTAACAAAACATAGCAGGTTTGATGCCAGGTTGAACATGACGTATTCCACTATGATAACTCATACTTATATTTAGTATTCGTAGAATGAACGAGAGTGAAGTGAACGTTAATCAACGGTGACCAGAATCGGTTATATGATGGGTAACCAATACAATAAGCTAATGATATATTATTTAGCTAGACTAATCAACTCTTTTCTTCTATGTAAGAATTAAGGTAACTATTTTATAAAAGAAAAAATATATAAAAGTAGTTTTATAACTTTAACCTACAACATAACATTTAATTTTAAATATTTTCTACTCTTCAAAATATCTGCCCACGTTGGAATCGAACCTACGACCCTCGGTTCAGCAATCATTAACACAAAACGAACACGAACAGACCTACCGACAGATAGTCTATGTGACTTCTGCTGTGTGAAGTTGATGGTTTTAGCTAAAGTAGTATAGACCAAGGAGATGAGACAACAACTAGTAAACACTTTGAATGTGTGTGTATTAGTGACATTTGACAGAAATGACCAAATCCTGACTAATATTGAAGATAAGTAATTAATCTTACGTGAAGTATTCATCCATTAGTATATAACCCACGCACACAAGAATATATAAAAACTTAAACATTTTAAAGCAGCTATAAATCTCGTAAACATAATTCACCTTAAAACTCAAATAAACCATCTAATCCAGTATAAATTGCTTCCTATAATAATATCGGTCAATAATACTAATATAATAGGTTACAGGAACGTACAGACAGACCTTCCTGGTATTAACATTCTTATCATAATCTGTTTAGTCTAAAATCTAAATCAAATGACACGTTAGCTTACATTTTACAAAAAATAAGTATTTTGTTTTATTACTAGGTATTAGTAATACAAAAATAATCACACATTTTTAAGTATTTCTTATAAGCTTATACCTTTACTGACCGTAAGGGTGTCCTAATGTCAGCTACAAGCCGAATTCGGTCATTGACCCCAGGTTTCCGGATATAATATCAAGTGCATACAATATTCGACGTAATACTTATTTACAACAAAAGGAAGGTCGTATCGGTCTTATGTTGTAATATTTAATATTTGGTAACGACAGTTAAATTAAATATAATATAAAGAACAACAAAAGTGCCTTGGATTTATTAAAGTGAAATTAATATTACGAAAAAACTTATTTTTTTCAAAACATTAAAAATAAAAGAATCAAAGGAATGTTTTGGATAAATCGCGTCTTTTATGAAGATAGCTTTATGTATTTTAACATCAGTAGGTACATATTATATTTTTTATTAATTTAATTACAAAACTGTAGAAGCAAACTACAACGAGACAAGAAACAGAAAATGATAATGCAATATCAAAATAATAATTTATATAGGTACTTTTATCACATTTTTGAGCATCAGTGGGAAGACTTCACACACAGTTTGACAGCATATAGTATGACGTCACTGATAGTTAATATATTATTACTGTTATGTATTTTTTTTATAAGGTTGCTAAATATCAAAGACACAAATAAATACTAAAAAAAATCAAAACTAAATCAAACATAAACAATTAAAACTAAGAATAAATGTAACATCTCGATGAAACTACCTTGAACTAAGTAAACCATTACAAAATCAGTTTATGAGTTATGACACAACACAGACAAAGGTTTCAATTAGATAACTTAGTTACAATATATGGGATTATTATTATAAATTACATTGAACACAACATTCGCAATGGATTTGATATTATTGAGAAACATCGGACACTGTCTGACAATTAAATTTGTTGGTACTTTATATACCTATAACAAAAATATATAACGAGAATGTGTGAGTGCACACACATAATTGTGTCATCACCCGCTACTAAATATATTAAATTGTTATTTAATAAACATGTAGTTAGTTAGTTAGTTAGTTAGTTAGTTAGTTAATTGGCGTCTGCGGTCAGGATTTTCCTGGAAATGTTTTATCTTTTCCATTAAAGGATACTTCATCCTAAAACACTATTTAATAACTTCCACGGTTTTAAGGAATTTCTTCAATAACTATCAATCCATTATTATCAATCCATTATTAGCAAAATCTTTATAAAAAAATATATTTTTAATATGTACGTCAGTGTTATTTAATAATCAAAGTGACGATACTATACGTAACAGTAATTAATAAAACAACTATCAGTCGGTTAACTCTTATGATAAATGATACAGATGACAAAATGTTTGCGGGGTCAATGCCCGCGCGGCCGAGGACCCGCCGTCCACGACCTTGCCGATAGGTTAACGATCCCACGTATTTTCGGGCGTTTTTCTCTAAGGAAAATTTTCTATCGACCACCTATGGAACTCGCAACTCCCCCGCGTACCAAAGAGATACGAACAATCTGAATGTTTTGAAGGGTCTAGTTAGTTGGATGCCGCGAGAGCAACGCTTTGTACGCCTCAGACGAGCACCCACATCTACATAAATAATTGAATTTCAATTCGCCTTTTATTTTTATTTATCAGCGAAATTTAGTTGCCACTTGACACTTAGAAATAAATAATAATTATATTATTAATATTATCTTCACTAATGATATTAAAATACGTTCGTGTGTTGTAACGTGTCACACTCACAGTCATTGATCTCATCTGCGACATTAGAAGGATATTTACAAAATGAGTTATCACAATCACTTGAGAGTTTCATAGTTATTAGGATTTTTAAAAGTATTGACGAAACTTCAATAACTCCATACTTAAATAAATATCTATCTAATATACATAAAACCATAGCATTGAAATTACATACAAAATTAGTTTGACATAATATATAATATGTACTTTAAAGTTTTTTTTTCATTTAAAAAAGTAAAATCTTTATAAGATGTTGTATTCGATCTGAACCGTCTTCTACAAGAACAGAACGAGGAAAATATATATGTAATAATATAATTAACAAATAATAGATGATATAGTGTCGTTTATAATTTAGTGAGTCTAGATCGAACGTGCATTCAGAATAACAGGAAAATGTTTTCTTATTTTTTAATCTCCGCCAACATTCACCCGACCTCCTAATAACGAGCAGTCCACTCACTCTAAAACACACGTATCGCCACACGCTATTATTAGTTTCGCAAACAACACACCACCCTGTTTTTCCCTCACGCACACCGACATAATATATACGGGTACGTAGATACAATGTAAGTGTTGTTTATGAATGTGTGCGTATCGGAGGTCGACAACCGGCAAATTTTCGGCAGTGTTAACTATTGCACAACGTATTGAATCTTCTTCATGTCTCGATGTTCTGTGAAATATTAATCAATCTGCTCTCAATAGCATATTTAAGATATTTTAAGAATTTTATCGGCCGCCATTGCTTTAAAAAAAATAAAACATAACTCAAGTACACACTGACAGTATATTCACAGTAAGCTGCTAAAATAATATTAATAATTGTTGTTTTCATAGATTAAATAATTTATTATTAATTATCAATTCATTACATATTATTGAGAAGACTTCCATACGTTTATTAGTTATTTGGTGATTACTTAAATCATAAAGTATATTACATAATTGAGTCATATAATTATAAAGTACCTACAGTAGGTAATTGAGTCGCAGAAGTCAATTATTATGTATGTATGTGTATTTAAATAGTTATTTTCCATTTATGAATCACAATTATGTAACTCGCCTTTACTAGTACGATATATTATGGACAATTTACAATATTTACTTAGTACCGGCTAATTCACGGTTCGACATCTATATCTATCTATCTATCGCGTGACCTGACAGTGTAACTGCACCATTAGAAACTACAAGTTGTTTTTTAAGTTTTTTTATTTATATTTTAGTCAGATGCCTGTATTTTTGTTTATCCATTTCTCACTCTGTTCTTGATGATATTAAACATACTTGACAGTTTTAAAGTTTAGAATTAATACCTGTTTATAGTTTTAAAAATAATTAATATTTTAATAAAAATAAAATAAATAGTATTTGTGAAAATCCTTCATGTCAGCCGTCGAATTTAGAAAGAGTGTTATGTTATTCAAATATACGTATTAATATATGTTAATAGACATATAGCCAATCACGCTATTCGTATGTTCCCTGCTACAGTCTAAACGCAATATTTTACAATCTACATGGACGAAGTATCAGTCTAAGTTAGTAGTTTAATAAATCGGAAATGATATGTTTTTCTTGTAAGATTCAAAATATTAATAAAATCAACAACTACAATGAAATAATAATAAATGGAAAACATCCAATGAATGGAAATTTCCAGAAAAATATGTTAATATAAAAGTAAAAAACAAATTATTTAATTATGTTTTTGAATGAGTATAAATACTAATCTTTTTTTATTAAAAATATTCAATTTTGCATTTACCTATTTTTTATATTTTATAATTTTATAGTTGGTCACATAAATAAGATATCTCTTTATGGTTAAGAAACTGTTTTTCCATATCGCAGGTGAAGGCAATAATAAGAAAACATTTTAATAACATAACTATGAACTACTGACCTGTCAGTTAGTATTGAAGTAAATAAATACTTCAAAGATACTTTCATATGCAAATGTGTAAGTATATATGATATTACATACCTATATTATTGTAACTAATTATTGTTTTATGTATTATATATATATTATAAGTTTGCGTGCGTCGTCTCAATTGATGTGAGCAGTTGTTGCCCAAAAACAATTATTAATAAACAGATTTATCTAGACAATAAAGTCTTTTTAACTCATTATCCTTATAAAATGAATTTAATAAAAACAAATGACTTCTGAGAACCTTCTACAGGTCAAAGGCAAACGTCATTTCAAATTGATCGCATCATTGCCTATAACATGGGATCACAGAACACAAACGTACAAAGCAATTGTAGTTCTTTTGTTATTTGAAATAAAAACAAAACTTGCTTGTATTAATTTAACAAATACAGATGCGTCGCTGCCGGAGGTCGTTCCCCTGCGAATTCATTTCGGGTAATGAACTCGATTGGAAATAAAACATTACTTTACGTAATGTACTGTAAGTGTTTGTGTCACTCACGAGCAAACAAACATAATGTACATTAACCAAAAAACAAACTTTTTAAACATTATCTTTATCACTCAGTATATACTATGTATAGTTAGAAAAGATTTTGTAATAATTATTAAGTGTCATTTCGGCAGACGATCTAAAAATATTTAATAGAATATAATAAAGATGAAGTAAGTATAGTATACTACTAAGTACTATATAAGTAGTGACTTGAAATCTAAGTTAAAGTTAAAGTAGTAGTAGTTAGAATCAGTTAACTGAAATTCTTGTTTATTCTAAATCAGAACGTCTATATTTCTATCAGCTTGTGTTTTGATTTATATTATTTTGAACAATTCTTATTTATATTATTTATTTTTTTTTTAAATCCTTATTTTACAAAGAAATGTTTACAAATTTCGGATTTAGCGCTAAAGCACTCTCTACCCGTTAACAATGAAATCAACTAGGTGCAACTAGGTGAAAGCAACTAGGTGAAAGCAACTAGGTGAAATAGATAAAATATAATATTAAACAATAACAAAAAAATAAACAATAACAAAAATAATATAATTAACACTAATACAAAAAAACTTATTTTCTGATGGAAATAATAACGAATATGTAAAAAACCAGGAAGGCCTTTGCAGAGTTTAGTAGCGTGTACTGAGAAAGAGTTAGAAAACCAGAATGGTGTAGAGATACAAATAAACTAAGGTTAGAAGTTGACCGGAGTTGTAAACCATGAGATGAGACGGGAAGTTGAAATTTGGATTTCAAGTAATGAGGAGAAGTTATTAAGAATGTAAAATAACTGTTAGAGAGTTGAGGACTGTCATCTTTCGCGAATGGGAAGCCACATTATATATTTATTTAATATTTAATTTTAGACTGGTTGTCATATAATCTTGATCGGTTATCCTAATCTAGTGGTTATCAGTAAAAAAAAAGATGTTTTCCCGGAACTGGACAACAATCAGTGATAACTACAGATTACAATTAGGTATTGATATCATTTAATAAATATTTGATAATTGAACAATTATCAAATACTTGTGATGAATTACATCATTTCTTATAATATTAAAAACAAAAGCTAAACACATAATAATTATCAGTAACAAAATATAATTATTTTACGTCATCATTATAAAAAGACAATATATTACATACCTACTTCATATACGTATTTTTTAAATGTAGGATCAAACAGAAAAAGCATATAATAATAGGGATAAAACGTGTTTGAAAGGCCAAATATAATTATACACATATACATATATATGTATATATATATATATATATATATACACCTACTTCACAATATATTTTTCATGATATTAAATGTGTTTTAAATCAAATAAATAAAACGTAACAAAAGTTTTCCTTAAATAATATGTTTGGGTTTTTCAGAAAACGACCTCAACAGTTATTATTAATATTCAAATAAATATTATAATTAAATTGTAATTATACCTACTCATAATAAAAAGAAAATATACAATAATGACAACAAAATAAAAATAAAAACAAAAAGAAATAATAGATGGTGACACAAAAAGACCCTTATCTCTCAAGAGCGATTTCTGCCAGACAACCCTAAAAGGTTGAGGATATGTGATGAAACAAAATAATAATCAATAAACATACTTCAATATAACACTCTGTGTTCTGTAGCTATGTATATATATATGTATGTATGTATGTGTTAGATACACAATAACATAAAAGTATTATAATCTTAGCAATGAATTTAAAGATTTTCACTTATTTTTTTCTGTTAACTTTTATTATTTTTTTTTTGATATCTTAGCATAATAAATCTAAGTTGTTGATGAACTTATATATGTATGTTCTTAATAAGTATTATATATTTGCAATCCTTTAATAATAAAATAATGATTTTTGATGAATTAATTAAATATCAAGTGAAATTTATTAATAATGATAATATGCATAATTATCAATTATATATTAGTCGATATCAATAACATTTATTAGTATTATCATTCAAATTAAAAATTTCTTTATTCAAGTAGCCGTTTACACGCACTTTTGAATCGTCAATTACATTAAATTGGTCAGTATCAGTCAGTCCGTGATTAAGCTACCACCAGCTCGGAATGCTGTTCTGTTGAGAAGAGCTGGTCAGAAACTCAACAGTCGCTCCTTTAAAATGAAATTGAACAATGTTTGACTATACATTATAACATCACCTCTGCAGATGAGTCAAGGACCCAAGTTCCACACATTTCGATAAACCAAAAATCTTTAATGTTATAATAAGATTTCTTTAATAATATACTATCAATTTTAGATTTAAAACTAAGAAAAGGATGATCTAAGATATCTTGTGGAACTTTATTATATAATAATAATAATAATATCACAGGACAAATTACACACATTGCTCTGACCCCTAAGTAAGTAAATTATTTGCTTCTGTTAAGGATGTTAGACAACGATACAAATACATAGAAATACACATATAAATACTGATAACATATTTAATAAACGACCAAACCCAGAAACACAGACATCTATGCTCATCCCATAAATGCCTGCCTCTGTCGGGAATCGAACCCGAGTCCCATTGCGCCGTGACACGTTAGGCGTCTGCGCTAACCACTCGACTAATAGGGCGGTTAAAAGCCCGCAATTAAATATATGCGTACACTCAAGTCCATGAAGGTTTTGTTAGCATTTTCAAGTTGAAATTTAGGCGTTACGATACTATTGGATCGTATGTTTGTCGCTGTTTTAATATAAGTTTTTAATTTTTTTCATTTAAAGTATGTTATTAAAAATGTATTGAGAAGTGACCGTAAGGATACCGATTTCTTCAAAAACATTTCTCAGGGAATCTCTCCAGCTTTTAAGTTACAAATAGCCTGAATAACTCTTTTTTATAAAATAAATGTAGAAACAATTTCGGGAGCATAGTAAAATACCTTAAGACAAAATACTGTGAAAATAAATAAAATAAACGAGTAGAGCCGTATTTCTATGTTGTTACTATAATATTATATTTATTACGTAATCAATCTTTTGGTTATTTGGTACATTTATATCTAATTATATAATATATCTATATATAAGTATGTATAGATTATTTGTTGTGAAGCTGATTATAGTAGGTAGTAGAGCATTATTTTAATATTTAGGTTCCTATAATGTTATTTTATTAGAGAACAGAAACAGATGGACATTACACATTTACTTTGCTACATGGAGCAGTTCGACTATAGCTCGAGTTATATTTACAACATTGCAAAAAATATTTTCAAAGTGGTTTACATGATATAAATACTAATTATACTTATCATAAGATAATAGTTCTTAAATCAAGACTCACGAAAACAAACAAAAATATCCGGAAATGGATTATGTTTGCCAAAATATATTACAGACCGTAAAAAATATATTATTATAGTATAAAAAGTATTTGGCATTGTAGACCAAACTCTTTTTCAGTCTTACTGTATGAATTGATTCATATCTTCAAAACAGAAAAAAGACCCTTTATTAGGAGGTTTCTAATACAACACATTTATTTCATTGTCAGGGGTACCACTGGGAACAATCTTTGGATCTATTGTTTTTAGTATTTTTATAAACCATGTTGGAAATGGGTTTGTTTATATTTACAAAATGTTAATTATACGTCAATGAACTTAATGTCCAGATGTAATCAATATCTTATGCAACTTATTTAAAATGTAATCTTTCAAAAAAATATGAAACTGAAAAATGGAAATGTTCTAGAAAACATATCTTGATGTTTTAGTTGACTCTAAGACCACATACTGATAACATCCAATGATGTTTCCAGTATGTAGTTTTTTTGATAGAAAAAAAAAGATTTCTTAGTAGAAATCCTTGAAAACTATTGGTTTTATTATTAAAAGTATGAAAGAAAGTTTACTTATTCTAGACAAAAACAATTTCATTGACTAGTTAGTAGTAAAATAGAATATTGCTCACTTGAATTTAATCCGTTGTGTAATTTGTTCGATTTATTTTTTTTTGTTTTCTACTGTAATTGTAATTTGCACGCCTAGACGTTAATTATTATACTTCTTTTTTTTTAAGGTTGGCTGGTAGAAAATGCCAAATAGCATTAAGTCCGCCTTTTGTAAAAGAAATTACGATATCGTATCGTGTAGTCTAAGTCCTTGTAACTTCGTAAAATAGACACCTTCGTCAACGTACGTATAACGGTCCCCTGACGCAACGACTTCAATACGTACATAATAATATTGTTCTTATACTTTTTAGAAGTCTTTTTGAATTGGGGGTTTTTTAAATTTTTAATTTATTTTTTTAAATATCATTGGCCAGAACCTTCTCGTTTGTTAGCTCCTCGTTTGTGAACAACAGTACTTTGACTCCGATGTCACGAACCTATCAAATAACGACTAATGAACGTTCAGACAAACAAACAAAAACTATCAACCTGTAGGTTACATTGTTTTATTTGTAAACATCTTAATAATATACTAAATTGTGTGTTATTATTATTTTATTTACTCATTATAAATAACGATTAAAACATTATTAAAAGCTAATTCGTGCTTCAAATAAAAACCACACGTCACTAGTATTTATAATATTAAGACCGATAAAAAACACAGGTGTACTATCTAAATGTTATCAGTGGTAACAGAGCACGTGGCGACAGAAGGTCACCGCGAGGTCAATAAACTCGTTTCGTAATCATGACTCACTGATTAGATCATTACATCATTGTGAGAATATAAAAATATTTTTTTTAATTAATAATATATATATATATATATATATATTATTAATAATAATAATATATAATAATATATATGAATAGGCAAGTTTTACTTACAATGTATGTGGTAGTTAATGTTGAGACGGAAGTGTCGCTATTTATTATTTGGAATTGAAACTACTTTAACACAGCTCTGACAATTATTATATTACAATTAATATTGGGACCACTATGATTACAATAAAGTTATTAATGTGTTTAATTATAAATCTATAACTCCATATTATTTGTAGGTATGTTACTCTCATTCCTAAATTTTATTATTGTAAATATAAAACCGACTTTTTTTATTTTTTTTTGTTACGTTGTCTCGTTACTTTGATAAAATACGAAAAAAGATAGTCAGATACGCCATATTAGAGTTTCCTTCAAGAGTCAAAAAATAAAGTTTTTATAAAATTACATAAGTTGGCAGGTGGCGTGACGGCCTCTTATCTACAGTCAGTAGCTTATCTCAGTTAGATATCTAGATTTAATGATTTCTTTAATGTCTGAAATAGTATTTTGTTTTCTTATCTGTTGTGTTGCAAATTCTTAACTCAAAGTCAATAAATAATCCATTAAGTTATAAATCTAAATATAGTATATTTTTAATTAGTCTAAAACATAGTAAATGATTTCACTTTTGAATACTTTACGGTCCAAATAAGGGTTGACTTAATACTAAAGATAGAATATACTATATTTTTCGCTTAATGTTAATTGTGTGTTAAATGCAAAAATTAAAAAGTGTCGAGTTTCAGTTGAATTACGAAATGTTTATAATATTTATGAAACTCATACATAACAAAAGAACATTAACAGAGTTAGGTATCTCCTTACTGATCTTATAACCTCAGAAATTCTGAATAATGAAGCCATTAAAAAAACCAATATCATTACCACAGTCACCGTGACCTTGCACCATCAAACCACCTACATACTACCTACTACCACTACATTAAGACTTACTACCTAATTATAAATAATTTATAGGTATGGAAAATAAATTTTTCGTAGTACGTATCTAGGCATATTTCATTTACGAACTACGGCGTAGATGGTAGCATCTACGACTGAATATGCCGGTAGAATACGACTTAAACTGCAACAAAAGTTTTAATATAGATGATTTATTTTACATTATTGTACGATTTAAAGGTCAACCATACATCGGACTCAAACTTGTGACACCTTTGATTTATAATATTATTTTACTATTGAACTATTGGTATCTAGAGCTGTATTTCGTTTGAATGGAGTTCTGAATGTATTTCATATTATCGTATATATTTTATTCAAAATTTATTTCATGACTCATTGATTTATATATAATAGGTCCATTAAAGTTCCAAGTTACACTCACTGATACGTCACAAGTAACTTATTTCAGCTTACTTGAGGAATTATCTCGAAAAACCGCGTGACTCACTCACTCACTCACTCACGGTGACGTCACACCCGCGATGGATACTTTCACCGCGCGGGAAAAACAACTTCAGTCATTCCCGCTTTTTCTAACACATACATACACTTTGACAGAACCGCCAATTATATATACATATTCTTAACGAAACAAATTTCATTGACGTTTTGAAAAAAAACAAAATAATTTTAATGCAATTTATGAAATATTTAGTAGTTTTAATAATATTTTTTAGTCTGATTAATAGTTACAGTTTGATTTTATTTTTTTAAATCACGAATATTTATAAATATATGTCTTGACCTTGTCCTAATATATTTTGCTATTCAAAATAGTTTTATAGATTTGTATTGCAAGCCATCTTTTTTGTCAAAAATCCATAAATGGCAATTCTTCTTTAACTTACAATTAAAAGCTAATTGTAATTTAAAGAAGAATTTAAACACTAAAAAACAGTTTAATTAATAAAGCTTTAACTTTGAAGTTATATACATATTATATAAAACATTGTTTTTTATTAAGCCCCAACGCAAAAATATAATAAATATATATAACATGTTTACCTGAGCGTATTCGTGTGTCTGTCTGTGATGTATATTGACCGAGCTTTATCTGTCGAGATGTTTAAATTATTTAACAGTTACCTCATAATTACAATTAAAGTATAAATGAGAGTTTGGCTAACAACACAATTAAATAGCACACTGAGAGACTCTTATGTTTACAGAATCACAAGATCTTTTGTAACGCTTTATATTTGCAGATGTGCAGTGAGGAAAAAAACAATTTATAAAAATTATTGTAATATATTAATACAAATCTATACAGCATCCATTCTCAGGAGTGATCTTTCGAGGAGTTAATAATGACGTCATTTGAAGTGACTCATCTGTATTTTAATAAACGTTACATTTTACATTGTTTTGTATATTTTTGGGTTTCATTATTCCAGAGCATTTAATTATCTATTATTAAAACTACTTACTATTTTTGAACTCATATGTAATAAATACATATTAACATTATTATTACTCTACTTATTAATAGTACTATTTCAATTAATTCTTGATACGAGATTAATACATACTAGCAATTAATTTTGCTTTTATGCCAAATATCTAAAAGCCAATTTTAAATATTATTTGTTTTTGTTAGTTTGGTTCTTACCTCAATTATGAAACGAGTTTTATAATATTATTGTGTGTGTGTGTATATGTGTGTGTGTGTGTGTGTGTGTGTAATATGCAGGATATATTATTCTTTCTTTAAATTTATGTTTTATATACGGACTCTTTTTCGACGGAAGAGTAAAGACAAGTCAGTCCTGAAAAAGATCTGGTCATAGAGTTGTATTATTAGTAAACGATCAACTCTATAGTTATATATGACAGATAATATATAAATATTCCTATCATCGCATATTATCGGCAGTATTAAGAACTATAGAGTACAGCAGTAACATTAAATAAGTAATATTACATAAGGTAGTTTTAAGTTAGGGTTTGTAATAATTATACTTCTCCTAGTCTTGCAAAATAAGTAACTAATAATGCAATATATTTTCCGTCAGCGCATATTGAAGAGCTGGAGTCGGTCACCTGCGTCATTGAAGAACTCTTTAGATGTCTTGACCACATCCTCTTTGGTTTATTTTGATTTTATTATTACCTTTTATAGAAAATAATTTATTAAAACATGGAGCATTTTGAAACAATGTCATTCCGTCGGTACACGAATGTTACTAAATTTTTCGAAAACTTTCGAGAACATTCGATGATGTATACGTAAGTAGATGATAAGTAATGACTATCTTAACAATGAATCATTAAATAATTGCAATAACAATAGTGACGTCAGGAGTTTTTCCGATGACGCATTTGAAAGGTAACTATTGTGTTTTGGTAATAATATTGTATAAATTAGAGTCGTTTTAATAATTATCTTGTGTGACCGCAAGTTAGGTTTGGAACATATTTCTTAGTTCAAGGCGAAGTGAAGCGTTACACAAAGGCTGCTCTTGCGCATGTTGGTGATGTATGAGAGTTATAGTAATAATAATGTTAGAGTTGTGTTTATATTAAATATTATTATTATTTATTATGTAACACACCACATGTATTTCTAACATTAAGCTACATATGAAAGATAATTGAAAAGAATATCATTTTTTGGATATTATTATTAATATTAAGCAAATATGATATAAAATAATCATTTAATAAATATGTATATACTTGTTTGATTTTCTTTACCTGTCATTTGAACAGTTTTCGTTTCGATTCTAACAATGACATTATTAACATTTTCTTAAAAACTGATGTAACTATGAAAATAACGCCTTATCCTATATATTGTTACATTATATATCATGTATAAAGGTCAGTGACCCAGTCTATGATTTTCATACGTTTTTTCGTATCCGCATCCGGTCGAAAGTGCGCGCAGTTTCATTTGCGTGGAAAGTACTGCGCGAGTAGAATAACAACAGGTTCAATGATACTTAGTACATTACATAAGATTAACACGAGTGCAATGACCTTGGATAAGAAAGTATTTAATTACGAGCTGTAAATCAATGGATGTTTTGATTAAAATACATAAGAAAAAACATTATTTTTCAGAATGCAGTTCCTAAGAACTCTTAATCACTCTTAATGATAAATTAATACAATGAGTGGTGAGGATTCATTGTGCTTCGAATTTTTATGTCCCAAGATGATTATTGTAAGTAACAAATCTTTTAAAAGTTTGGCTCATCCTACAAATAAGAAACGTAGAGGAAACATCTTAAATAATCTTTATAATATAAACAGTATAATACTCACAGAAAAACAACAAAGAATTAGTTGATACGTAACCAAGTACATTGACCTCGGTGACGTAAGACGAGCCTTGAACCGCTGTGAGTCACTTCTGTTTTTAAGAATTATGTGTTTATATTATATGTTTATGTTCTAAGAAAGAGGAAGTTTCTGGATAATTAGTATTATTATTAACTTTAAATGTATGTACTGGCTCAGTGGCTCATCTATGCCCGGATTGTCGTAGAGGTAAATTAATAACCGATCCTAATCGATGTTTGCTAATCAATATTAAAATACCAGTGAACTTAATTTATTGTTATCTTATAATATATGTTAGGTTTATTTCTATCTCGCATTGTATATTTATTGCTTTTTTTGAAGGTCATAGCTTGATTAAAGGTACTTTATATGAAGATGGTCTGGATGGTAAATAGTTAGCAATAAATAAAGACTTATTGCTAGAACGTAACCTCTGAACGTCAGAGGACATCTCTGTTAGGTTAGACGAGCTCTTTCCTTTCCTCTCAGTATTATTTGTAGTTCAAAGCGCTACCGTTATTAGAATCGATGTAATACAAAGATGTAATGGCGCAGTGGTTAGAGTCGTGGCTGTAACCAGTTCCTGCAAGGTTCAAGGCCCGGTTGCGTAACGCGTTTCTCCTTACGTCACTCTTTGTTGTTCCTAACTGTACTTTCTTCACTAATCGCTGCCTTCCTACCGGTTCTACTGTTTTCAGTGGAAATGTTATAAGCAGGGGAAGAGCTGGGCTTGGCTTTAAATTATTTTTAATACATCAAGCGTATAATGACACGATAGCTCAGTTAGCAAAGTAACGATGAAAGTTTTACAGTCGCAGGTTAGATTCCTATTATACAAAAAAGCTATTTATACAGCCTGAAATAATTCATTATTTTTTATTTACAGAAATAATTTAAAAAATTATTAAAAACATTCAAGAATAGTCATGAATGTTATGTTATTATGTTAGTAGAGTAAAGACTCTACCATCACTTCTTAAGCTGGATTTTTTATTTCTCTATGCGTTATATTCAGCTATGCATATCATATTATTTAATTGTATACTGTTTGTGCGTAAAATTACTTTATTTGAATGATCCCTGAAATCAACCTTTATAATAAAACCCTAACACTGACTGACTGACTGACAAACAATAAACAACTTGAGCTAAGCTCGTATAATATCACCCCGAAAAAGAGTACCTTGTAAGCAATTTGTAGTTGCATGTTTTCCTAAATTATTAAATGTTTACGAGATATTTCTCGCGGGAAACACACCAGACACATCACTGGTCTTAACTATGAAAGGATAGTTCTAGAGCTCACGTTAGTAAATATAATATACTTAACTACATTTACTGCAACTCACATAAACATCGGAAGCGACATAAGCATTCATGACAAATAGATAACTATCAGTAGGTAGTCAGACTGCGCACGCGACGCCTTCGTAGTACAGTGTATATTTAATGTAGGCGGCTCTTCATATAGATCATTACTATTATTATACTCCTGGTTACATTGTAATAGATTTTTATCATAATATAAAGTAATTAAATATTTTAGATCTTTATTACGATATAATGAGTAGGATTTACCCACCACTATGATTCACTGTTGATTGAATGATTGATTGATGGTGGGTTATGTGCTGTATTCACCCTCTGGATGTAAAATAATATTGATAAGTTATTATCTCAAATGTCAAGTTCGAGTCCTGTTTGTGTTCATGAATTTCATTAAATATTAACGTATCATTGTACAAAAATCAAATAATCTTATTACAATTTAATTCTTATAAATTAATACACATCGATTACTTACACTTTTATTAAATATGTATCTGAAGGTCTGTAATTTAAATAATTATAAGTATTATGACTTTCCTTATTTTAAAATCGGAAGGAACTAAATGTACAAACAAACAAACAAACTTATACAACAGTTACGTCAGTTTCCCGTTGCACAAGAGGGCGGGTGAGTGAAAGTGGGGTCGTTGCCCACCACGCGAATGTCAATGAGAGGCACGTGTTACGCATTGCGATGGATTGAATGTGTTGCATCGCAGAAGACACTTGTGTATTCAGATAAATATATGATTACTATTACTAAGTGACTGCCATCGATATACACACGATGGTAACAATAGTTGGTTTGCTAACTTAATATTGTAAATAAAAACATTATAGACTAATTCAAGTTATAACACACTTTTTATATTTAGCGTCGATGGTTATTTTTTTATTAAACTTTTCACAATGTCGTAACAAACTTTATCGCTTGTATAAGCCATTTTCAGTTTCACAAATTCTTTCAAACACGTGACTCGTTGCCTGAAAAATGATTCTCGAACGAAAATAGACCAAACAATTTTATAACAAATTTATGTAATATTTTGAACTCAATGGCGATTATTTAAATAAAATGTGTTACGTGTTCATTTGTTTTTAATTTTGGTGGTATCGATGGTAACTAGATACCTATATAATAATTAATAAATACATACAAACAGCACACTTAGTAATTGTATTGTAATAGTTTTTATCTGCGTTTAATGTGTTATCTATTTTGGTGTTGCTGCATTAAGGTGACCGAGTTACCTCTTTTCGGTATTGTGTCATAGTGGAGTGTTGCCAAATGGGAGAAATTTCCTTGATAGTGATTAAGAAATATTGCCGCGTGAGTTTTTAAAAATCCAAATTGAAATTTTTTAATCATAGTAAAATTGTATTAAACATGTCCTAGTCGATTCTCAATAGCAAATAATATAAATAATATTACTTATCTATGGTAAAAAAATACAGTTAATTTAACGTAAAACGTAAGATTATACTTAAACAATGATATTAATTCATTTAAAATAACAAAAGAGTGAAGAAACAAAAAAATATATTAATAATTAGTTGTGAAAGTTGCATAGTTATGAGATAAATAGAAATGTGAACAGATGCAGTACCGTTATGCAGTTAGTTAGTTAGTTAGTTGGGGGCCGCTTTCGCATTTCACCGACGCATCTCGGTCACCTCGATTCAGTGTTGCTAGTTGATAATATTGTCTTGTTTTAGGGAAATATAAAGTATTATTGCTTTCTAAAACATAACGAATGGATTATAATTTGTTATCGGTTTTGAAGATGTCATTTAAATATCCATTATCCTAATGTTATCAAATAAACTGCTTTGAAACTTATTATGCTAGCTATTTATTTAATATAAATATATAACTGATAATAAGGTAATATAATAATACACATAATGTAACTTGTAATGTTAATGTTGTAAGTTACGTTGCTATTAAAGAATTTCTCATAACAAAAAATTGTGGAAAATATAGTTGAGGAAAAGTGGTGAAAATTGAATACCTACTTCCCGCGTCGCTTCTCACGATTTATATCAAGACGCAAGTACATTGATATACCTATATATATATATATATATATATATATATATATATATATATATATATATATATATATATTATAATTATGTACATGTATATACATTTTCATTAAGTTTAGGACTAGGTATTTATATATAATCTTACAATGGAATAAACCATAAAATAGTTTAAGGATAATAGACTTTTAAACAATATAATATATAATGTATGTAAAATATATTAATTGTAAAAGTGATAACCTTAACTCGGCCCTAATAATATATCTACACACATACCCATACATACCTACATATCCCAAATTAATTATTTCTCTTGAACTTGTTTTTAATTTTGTTATTAGACTATTTGTCAACTGCGAATTATTTACCAATATATATTTATATCTACAGTAATATCATTACACATATGCAAAGTTATAATAAAACATATGTAATTAAGTCTTCGTATATTAAGAAATAAAACTGACCTCAAATAGTAGTAAAAACAAAACCTTTACAAAACATTAAATAACGATAAGAATACAAAATCTCAATTAAAGAAAGTGTGACACACGTAATGGTTGTAACTGACCTCAATAGAGTCACCTTTCACGGACTTTCACCAAGTGACCCAGATGAGATCTGTTATGTCGACCGTGAAACACAGGGACAGGTAACCGGGACAGAGATATTAAAAACTCAACAATTATACTCAACTGAATACATAACAAAACTCAGATAATACACCGCTTGGGGATCTGAACTTCTGCTTGCCCTTTGGATAACTTTTAAAACAATCTAAGGGTAAAGAAAAAAGTTACTCATCATAAATCATCAGTGTCCTTCCGAAAATAACTAATAGAGTTAATGAAGTTAAATAGGTAAATCTTTGTTTTATGTGTATATTATATTATAATACATAGATATATAATAATTATCTTCTGTAATTCAGGGTAACTCTTTCAAATACTAACATATTTCATTCAATCTTAGGTAACTACCAAGTTTCTTGCAGAAACTAGCGACCTAACCTAGTTACTACAGAAAAACTAATTAAGTATGATAACATTTTGTATCAAGTTGAGGTCAGTTTATTTTAAATTTAAAACACTTTGTCTTCATGTTAAGCGAATCCAGGGCGGAGAAATTAAAAAAAAAACATTCTAAATTCGAATGTCATCGCGATTTGCGGTTACAATACGTCAATGACCTGTCGAATAGAGCCGAATGACGTAGACTTGCCTCAAATATATTAACACTTTTGCCCGTGTCAATGACACGACGTTACACGAAAGAGATGTTTGTCTTCGATTTTAACATAATATTCCAAAAAATCTTTGTTATGAAATATATTTTTTATGGAATTATAACCATATTAGTTACTGATAGATTATGGATTACTCGGTTTTACAATAACAATAACATCTTGACATGTAGGTATATGTAGTGGAAACTGATTATTCAGGTCCGTGTTCCAGATTCGCATCCCGTTAGGAGGAGAAAGTGGCGGTGCACTGCAGTCTATGCAAATTATGCAATTACCGTTCTTGTACATTGAATTACAATTTATGTACACTTTTAAGTTGAGCGCTCACTTCATAATAGTTTTAAATATTTTATTATATGGTTTTTATTATAAATAACTTGTGATTTGTTACCATATAGTGGACAATGCACTAAATCTTTGAAAACAATGTAAAATTTGTTTTTATATATAATAAAAACTATTACTAAGTAGACGAGAAAATCAAACAAATCCATCAACTATTACAATTACATCATTTCTCTTCGACGGATTACAGTTATGTGTCTTAGATACTGAAGCAGAACGCAGCTTTCCACCGCGTCTAACAAGAATGATCTAACGTGACAAAGCGAAAAAATGATGCCACCAGCCCGCCATATTGGTATGATAGCGGCCGCAAAAAAAACTAACGGAATAAAATACCTAGCCGCCGCGCGGAGAAAGGCTTTCGATTGTCCCACATTTCACCACAAGCTAATCGACACTACGACTCCAAAGCGGTACAAAACTAACGTTCTAAATTCAAATGATAAAAAACTTAAACGTCTATGGGTAAAGGTCAAAATCGTTTGGCGGCTACATCGACGTTTGTGTCTATACTGTATCATAAAGGCTGCAGTCAGACGGACAATCACGCGCAATAACATAACATCTATTCGTCCCATTCTTATCTACATCAATAATATACCCATCTCTCTCTGTAGCCGACATTGAAAAAGAAAGCACTAGTTTTTGCCGCCACCATTTTACTCGAGAGTATGTCGAAGAAAGCTACGCGAGTATGTAATATTAGAAACGTCGATTTTATACATCAATTGCATCGCATTAGTGTTCGTTGCATAAGAAAATTGCATTTCCCCGACATTCACTCACCGCATGAGACAGTTTCATTTTTATGTTAAACAATGATTTCCACTTTGATCAGAGTACATCATATGAGCGGTTGGTTTTTTAACTGATAGGTACCTTCACTTCTAAGATACAGATAACCATGAATACATAAAACATATTTAATACTTTTTGTAATTTTAAGAATAAAAATAAGGATTACATTTTATTATTATTGGATTTGGAATGTTTTTAATGCAGTCATTAGTTTAGGTAAGTTAGTTGTTGTTCAGTTTATTATTTCAATGCGTTGAACAATGAGAACCTCCTGAATATCTAATAAATACGTGCTTCTTGAGTGTTTGTTGTTTCTCTTGTCAAAAGTGTCACAAGAACCGGATTCTTGCTCCAGTTTCCAGGAACACTGCATAAAACCCGTCCTAGGCTTAAAAGGCTTTGTTCTAAAGTCCTATAAACAAATTATTTCGGTTTTGTATATCGTTAGATTATGATGATTGAGTAGTAATATATGTATACATATTTTATTGATGAGGTCTTTAGTATTTTTAAACATCATTAGAACATAAAACAATACACAACTACTTATGGAAAAGACTGATTGCCGTGTCTACATTTATTACCTACATTTATTACAATCACATGAATCACCAACATTTCAGGTTGGACATAAATCATCTGCGCACGCGCATGTGGGCGGTGTTATGGTATTGTACTTAGTTTGAATCATGGCATTATGTGTTACGATAACTGTACAATTACTAAATAATTGTTTACGAGCTAGTTACCGTTGTTTCATCCGCTTTGATATAAATCACTAATAAGTGTTCGTTCAGTAATCATATCTACAGTTCTTGTTAGGATTTGTAAATTAACTGTTTATGATCACTAGGAATAAGAATTTATGAGTAGACTTATAAAATAAATACCTAGTTATTAAAAGCTAAAACTTGTCATGTAATATAAACCAAAAGTTAGTTAAATGGATGACAATATAATAAAACATAATAAATAATTACCACATCCTACGTAACACTTCAATAAGTACGTGACTTTGAAACCGCACGATAATTTTCTCGTCTCAAAATCAGAAAGCGCGGCAACTTACACCGGCGGCCATTACTATTTAAAAGTCACTATTACCTTTCTACAAACAAATATACAACAACTGCAGACGATACATCGCTACGTGTGTAAATAAAAAACACTGCACCCATTAATAAAACACGCAATGTATGCTCAAAATATAGATAGTTTCAATAAGGTTAGTAAAAGAACCGGTGCAGAATTGCAGCGAAATGTTAAGTAAAATATGTGGGTCACTGCCTCGTATAACGGCCTGCGCTCGATGTCCTCCCGCGTAACGTTACGTGTGGGAAATTATTTGAATTTGGAACGTTAACTTTTTTTTCATCGCTTTTATCAGCTGCCATTGTTCTTTTTTATTGTTCACCAGTTTCGATGTCAAACCTTTACCGTTGTTTGAATAGATACGTTACTATGCTGTTTTCACATGTTTTGAATGATCTCATTTGTATTTGGATTATATTTATTAAAGATACAGGTTTATACAAATTTTAATCATGACAATTCTGTAAAATAGACAAGACGCATTTTTAATTGTAAGGTAAATATGTTCAGTGGTTAGAGGAAATAGACTCTATTCTATTAAATGGTAATTGGTAATCTATGTAGTTATTAATTTTATTTGAAATGTAATTCCCGTGCTCCAATCGATAAGCGACTGATCAACTCAAGGCTTACTTTCCCTACTTTAAGATCTCATAATACTATTAACTACTAATATTAAAAACTGGATATCAATAGTCTTCATATTTGTTAATTTATTACAACTATCATTTATATAAATATTTATTAATATTAAGTGGATTATTAGACGTGATGTAATATAATATAGTAGCTACTTTTCAAATTAAGGATTTAATAAACTTATTTCCTCACTCAAATACTACATGATAGAAAGCGAAAAAAGAATTAGTCTACTGACTAATTCTTCTCTTGATATTTTACTACACTTAAATCAGTGAAATCTAATTCCTACATAGAATTGAATTTGATAATGTTAACGTCAAAACAAAGTATCAATGCGTCCAGTCGCGCTATAATAAGCTGTAAGCAGCTTTCTCTGCAGGCTAGTTTGCACTTGGACGTAGATTATTAAATAATTAATGTTTTATATTATCTTATAATTGCTTTTAGCTTTGAGACAAGATATGCAATTGCAACTTTAAATAGCACCTGCTCTTAACTGCCATGGATTGAGTTTTACAACCTTTTATTATCATTGTGGATTACTTTACTGTAACCAAATAAGTACTGTATATAAAGTATCAGCACTTTTCTCCAAGGTTTATTTATATTACAATTATCTAATTCACTGTCAGCCCTCTGTTTCATGGATGTCGTGAATAACAAACAATAAAATGACTCTTCACAATATTGATAAATACATTTTTAAGAAAATGTTGACAATCGGACAATGATATCCTTGGTCTAGACCTAACAGTAGAGATTAGGAATTTGAAGAATATATTTTTACAGTAATCTATGGAACGAATTAGAATTGGGAGAATTTTAAATTCAACCCCTGAATAAAAGAGGTCGAAAAATTTATTGCTAACAATAATTTAAGTAGATGTTGTTTATTAGAACAAAAAATAATAATAACTAACACAAATGATGACTTAACTTTTGTAATAGGACTTAACTTTTGTAATAGTTTATTTTGCATATTTTGTAACAGGTTCATTGATAATTTTATTTTTTCAAGAGAACACTCGGCAAAGAGTTTCTATAATTTACCGATATCGCTATTATTGGCCCATAACATCTTAATCTTCGAAGCTTAGGGTGTATTTACAGATGAAGCTAAATTTCTCCATATTTATTAGTATTTAGCACAACAACTTTCTCCACAAACAAATGATATCATAATTACAAATATTGAAACTAAGTAATATGATTGATATTTTTCATTTGATAACTTTATAATAATTAGCTTCCTGTATTGTCGTTTGTGTTTTTAACAAAATCTATTTCCTACCTAATTTTCCGGTCATGTAATATTATGTTCCGTACGCGTAACTTGGCATTGGCATTGCGTGCGTATACGCAACCACTTACACAGGCGCAGTACGTCCATATACGAAAGTGATATCCCTACTTTCACCCACACAGATGCGTGTATGCAAATAGTGTCTGCATGCAGTTTGTGTGTGTGTGGGTAAAGAAAGGTGTTTAGCTAGGTGAAATGGGCACAAACATTATGTTTGACGGCCGATGGTTTAGTTAAACGGAACGAGCAATTAATTATAATTGATTATTTAGGAGCGGTATGGAGACAATATTTTAGGTAAAGCTATATACTTCCTAGTGTTAATTTTTTTATTAAGTTTCGTAAGCACTAAAAATGGCTATATACATATTCATAATTATATATTTAAATTCAAAGGCCATTTTAAATACTACTATGTTGCTGTATTCTTCAGTATAAAACATATCTAGTTATAATAGATTCTCTACGAATCTACAAATGTAATTTAAATAATAATATTGAATGTTTGTTCAATATCAAGTTCCACGTATTGCGAAATATGACTTCACTTCGGAATCCTACTTTTCTCTGTTTTCTCTTAGTGAAAGGGCTTCTAGAAGGTTCTGTGGAACTAGAAATACTATATAATAACTTTAGATATTATATTGAGTAAATCATTGTTATTAGGTAACTTGAGTTGAATAGGTAGAGTCATATTTGTTTTTAATTACTATTATTGCTTCAAATGAGATGATAGAAATTACACCTTTTTTTTTTATAAATAATAGTCAGTGATGTTTGTCTGTCAAATATACGTGACGAGTATCTAAGAATTAAAAGATAGTTAAGTAAGTAAGTGAGTTACCAGCGCCTTATGAGACTGTTATTGTAAAGAACCGTAAGAGGTAATCAAAACAACCTCAACATAAACAACTGGTTACATAAATGACCCAGAACTTGAGAGAAAGGTCTAGGTTCGAGAGCCAGTTGAGGTTTTGGAGCATTGCCTTTCTCGTTTTGTCGTAAAATTGATTTTTATCGATTTTACATTTTTGTTTTGTCTTTTCTGAAGTCACAGGAACCATTTAGGGAGAATAATTATTGTATTTCGTATTTAAGGAGAAAAATATCAATTATATTAAAATTTATTTATGTCCTATAAACACTAGTACCTATACAAAATAATATGTATTTGTTTATTTATAGTTTTGTTAATAAATATAGCAGGTATAAGTTTTAGGTCAATTGAAATGATGTGCTTTACAATACAGAACTTTGTCGTATTATTGAGGACCTGATGTTGGTCTCCGGCTGGAGAAACAATTATAACTTGAAAAGAAGACGGCAACCAGCCACCGGAGGACATATACAGGTTGACATTTTAAGATCTTTTTGAGAAGAGAGAACTGAAACACACTCCGTTCATTTAAGAAATTCATACCATTATTGGTACCTACTGGCATTGATCATACCATGTCATCGCTCATCAAACAATTGAAACAGATATGTTTCTCCCAGAAGTTCTATTATCGCCAATGTCACAAGATGGCTCAAAGATGCTCTCTCTATATATAATGAACATTATATGATACAACATGAATTCAAACAAATCACCAAAACATAAGCCTTATTCTCTTGTTATCACTGGGTTTCATAGTTTATTGTTCCCGAAGCAAGTTGAAATTTATAAAGATTACCTCAAAATATATCCAGTATATGATTTTAAGTGTCTTAATAATGTCAAATAAATAAGAACGACATGTATGTTTGTACCCTAGTCTTGCCATAAATATGGTAACAAAGAAAAACATTTTTTAATTGCAAATAACATTTACGACTTTTACAGTGTGTTAGTTTAATACACAAATATAAAACAATTAAAAATATAAAAAGCTTATTCGAAGTGGTGTCCATTGGCTGCAATACAGTCCTTTAAACGTTGAGGCCAGTTATCAATAGAAGCGCTCTTTCCATGGGGAAATTCTTCACTGCCACTCGTATGGATTGTTTTAGGGACTCCAAAATATCATGGGGTTTAGAGCAAGCTGTACTCTCTAAAACTGACCATAAATCATAATCCAACGGATTAGACGACGGCCAGTCTTCAGCTCTGATGAAATCCGAGACGTTCGCTTTCAACCAAGACTGCGAGGACTGAGCTTTATGAACCGGGGGCCCAGTCTTGCCGGAAGGATCATACTTGGTTATTGAACATGGTGTTATCAAGGGGCTTAACTACCTTCTCAAGAATGGTATCTTGATGCACTAGTGCCTATGTTTTGATATCTTTTTACAAAAATATGGCTCAGTCACACCTTCATAGCTACCACTCCACCAAACCATTACTGAAGTCGGATAAAGCCCACTTTGCACTCTGTCGACTAATTGGGAAGCTTCCTTAGAGCTTTGAGCATAAATATGGTCATTTTGTTTGTTAAAATGTTGTAAATCATTTGTAAAAATGTTCTCATCCGTAAACAACATTTTTCTGTGACCTATTTTTGCGTACCGCTTCAGTAGTTGTTTCGATTTTACCATCCTATTCATCTATAATTTATCGGTTAAGAAATGACCAGTGCGTCTCTTATAGACTGCAAGTCCTAAGTCATATCTTAAAATATGCGACATGGTTCTAGGTGCTATCTTCATGTTCCGAGATAAAATATTGCTTTCAGGATTTCTTCGAATTCTTTCCCTTACCACCACGCTTAGACCACCCTTTTCGTACGAACACTACGTGGAGGGGCCAGATCTTTCTCTGTCGCAAACAGAGGAAATCTCATTGTAACTATTATCAACACAAACATTTGACTAATACCAAGTGTATGGAGGGTTTTAAAAATTACATTTGGCTCCATACCTACTTTGTGTAACAATCACAGCGATTCTGTTCTCTTTATCACCCCACTCCATTTTAATATCTCAAAATATTGTACAATGTATTGGCGACAAAATGAGAAAACACAATGAACAATCGTATAAAAATGACATTCCAAATTCAAATGTAATATTTTTTTATTTTTAATTATAACAGTATTTATGGCCAGACTAAGTACATAGGTACGGTTGGTATAAGTATTTATGTGTTATAAAATATTACAATGAACAATCGTATAAAAATGACAGATTCCAAATTCAAATGTAATATTTTTTTATTTTTAATTGTAACAGTATTTATGGCCAGACTAAGTACATAGGTACGGTTGGTATAAGTATTTATGTTTTATAAAATATTACAATGAACAATCGTATAAAAATGACAGATTCCAAATTCAAATGTAATATTATTTTATTTTTAATTGTAACAGTATTTATGGCCAGACTAAGTACATAGGTACGGTTGGTATAAGTATTTATGTGTTATAAAATATTACAGTAGTTTGTCAAGAGTCCTGCTAACTGTAACTTAATGCTTTAAATAAGATTTCTTATCAGAGTTCTTACCTAATACAGTCTAACGTGGCGGTAGATTAATATTTTGAGGAAAGTGTATAAACTACCATAACACTACGATATTGATATATATATATATTGATGTAAATAATTGTAAATCGGCTGGTTCTCACCTAAAGATGGGTGTTCCACAAGGATCTATTCTTGGCCCCTTTTTATTTTTACTATATATTAATGATTTGCCCTTTTATGTAAAAGGACTATGTGACATTGTACTTTTTGCTGATGATACCTCGCTTATTTTCAATGTTGATCGTAATAAAGCTAATTATGACGAAGTAAACAGTGCTCTGTCACGTATTCTTCATTGGTTTGAAATTAATAATTTGGTCTTAAATACTAAAAAAACTAAATGCATGGAATTTGCACTTCCTAATGTCAAAAGTCAAAATTGTAGTTTACGCCTTAACAATGAAGTGTTAGAACTGACTGACTCGACAACTTTCTTAGGTATAACTTTAGATAAAAAGCTCCAGTGGAACCCCCATCTCTCGACACTCGCAAGCAAACTTAGCTCAGCCGTCTTTGCAATTAAAAAAGTAAGACAATTAACAGACGCTAATACGGCTCGACTCGTTTATTTTAGTTATTTTCACAGTATATTGTCTTACGGTATCTTACTATGGGGCAGCGCTGCCGAAATTAATTCTATATTTATTTTACAAAAACGAGCTATACGGGCTATTTGTAACTTAAAAGCTAGAGACTCCCTAAGAGAAGTTTTTAAAGAAATCGGTATTCTTACGGTCGCTTCTCAATACATTTTTAATAACTTACTATATATACGCCAAAATTTAAATGACTATAAAAAAAACAGCGACAGACATACTATCAATACAAGAAATAAAAATAGGCTTGTAACGCCTAAATTTAGACTTCAAAAAGTTCAGAAATCCTTCATGGGCTTGAGTATACGCATATATAATAAGGTTCCACAAGATATCTTAGATCTTCCTTTTCTTGGTTTCAAATCTAAAATTAAAGGTATATTATTAAATAAATCTTACTATAACATTCAAGAGTTTTTGGTTGATCGAAATGTGTGGAACTTGGGTCATTGTATCATAAATCTTGGGTCATAAATCTGTATTGTATTGCGAATAGCTAGTAATCTCATTTGCAGGGTTCATGTTATAATTTATAAGTCAAACATTGTTAAATTTTATTTAAAAAGAGCAACTGTTGAGTTTCTGGCCAGCTCTTCTCAGCAGAACAGCATTCCGAGCTGGTGGTAGCTTACTCACAGACTGACTATACTGACCAATTTAATGTAATTGACGATTCAAAAGTGCGTGTAAATGCCTACTTGAATAAAGATATTTTGAATTTGAATTTGAAATTTGCACCTATTGGAAAATAATTTAGCATTTTAAATATTATTAAGTGCTGGTAATGTGGGATACTGTTGGTGTCAGTATTTTAATTCATCAGCTAAAATAGATATACTTAGTTCGAAACCTCTTGTTGGATGGTAATGTTAATGTTTTTATAACAGTTAATAAACTCAGAAATAAGATATAGGTACCTACACATTTTTCGAGTTCTTAATATATTGTTATATACATATTTTATACCCGTAGGTACGGGTACGGGTACGATATGATATTAGCTTATCAATATAATTATTAACTGAAATACCTTTTTCTTTGCAGATCAATATCATCCTTAGGTGCCTTAATCAAAAAGTCTACTAGAGGGACAACCATTTTTGAGGCTAGATAACAAACTATACCGAGATGGTATAGTTTGTTATCTAGCCATGTTCATCAGCAGTCATATGCAGCTCATGAATAATAATTATATGGTTTATACCTCTCTTTAAATATGTGTTATAATACTTAATTATATATAGGTAACGCCCCAGAAGGCGCACGTTCGAGTCCTGATATCGTTGATTCTATATGTTTTTTTCTTTTTTATTGTAATGACCAGATCTGTGACCTGGTAAATGTCTATAGACATCGGCAACACAGAAAGTGTTATAGGTAAGCCAAATGAAGGGTAGTAGGACAAAGGTAGCTAACAAGAAGCGAGTTCGTCAATCGGCCCTCTTAGTCACCCTGTGAATTGTAAATATATTCTTTACTCAAAACGTAGAACTACCTCGGTTAGCCAGGTACGAGGTGCAGTTAGGTGACTACAGCTAAGCTCTACCACTCACCCCTCGTCTGGCGTACATTTCCGTTTAGGGTGCGCGGGTATCGGTTAGGGCTCAGATGAAGTATCTGGGTCTCACCCTGGACGGTAGATGGAACTTCGGGGCCCACCTCTCTCTGCTGGCCTCGAATTTGATCTCCACCGCAGCTGCCTTGAGTAGGCTTCTGCCCAAAGCTGGAGGGCCGCAGGTTATACGCCAACGTGGTTAGGAGCATGGCCCTGTACGGTGCTCCCATACGGTCGGGAGCCCTCACCGCGGACTCCAGGGCCCTTTAGCGATGCACGCAAAGGGTCCTAGCGGTGAGGGTGATCAGGGGGTACCGTACGGTATCCTTCACTGCGGCAACACTCCTGGCAAGCGTGATCCTTCCGGGGAGCTATAGGCGTGGGTGCTCGCCCGACTGTATTGGCACCGGGTAGAACCTATGGGCGGGAGAGAGCTGTAGTGCCTAGGCGGGAGAGTTGGGCGACCTCTCTCTCCCACCATGGGCCTATGCCGTAAGGGGGCTCTAAGTTGATCGGGGCACCATCATGGGTACTCCGATTAACGCCCCGGCGGAACTGCACATATGAATGTGCGTCACGGTGAGTGCGAAATCGATCCCGTGACGTCCCACTAAAGCGATGAGGTCAACCGTTGGTTTTTTAGTGGGTAGTCTTAAAAATGGCAGCGTCTTCTATGCTGCCGGGTAGTCCGATATACCCCCTCGGCCATCACCTCCCTGTTCGACGGGACGATGCGTAACGCATTTTTCCAAAGATAAAAAAAAGGTTCTAACACTCATCAAAAATACTATATTTATTTAAAAGTGTTCGTGGTAACAGTATATCAGTTTAACCTAGTTTTATCTATGACCTATCACTACGGTCATGGCTGTGAAAGCGGGCCCTGCCAGCTTTCCCTTCACGGCCTGCTTGCCCTCGATCTAGGGTTGCCGTTACTGGAAAATACATGAAGTGGATATGTTCAATCACATAAGAATAATGCCATATTCAAATATAATAAAATAATAATATTGAGAGGTGTGTTAAGTAATTGCCTTAGATTAAATTTGTTATTACAACGTCAATTAATACCTACGCGCTTTTTGCAGCCCTATTTTGTGCATGCTTGCAGCGCGTGCATTAAGTATTAACTAAAGGTAATAATTAATAATTATCCGTGAAAATTTATAGAACAAAAAAAAATGCAACTCTAAACCTCCTCAAAACAATCTCCTTTTTCCTCTAATCATCCTCTTTTCTCCTTTGTTTTGTAAAATTATTCTCTTCCCAAGAGCGAAGCATCATTTAGTTGCTTAAGCTGCGGATGCGGAATATAAAATAATATAAAATAATTGTACCATTGAGCTATGAAAATAACCCTAGTATACAGTTAAAGTTAAAGTTTTCTTGTGGCCACACGCCACAATGGGATTAAGTCACATAATATACTTACTTATGATAGGTACTTGTTATTGTTACAAGGAATATACAAAGAATTTATGTATAGGTATGTACAATAATATATATTCAACTTAACTCATTCGTTTATGATATCTTTGATATTGATCTTGTTGCACTGGAAATGACTACTACTATATTCTATATAATTATTACTACATGTCATTTACTATGCATGCGATTGAACATCCAAAAAAATCAAATTTTCGAGTAAAATTATTTTTATCATCTGAGTATTATTTTTAGAGAATATAAAACATCATTTCATCTCAACATTTTGTAAATTTTGTATAAAGTATGTATATTATATAAATTTAAAATTGTATAATATAACATTAAAAAAAAATTGGTTATTCTTAAAACGCCATCTATAATTTTATTACATAACCTTTTATAACTATTCACTTACTTGAAAACCACGACATCTATTAAAATAAACAACTATTGTGCTTGATAGACTGTATGAACTAATTAGTTTTAGAGATAAAAACATTTTTTTTGTATTAAAACGTATTTTGAAAATGTTCTTCCTTTTTAATAAAATGTAAGAATTATAAATGATAATATTTTTTATATTGCATAACAGCAACCCACGAAAGTGCAGTTTATGAAATCAGTTTTTTTACACTGGTAACCCAATTAGGCCCATTTAGGAAGTGCAGGGGTCTGCTAGCCAAATTCGTTTTCCATTTATTTTTATTCAATGAAATGAAATTAACAACATCGCTCAATGTTTTAGCAAGATGATACCGAGATGAATGAGTGTATGTGCAGGAAGAGTGCCAAAGAATTTAGCAGGACAAGAAGTACAGGTGTGACAGCAGCGGCAAATACCGCATAGGAGACTTAAATAAAAAAAATGAGCTTTATTTATCTGTATATATCTCAAAATAAATTGTGATTGAGTGGTTACAAGCAAAGACGTTTTGGTGTTATCAATAAGTGGTTTATAATAATAATATTATAATAGCATTTGACCCACTTACGAGTTCTTTGGGTTGACCTATCGGTCGCGAATGCGGACTGAAGCGTTATTTTTAGGATGTAGCTTTGCAGTTAATTTAATATTTATAAATGTCTTTCGCGATGCATAATTATAAACTTAATTGCAGCCTATTTTGCATTATTCTTATTTGAATATGGTAAGTTCTTTGTTTAAATTTATTTTATTAAATCCACTATATCATGGAACTAAGTTACTATTGTGGATAAAAAAATATTTCAGGCGCCTTATCGTTACAGAATTTAAAATACGATAAGGTTTATAAAAAATGGGCAATTGAGTTCCCAAAGAAATGTTTAAAACACATCTTTTCTTATTTTGCTTTCCACTAAACTTGACTAAGATTTATTCACCTGATTCATAAAGACTAATGAAATTATTTTGTAATACATATAACGTCAGAAGAGCTTATCATAGTTACGATAAATTTTAGTCAATGACCCCAATTTCACTTACAAAACATTTATTTTTTCAGGTGTTGCAAATAAAATAAATGATATGGACCTGTGAACAAATAAATGATCAATAAATAAAATAATCAATTTCCTAAGGGATCAATTTATTGATAGAAATTTATTACTCAGTTTGAATATTGAACTGGAACATGTTTAATAAATTTAAATATTTAGATAGTTACATAAAGGAGTAGTTGAAGGGAAGATGGTTTTTTTTATAACAATAATATTACAATGGTGACTTAATAACGAGAACAAGGATAAAATGCCATTGCTTGTTTAAAGAAGTAATGTATGGGCCCTACGCCCTAAGGCTGGATATAGTCAGTAATGAAGAAGCAAAATGTTCGCACTTTGTCATTAATTGTGTGCACATTTACATATTTACTTGTTGGAGCTGCAGTTTTTGATGCACTTGAATCTACTACCGAAAAGAATAGATTTGAAGTTTTAAGAGGTATGTAAAAACATAGACATTATCTTAATAGCGTTCTTTGTAGTATAGTGTGTGGTTTATAATCTCATCATATTTATTATACTACAAATTATTATCCTGTAAATAAAAAAATGTTTTTTTAATAAATATTTATTGTTTTGTTGTAAAACACAGAATAATATGATTGAAAATAAATATTTTTAAAATGATATTTTGTATAAATACAGATTTAATATTGAAATTCTAAATATTGTTAAAGACAAAATTAAATTATAACCATTGCTTAAAATCATTTTAATGAGTAAATAACATAAATAAATTGCAAATGGTTAAAATGATTCTTTTAATAACATTAAACCCATTTTTTTCTTTCAGCAATTGAAGGTATGATAATACGCAAGTACAATATTACTGAAGAAGATTTCAGGATCATGGAGACCGTGGTGCTGAAGTCGGAGCCACATAAAGCCGGCCAGCAGTGGAAGTTCACTGGCGCGTTTTACTACGCTACAACAGTTCTTACCACTATTGGTAAAGTTTTATAAATATAATAAAAACTAATGTGTAACAATTGATTATTTACTATATTGAATACTTACTATATTATAGATATGGAATAGTCAACAGTGTAAAGACCAATAATTGAAATTAAAATATTTAAATAAAGAAGTACCTTAAAATCTTATATTAATCAATTCTTTCAGGGTACGGTCATTCAACTCCATCAACAATAGGTGGTAAGCTGTTCACAATGTTCTATGCTATAGTGGGCATCCCTCTGGGTTTGATTATGTTCCAGAGTATCGGTGAAAGGGTCAATCGTTTAAGCAGGTACGGTCGCCCGATATGCCAGCTATATTATATTACATTTTGATGAATTTAGTATTTTCAATTGGTCAAATTTGATCCTGCCTTTTATTAGTTTTTATTTGAAATTGAAACTAATTTTATATACTTATTATTATAGAATTATTTCCGTGTAGCCGTAGATTGGAGTACCGGTCGTGTTGGTGAAATATTTATAACAACCCTCTATGTCTATGTTCCAGCGTGATTATAAAGTCTATAAAGCGCGCCATGAACTGCTCCCAGACGAGTGCCTCCGAGGTGGACCTCATCTGTGTGGTGACGACGCTGTCCTCACTCACCATCGCGGGAGGAGCCGCCGCCTTCTCCAAGTTCGAGGGATGGAGCTACTTTGATAGTGTTTACTACTGCTTCATCACTCTGACTACCATCGGTGAGATCTACATATTAAAAAAATGAATTCAGAATGAAGAATTATTTTAAAAGTTTAAAAATTTGGTAAATAATTATTATAATATACATTACGTGAAAAATAATTACAATATTTATTTATTAACTTACTACACTTACAATAAATTTCTTAGATTACTTCTTTTTCTTCAGGTTTCGGAGATATGGTGGCTTTACAGAAAGACAATGCGTTGAATCGGAAACCCTCATATGTGATGTTCGCATTAATATTTATTCTCTTCGGCCTGGCGATAGTGGCGGCCTGTCTCAACCTGTTAGTTCTTAGGTTCGTCACTATGAACACCGAAGACGAGAAGAGAGATCAGGCACAGGCGGAACAGGTACCTATAGCGTCCAGTTCTATCATCATAGTAGCGGGAGCCTTATGCAAACTTTTGATTTTTGTCGTCTTTGATGGCGCTATAAATATAAAAAAATATAATATTTATATAAAATAGGCGTTCGAATAAAGCCTCTTATTGTTAACATGTGGCAAATTATATTTAAATCTTTAATTAGAATTTACGAATTAATCTACGATGTACGAACATAACCAAAAAAAGTTCAGATTTGGAAAAGGTCAAGATCGTAGTCTTGAGTCATCCCCAATAACTTAGCAAAAAAGATATACACATTTTGAATAACATGACGATGAATCTGTGTTTTGTGTATTTTATCATGAATCTTGATGGATTGATTTATTAAGGATTCAATACTTTTCAAATCAATTATAATACGTTTCTTGTGTAAGCAGCCATCCTGCGGACTCAGTTCTCAGGAACCTTATTAGGAAATATTATAATAGATTGGCGATTATTATTTCAGTTAATTACCAATTCACTCGTACACAAACGAAATTTAGTCATGTTCTTTCAGTAATGACGAACGTTCGATAAAATGCCAGGATTCCCCCGGGAGGTCCTCTACAATACTTCTAAGAATTTTCAATTTATCGTCACCGTCATCGTCGGCCATATGACAGTTTACTTTGATGGTGTCGTATCCTTAAAAATATTAGAAAATAAACATCGTCTTGGTCCAGTCTGGGTGTATTTTGACGCCCCCCTCCCTCCTCCAGGCCCAGCAGGTGGCGGTTCGTCTGGAGGGTGACGTCATCACCGCGGACGGCGCCGTGCTGCGTGGCGTGGCGCGGGGCACCAGGCTGCCCGCCGCGCTGCCTGCAGGTACACGTACCATACTACAACCGCAGCAGCTGGAACATTACTGTTATTTTAAATACACTATCGTCATCACTATCACTTTCATTGTCAAATACACTATCGTCATCACTATCGCTTTCATTGTCAAATACACTATCGTCATCACTATCACTTTCATTGTCAAATACTTTATCATCATCACTATCACTTTCATTGTAAAATACACTATCGTCATCACTTAAATTGTCAAATACTTTATCATCATCACTAAAAATTTCATTGTTAAATACTTTATCATCCTCACTATCATTTTCATTGTCAAATACACTATCATCATCACTATCACTTATATTGTCAAATACACTATCGTCATCACTATCACTTTCATTGTCAAATATATTATCTTCATCACCATCACTTTCATTGTCAAATACTTTATCATCACCACTCACTTTCATTATCAAATACATTATCGTCATCACTATCATTTTCATTGTCAAATACTTTGTCTACATCACTATCCCTTTCATTCTCAAATACTTTATCAATATCACTATCATTGTCAAGTACACTATTATCATCACAATGGGAGCAATATCAAATCAAAATTATATAAAAGATCACTAAAACGAGCAATATTAACAATGATGAGCAAAATTGAAATAAAGGTTGATGTTGCGTATCATCAGAGGAGATGACTCGCAGGTCAGGTTTTTGGAAATGAAAATAGAATTGATGACAAAACTTCACACCAGCACTAATTAATAAGAATCATATGTTTGTTATACGAGGGTCACAATGAAAGTTCTTAGAGAATGTGAAACTAATAAATTTATCTAGTTATTAGGTTTATTATATATTTACAAAATAGTGTAATACTTCGCTGCATCCAATGGAACCACTGAGAAAAACACTTTGTCCACTCCACCTCAGTCTTTGGGCGTCTTTTGAGCGGTATATTGAAACGCAGCCACAGTTTCCTCGCCATCCATAAAACGTTTTCCTCGAAGTTTGTCTTATTTTTTAAAAATAAGCCTCTTAGCTCGCGTCTCAATTGAGTCCAAAACCGCAAGATGAGATTTTGCCGCACCAGCAAATATGTGACCACAGTACTCCACGCACGACCGGATCTGTGTTTTGTATAATAAAAGTAGCTGTCCCGTTGTAAAGTACTGTCGGACCTTCGCAAGAACGGCAAGCTTTGGTGATGCTGCTCTTGCTCAATGAATCGACCAAAGTTGAGGTTTGAGGAAGTCTCTAAGCCTAACAACTGAAGCCGGCCACTGTATTCCAAGGATACATTCTGGAAAGTAGGAGCCAAGGTGAAAGGGCTCCTTTTGGCGGTGAACAAACACGTCTGTGTTTTGGTGGCGTTGAACTTGACAAGATTAGCTTTGCTCCATTCCGAGACGGCCTGAAGTTTGTCACTAAAACGTTGCACTATGGCTTCTCTTTCAGACTGTACTTGATTTCTACTAGCTCGTGTACTCGCTCGGCAAATATCTCTCCACAACTGTGTTATCGTCTGCATACCCATAGATATCGGGCTTCAACAGATCGTTAATGTGCAGCAGAAAAAGAATTGCAGAAAGAATGGACCCCTGAGGCACTCCGGCGTTTATTGTCAAGGGTTCCGAGGAACACCCGTCGACAACTACCACCCGAAGAGATCTCTGGCTCAGAAAGTCCTTTACCCAGCCGATCAGACCAGGAGATAAAGCTGAAAGCTTGTTTATAAGACTCGCATGCCAGATTCTGTCAAATGCCCTCGGGACGTCCAGAGAGACGGCGACCGCTTCTCCGTTATTCTCGATGGCCTCGCCTAAAATGTGTGTTGCTACACTAGGAGGTCTCCAGTAGACCTATTACGGCGAAACCCGTACTCCTGGTAACTGAGGAGATCGTTACATTCTAGGTATGCTAGAAGGCACGAGTTCAATACACGATCCATAATCTTGCAGAGTATGGAGGTGATTGAAATCGGTCTGTAATTGACACCATCGGCACGGCTGCCTTTTTTTGTATTGTATCCGAGATAATCCATTAGTGCGGTGCACTTTAAATGAGGTGGAGTGCAACCGCTGTAAAAAAACATTTTCTTCTTTTTGACTTTTTTCATAAAAAAGTAAGAAAAGTGAATAGGGATGGGAAATGGCAGTTGAACGAGGCGGTACGTATCGAACCGATCGTATGTACCGCACGTATCGACGTCGAAATTGGTGATGTCTTTTCTCTGGGAGGCTAGTCTGGAGACTGCGGGGACGCCCGAACCCCTCCAGGGACCGCCATCGGGCCTCCTCTTCTGGTCGCCAACAAGCACGATGGAGCCACCCTGGGATTTCTCGAAGCTGGTGAGGCAGCCTATCTAGAGCTAACCCCTACCCTCCTCGACTAGACCCCCGATAAAACAAACACTAACTCGACGTCCAACACACCGCAGATGTTTAGACCCATTTCCCATATACGGCTTCATCGAGCAAGGTGCCGGAACACGACTAGGTCGCTTTACAGCACGACTTTCCCAGATGGGTGGTAACTTCGCCGGCGACCCGATGTTATGGTCTATTACCGAATCAGCTGATAAGTCCGAACAACACTGATGTTATCTTCCGTTGTTCGAGATGGGGCTTTATCGTCAAAGGCCAATCGAAGTCTATCATAACTTTCTCGGTGACTTAAATGACATCAATAGTCCTGAAAAACCAATGTACGGAAATATTCATGTGGACGTGACTTGGAAAATTTTAAATTTGCCTTCAAATTTTATAGCAAATGAGAAATGTATGAAAGACATACTCCATAATGTTGGTTGTTCCATAATATTTTTTTTTTTTTTTTTTTTTTTTTTTTTTTTTTTTTTTTTTTTTTTGAGTATATCTGCAATCAGTAAGAAACTATAAGCAGATTGTCTGCGTGCACGTGACTGGTCGAGTGCTTCCTCCAGCGAGGGCAGCTACCCATTGCATTTATTAAGTATTAGAATACGTCTTTTCTCTTGAGCCGTTTTTCGTAGCAACGTTTTGTTAGGCTAGCTGCAAGCATATTCGGATGTCCTTCCAGTCGTTTTTGATATTTTTTTCTGGATAACTGTATTTCCTCCCTAACTGTGTTCATGTTAAGGTATTTGTGAATCTCGGAGTTGGTAACAAACCATGGGACCTGTGATATTTTTCTCAGTATGGCATTTTGCATTCTCTGCAATATTTCAATGTTCGAGTTACTAGCACTACCCCAGAGTTGAATACCGTACATCCAAATTGGTTTCAGGATGCTTTTATATATGAGGAGTTTGTTATCTAGGGATATCTTGCTGTTTCTACCTAGTATCCAATATAGATTTTTATGTTTTAAGTTAAGTTGTTCTCTTTTACTTCTAATGTGCTGTTTCCATGTCAGGCGCCGATCCAAGTGCAATCCTAGATACTTAACACTGTCTTGGTGTGGTAATGCAGAATTTTCTAAATGCACAGCAGGACAGTTTTCCTTTCGAAGTGTGAAAGTAACTTGCACGGATTTCGTTGCACTAGCTTTTATTTTCCATTTTTTAAGCCACTTTGTTATGGCATCAAGACCCTGTTGCAGTTTCAGTGTTGCTATTTCTGGGTGTTTATTGCTGACCATTATTGCTGTGTCGTCTGCATAGGTAGCGATGATGGCACCATCAACCAGTGGTAGGTCTGAGGTATATAAGGTGTACAAAATCGGTCCCAACACTGATCCCTGGGGCACTCCTGCCTTTATTTCATAGAATTTGGAGGTTGATTCAGATTCCTTTACTTGAAATAGTCGATCTGTGACGTAGGACTTCAGTAACAAGTAGTAACTGTGCGGAAGGTATGTTTTTATTTTACATAGAAGACCCTCGTGCCACACCCTGTCAAAAGCCTGTTGGATATCCAGGAATGCGGAAGAACAGTATTCTCTTTCCTCAAGCGATTTTCTTATTTTTTCAACCACTCGGTGGACTTGTTCAACAGTAGAGTGTTGCTGCCTAAAGCCGAATTGGTGATTAGGGATGGAGTTATTTTTTTCTAATAGAATCATGATTCGGTGAATGTTGGCAATAGATTCCATTTTCAAAATTTAAACTTTCTTTCATTATATTGTTTACAAGATGCCAGTTCTAAAAACTTTCAGCTTGACCCTCGTATTGTGAAATAATTGTAAGAATAAAAAGTGAATCAAACAGGAAAAAAATGATAGTGTCATATTATACCATGTACTGCATAACTAAAACAACGAAAGAAATAATTAACAAAAATATAAATAAAGATTTACCTACTTGGTTCAATATAGTAAGCTCTGGAACTATCGTTAGATTTTTTTTTTGCATGCGATTGTCCATTTATTGAAGAAGGTTAATGATTGTATAACATCACACTACGTTCCTTTCAAGTCCCAACCATAAAAATGTAAACTAATGGAAGTCTGTTTTGTTATGTTTGACTCAATATACCTGCAGATATCGTTGTTAGTTCTGTGAGTTCCATCATTAGTTTCGAATAATGATCTAAATGTATATTCTCCCGGAGGTCGCAGGTTTTCGTCCTGCCTTAAATATTAATCTTTAAAAATGTTGATAGTAACAAACATTAATATTTCAGGCGACGCTTCAATGACACCATTGTACGTGGACGAAGAATACTCGCCAAGTATATGTAGTTGTTCCTGTAGCTGTTTTAGAAAGACCATGTAAGTTAAAGAGGATCGGAGATCGATTAAATCGAATATTAATAATCTATCCTAATACAGTTTTCGTCACTAAACACAATCAGTTTCTCGAGTTACAAAGGTAATCTAAAATTTATTTTAATTGTCTTCGGATAGATTATAACTTTTTCACTCTCATATAATTTAATCTCATCCCGGTATCGCCGAAATAGCAGAGTCTAAAACATATATTAATATCTCAATAAACAATAAAATTATAGTCTATATCGAAATAAAATAAAATTATATCGAATATAAAATGATATTTTATATTTGAATATCATCCACCAATAGCGTGTCTGGTTGCAGGGGCATCCCCTACCGCGACCCCCTGTCCCCGGTCCCGCCCGCCAACTTCAAGCACATCAGAGCCAAGAACTACCGGGAGCTAGGTAACATACCGAGGTTTGCGGAAAAATCATCCAAAAATCGGTCGCAGTCGCTCCGACTGAACTCCGCGTCCGGGTACCTCTACATGAACGCCAAGACCGACGACTTCCAAATAGACCCCGACGACTTCAGGGACATCGTGGCCAGGAGACGGGAACAACTCAGAAAGGGCACCACGGGCCGCCCCGCCGCCCATCAGTACCTGCAACCCTACGGGAGCGGGAGCCCCGGCGCCTCGCTGTACTCCATGAACGCGAGGGCCGACAACAGATCCAACGACCCGCTGGTGGACGACTACGACTCCGAGAAGTCCAGCTACGCCAGAAAGAAGCTGATGAAGAACATAGCGAGGAACACCCCCGGCGGGAGAGTCGAGAACTACTTCTACGACGACGCGGTCCTGCACTTCGACGACGAGTACGCCTTCGACGGCTCCATCCTCTTCGCCAAGAGAAGAAAATCGATAGAAGGGACCTGGGACGAGTTCGTCTGCGAGATGCCCGGGAACTACTGCTACGACCGCATCTCCGACGACAGCTGCGGGTACTACCTCCCCGACGACGACCGGCCGGACCCCGCCTTCCTCAACGACACCCTCACCGTCAGCCTGCCTCCCCACCGAGCTAGCGTTTAGATTATACTCTAGGTTACGAACACGGGCCAATTAATGTAAACTTTTAGCTTTTACACTTAGACGGTTATGCTTTTTGGCTTCTGTAGATAGAGCGCGTCGCCCGGCCGCCGTGTTTGGTTGACGACTGTGAAGTCTGACTCCGTCTCTCGTAGGATAGCGTCTGGTGTGAGGACGGCCGCGTCGCAGAACTCAATTGTTATACTGGATATGAATCCACCGATGTTATAATTCACATGGAATTAGGTTCTCAGTACGGACGCTAATCAGAGTCCTGTTGCTGTAATGGCGCCATTACTTTACATTAGATTTTTTAATATTCATAGGAGTATTCCTTCCGTTGCTCTCACTGGTAATATTGTAACATCAATGTTATTTATCGTCAGTACAGTTCGGTAACATTTGATTTCTGTGGTAACGCCTGAACATTCAGTTTCAATATCTCTAGTCATAAAAATGTAGATATATAAGTGATTGTCTGTCTGTGAAGTCACTCATGCAGTCTTATTATTCCTCGATTTTAATAATTTTATATATTTGTGCCAAATTTTGCCAAAAATTATTGTGGTCAAACCAATAAAAAAGAATTTTAATACTTTATTGAGCTTAAAGCGTTTTGAATCTTAAAAATTAATGTAAGATTTATTTATTGTTTAATTTTTATATTTATTGTCAATCCTAGAATATTCTGGAAAGTTCTGGAATCGACAACGGCTTGACTTTAAATCTGTAACATTTTAAATCCAAAGTATAACTTGATGCCAAATTTATTTAATAAAAATATTTGACGTTATTTGGTTTCCAAAACCTTCTATTTATAAAAGTAAATCTTTTACCTAGTTTAAAATAAACAGTTCTAAGAGTTAAAAATTACGTTTTAAATATATTATTTTAATATCTAAATGTATTTATTACTTTGCTATGTAACGACTGATTTTATCTCAATAATGTCAAAACAACCTTTTATATTTGATACAAACGTGATATTCATTATTAAAAGACTTTATTTTTTTTATTGTTATATAGTTTAACTGTGATTTTATTGTCCGGAACGCTTATTATTTTTAATGTAACAATAATATTATTTATAAGAACTATGTCACTGTTATTCAAAGACTTATATTTTGTTTTTGTTGAATTCTTTAATTAACTAAATATAGAGTTGTGAAGAGAAAACATCTTCACTGTCTACTGTGTGATGACATTTTAGTATCTGTGCCAAAACTATACAATAATCAATTATTTTATATTATTATACATATAGTGAGTCTACTTGCACAAAGTACAACCGCATTTTCAGCCACGTATTATCATTAGTAAAAATACATTTAGTAAATTTTAATCAAACTTGCCTTAGTAATATCATAATTCACTGAATTTATATTAATTTTAATTAAATATATCACTTTCCATTATCTTCCTCGTCATTAAATTGACCTTAAAATGGTTAGTGATTTACAGCCAATGTATAATAAACAAAATAAAATCATGTATGTATGTGTGCATGTACTATAAATATTTTGTGTGTCTGATAAAACTAATAATGATTAAATTGTTAAGATATGTACGAATAAAACGGTCTGAGTTGATTGTAATTTAAAAGAATGTAAAATAAAATCGGATTTCATTAAAAAATATATTAAATGATGGTTATGTTTCATTAACTAAAATTACTAACTATACCTTTAACTAAATAATATAATAGAGAAAACGAAGAGAGAAACTTAATATATAAATGAATAATTATGTCAATCGGGAAAAGTTGATAGCAATTAAAATATTGATATTTAATGACAGCGACATCTCTGTCCGGTTCATTTTATTATTTTATCCAATAGTATACTAAGTCTAATTCCAGGAACGGTAAGTTCCATTTATCGTTAATAGATGGCGCTTAAATAAATATTTGTTATATGAACAGAAAAGTAAAAAATAACAGTTAGAGAATAATGTAGACACCATTTTTATATTTGTTTTTAACACAAAAAATTAAAGAATAGGCTTCTTTGATTTTAAGCGATCCTATAAAAATCCAAATATCTTCTATTTAAATGAACAAAAACACATTTAGTTGAAGAACTGTCAAAAGTCTCACATGTGACATATCAAAAGTGAATATTCAATATCATTTCACACAACAGAGAGCAATTCAACTGGTTATATTTATTTATATATTTATAAGATGGCTGTTTTCCAGCGATCTCTTTATTTCTTTGTGTCTCATGTAGAAATAAATGAACATGTTTTCCGTTTGTTTTTAGGGTTCCGTACCCAAAGAGTAAAAACCGAACTCTACTACTAAGACTTCGCTGATGTTCGTCTGTCTGTCTCCAGGCTGTTTCTCAGGAACTGTGATAGCTAAATAGTTGAAATTTTCATAGATGATGTGCGCGAGTCCGACTTGTTTGACCACTCACTTGGTCTTTTTTTCTCCCACGCCTCTGCTTTTTCTTTAATTATCCCAACATATTTTCAAACAAATATTTTTTTTGTTTTAATTTCTAGCAAAATGAAAATGCTTCGCTTAAAAAACAATAAACAAATATAGAAAAATAGCAACAAGAATATTAATAACAAGTACCTTTTGAGATGAACGTAGGTACAAAAGATCTTTCATTCCCCCTCTTAAATAAAACAGCTTGGTACAAACTCATTTCATAACAAATTGCTTACAAGAATTCAGAAAATTATAAATACGAAGCACTTTTTAAACAATCCACTTTAAATGGATTTAATAAATGCTTAAGTAGGAAGCCGTTATTTTCCTTTGAGACTGGCCAAAGAGAATATAAGAAAAATGAGGCCACCCCGGGGGAGGCGGCCACCCTCGCTTTGAATAAAGAAAAGTTAAAATTTTCTTATAACACCCCTAGAGGGTGGACTCTATCTATCTTCGTTTAAGTATTGGCAAAAATGACCCCCCCTAGTGCCGTCCCGCTCGCACTCGTGATTTCATTGGTAGCTTTTTAAAAGATTGGAAATGGCGTGATATCTATTCTTTTTAGTTTTAAACTCTTTGTTATTTATTTAATATATTTTGTATATGAGTTAATCATTATTGTTTAACATGAACATGGCAGCATAACCAAGCATAAATGAAACTTTGAAGAAAGATATTAAGAACCACAATACAAAAAAACGTACAAAACGACCAATGTTTATAATAGGTATATAATAATATAAACATATCTTAATTCATTAGAAAACATACAAATTACGACAACGTGGCAACGCCATATTACTATTTACAAAACATATCACATAATATAAGAAACAAATAAAAGAAACCTCAAGTTGAAAAAGTATTTATTGAAATAAATATTTAGACATTTCGTAAGTATAAGGTTCTTGCAGCGGACATTTAAATATCAGAGAAGAAAAGATAACATGGAATTAAAATTAATATATTACAGTTACATTATCCTGACTCATAAACCTAACATAAAAACTATAACAATGAAAAGTAATTATTGTTAAATAACTTAAAAATCAATGCGGATCCAATATTTTTATACAAGTTTTAATTATAATCTGTATCAGAATTACTTATGTTATAAACCACCTGTGTTTTGAGTTTGTGTGAAGTACCTTATCTGTGGTTGATTTAATCTCGGATTGTAGATGGATTGTTAATTTTGGCTATGGTAAGAAGTCAGGATTCTACATAGTTTAACTGTTAACAATTCATTTATTAAACCTCATGTCAATTGATGGTTGGTTATAAAGCGAGCCCTATCTTACTACAGATAGCAGATAGGTAGATGTCTATCGGAGGTAAACAGTTGTTTTACAATACGGCTTTGAATTATTTTACAATCGTTGCTAGCCTATCTATCTATCAATATCGAAATTAAAAACATATCTCTCGATTGATTTTGATCGTACATTCAGCTAAAGTCAGCTGTTTACATATTTTTACATAGGTATGTTTTTTAAATAGATATTTTAATATAAAATGTCAAAATTAAGATCTGTTTTGTGTTGTAAAGTTCTTTATTTTATAATTTCATGAAACGACATATTATGTTTGTTTTGTATATACCTATATTAGTAAATTTTATTAGTTTCACTTGTATGTTCGCTTGTTTGTTTGCTTGTAACCGACTTTTTCAAATGCGGTTTTGTCTTATTTCTCAAGGACCGATTTTGTTCAACCTTTGTACACATATCAAGGACCAATAGAAAATTAATAATTCGATGAGAGTATCTCATTATCTTGATTAGGATCTCCAGGATTAATAATTGTCTTAAGCTATTTTGGAGAGTGTTTATTAGTTTTTTAAACTATATTTATTGCTTTGATTTCTAAAGTTGACTTTAAGTTGAGTGTGACAGTTTAACAGGTGGTTAACTACTCGTGAGTACCGACAACAAATACATTATATAGTTTCAAAAAATACTATTCAATTAAACTAAATAAAGAATTGTAGTTTCTTACAATATTCATAGATATTATGTTATCTGTTTAATTCTTAGAAAATTCCTTTTTCATATTTTTGATAAATATATTTTTTTAAAACTCTTTTCTCTAAAATTTAAATAGGGCAGGCTTTTTATTACGGAATTATTATCTTAAATTATCCGAATATTTAATATTTAAAAAAAAATACCTATGTAATAAAAATGAGGTTGGCACTTTTGCTGACGGTACATTAAGTTAAGATGATTCAAGTTCTTCAAAGTGCGAAGTTTAGTTATTTTCACTTACACCGAAAGCTCGATTCACTTTCACGATGCAATAAACTTTCTACGGCCTCCAAATTTTTAGTTTGTAAACTTAAACTCTTAACAAACTTACCGTCTAAAGTTTTTGAAAGATTTAAAGCATGTTTTTCGTATAAAAGATGAATGATCAATTAAATCAATATTTAATAAATTTATAAAATCATAAGAGCCACAAATGACATTGGAACAATATTTCTGACAATAAACAAGACCTAGGTAATGATATGATTATTTTTTACAGAAGAATTAGGTTCAGTAGACATTAAAATAATAAAGAATATCTATGACGAGTTGTTGTGAGGAGAGCAACTGTTATTTATGAAACAGACGTCTGCGGAGCGGAGATGAATATTACTTTATTTCAAGAAAATAGCCGGTCGGTAATTCTTGTACAAATTTTAATATCAAGAGGTAGATACAGCTATTTATATTTTTCATCCCCCTAGTTTCTTTTGGCGATTATTATTCTGTGGGGGGGCGGGGGGGGGTGGGGGTGACTCTCCCGCTCTCCTTTTTGCTTCTTAAGTCCATCTTGAGACGGGACACAGACGCGCCTGGAATAGATGTTGATACACATATATATTCGAATATTATTCACATTTAATATCCTCTGTATTATTTTCTGTTTTATTTTCAATCGTGCTTACAACATAATCGTTAGTATTTACTAAATTAATTAAAGGCAACTTCATACTCGACCCATGAAAGTTTAAAATAATAATTTTTGCTGTAAATTCATTATCAAATATTCTAGACAAAACAAAATAAAATAAAATATTATCAAAGGATGAATTCAAGTAAACCTTTTTATTGTATTCTAATAAAATATAATACAACTCTATGTATTTCTTAGACCCTGCTTCTGTCACTTACCCCTTTACTGGAAAAACCGTGGCACCTACCCGGAAGGGGTACGATATTTAAATATAAGAAGAACCCCCTTTTTTAAAGGGAGGCCTCCCCCAGATTTATAGATCTTGCCTCGACTGCGTAATTACTTATCTTTGAGAATACAAATCAATCGAGTTTATTATATAGGTTTGTTTTGTTAATCTCATACTCGCTTTATTTGATGTTGGTTTAACTAATGCATTGACTTTCACTGAGAGGCCGTGGAGAGGAGGACCAGGAGTATTAGGAAAACCAGGAGTACCAGGAGTAGGAGTTGAAGGAGTTGAAGGAGCTTGTAATATGTACCTTCAATAAACAACTCACTGACAGGCAATTAATGCGCTTGGATTTATATAATGTTATTATCATTACTTATTAGAAATGTTATATACTATTTTAAAATACATTAATGAAAAGTATTTTTGTGTTAAAATGGTGCTGAAAATTTCTGAAAACAAGTTTGTGAATTATATCTTTTTCTTCAAGTTAAAAAGTTAAAAACGGCAATGTTCTAAGTTGAGAATCGGTCACGCGTCATAAAACACGCTGTTAGATAACTTTAATGTTACTTGGAATTGGGATTTAAATTATTAAATAACTTAATACATGGCTATGTACTATATTACTACTATATATAATAATAATATTGTTAGTGGTCTGTTAGTGTGTCATTTGACGATTGAGTCAGATACACAATACATACAATGATACAGGAACTTATATGTTTTGTTCGGGCGATACAGGTAGGGCTGGCAACTTTTTTTGACGAAAAAAAAGTATAAAATCGTTTGGACAAGAAAAAACTATTTGAAGTATTTCTTTAAAATTTATGCATTTAGTAAATTAAAAATGTTTCGAATACTTTTAGCGGAATATATATATTTTTACTAATTTTAGAGGTTACAAAGTTTATTTGACAATCAACATTTAATTTTAAATAAATAAACAGTTCGTTTCTAATTAAGTTTATAAGCATTTCAAATGTTCAAATTTAACCTCATTTTTTAAAGCCAGTTAGTTATCTTCGTTAAAATAAAACTATTCTGTCATATAATTTAAGCTCTTATCAACAATTACGGGTGATGACACATTAACAGCTAACTGACTGAATAGAATGTTAGTTACATTTCGTTCAGTAATTATTAATTGTTTTCACCATTTGCTCTAACTTATATGTTAAATAGTTAACCTATAAATCCCATAATTAATGTTTTCTTCTATGCATAGAAGTAAAAGTTGGAAATAAAGTATTTTCACATACTTTATTTGTATGCAAAAGTGTAAAGTATGATTACCAAAAATAAAGTATGATATATTACTGTAAAGTGTGATTGGCAACCCTAGATACAGGTCTAACCCTAGATATTGAGCTTATCTATATTTTTTTAACATTTATGTACACACAAATAACTTATAAGATAAACGTATTTCAACATAGATTTGTACAAAAGCACTACTTATTTCAAAATGAAATCTCTGCCAGCAGACCTGTGAAAGGAGAGTACAAGAGCGAGTCGCAGTACTAGGTATATCCGCGCACAATACATGTATCACCATAAGGTCGTGAGATATTTATTTAAAAAGTAAACTAAAGCTATTACAAATAATTACAAGTTTCTCAACTAAAATAATGTAAATGTACAGAGGTCAGAGAGTTATGTTATATAATAAATAAAACTAAAACAAATTTTCACTAACTCTGTATAATTTTCTATATTTTAATAATTGTTATGAAAGATAAATGTCTGTAATAAATAAACTTACTAATATATTTAATATCTACAGAGATATCGTGGTGCTTATTAATTAATAAAATGTATTAAAAATCAGCAAAACAATATTGTTTTATTGTATGTATTTATCAGTCTTTTATTAGTTATTAAATATTTAAAATATATAAATAATTAATAAATACGGACAAACTGTCAGATTATGTCAATGTTATATTTGAAATATATGGCAATGTAAAATGTTTTATTTAAAACTAATTGTTGTCAGCGACTTCGTCTGTCCTACCAACAATATAAAATTTAAGTAAAATTTTACAAAAATTAACTTTCTTACTATTTTATTATATCTATGTATATTATATATTAAAAGTAAGTTATAGAGTACCGTGTACCTACACGGTTATAAGAATTGAAGTAGTTTTATGATATATATATATTAATGTATTGAAGGTCGTATTCATCCAAGAGGAATGTTTCTTCAGTTGAAACATCGATAAAAATACAATGAGACTAATAAAATAGCATCTTATAAAACGCCCCAGGCGGGAGGGGCGAGGGGGGGTTACTTTTCTTTCTCTCGCCAAAGCTATTCTAAAAGACGATAGCTGGCTGTGGATGAGCGTTTAAATAGAAATATTTAATATCTAAAATGCTCTATGGACCCTAACGAGGAAGTGGTAGGAACTAGTACTAGACTTAAAGGAGGCGCTATTGTTCATTTAATCTTTATTTCTATGATACATTTGACTGATTTTGTAGGAAACAAATCCATTTAATTTAATTGTTTTAGCAAGGACAAGACCCGCAGGGTGTTCTAGTTATAAATAATATAATTTAAATGAAGGGTATGTCCACACTAACCTGCGAAAGAGTACGGAGGCGGTGTTTTTTCTCGTTTTGTATTAAAATCGGGCAGCCAGGGAAATTGTCAGTCGGATGGGAAATTGCCAACGCTTCGTGACCAGCCTTCAGATACTCTTTCAATTTATTATAGTTTGTAAAGAAAAAATACTAACGTTTATGATGTTTTAACTAGAAATTAATCACATTGTGGTTTCTAAGACTTTTACTGCAACATTCAGACTAAACTAAATATGTCTAGTTTAATTTTGTTATATATTTTGTATTGTTAGTTACTTTTCAATATGCTGTTATGGTAACATAAGGAGAATGTTGTCAACAACTTCTAAATTACTTCTAAATTATTTTATTTTTATATTTTAAATATTTCTATACATAATTAAACAATATTTTTTATTCTATTCAAATCCTCATATTATATATATTTCTTTATTATTAAAATATAAAAGTAAGTCGTACTCATAGGTATGTCTTTTCTATGAACCATAATCGTCTCATAAACGTTTAGTTTCGTATTATTACATAATATTTAAAATTATATTGGACGAGATCTTTTCAACAATATCTTATAAGAAGGAAAATCGTTACGTTTTTCTTCTGCCAAAGACAAGCTACAAGACCAGTTAGAAAGATCTGTCTTGTTTGTTAACTCACCCTCAAGTGGACCATTTTTTCAAATAACGAAGAGGGGAGGGGAGGTCTGGTTACAATGGACGGTTATTTATTTTATTTGGAGCGTCATTTTTGCCTCGTCTCCCCTTTCGCGGATCGTTTTTGTAGATTCGTTGAGATGTTGCTTTTAAGTGGCCTGAAATAAAAATAATTATTGATTTACTGAAGAAATAGTAATAACATAATTATTAAATATGTAATAAAATCTGTATTTATTGTAGGATCCTGTAAAGCAACGAAATGACTAATAAATTAAAACTATGAACATATAATGTATGAAAACAAAATTGTATTGAAAGCAATTTTCTTATTGGTTATATAGTTTCTGTTTATTTATTTATAAATTAATTTAATGAACGGCGACGGTCACACTTCAAGACGTCCGGTTATCTTTTTGCGAGACTTTCAAATAATTGTATAGATAAAGGAACAAAGAATACACCCTCGAGGGGGGTAGGAGGGGGGAGGGGGGGAGTGACATTTTTAACGTCTTTTTAGACCCCTTTTGATCAATGACGTTTAATTAAATGAAAAAACTGCTGATGTGGAAATTAACAGGAATATTTTTCAGGTTGATATTCAGCCTCAATATATAAGTAGTATATTATTAGTATGAAATAATATGATTGGTTCGTACTAATTATTTTTTTCACTATTATTTTCTATGCAATTAAGATTTAGTTTGGAAGCAAGCATAAGTATAATAACTTTTGTTTGGTAAACTTTAAGTCATATAATTAGTTAGTAAATATTGTAATTACATAATTAAGGTTTATTAAGTATTAGACATTATTTGGGATCTTACAATATTCTTCATACGATTGGTATAATAATATAAATAAATATATATATAGTAACATTAATTATTCTTTAGCACAGGAATAGAACAGAAAAAACTAATTTAAAATTCTCTGTAACTGACAGGCTTAAGAAACAAAATAAACGAACCACCAATGGAAAGGAGATCCTTATAAAAATGAGAGAGCGAGACGGACACATCCTTTACTTGTGTTAGAAAAGAATAAAAGATCACCCTGCGAAAAATTAAGATTCAAATAGTAAGAAAATTAAAATTCGACGGACGGTCCGATGCCGTCTCTTTCGCACTCGGAGGTTTTTTATAAACTATCTCTCTCTAGGGGTGAAAAAAAAGGGCGATCGAAGGGTGGGGTTGTTATTGGAATGGTAATGATAGCGTTTGACTGTTTTTACCCTCGGGGATATTACATTTGCATTTTTTAAGACAGTTTTCTTATTTTACGTTACTTTCTTTGATCTTTACGTTTCCTGAGTAAATTAGGTCGTTACGAGGACACGCAGCATCCAGTGTACTGAGATGACTTATTGTAACGTTTGGTTTAGATACAAATAGTTATATTTACAAATAAATATTACAATTATTGTATGAAATTAAAAAGTGATGTAATTATAATGAGAGATCTATTTCGTTTCATGTCGAGTGGTAATATATATGAAATTTGTTATATTTGTTACATATTTTTTGTTACATATTTGTTAATATATATTTCAACATTCTACTCTAAAGTATTTAAAATTGCTTAAATAAAAATAACGGTAGTATATTTTATCTATAATTAAATCATATATTCACAGAAACGAACAATAGGTACATTGATATATTAAAAAAAATATGACTTTTGAAACTGTTAAAGATATCATTTAAACAATTTTTTTCTGTTTGATCATAAACAGTAATAACTAATAAGTCTATGTCCAGGGTAGTAGTCTACACCCGGGGGTAGTTGTCTATACCCGGGGGTAGTTGTCTATACCCGGGGGTAGTTGTCTATACCCGGGGTTGCTCAAATTGTCTTAATTTTTAATCTCAGCGCTGCCTCCTTTCATAATTGTTTTTAATTTAAACGCGGAATGAGAAAAGCTTCATTTTGTAAGAAAAATTAGACAGAATTAGAAGTAAAATTAATTGTAATATAATAATATTGTACTTATATTAAATATAGCTATAATAGTCATTATGATTGAATTTAATAAAATAAAATATAATAAATATTGTTACAAACAATACTGTCAGCTACTAGGTACTTATTAATTTAGTTTCTATTATTTTTCTAGTAATATCTGATAAATAAAATAAATAATGATAAAGTACCACATTATTATGTTATTACGATTATAATTATAGATGGACAAAAGCCAAACTTCGCTAGACTTAAAAAAACCTCTCCATCTTTTCCTGGCGCTGTTCCAGGGTCTGTGTCTGTCTGTCTCCATCCGTTTCCGCAACAGAACCACCAAATATGTTTCTTACAATTTAATGGTTTCTTTGCATTTGGCGTCTTAACAAAACTACAATTTATACTTTTAGAAAGAGTATTAATTATCGGCTCCCGAGCCGTTTATTATTTACTATACAATATGGCTGCCACGTTATAGTAACATTATAGTATATAAGTATCACAAAATGCGCCGAATAGTGACTTTTCCGAATAACTGAATACTATTGGTTTACTATTTTATTGTTTGCTCGTCATAAATAGGTTCTAACATGTACATTACGAATAGCTGCTGGCTAGATTAATAAATATGTTGATTTGTGGTTTAAAAATTAATTCTGATATTAGATTAAAAATAAAAGTTAACTATACTAAATATTAATATGTTGACTTGATATTTTTCGAAATAAATGTTGATTCGAAGTTTCATTGCTTTATATTATTAATTATTAAGCTTTATTTAACACTTTATTAATATGATTTCTTTGACTTATAATATGACATAAATATTAGTTTTGTATTTTAGTTCTTTACGGCGTCGCGTAGCCAAGAAATAGAAATAATCGAACCGAATATATTTGGTAGCAAAACTGAATAAATCGGCCGAATACAAATAGCGAAAAAAATGCCGAATAAGTCGAGTACCGAATATGCCAGAGATGTGCCATCTCTATTTATTATTTACGTGATCTTATTTACTTAAATTATATAATTTTGTTTTATTAGCAGTTTTGTTCATTATATTTAACTACATGAGTATATTCTTTTTACTCAGTCGTTAATGGAGCAATAAATAAGACATATAAAATATATTTACCAACGACATAGAAACAGATGTAACTTACCTAAGGGAAAGTTTTTATAAGGGGTTGAAGTCACCCCTTTTTATTTTTTATCAGAGTCCAATTAACTGACGTTGAAATACAATGACAGTGATATTTAAATTAAAACTAAGTTATCGATAAAAAATAAGTTTTAGTATTATTTTCAGAATGTATCTTTTTTTAATTTACCTATAGATACACTTTAATATTAATTAAAAACACTAAGTAATTAGGACAGTTTCAATAGTGATAATATTCTTAAAGATCTTATACTGTATATCTTTTTCTATAAAGTATAAATAATAATAGTAATTAGAAGTAGTCTTCACCCCTCTCCCTGAAGGTGGTAACAAAGTTTACAAGTAGCGACTAGCGAGGGAGAAAAATAAATCTAAATGGGATCAATCCCTGAATCCCTTAGTTTTTTGGCGCCATTTTATACAATGATTGTAAGATTTATTTTATAAGAAGAAACTTACAATTATTATTTAGGTACCTACATTACTTTTTACTTGTAGTCAAAAATGATTATCAATAAAGAAAATAATTTAATTTAATTATTTTTAAACACAAAAATATGTCATATCCTAAAATTATTTGTTTATACCAGGTTACATTTGACTATTTCATATAATTATTAAAGCTTACCGACTCATTAAAACGAACCAGGTAGACTACACTCACTTACTCACAGTATAACGATTTTTTAATTATCTTTGACTGTTTTTTAAGTTTATTATAATAAATATTGTTTAAGGTCGTTGAAGAATGCAGAGTTGTTCGTAATTGCCAAGTTCCGGTGTCACAGGATGTATCAGCCACCGGACGCACTATGTTGCCAGGAAAATTAATTGACTTACATATTTACCAAGGCTGCCAACTTTGTATCATAGAGACAATTATTGACTTCCGATCACATTATGGTTATGTTACTCAAACTTAAACCAAATTAAAAAAATATATATACAAACTTTTTTCGTCAAATCAGTTCAGAAATCATGGATTGAAATAATATAAATACGTTGTTCTTTTATAACCAATATTAAAGTTCGGGTCGAAAGTAACTTTAAAATAACAAACTTATTTAAGTAATCTATTAAACTAATTTTCTCTTAAGCGCTCTAACTTGGCGGCGTTGAAAAATTCGACTTTCGAACGGTTCGCAAATTAAAAAGTTCCGAACACTTTCGCTCTCAAACTCTGAACTATTCGACGCCATTTTGGTTTTGTTTAACTTTTTAATTTTCACTCAGTCCCGGCGTAAGAGTTAATATTTAAGACCTATATAAAAAGTTTATTTCTTTATAGATTATTATATATATTAGTAATTACGGCTCATTGGGTCCGAAGCGTCGAGAACTCTTTAAGTAGAGCTGTCTTTAGGATAGTTCTCGAAGCTTTTGACGTTATTGTCTATACTGTTAATTATTAAGTTGTTTATTTATACATTTATTAGTTAATCAATTTTATCATAATATGTACATATTAACTGTGTATGCATATTTAATGACGCTTGTGATATACTAATAATGATATAAATATTAGATGTAAATGTTCTTAAAATGTTAAATTACGACTATGACTAAAAATACCTCTTGTATTCGAGATATTTTTTAGACATTAAAAACATTCTAAACATTAAAAAACTATGTATTAATGTATAAGAGAGTTTTAACAATATCTTGTCTGCCGGAAGGAGGGCACGTCAAAAGAACTCGCACAAGAAAATCATCTCGCACAACATCTGTGTGTGTGTCTGTGTCCGCTATTAATATATACACTTTTATACTCGTTTATTTATAAATCATAAAAACTTTCAGTCTTGTATATATGTATTACGTATACATATATACAAGACTTTGAAAGTTTGAATTGAGTTTGAATATCTATATATATAAAAAAATACTGATTGTACTAACAGGAAAATCTAATTGGAATAGAATCATATAAAGCATTTAAAACATAACATCTTGGTTAAAATAGTTATCATTAATAATATCAATCACTCCACAGTTTTTTTGTTTTTTTTTGTTTGTTACATTATGCTAGGAATTGATATCGAGTATTTTATTCTATTTTGAATTTTTTTTCTGTTTTTATGTTAAGCTTCTTTAAATTTATATAAATATAGAATAAAAATAAAACCGTAAAAATATTAAAAAGGTACCGTCTCTATTGAGGATATGGTTCCTCAATTGGTGTAGCGACGGGACGGTTTCTCAGAGGTTGCGGGTTTGAATCCCTGCTCGTATATTTTTCATTTTATATTTATATCTTTTTTTCTGGTAAGTAGATTTTTTTCCTTAAAAAATATTTTTTTCCTTTCAAGTAGTAAATTCCTTAATACAGATTATTTTATAACTTAGCTAGTAGTAAAGCACTTCACTTATATATAATAGAAAATGAAACTACAATTCTAAAAAATAAATAAATAAATAAAAAATTTAAAGCAGATTCTTGCCTTGCTTAAAGGAATTATAAAGATTAGGAAAGCATTTTATTTTCTTACAAATTGGAATCCAACAAAATCCAGAAAGTCATTACGTAGAGATAAAATTTAAATTGCAAACTTCCCCTTCAAAAAAAGCCCCGGAGAAAAAATTAGAGGCCGAGGAGCTCCTCACCTCCCCCAATAATATTTTTACTTGCTACGTTTCTTGCTATCATTAATTTATTTAGCATCTTAATTCAAAATGGCCGCTCTTTATTGGTAATTAAATTAATAATTATATTTATAAAGAAATGTAACTGTATAGATCTTATTTCTTTAATAGTACATCTACTATTTTATTCAAATTAAAGGTACCTACTGTTTTATATGTTTTAAAATGCATATCTATACACAGCTCACAGATTAAATATAATTATGTATTTTTATAATTATATATATAATAATATAATGATATTTCAGTAATTGGTAAATAAATCTAAAGTTGTGATGTTTTCAGAGAAATGGGCGCAGTTAAACACCAAATTGCTTCTGAAAGTTTCAGGAAACGACGTGTCACTTTGAAAAATCTACTCATCGACACATTTTAGTTATTTTATCTCATTTAAAATTACCCTATATTTAGTCAGCGTTTAACGAAGAAATAAAGAAATTAAAAAATGTATAACTTTATTTATTTAACTCTTATATGAATATTTCTCATTTTCTTTGTATATTAAATATAATGATAACTTCACAGTCAGTTAATTCCTCCAATTAAAAAACCGTGTCGTCTCTCAAATAAAATCAATTCCAGTCTCCATTTTGAAAGTTTTTCCTCGTTATTATATTTGTAATGATTACGAAGTTTTGATGATTTCAGACCCTTTCAATGTTCCTTTTATTCCAAGGTTTATTTCGAGTTTCGAGGAATTTGAAAGTTATTTGGTTTTATTAAAAAATTACTTTCAATACATTATTTATATTAAAGTGATATTTTATTTTCAACTCATTGAACTTTTAGATGTTATTTACTACATCTATCGATTAATTTTTTTTTTATAAAATCAAACGACATTGAGTACTGTTTGTATTATAAAATATCAAAAAGAAAATAAAATATCGCATAATGGTCCGGCTCAATCAGACATTCTGTCTTGAGATGAAAAGTGTTGCTGCGTTTACTACAAAATGTAACTGGAGAGAGTACTGACTCAGTAGTCAGTCAGTCAGTTGGACAGTGTCCTACTGACATACGAGTTTAAAATAACTTACATAGACTGAAATAGAAATAGAATAGAAAAATTATATCATTAATATTTTATAAATCCATGGAGATAAATATTTATATATATTAATAAAGTAACATTTATAAATTTATTTTAATACCCATGTAAGTTATTAGAATCGAGAGAATCATTAAAAAAAATATTTGAATCCAGAAATATTCTTACGAGACCCCGTGCTAGTAGCTTTGTAAATGTAAGCCCGCCATTATTTTTAAGAAACGCCATATTGCCTCCCCCTCAACACCCCCTCCCCCCTCCGCCGCCCACGACAGAAAAAGCTTTAGAAATCGCGAACAAAAATGCGCCAATGACGAGCTTTTAAAAATATCGGTGAGGGTGGCCTCAATAATATATAGCTCTGTTATAATAAGGACTTTAGAGTTTAACGGTTTTTTGTTATGATTTTAGTACGGATTATAACACTGGCATATTAGAAAAAAATAGTGCAATGATTTATACTTATAAATACTTACTGACAGATAATAATAATAAAAAATTAATGAATTTGGAATAAACTTTTACTTACTATAACTCACTTTAAATTAATTTTAAACTTAGAATAATTTTAGCACAAGAACACTACGACATGGTCAAAACGCAACTGAGTAACCCTTAAATGCGATATGGGGTCAAAAGTTGTCTTACCGGTTATCTTACTGGGGGTTACAACAAAAGATAGTGAAGGGCGAACTGGACAATAGAATCACCTTTGCCAAAGGGTTGGCCGAGTGTCTAATAATACCGGATTGTATTATAATATTTGGACCTATTTAAGTAACCATTGGGATCTATTGTCATTGCGAAACTGACCTGACCGGTTTTTGGCGGTCTTTAGGGTTGTGTTTGTGATGTTGGATTTTATCGATATCGAAATATAGGAGATATCATGATTATAGTTATGTATTTTATAATAAAAAAAAATACAAATACCAATAGTTTGTAAAAATAGTTTATATATTTGTCTAAACCCAACCAATTTTTAAAAACATAATGAAATTAATGGTTACAAATATTTTTCACGAATATAAGCACACAATAATCATATAAATAACAGTCAAAGTATTAAATAAATTGTAAAACTAAAAATATTTTCATTTAATAAAATACAATAAATATATAAAAGTAATATAAAACTATCGATAAGTCCAACCACGTCCGGGTGTTAACAAAGTAATCAAAGCTCTGAATTGTCCATACTTTGCATAAAACCAGTTCTCACGAGGTCTGCAGCCGGCCGCCGACTGACAGCGACGAGCACCGACAGACACACAGACAAAATACATTTTTAAATATACACATTATATTTTGTAATATTTATATTTTTCTGTTTTATTTGGGTTAGGATGACCAGCTGTGGAAGGTTACAGGGTTGAACGAGTCATTTATAACAGTAGTTTAGGTTTATTGATTTATGTTGAAACTAATGTTTATTATTACTATATATCATTATTTCAGTTATTGAACTGTAAATAAAGTCTTTATTTACTATAATAATAAAATTTACTATATTAATATTATACATTTTTCAAACACACACTCATTAAATATACAAATATTTAATATTGTAATTAATTTTTATTTTATACATACATACAGTAATTAATAAATGTTTTTTTAAATTTAGTATAGTAAATATTAATGTCACATCAGAACATGAGCTACGGCGTAGAGGAGACTTAGAAACTTTATAAGTATATAAATAATTATAATAATATTGAGCACTGTAAAAAAATCATAATTATTTAAAAAGAATTTCTATTTAATTTTCAGATTCTGGAAATTAAATTGTAAATTACATTAAAAGGAAGAAATGAAAAACATCTTAGATATTTGTATATTTCTTCTTTTATTTTAGTAAATATTTCTAGTTTCGTTTAGTTGAATTTTTGTATTTTCAGTTATTCTGAAATTGAAAAAACAATTATGGAATACGTTAATAAGTAAAAATAAAAATAAACATACAACAGAAATTAATATTACTTTCCATTGTATAAGTTTTAATTTGATATCCGAAATTTCTTAACGCACGAACGACGTCTTGAACAGAAAAGAAAAATTAAGTAAAATACATAATTTTACAAGGTACTTTATAAATAATACTGTTGTGTAGTTTGCATAATTGTACATTTTTAATCATAAGTTTCATTGTTATACTTTCTTCATATTTATTTGAATTTGATAAGTTATTAGGGTTTCTTAAAATGAAAATATAAATAGTACCGGATAATAGAGTTGGTGTTAAAATAACTAGATAATGACTAATATATAACTGACATAGAGTTTGATGTCCTGACTTGGACATTTAATGCAATACTTAACCAAAAAAAAATAAGTTTTAAGTCAAAAGGTTTTTATTTTTCCAAACATTACCAAATACTAAAAAATATAAATACATTAACTCTTATTATACGTTCTTAATATTATTAATAATTGTCTCATCTTAAAGACACCAGAATCCCTCAAGAGATTAAACAAAGAAAACCAAACATTATTTTAACGGTCGCACGATATAATAATAATTTACATAACAATGTGTCTGTTCGTCTGCGTTTTTATATCGAAGGGTTGATTTAAAGACGATGGCTATTACCACCTGTGGGACATGTAAGGGTTCATCAGACAAACTACTTTATTTGACCAGAAATATGTTATGAAGATAGTAAGGGTTGTAAGGGTTGGATTGAGGTGGTCTTAAACGACAACTTACTTATTTTTTATAATTATTTTTGCATGAATTCTATTGCATATTTTAAATACTTTTAACTTTAATATATATTTTTAAGATAATAATATCAACCTTGCAAACACAATATATCACATTCTAAGCAAATGATTACAAAAAATAAATATTACATTCTACGGAAGTCTGAGCACACTCAGAATTTAAGATACGACTGATTAAAATATATTAATAACAAATTGTTTCTGTTTCTTTGTTTCTGTGTAAATAATTTCAAGGTATATATTTAATTATATGTTAAATAAATGTAACTATTTTAAAATGTAAACACAAAGTTGTCCTGCAGTGCCATCTCTTGTTAAATAGCAGAATCTGTCGCCATCTAGCGTTATAAGGATTAAACTTTCTGCCATCTAGTGGTCAAAAGAGTAATAAAAAATTGTACCATCTGTTGACGAATAAAATAACTACTCCAAAAGTGCTATCTTGTGAAGAAAAGACAAAACTCTATTATTAATAAACGGATTCATATTCATTGTGTATTATAAAAATTAAAATCGGCATCATAGTAACCATAATAAAATAAGATAAAAATAAAATAAATAAACTTATAAAAGAAATGAAGTTTTTTTATTTGTTATCTTAAACTACCCGACAAGAGATAGCGCTAGTTGAGATTAAAAATTCCTCATGTTTAAATTGTTTAAGTTGCAAAAAATCTGCAACTTAAACATTTGAAGCTGTTTAAAGCATTTTATTTAACTATCTTATTTACTCGTATAAAAGGAAAAGAATAGTGTATCATACATTATACAAATAAAAATATACAAAAAAAAATAGGAAACAATAATATAAGACAGTAAATAGTATTGTGGGGAAAAAAAATATTTAGTATAATTTTATTTAACACTATATATTTGGCTAAAACTCACGAATGCTAGAATTACTGCTATAATATTAGCTTCCTCTTACAACAAGTTACACCAGCTAGCATGCTGACAGAAACGAGTAGGTAATAACAAAAATAATAATTTCACATACTTAGTACGTTAATGAATTTCGATACAACAGCTTAAATTTTAAAATAAAACCAAATAATCCATGAAGGAGGCTGAAGGCGATCAGTTTATAAAATATAAATAAAAGAAGCTTAATCACGAGGCTAATAAAAAGCCCGTTAAGCCGTCAACATTCAACAGGCGATAAAAAAACAACTTACAGCAGTTCATCAGTAAATTGTTGGACAAATTACGGTTTAAAAAAAAGATAAAAAAGCGTGTTAACAGGCGTCCGTGGAAGTGAATTAATCACTGTAATAACGCCCGGGAAAAATCTGTTAGCGTCCCGCAGGGGACCGGAAAAAAAAGATTTTAAAGAGGCGTTTATATCCCGGCCCGTTTGAGGATGGGGTCAACGACCGGTCCGCTTCCGGTTTGGTTTTTACGTATTTGAATGAAATATCTTCTTTCAATAACATATAATTATTATTTTATTCTAAGAAATTGACATATTCAGGAAAACTAGAGATAAATTTAATTCAATAATTTAGTGCGAGTCTAGTTTCGCTGAAACTTCATTTATTGCTGAAAACTTTAATATAAGTTAAGTTGTAAAATAAATTTTCAAACTATTTGTTTATCTTATTTTTAAAAACACGTACCAATTATTTTTATTATTTTTTTAGAATAAAACTGCTTGAAATATAAATAGGTATACCTATACCTACTTTGAAAGTTTACAAAACTTATAGTCTTAAGTTATATATAAAATAAATACATCTGCATAATAAAAGTTAAAATATGTAAATAATGTTTCGTAAATATTTTATTTTTTATTCACTGACTTATTTATTTATCTAAAATATAATATTCGTTATTTTTAATATAAATGCATTCACGGGTGATATTCCCATAATTAATTAAACAACACACTTCGCCCCAAAACTGTTTTACATCATTTAAATATTAACCGGACGTGTGTAAAAGTGTTCAACTTCATAATATTCCTTCAGGACCCACGGGACGTGTAAAAGTTCTAACAACGTTATTTATAATGCGCAAAAGTGCAAAGTTCCTGAAATTCAACAAAAAAACCAAACAATAAGTTTTTAGTTGTTTTTTTTAATAATGGAGGACTTTAGGTCTATCTTCGGGAAAAAGGTTTGGGTCTATCTTAATACTCCATACAAGGTTTATGACACAGCTCTTACGTTAAGACTTTATATTAAGTGAGTATGATAAGACTAGTTCATACAATTAATAATAGCCAGTGGTCTTAAGTTATTAATTTATTTTGAAAAGTGTCTCAGTAAGAGCAGAATTAATAGGTATTTACAGGTCCTGTGGGTGGTTTTATAAGAAGCGATGTCTTTAAAAAAATTATTTTTTAACTAATATCTAAATAAATGACCAGTCTCCCTATTATTATTCGACTTTCCGTAAAGGATAAGAGAGGGGAATACAAAGAAGGCAAGAGTTGTGTATGATATTCTTGTAAGCTAATATACGTTAAAATATCATAAAACGAATAAGTATACTTAATTCTTTTTTTTCTCACGGTTATTCGAATCGAAATTCTGAACACTTGAACTGCAGTCAAACAGGAGAAGACATCCATCCATCCATCCAGCAATCCATCCATCCATCACATCCATTACCTACATCCATGTGAAAAAAAAAAAAACTAATTTGATTATTTAATTTGTTTGTGTATATTTGTAAGACAGAGAAGTGTTTACTACTTACTTATAATTTATTACCCATTCATTATTATTTATATATTAAATTTTAATAATTGTTATATGTATATTACCCATTTCTTTGACTTCTGACTTTCTTTTATAAAATTTAGTATTCTACTGCTTCTAAATAAAATATATATATATATATATATATATATTCTAACTTATATATATAAATAACATGGTGAAACTGTTTATTATTACTTCTTATTATGTAAAAGGCGGCTGTTATATAAGTAAGCTCAAAACGAGTTTTATTTACATATCCTTGTTGAACAACAAGGATATGTAAATAAAACTCTATTTTGTTTTCTAATTAATTTGTTTTCTAATTAATATTTTTTAACCGTTTTCCTCGAGTTTTCACCACACAGGTTAACTGGCAGAGAATACCATTAGGCAATAAGTTCGTCTTTTGTAAAAACAATAAAAGGTACATAAATAAATATAATAAAAATATAATAAAAAAACTTTTAAAATGTATTTATTATATTGAGTAAACGGTATTTTAATCTAATATTTAATTTAATTTGCCAAAAAGTACTTGACGTCTTCATGAGGTTTTATATGATTATGGATTATGATTCGTACATTTAAAAGATACAGTAAATGTTATACAAATATTACAAACTAGAATTCGACAAATTATGAATAAATTAATGAGATAGATTAATGAGATTCAAGGTCAGTGCAGGGTCAGGAGATAAAATATCAAGTTACGACTAGTAGGTACCTATATGTATATAGAATAGTTGAGGTCAAATATTTAATAAAACTATTGGACCAGGAGATTAGAAAGTTGAAAGATTATGAGTAACGTATTTCTTTTTTAAATTAAAAAAAAAATAGAGTTTTACAATAAAAATAAGAAAAGAGATATGTTCAAATGTTATGTTTGAAATGGTGCCGGTTTCATGAAAAATAATATTATTTGTACTTGTTCTGATTAAAACCTACCTTGAATTATTAAAATGCTTTAAAATCAACATTATTGTAACATATATCAACCACCAACCACTTTACCACTACTCCGACACAAAAACCATCCCCTAAGTAAAAAATGTGTTCAAAGCAACAGGTTACAAAAACAGAATACTTATAAATTCTCACAAGTACAAGAACGAACCACTTGGAACCGGTTTGAACAAGTTTCTTGGATTCAGATCATGTTTTTAAATCTAGTTTATGTACTGATAATACATGATTTAATTCATTTACTGTTCTGTTACATTTATTTATGTTAAAAAAAAAACAAGAAAAAATTATACATTGAAAAAAAAAGTAGGTACAAAGTTTTGATTTATCTCTTTAAGAGATCTCTATCAGTTACCTTAGAGTGTTTATTAATTATTATGTGGTCTAGTTAATAACTTAAGAAAATACAAATATAAAACTGAAACGAAATGATTTGTCTGTTGTTTTTAGATTCGTAAAGTAAACTTATAAAATTGTCCTTCAATAATTTAATTTTACATAAATAATTTAATTTTACAAACATATATTTATATGTTATAGTGTATAATCTGTATAAAATGATGTAAGTATTGAAAAAAAAATGCAATCATTTTAAATAATTTAAACATTTTGTGTTTCTTATTACAGAAGATCCTCCGTGCTTGTAAGGTAACATCAAATAATTAGATAAATCATTAATTCTAATAAGATAATCCAATAAGAAAAACCAGAGGTTCTCAAACTTTTCTAGTCAAGGACATACCAATTGCTTACGCTTGCATTACGCTTGCTTGCATGAAGAAGAAGACTAAAGAAGAAGAAGAAATTCAGCTATTACAGCTACAACACTATCTTCTGTGGGAGGGTGGTAAGAGGTATCACCCAGGTCCAGCCTGCCTGGACTGCACGAATTTAAGGGTATTTATTAGAAAACATTATTTTTATAAGATAAATCAGATCAGTGTGATCAGTGTAAAGCTACAGGATAAAATGTTTTTGATAAATAATATCCAATCAAGAAATATAATGTAGGTACGTACTTACGCCCAATTTTTTTATTCTCTCAGACAACTTTTACCTACGAAATATCTTTTATATTTTGATAGATATTTTATAGATCAACTGATAAAACATTAAATTTATTCCCGGGACAAATCTTATACCCATTTTGATAAAAAAATATATATATATTTATTTTGTTGTAAATAAGTTCACATTACATCTAAATAGTCTGAATATTCAATCTTAAGTTTTATGAAAATTATACATATTCTCTTATATATATGGCCACCTCTCTTAAGGTTAGAATTTAGTTAAATCAATTTTTAGCGTGCGCCTGACTTATAAAGGAAATTCTCCTGAAAAATCTTTCTGATCTCTACAATTGAAGACAATGTAATGAGTCAGTACCTTAATATTCCTAACATTATTAAATTAGGATTGATTTAAGAAAAGTGAAAACAAAAAATAATTTTTAACAATATAGCAGTGTGTATGATAAAAAAAAACTATTGTTACTTTCCAAATAATAACTCTGGGAAAATCCTCATTCGTGTATTAACAACTACTCTCCAATTTACTTTGGCATAAATATTAATTTAAATACGGCCGCCACACACACGAACAGCTGATTTAAACTTCGCGGCGAAACTGATTATGTAACATTGATATTAAGAAATAAATGAACATTCACACACACAGACATACGCCCATACGCACACACTCACACAAAACATACACTTGATGTATTTAAATTAATTATTTAAGTACTTTTGAAGGACTTTTCTATCTATCTATAGTTAGTTAAGAAAATACATCAAATTTATAATAATTTACTTACGACTCTATTTAATGTTTTATAAGAATTAACAACAATATAACAACATATACAAACGAGACATAAAATGCTATTGAAGATAATAATTTCCATGCAATAGTAATAAGAGTATTCCAATTAGAAATAAACCTTAAAGATTACGTCATTCTATCTAGATTCAGGTTAGAATTATTAAGTAAATATATTATAGCAATATTAACTCTATCTTGAAGATAATTAACAATATTATTTTTTTATATGATTAAGGAAACTTTTACAAAACTTATACATATGTACATAGCACCACTACATAGACAAAGATGGATTATATAATGTACCTAAATGTCTATCTATCACATCATCTATTTTATTTTAATTTAATAAAAATATGTAAAAAAATATATATTCTAAATTCTATTAAAATTGTTTCATTTAGGTACACATTATTTCCCTATATATATACATATATAGTATAACTATATACAAATTCTACATACCATATTATATAGTGATAAGAGGAGTTTTTGTAACCGCATACACCGTTCTTGAACCTGCACACAAATAAAACACTTAAGTATTATACGTGTAAATGCTAAAATTCCTTTACTTTTCGGAATTTATAATTGTTTTTTTGAAGTGAAACTTCTTTATCGACAGATGGGATAAAATTTTATAGCAATGTCAAAAAATTATGATGTTTTTCTGTTATCTTTAAGACTTTCTGTCATCTTTATTTTTAAGTCACATTTTTCCGTTACGCGCCATATTTGAAGTGAAACTTTTTTATCGACGGATGGGAGAAATTTTACAGCAATGTCAAAAAATTGTAACGTTTTTCTGTTATGCGCCATCTTTATTTTTGCTTAAACTTTATCTAATTTAGCTTAATTAGCCATTCCTGTAAAGTTGTAATTAGTGAATCATTTTTCAAAAAATTATGTCATAAAGAAGTTTCACTTCTTACATGTGTACACTAATACACACACACACATATTTTTTTTGGTCAAGAAAGGGTCTAGAGTCTCAAAATAGGTCTTAAGTTTGTGTGCGTGAGCTACACATTCGAATGCTAACACACTTATTTATTTATTATTTATTTTATTTGGATCAAAGGTATAAATATATATCTTAAGTTATTACATAGTAAGGATATCGTATTAGTATTATTTATACTGAAACCTGAAGATGGCTGAAGACTTCGGTGTCTCCTGCTTGATCTCCTAGACGAAAGAAAGCTAAGTTCATAATATGTAAACTTCAAAGTATCAAGTCAGGTTTTATTAAATGTTTTGTGTTGATACAAAGATCTTTGTGAATAAAAACCTTTGTCGACTGAGGTGTAGGAGGAATATGAATTAAAAAAATATTTGCAGGAAGTAACTGAAATTGTTTTCATAATAAAAAAACAAGAAACATTTCATCTGTTGCAGTTACTGATTTTATTACATTCAGTTTGATTTTGTATCAATATGTACCGAAAACATGTTAGTTTATGACGTACACGCGTTATTAATTAAAATTAACTAATTTGCTGTCAAATCGTAATACAATTGATTGGTTGATATTGTGATAAGCAACCAATGAGAACTCGATACTGTCAAATTGTCATGTCAAATGTCATTCTGTCAGTAACCGATCGTTGATGACGTCACTTGTAATCAAACAATATATTCTTTATTGTACTGAGTTAGTTTAATTGCTTTAACGATTATTTTTTAATATTTTTTTTATTAGTTTGATCATTATATTGATAGAAACAGTATCATTTAAATCAGATGTCATCTCAGGAGATATGGTAAAAACTTTTGCTAACTATAGCATATTTATTATATTATTAATATGAGAACTACCTCATATTTATTATTGTGTTATAAACAATTAACACTATTAATTAAAATAACACAAATTAATATATTTTATTGGCAAACTTTTTATTGTAAGTAATATATAATGCCATAGAACTTCTTGAATATTTTTAAATTGCCGAAATTCCTATATCTATGTTAGATATCTCCAGTGACTAATATTATATATCTTATAAATTTAATAATAGCCCTTCATTATTTATTTACAGGGACGACTCCTAAAAAAAAAAACAAAGAAGGATACAGTTATATACATATAGTTAGTATATATAACAATGTGGCAATTCAATTTAATGTTTTATTTAAAGTTTATAAAAAATAATGTAGGTAGATGTCATGTTTTAAATTTTAAAATAATGTCCCCTACGCAAATTATTGTAAATAAAAACAAAAAAATTAATCAACATTGTATATTAAAATTATTTATATATGTTTAATATATTCCAGGTGTAACAAACACACATTTAATGATAAAAGCTTAAAGTAATTTTTAGTTTAATTTCGTTAAAGATTTGCTAATAAATATTGTAACAAAGAAAACAAAATTTAATTGTTAATAACATTTATTAATTTTATAGTATGTTAGTTTAATACACAAATATAAAACAAGTAAAAATATAAAAAGCTTATTCAGTAAAACAGTTATCAGTAGAAGCACGCGCTCTTTCGATGGGGAAATTCTTCACTGCCAATCGAATGGATTGTTTTAGGGAATTCAAATGGCGTTTAGAGCAAGCTGTACTTTCTAAAACTGACCATAAATCGTAATCCAGCGGATTAAAATCGGGACAAGATAACGGCCAGTTAAGGGGCTTATCTGCCTTTCCAAGAATGGTATCTTGATACACTTGTGCCGATGTTTTGATACCTTTTACCCAAAAATATGGCTCAGTCACACCTTCATAGCTACCACTCCACCAAACCATCACTGCAGTCGGATAAAGCCCACTTTGCACTCTGTCGACTAATTGGGAAGCTTCCTTATAGCTTTGAGCATAAATATGGTCATTTTGTTTGTTAAAATGTTGTAAATCATTTGTAAAAATGTTCTCATCCGTAAACAACATTTTTCTGTGACCTACTTTTGCGTACCGCTTCAGTAGTTGTTTCGATTTTACCACCCTAATTCATCTTTAATTTATCGATTAAGAAATGACCAGTGCGTCTCTTATAGACTGCAAGTCCTAAGTCATATCTTAAAATATGCGACATGGTTCTAGGTGCTATCTTCATGTTCCGAGATAAAATATTGCTTTCAGGATTTCTTCGAATTCTTTCCCTTACCACCACGCTTAGACCACCCTTTTCGTACGAACACTACGTGGAGGAGCCAAATCTTTCTCTGTCGCAAACAGAGGAAATCTCATTGTAACTATTATCAACACAAACATTTGACTAATACCAAGTGTATGGAGGGTTTTAAAAATTGCATTTAGCTTCATACCTACTTTATATAATGCAATCACAGCGATTCTGTTCTTTTTATCACCCCACTCCATTTTAATATCGCAAAATATTGTACAATGTATTGGCGACAAAATGAGAAAATACAATGGACAATCGTATAAAAATGACAAATTCTAAATTCAAATGTAATATTTTTGTTATTTTTGATTGTAACAGTATTTATGGCCAGACTAAGTATAATAATAATCTTTAATAATAATAATAATCTTTATTTCTTTTATAAAAATTACATTTTACATAAACTGAGGCCTAAACCCTCTTTGAAGCATATTTAATGCTTGTATTAGAGGGTTCAGCTATTCCATAGCAATTGTTAATCTAAGCCATTTTAAAATTAAACAAAACATTTTATTCTTTAAAAACATTTTGTTCTTTAATTCATTCTTCATCTTCTTCATCTTTAAAATTCGCAGGAGTATGGTTTAGGACCAAAATCAAAGAAGTAAGAAAAAGTGAGAGGTCATTGACCTGTGCAGTAAAACAGATCGTATAAAGTAAGTAGGTATAATATACTATAAGTTATAGATGTCTGCGTGTACGTAAAACAATTTTGTGTTACGTTAACGGAGGGTTGAGATCGTAATCAATTTAATTGGAAATTTCCTTTGATTAAACGCAAAGACGTTGTTAGAAGTTGACCCAATAAAAGGGTACCGTAGGAAAAAAAATATTATTACTACGGTTATTATTTTACTAATATAAATGTTTAATTATTAATATTTATATTAGTTATTACATATCGGTTAGACTCTGTTTCTCTATATTATATTAGAAAAACTATTCCCGTACTTTCTATATATTCTTTAAAAAAAATCTCATGCTGGTTGCATGGTTCCTAGTGTAATATTATATATCCTGTAATCTTACTTAATAATAGTTTTATTATCTGTGATAATATATATTTAAACGAAATGAGAGTATACAGAGATAGAGATATAAGAGTGTCCAAAAGTTATAAACAAAACAGACATTTTTCAAAAGCGAATTTCCCAATGGTTATATATTTAATTTTGAAAACATTTACTAACGTAATATACAAATATTTATTAATACTTTTATTACAATAATAACAAGAAAAAAACTATTAGAAAAAATATTTAATAGAAAAGGATATGTTTATAAAATATATATTTACGTTTGTAAATAATAATTGTTTTGCTGTCGGTAGTACATTCGTATATCTTAAAATTTCCGCCCAGTGAATCTTGCGGGCGGGCGGGATTATGCCAATAAAATTTATGTAAGGCGCATAGCGGAGCCAACTAGTATTACAATTATAAATACTTATTGCTATATATTGTAACTTTAATCATTTATTTTACAAAAAATTAATTAAATTTACTTGAAACGTCAATCGTTATTTAAACGTTGACGTAAAATTATATACACTTGTATATTTTATATGTACCAAATTTTTTAAATCTTAAAATCAATCATAATTTTTTTTTCAAAACATTGTTTACGATAACATAAAATAAGTTTAGGAATAATGAAAGTTATTAATTTAAGATGTAGGTAAACGAAAAACTATTCACATTTTATTTTAATTTTTGATATCGTTGAGTTTGTATTTCTTTGTTGATTTTGCAGTTTTTATATATTTTTTTGCTTTACCTAATTGCTCTATAATAACTCCAGCAGATGCTTTAATAACTCAGTGATAGGTATTTGTATTTTTTTTAATTGTATTTTATAATTATAACAATATAGTTGTGTTAAGAAAAATGAATTGAATATATTGAAAACCAGTTATTATTGTGTTTATATTTTAAATGTTTTGTTTTATCTAAATTTTGGCAAGTGTGATCGCGAGGATAGGAGAAAGAGGACCAAAACAGATGAAACTTAAACAAAGACGACTATTTCTTGTTTAAATATAGTTATTATAATGATAACACAGATTTTTTAAAGCTACCACTGAATGTAGGGTAAGTGATATAAAGCTTATATCCTTAAGAAATAGTTCGATGAACATATTTTCTTATATTTCGACTCTTAAAAGATATCTAGATTCTATTGAGTAAGTACTTAAGTCTGAACAGACCAACCTTATTTTTTTAATATTAGTTACATATTGTAGTAATTACGGTACAGAATATTTAAAGAACCTAAGAGCTTGATACTTCTCAGTTCAGTATTAATACAAATAGATGATATGATCTCATTTTCTTTGTTGTTGAGTTATTTGCTCATATTTAAAATTACAATACCTACCTACATATTAAAACTGCAGACTGTCTGGTGCAGTGGTGATTTAGTTTGCCTTTGAACCAACGGATCTCAGGATTCGAATTCTAGCTGTGACAGTTCAATAGGATTTATAACAGGTATAGATATTTCTAAATACTTAGTAAAAAAATATTGTAAGAAAGTAAATTTATTTAAAATTATTTCTATGATATAACCCCAATTACGCAACTAAAATGGCTGACTACCTAGACGTTATAAGTCATATAATATATAATTTAAGATGTCTACATCAAAACATTTTATAACCAATATCATAAAAGCCTCCATATCATATAATCCCGAGTACATCCAGTACACATATCAACATAAAACTTCATGCCATCCCGGGGCGATATTAATATTAAGATTACACCCTCCTCGGGAATGGGGGGGCACATCTTGAGAGTCTCGCACGCGATAATAATCCTTATTAAATGTTGATAACGGCACAAGTCCCGTGATTGTTATATAGCGTCAGGAGATTCGCGGTGGAGTGGGTATACTTGAGGGGTGAATGTAAAAACCACCCTCGCGATCGACTTATATGCTGTATCAAGACACATACTGTGGTGGAGGAGAACGATAAACGTGAATTTGTATATTATTTTTAATGTGAATACTTACATATATTCTAATGAATAGATGCTTTATTATGTAATACAGACAGGTAATAAAACTAAATATGAAGATCTATCTACATTGCTAGAAACACATAGCAGTAGGTAATTAGTGTAGGTGAAATTTAAATAAAAAAAATATAACGATTTCGAAATATACTCGTAAAGAAAAAAATCCTAAAATGTATTCCTTTTTTTTCTCTTTCTAATTTTTATTTGACTTTAATTAATGATTATAACATGAAAATATCATTTCCCAATAAAACAAAAATGTTTAAATACAAACATTAAGAATTGAGAACTACCTTATTTGCAGTCAGTTAAAGTAAATTTCTAACCAGAGTACACTTGTCTCCTTCTCCTCTCTCCCCCCCACGCCCCCTTAAAATTTTACCTTGTCGTGGCGTACATACTGCGTATAAAGTATCTTATGTTGCAAAGACTGTTTATTAGCTGGAGACTTGGACTTTCATTTTAGATATTTATACAACAAGACGGACGGTCGTTGAAATTACATCTTTTATTTAACATGTATAGATTTAATCATAAAAATATTATTAAAAAAAAAGGTTTTCTGTACTTTTTATATGTATTTTCTACAGGGTACCTACATGAAAGTAATTTATTTGGGTTCTTCCACTAAATGTGGACGGTATATGCACTTACCACTGTGTTTTGTTCTTGTTGTTTGATTTATTAAAATATAATTACACAAAGCATTTTATTTTATATACCTAGGTATTTATTTTTAATTATTATCTATCATATATGTAGACACCGTTTTACACTAGACACATACCTACACACTTACATACATAAATGTTGCAGCTCCGTCTACTTCAATCATACTTTCTACTAAGAAAGAAAATAACCAATTTATGTATCTACCTAATAAATATCTATCTTTTTTAAGTAATATCTACTTCGATATAACTATTTATATTAAAAAATAGGTTTTAAATGTCGTCCACAATATGAGTCACTATATGAATATTTACGAAAATTAGTTTACAGTTTAGATGAATATTAAACCTTATATGCCTGCCTTGAAATAGACTTGATTTAACCAAAGTATACGTCACATTTAAACGAAAGTCGTTTTAAAATATGAATCCTTGATTTTGGAGCCTTCTAATTGACAAAATTACCTTTTGGGTAATACTATTAGGAACATCGATTTAATTAAGTAAATATTATATATTTCTAGCAACATTCCGTTCCTAGTTTAAAGGAAAATTGGTACAAAGTATCCTTGCTCCTATCCATTAATTAGCTTAGCGACCTGTTAGACCTCCTTTGTGTACCGTCTAGAATATCTATTCTAAAATTCTCACAAATATTGTTATGGTAAAAGGTTGAGAACTTAATATTTTAAAATATTTAAATATTAATATTATAATTATACAAATAATAATATATATAACAAATAATATATAGATGCCAAACGATTTAATAAGGCAAGCCTAAAAACGAAAACATTACCGTTTTCCGGTTTACGAAATTAAAACTAAACGCTGACCCGAATTCGAAATTCGAAATCCCCTCACCACTACAAAAACAATACGGACACCAATAAACGCGCACTATAAAAGGCAGGTATTGCCAACCCTCGGTAAGAATTCACTTTTGCAAAAATATACGAATAGTTATACGACGCGGTGGGGTGAACTGAGCGGGAGGTGGGAGCAGGAAGTGGGCTGAAGTAGTGGGGTGTTTCTGCGCCGGGCGGGGTGTCTCCTAAAAACGGTTAAGTAGCTCCCCTACCCTCTATAACTATTTTATGCGGTCCCCTTAGAAAGACAGTGAGATGGGGCCGCGGTGATACGCCTATAGCGTAGTTTGGCTGGGGGAAGTGAAATTTTAACATGTCTAGTCTGTTAAGAATTCATGTTGGATTTATAATTAAATGTCTAATTAGGGTATTGCTGCGTTTTCGTATTCCACTGGCGTGAATTTTAATTTTTGTTGTTGTATGTAATTAAGGATGTGGTTAATATTGAAAAATAAATTTATATTGATATAATTTGAGAAAGTATGATTTTATTATTTATTTTCACAATTATTTATTGTACATTCATATTTCATGTACATATTAAATTTATTTCTTTTTAAACAAGCTTTATCAAACATTTTCCTTGTTTTCCTTACAATATCAGTTTAAGAAATGTTTGTATGGTAAACAATTTAATCTTTTTTGTTATAATTATTAATATATATATTATTATAGTATTTGAAAAAATGCTTATAGGAAATAGGTCGATACATGGTCCGAAACACTTTCTTGTCGAAGTTATATTTAAGGTTTAATATTAAAAAAATCTCGATTTATATAGTACTATATAATTAACACTCAATAAACTTATATCACAGAAGTAACTACTGCCACCACTACCACCACTCCATAGAAATATTTACTTATCACAAATATAAAAAAAGGCAATGCAAGATATCACCTCTGCAAAATGCAAATACCAACTGAATATAAATGTACGTTAATGTTTATAAATTCACCTGTAGGTACCACTTGTAAAATAAACAGGTTCTAATACCTTTGTGTTTCTTCCTCTGCAAGGAAAGAACTCGTTCAAACTATTCAACTTATTTGTTGAAAAATTCGTGGGAAGAATGACTTTTTCAAACTTGTTTCATAAGAAGTAAGGGAGGGTGGTAAGACTTATTAATTGTATTGTTATTTTTTTCAACTTTATATCAAGCAGGTAAATATATATTGTTTTAAGATTTCTGATTTGTAGAATATTGTTATTAATTTTTAAATAGTAGGATCTTACCGACAATCTATATATAAATTAGAAATAAATGCAGTACTTCGTTCATATGTAGTTATATTTAAATAACAAGTACCTAGTATAAGAAATTACTATTATATATATATATATATATATAGATATATATATATATATATATATATATATATATATATATATATATATATATATATATATATATATATATATTTAATTTTAAAAATTAAAAATTTAAGTTTAAAGTAAATTAATAATAAACACTAAAAACCGATCGGCTTAGTTAAGGTACGAACTTGAGCACAAATTAATATTTTCGTGGGAAACGGGGTACCAACAATTTTTGAATAAATCTTTACAATTGCATACAATTAAATATCAAACTTGTTAAAGTAGATACAAAATAACTGGTTACGACAAGAAATATTTCTTCACTTTATAGAATTCCCACAGCTCACACACACGACGACGTTTCATTTATATCAATAACCTGTATTGAAAGGGATGCTCCTAGTTCTACGTCGATAACAAATACAGATTAGAATTGTATTGAACCGGTTACGAAATGGGGTAAAAACGAGATTAATGACATTATTTCTTTATCATTATCAAATATTTTCTACTTGAATGAGTTCGATTAGTCTATAACAACACTTACAGTAAAAGTTAGTATCAGATTAAAAAATTAAAATTATGTTATTCATAATTGAATGAAGATTAAATATAATAAAGATATCGTAAAATATTAAGGCTGATGCTTACATAATTTGAATGAACCAAATGTTGCAAACCTCTGCACGGTTGCTTGTACCCATGTAAAAAGCCAACGTCTAAGGCGCACTGAGGGAGAGGGTGGTGGGGGCGCGGTTCATGTACACACCTGCTTTACATCTGTGTGAGTACATTCGCAGTGGTTTTTGAATGTGTGTGTTTATATTTTCATTTCAATAGTTTTTACTGCAACCGTAGGCGTGAGGCGCTCGTGTGTGAGTTAATGCCGTATTGATTTAGCCGCTTGTTGGCAAGAAATTTATTATCTTTAAGATAAGTGGTTTCAAAGTAAACTAAACTTTATGTATCGGGAATAATTTTATTGCCATAGTTTGAATGTTATGTGATATTGAAGTAGTACTGTGATAGTCTCCTTGAAGATTATTGTATACGAACGTTATTAATGTAGTTATTATTAATGTAGTTATTATTAACCAAACCATATACCTCTTATTGACTTAATTATTGGTTTGACATTTAATATGTATAATATTTTTTTGTCACAGATATAATTCATTACTTATAATTAAATACAATAAAAGTTTTTCATTACTAGTAGAAATTCATTATAAATTTTATAATTTTATTCATTATAAGAAACATTGAATACTAATAATTAAAGTACCTATTATTACCTATTTTGTATTATTTATTAATGTTAATAAAATTATTTAAAGCAATGCATTCCTAGCCTATTGGAGGATATTAGTTTTTTACAGTTCTCAGGATAAAGAATATAATTATGCTGATGAAGGATTTCTTTTTCTTTTATTTATATACATTTGTTATGTACATAACATTTTTATTTTTTATACGTCTTTTTGTTTCTATATACATATATAAAGATAATAAATAAATATATGCATATATGAAAAATCTTTAAAGTTTATTGGTAAAACTAGAAATAATTCTCGGCTTAAAATATGTGGAACTTTTTAAAAATGCATATTACAAATAAAAACCAAAATAACCCAAAATTTAATTATAACCAATATCCTAATCCAATCCTGACTCTGAAAATCTGAAAAAAAATATCTAAACCGAATGTTGTGAACCTCTGAGCGCGGTTTGAAAAAGCATCGTCTAAGGAGGCGAGAGGGGAGGGGGTCTTATATTTTAAGATGGCTTCCGAGCGCGAATATCGACGCGCGCCCTCACCGCCCCCCCCTCCCGCGCGCCTCCCTCCCCCGCACTGATTTGTGGGGGACTGTTTTTCGTAAGTGTATGGATTTTTGATGGTTTATTTTTGTTATATTTTATGTGTTCCGTGATAATTATTATATTCATAGGAATTGTGTTTATGTTGCATATTTTTATTTTAGGTAATGTGTTTATTTTAAGATTATAAGTTGGATAGATATTTTTTGGAATATTACACAATCATTAATACAAGTAATAATTCTGTAACCAACAACGAACCTCTTTCGTAAGTCATGTCATACAGAAGAACAGTTTTAATTTTGACAGGTATATATAGCTCAGATTCCATCAAGCGTCTGATATTTTTGTAAGAATATTTATGATGGAAAGAAGTGAAGAACAAGAGAGTAGACCATCTCCTGATGATTTCTGCAAGTTCGTTCCTTGGGCGTGCCACCAGTACCAAATGAATGAGAATCTATTTATTACTAAGATATACCAACGTAAGTTACTATATATGTACGCGTTAGTCCATAAAACTAATGGATTTGTATATATATATTTATTTTATGGCAACTTGGATTGTCTATCTGTTAGTAATTCAAATAACTTAACTTTTGCATTTAACAGTGGTTTGTCCGTTAATTTCATAATAATAAAATGATATCTACTAGTCTTGATAATATTCGAAAACTATAAGTAAATAACCTTTTTCCAAGAAGTTCGTGATAAATTTGGTTTATATAGAACATTGTTAAATATAACTAGATCGGTAGTTGTACTGTTTCCATTATATTCAGGTATAGATATGATATTAAATATAAAATTGTATGAAGATACAAATAACTACTGTAATATTAATTATCTTTATAGTATCATTTAAAAGTCCTTATTGATACAACATATTATAATTATTTTTAATACTAATGGGACAAGTGTGTGAAAACAAACCATGTTATTTAAATGTGTGATTGTTTTAAAATAATATTAATGTTTTTGTTTTCGTATATCTATATGTAAAGATATGGAAGACAGGGTTGAATGTGACATTTTTATTTTAAAGTGTCATATTTTTTATTCACTATTCTTATAACTATTTTAATAACTATTCAGTATTTAAACTTAAAATACATTTTGTATACTAAACCATTAGATAAGATATAAATTAACAATTTTTAAAAAAGACCTGTCACTTCCGGCTGCGCTGGGCTGGTTTTAATACTACCTGGAGCAAAATGTTACAAACAAAATCAAAGGTAATAAAAACCTTTTTGTAAGGACCATTATTACATTCGACCAGTTCTTACTCACAACAGACTCTACCCATTCCCTCCCAGCTCTCTTTGGATCAAATAGATATACCACATATCAGACAGACATATTCATCTTCTACTCTTTCTTAGTTTTTATAGAATATATTCCTTGACTGCTGGAAAAATAGAAGTTTCCTAGTTGCTCTTATTGTGTTCTTGATATATTGTTGTATATCTCCTGAACTTTATTACGAATTTATTTTTGTAGTTTTACTAAAATCTTAACTATTATTTCTCCTTGTTTAGATTCAAAATCTCTCTTTTTCAAATGTTCCAATGCCAAAACATTTTGTTTAGGCGTGTCATTTAAGATAGCTGGTTTGCGAGTTTCACTTGTTATCTTCTTCTTCCTAGCAGCTGCCTTAGGATAAGGCTTAATGGTATTTAGAGAATAACAAAAACTCTGCCGCCACAGACTCTCGCGGGTGGTGAGCCGATAGAGGCGACTCTATTTAACTATTTTTAACGTCACTATAGCATTCCCTGTTTAGCCGCTATTGTCACTGTAACTACGTACTCCTGTCAAAACCAGCCCTGGTCTCATACGTGTATATAAAAAAAAGTTATCACCGTCTCGATAAAGATGATTACATATGGAATGCTTAACTTACTGAAACGGGTACAGTAGCTCAATTGGTAGAGCGACGGGACGCTTTTCCAGAGTTCGCACGTTCGAATCCCTGCCCGTATTAGTTTATTTTTCATTATATATTTATTAAAAATATGATAAGTCAACCCAATTGATTTCAGACGAGTATGTGACAGAAAAAGTCAAGAAGATAAAGAGCAGAACGAAACTAACAGCATCCCGCCACGACCTGGGCTCAGAAAAGGAAATCGAAGAAAAAACCGACTCCGCCCTCGTTTCCTTGGTGGGAGACCAGAAAATTGTTAGAATGACAGCAATATACGATATATTTGACAATTTAATAGAAATAAAATTGGAAAATAATACACATATCCCGAGACTTCTCATTAAAATAATCGGCCTTATAATACAGTTCCAGGTGTATTTCACTAAGATATCTATTAACGGAGGTATTGACATGCACACCGTGTACGAGATAAACAAGTTCCTTACAGCATCCAACATAACGGAGATATGTTTGGACGGTTCATATCTAAAGGAAGCAAATTATGATATCCTTCTCGAAACCAGCAGCGCTCTACGACACCTCTCCTTATCCAGATGCAAAATAGATGATAATATTGTTAAAAATATAACAACCAAATTAATCTTTCCTTCGCCAGCCTCTCTGACTCTAATTATACTTAATTTATCTTCGAATAGAATAACAGATTCTGGAGCAAAATATTTAGTAGAAGCAATGAGAACTAACAGACAACTTAGTTACTTAAATCTAGCGGATAATAGACTGACGGATACGGGTTTAGGCTATATTCTAGACTGCTTGGCAGAGTTTCCTCTGTCTTCTGAGGAGGTGTTGGCGGTCAGGTCTCGCCACATGCTATACTTGAAAGAGAAGAATGTTTTAATAGAGCATATGATACGAGAACTAAAAGCTGGAGAATTCGATAAAAGAGCGGCCAAACGGAAATCAATACGATCAGTCACTACTCCGACTAAGAGAAGCAAAGTTGAAAAGGAACCATCTTTAGGAGACGCTAAGAGCTTCGTTAATATGGATCTAATATACTACGACAGAGCTCTAAATATGGTCGAGAACACACTTGGAGAGTTCAATGACCCCTACAGTTTACTCAACACCCATGAGAAGGACGGTGTCCTGTACTGCAAGGGCTGTAACACGCTGTGCTATTTGAATGTGGCGTATAATAATCTGACGTATTTATCTTTAAATAAATTTCTCAAAGTTCTCATCTTCCAGAAGTTTCTAGACAGAAAACCACGTGGTTTGATTAATTTGCGCCTTGAAGGGAACTATATGCCTGAAGCTTGTAAGGAACTGACACAAATTGATGATATTTTGGAAATGGGTCTAATGACTCACCATCGCAGACTCTCTCCTTCATCCAAGAAGCGATTTCCACCTAAGAACACGCCGAAATAAATCTTTGAAAAGTTTAGTTTTTTAATTTAGATGTAATCAATTTTATTTTTAGATTTAGTCTTGATTTTATTCATAGTTTATATTGTTGTTGTGGATCTAAATAAATATTTTATTTTTAGCCAATAATATAATTATTACTAAAAAGTTTTTTTCTACATAACATTATTTTCTTGTCAAAGCTTACAGCTCGGAATGCTATTTTTCTGAGAAGATATGGTGACAGACAGAACTTTATAATATTAAATAAATATATATTTAATAATATTTAAGATTATAAAATATATATTTAATAATATTTAAGATTATTAAATATATATTTAATAATATTTAAGATTATAAAATATATATTTAATAATATTTAAGATTATTAAATATATATTTAATAATATTTAAGATTATTAAATATATATTTAATAATATTTAAGATTATTAAATATATATTTAATAATATTTAAGATTATTAAATATATATTTAATAATATTTAAGATTATTAAATAGTAACAATATTACTACTCTTACGATTATGATTTTTTCCAGTAAGAGTAATGTCTACAACAGATTACTCTTACTGGAATAAAATCGATCCAATATCTAATGCAAACGCTTACTTATATTATTAAGACAAAAAAATACTATTGTTAGCTCAAAATAGTTATCGATAAACTCTAAAACTACTGAACCTATTTTAATAATACTTTAACCATTATACTATAGTGAGGAAAAAATATCTTTGTATTAATATGTATTATACATACATTATAGTTGTTGTACTTTTTATTACAAAAAAACGAGAAACTGAAAGTTTTCAAAACCAAATTTAACTATTTCGTCAATTATTTTGAAAGATCCTTATATTTTTGATTTAGCTAGCTGTTAATACAATGCTAATGTGTAAGAAAATACTTTTAATCATTCTCATGCACCAACCTATCTAGATCTCTGTCATCAGTAAACACTAGTATTACAGACAGATCATCAATGATTTGTTGTAACTGACACCAATGTCAAATTATTGTCACTCGTAAAATTTTAGTCAGTTTTAATAATCTCATCTTAAATTCAATATTAACCGCTCGTAAACATAAATCTTCAAACGAAGCCGTAATGTAAATATATATTATAATATATTACCACGTAAGGAAGAGATTCAAGATGGCGTCGGAGTACTTCTTAGCACGGTGAGGCTGCGGCCTGAGATACATGGAGAGTGACTACTAGAGATAAATATGGAACATTCTGGAAGGATTATTAACAGTTATATGAAAACACTTGGAAAACATTAGCCAATCCGGAGCGGAGACAGTAAATTCTTTTTTTTAATTATTTACTAGTAGTTTTATTGACAATTTTTAACTAACTTAATGTTACAGTGCTTTTGGGCAATGGCTACGTAATACATAATCTTCTATATATGAACTATAGCTGAACACAGTTTCCGGGTATCGAACCTAGATACTGTTTAGTTAGTTATAAATTTATTAAGCCTATAAAGAAAATACAAAATAATAATTAATACAAAAGCTGTCTCCATGTTATTTGATCAAGGCGCACAAAGTTATAATATCGCCGGTTTTCGCGAAAGAGGGGGGTCGTCTTGGGCGGGGGGGTGTTAGTGGGAGGGGGGGACGCTACTTCACGGCTTACTTATTTACATAATTACGTATAATTCCCTACTATCTTCCACATATGAATATATTGAGGAAAGTTTATTCTGTACATACAATAAAGGTACTTTTAATATTTTGTAAGATGGTTTATATTTTGTTTAATTTGTAAAATTTGGTATTATTTTTAAAGAAATTTAAATCAAGGACGTTAAGGTTGTAGGAAACGGGGTCCTAATAAATTATTGAAGTAAGATAAAACTAAATTGTTATTAAGTAATAAAAGACAGTTTCAAAAAAACATTTTAAATTTCTCTCTTCAATAAATTTCTACACTGAACTTACTGAAGTAATATGAACTAAATACCTATGCTCCGATAAGGAAAATGTAATACATAATTAGGGTTGGCAAAATCTCAATCCCGCAATTCTAACGAATCCCGGAACGTACATCCAATATCAGATCCCGGAAACGGGAGCTGGAATTCTAAAATGTTCGTTTAAGATCGTTCCGGCACGTACTTACTTCGTTCGCCTTTCAATCTAACTTTGCCTCTTCCTTTGCTTTCTTGGAATATAGGGTTGTCACTTAGCTATATGATTAGTTTTTTTATATATATTTTCCGAATATTTACCAAGATTGGTATACAATTGAATAAATATAGATCTAAAAGCTTTATTATCATATTTATCTTTTGTAGACTCATCGATCACAACCCATATTTGATTAGTTTTCTAATTCAAATAATTTATTTCATTCTAAATCTGATTTATGTTAGAAGACTAACATTAAAGTGCACATTTATTGATTGTTTTAATACTCTGCAATAAAAATACATCGTTAGTCGTAAATTAACTAACATATTTTACATATTAATTAACATAATATGAATTTAGTTTTAAAGGGAAAACTAATGTAAAATTCAAACGAAAATAAATACTCTCCATATTTCTCCAGAGAGGCAACCCTAGACGTAATCTAAATTCAAAACGAGCGCGCGGCAAAGTTCCAAACCGTTATATCAAATTCTTGGTTGGAGGGAAAATACATTTATCAAAACATAAATAATGTTATAAAACTCTATTTGTATCACAACAATTAAAAAAAAGATAAGGAAAGAAAAGACTTGTAACACACTTTTACTTTAAAACTCTCAAAATATAAATTTAAAATAAGAGTTGTGTAATTAACATTGTGTTAATATGATACGATGTAATTATAAATACTGTTACTTATAATTCTTGAAACATTAAAAGATTACCAATAAGTGGTTTAAGTATTACCAGTAGGTAATAAAACCCACCCAGTAGTGTATTATAGTTATTATACGATACATAACGTCGGTGTAAAGTTTCGATCCAAGGAACCATGATGGCTTTATTAATTTTAATAGTGTCTTGTTAATCTTGAGGAGACTAATACCTTCCCCGGGTTCCGTATAAAATTACACTTTCTATAAACTGTTACTATTGAGAGTGTGGGTGAGGAATAGCTGTGCTTGTGTGTGTGTGTATAGTGTATAGTTATATATATAACTGTATAGTAAAGAAAAATCAGTACATTAATAGTATATAGAAGTATTCGATGATATTCATTAAATTCCTGAAAATAATATTAATACTAAATGAAGTATTATTGTCTGTTAAAATAAGTACATACCTGAAATAAAAAAATATTGTGCTTATGAATGTCATACACGCTGTAATGACACAAGACAGGGGTGGGAACTGAGGTCAGTGCTTCCCAACTTTATTTACTCAGATATTTAATAAAGTCTATTTCAATTTTTTATTTAATTGCGTTTTTGTACCTAATAGATTGATATAATTATACCTGTTACAGAAAAAAGATAGTTTTTGTTAATGTATTAAAAGACAATTCCAAATTCATCCAATAACATTAATAATAGGTAAGTATAGGTAATTAATTTTAATTAATATACAATAAGTTTGAGAAGTACTGTTAAGTAGGTAGATAAGATGTAGAGACAGTCAGATGTCGCGGAGACGAGATAAATACTTTATTAGCAGAGGGTGAATATATTAAGAGTCTTTTGCATTTGTTTACAAAACATTAAATATATGTTTACTGCTTATTGTACTGATTTATTTTATAATGTAATAAATTATATATTTATATGTTATACCTATTGTAAAAAGGTTTTTATATTTCTTTTTACTATATATCAATATATGCTATGATGTACCTAATATATAAATGTATATATACTATACCTACTAATATTTTATTAAATAGGTATATTTTTACAAACATTCAAATTTGTTATTCATAGTAAAAATATATCAAAACTTAAAATAGTGACATTTAAAAATAAAAAACCTATTTCCAATTAAATAATAATCGTAATAAGAACCCTTACACAATAACCTCCAATAATTAATAAATCTCCAGAGGTAGTTTATTTAATCGCACAGTACATATCTACCTACCTACCTAACTACCTACCTACCTCGCCCGCATCACCGGGTAGGAAATAGTCCTCCGATAAGAACTCATTTCGGAACGTCTGCAAGACTAATGCTCCCCACGGCTTATCACAAAAGGTACCCCCTCCCCTCTTTATAGAATTTTCGGGCTCGGGGGAAACCCCCTTTTTGCAGTACATTTTCATTTCCTTCATCTTTCCGCGCTCCAGTGCTACAGATACGGACTCAGTCATTTAATAATTTTATTACTTTCAGTTGTTCCTTTGTTTTAAATCCTTCTTTGCTTAAGTTTTAAATAAGATATATTTTTGTATTGTATCGATTGTAATTATGAACTTACATTATAATGATATAAAGATTGATTGACATATTAATATTGGTGTTTACCATGTTGCTATTACCATATTAAAATTGAGCTTTCGCTTGTATGACTCTTGATACAAAACGTACCTACAAGACCTACTTTAAGTTCTCCTGTGAGAGGGTGGTAACTCTTATAGGTTCACCTAAAAACTGTAGCCAAATGACGACAGCTGGGCTCTACCACCTAGTAATTAAAAGGTATAATAATTATAATATTACATAATAAATATATAACATAGAATCCGTCCCTGCATCCAATTCCCCGTCTTACAACCTTAGACCCCCCGCTTCGTTAGCGAACTTCTATACTTTGTAATATGCAAATGTCTAAGGGGATGTTAGTCGTCTTAAAATGAATTAATCACGCAGGTAAGGGTGGGTGGGGATGAATTATTGATTGTGTGCTCTGTACGTGTGTGTGTGTGTGTGTGTACGCGTCTCTGTTTTATACCTATTCGTTTTTATTATTATATAAGTATGTTGTATGTTATTTAGATTTCTTTAATACTATGTATATGCTACTATGGTTATGCAATTTTTCAGTAACTATTGTCTATCTCATTCACCGTTTTCATTATTTTTTAATTATGCAATATTGTAGGTACTCTCTTTCATAACTGCCCTTTTTAATAATTAGAAGTACAATCATAAAAAATGTGTTTGTACTAAGTTATTAACCACAGCATGGTCACTTATTAGAGTAGTTTAAATCTGTAACTACAAGGTGAAAAAAATATCAATCTTAGTATCTTCAGGATACAGACCTCTGAACAATCTTCTTTGTTTATGAAACTAGATTTTAGTGAAAGCTTATTGTCTGCAACAGAGGATATCTATTAAATATTTTTTTTCTAGGTAAAAATTACTGGTTTGCAAATATAAGTACTAATAATTAATTTACACTTAATTATAGAACAGTCTTATTGTCAAAATAATCTTTCTTTATTAATAAAGACTCTATTTAAAATATATTTTTTTCTTTATTTTATGTATAATAATACGATCTTCAAAATTTGTGATCCTAAAAAGCTAAAAAAACCCTATACAATAAAAAACACCCTTCAAAAATACCTGTTCCCATCAACAAGTTAAGACATCAATAAGAAAATATTAATTCTCACAGAGACCACTCTGATCCAGTCCAAACCAGATTTAACTGGGTTTATGTCAGTGAGGGTATGAAGGTCAATTGGGTCATGAGAATTTACTTCTTGAACTAGTTATAAATGTATCGAGTGTTGTAAATTTTATAGAGAACTTGACTCTCTTGACGAACTGGTTTATGACTCTACTATCAACTCTATTCCTAAAACTAAAAACAAGTCTGATTTTCGAAGACATAAAAAGATTTTATGAATATTTACCGCTCCTTAAATTTAGAATCTAGATAACTTTGTAAATACATACGTGTACTTAGGTACACTATCTGACTTTTGTAGATAAATCTTTGAAAATATTGTTTTCATTCAATTTAAACAGATATTACAAAATAAAAGATAAACATATAATAATAACACGTAGACAGATAGTTCGTAATTCTGTTGGAACTCATTGAACTGTCCAACGAAATGTTTGGCCTTGACCCACTACGAGCCCTAAATATAGCTACTATTACTAAGAACTAACAGGGCATTTTAGATCTATTTAGATCAACCTCATTTAAAAAATATATTTATTAAATAGAAAGTAAATTATGTTAATAAAAATTTAATAATTTAATAGAAAAAATTACTAACTAATATTACTAAAAAATACTATTACTAGAACTTTATTTTCAAAAAGTTTCAAGTTTTAAAAACATAGCAAGTATTTTTAAAACCAAACCAAGAAGAAATAAACCGGTTGGAGCCGGATCAAAGCAGTTCTTGTGAGAATATAATTTTGTTTTTGTGTATATTCTTAACCTGTTGCTGAAACAGGTATCTTATTGTTACACTGAAGGGTGTTTTTTATTATATTTCTTGTAACCACTTTATTGTGGTATTATGAAATACATAATTTATACAAAGTTGCAGTATTCAGTATTAAACTATTTTTTCCTCTATAATATTTTTTCTAATCATATAACATAGATTTTTAAATTATTTTATAAAAAGATTCAAAAGTCGAAACCTATTTCAATAAACCAGGACACTGTTCATTTATAATCGTAGATCTCATTAGACGGTCCAACCCATACAATAAGCTTAAGGCGCTCCAAAGCGCCCAAAACGCTCAACTACACGAAACACACACCCCACCTATTCCTCTCAGAATTTCAAATTTCGAACGCCTCTACAACCGCCATCTTGTACAAGACGTCGATAGAGAACTAGGTGCCGCGTATTTTTTTCCTAGAACGTCTTAAGTTGGTCATTTTTACGCCACTTTAGCTCTTACGTCTACACCTTACGCCACTGAATCGCTCGCGTAAAAATATCGCTCTATTCCGTCTTCGATCGATCTAACAATGTAACAAAAACTACAACTACCATCTGAAATTATATCTTATAAAGTATGACATACGGTTGTAAGCTCTTTGCTCTAATTAGATGACATGTGACAATTTAGAAGGAAATAGTAAAACTACATTAACAATGGTTGCGGTAAGGGCAGTGGCATCTCGCTTTGTTAAGAAACTTTCATATGAGTTAGAATGAGACAAAAGTAATATAGCTAGTGCGTGTAAGTGGGCGTGACCAAATAGTTTGGATAGTGGATAAGTTTGGAAGAAGTTTGAAAAGGGTAGGTTTTTATTGGATTTTCGGTTAGTTTCGTTAATGGTAGCCGACGATGGAATTTAAAGATGTCTGCCTAATTAAATATAAATTGAACTAACTTTAATACTGGAGGAAGAGAGTGTTTGATTGATTTTATTTTTGATAAAACTTTTTTTTTAACATTTAAGTTCTAATAAGAAAAATCCGATTAAAAATGTGTGTTTCTTTATTTGTTCCAGATAATAGAGTGAAGGGTCAATATTTTCACTGATATTAAAATAGGTTTGATTTCCGAGAAAAGTAAAAATAGAAAAAAAAAGTATTTAAACGTATTTTAAAAATAATAATATATTTATCTAGGTATCGGCTTATGACATATTTTTTTTTATTCAGATTTTTTTTTAATTATATTTTACTATATGGTAATAATTTTTGTTTAAGAAATTTTGTAGTTAGGTACTAAAAAATTCAGTTCATTTAGGGTAAAAGCCGGATAGTTGCCTCGGACGGATACATGCCTCAGTTTCGAATACTCTATGTTAGACTTATTGACAGTGTTTCTATTTAGTCATTATTAAAAGGGTACCCCGCCTAGGCCTCAGTGCCCCATAAGTCTTTGAAGTGGGCGCACATTTTTGGTCCGTGTGAGTAAAAATCTTCCGCGGCGATTCTTTGATGAGCGTCATAATTATATTCGCATGTAATCTCTTTTAAATATTTTTATAACTGATTGCGATTTTATTAAAAAAAAAAATTCTTTGAATACATTAGAGTTTAAATTGCACTGTTTATTACGTTTTATTGTTAAATATTTTTTATTTATTTTGTAAATAAATAGGGCAAGTATCCGTATCAAAAAGGATAGTTGCCCTACTGTCTTTTGCGGATAGTTGCCCTAGGGCTGTATGTCTAAAAGGGCTAGACAATCAGCAGAAATTTTAAAATCCGATCATAAAATAATCGAGAAGAAGAATGAAATTGAGAAAGTAAAAAAACAAGTATAATTAAACAAAAGGAACAAAAAAAAACAAATCAGTTGTTAGCAAAAAAAAAAAAATCAAAACAATATAGAGATATTAAGAGCAGTGAATCAGAATCAGATAGCACAGATATTATTCAACTGATTAAAGGAAAAATTTGTATCTACAGTTCCAGTAGTGAAAATGAAGAAAATATTTTAAGTTTAAAAACATCGAAAGGAAAAGCAACTAAAGGTCTATCCATCAAAGGTAAAAAAAATAAATCATCTATTAGAGATACAGAAAATATATTAAAAGTTAAAAATGTTGCTTCAAAAATAAAAAATACAAATAATGAAGTTTCAGTAGATAATTATTGTGCAGAATGTTTTGAAAATTATAATTTAACTAAATCGAAATCAGATTGGATACAATGTGAGATGTGTCGAATGTGGTTGCATGAAACTTGTACAACATTCAAAAACAATTGCATGAAATGTGGCAAGTTGAAAACCTTGGCTTCTGGTGATATTAAATGCTAATGCCAAAGTTGTTTTTTATATCTTTAATATTGGGGTTCATCATCAATATTTAAGATAAATATTAAAATTAAATTAAAAATAATACACGTTCACTAACTTACAATTAAAACTTTAGTATTTTGAAGTGTTGATTATATAACAATTTAACTTCTCTTAGTACTTCGTACTTAATAAAGGATCTCAGTAAATAATAAGGACTGAATACTTACTTAATAGATGCTAATGCCAAAGTTAATTCTTATTTACTTTATTGTTTTATCTTTTAAATAAATAATAATATTTCATTCTTAGGTATTTTGGATACCTAATTACCATTTTGGAGTCTATTTTTGTTTTAATTTTATATGTATTATTTAACTTTAATTAATACTTCATAAAAGATTGTATTTAATAATAAATACTGATTACTTATATTAATATACGTTCATTTTTATTTGAAAAAAAAATCATACAGGCATCTATCCTCACATTAGGCAAGTATCCCCCGAATCATTTTTAACGTTAGGCTACTATCCGCCATAGTAGGCAACTATCCCCCTTTTTAGAGGTCACATTAAACCGGATTTACTCAAAACTAATAATACTTATATTTGAAAAAATAGGCTATGCTAGAAGATTTATAATCAATGTTTAAGAATACACTTTGAATATAAAATATTTTGGTACACAATTTTAATAAAAGAGCTTTTTTAAAAAGTGGGGCAAGTATCCGGCATTTACCCTATATTTTCAGTATACTTGACTATTTAGATTTACTAACTCATTTAAATATCATTCAGAAAGAAAAAAAATGTGTAAATAAAAATACCTAAGGCGAGTGGACCATGGAATGGTTTTTTATTAGTTCATAGTAAAGTTTTATTAGATACATGTACCTTACAAAGTAAGCATATTACCCTGCAAGGCCTAAAAGGGCCTTCAAAGGAGCCTGGCCTTCCATGGTCTACCTACCTTGTTATTGTAATTATGAATAGACTTTAAACTCCTATTTTTTTTTAACTTATCAATTTAGAAAAGAAAAATTCATGAATCTCTCTGTTTTGAAGCTACCAGGCCACGAAGACAAATAACCACAGAAGCAGACTTCAAGCCTACAGGACTCATCTAAATTACAAGTTTTACTCAAACTAAGTTAGAGTTAAGCAAGATTCTAAAGTCAGTTTTAATTTTATATAAAACTATATCTAAAATACAAGAGTAATGATAAAAAATACATATAAAAAATATAGACAGTAAGTAGATATTTAGTATATATTGTTTATATATACCTACTGGTTGTTTCCTCGACTCTGTCTGTCACTAAAAGGTCGTTCATTACAATATTAAAACTACTGATAGATATTAAATTATAATATTATAAATATATATATATATATTTGCAATATTTATGTAGACGACCTGGGTTCTCAATACTTTAGCTGATCTTAATTCTCATTATAATTAGTAAGAACTTATACAGCATACCTACTTACAGCCTCTTATAACATTGAACTATCAAATAAATAATAATCACAAACAAATCCATCGGTGGTTCTGGAGAGAGACAGACAAACATACAGCTATCATTATCACTTTTATGGTCGATATAAAAAGGAATTAATTAATATGAACATACATCTTAAGTTTATTAAAAAATATTTTTTTCCAATAAGAACTAAATATTTTAGAAGCATCGGAGGACCTTTACATATGTTATATGGTAGGTATTATTAAATTAATACCGTAATAAGATATAACTGTATATATTTGAAAATGTATGTAATAAGAAGAATGAAGATATGTGTTGTTACAGACAAACTGCTATATCTGGAAATAATAACGTTAACAAATATACAAACATCAACAAATTATAACGAACGAGATAAGTCTATATATTAAATATTTTGAAAAAGAAGTAAATATAAAATTTGTTTTTTTTTATCATGACATAAAAACTATTGAACTAATTTGGATAAAATTAGTGCTAATTTAGGATATTATATACTAGAACACTATTAAATGTTTTTTTGAAGCCTTTTTTTTTCGGTAGACACGAAGTATGGTATGGGTTATAAGACAAAAATTTAAAAAAAAATAAAAATTGAGAAAATGTAGATCTATGTATGTATTTTTATTAAGAGGTTAAGTGGACAACTACTTAACTATAAATATATTATAATTTTATCACAACAAAATAATATAAAAATACGAGTTAAACCATCAGAGCTACTTACTATACACAAAATTAAAAACACACATCTTGGTACATTGAGTGTGTTCTTAAGATCTGTGATCTAATTAGTAAGTGATAACTGGTCAGTAGGTATTAATTACAGAGCGGTCTGTTTGTCCTCTATCGACCCGGACAGGGCCGGGGTGGAGTCGACACCTTATATATAAATAAACTACAAACATACAAAAAACATATTTATCAATGAAATTTATCTTTGTCTAATATATAATTCAAAAGTGATATATTAATATTATACCTAATTTAATTTAACTTGGGTATATTTGTTAAGGCAAATTTATAACCTAAATAAATTGGACTAGAAATAAAATATTTGATATTAGTTTTTTAAAATATGTTAAATGAAGAAGAAGTTAAGAGTACCATATATTATTAGACCAAATTTTTTTTTAAACACCAGTCTCATTATAAAACATTTTTTTATCATCAATATCGTCTCCATAGTTTCGGGAGTCATTGACCGGTCAGTCTGTGGCCCCCTGCAGAGATTCACACTCGCCCAGTCCTAATAGTTTACACTTAATGTTATTGTTATTAGCCAAACTTATTTTGGGAACTTTTTTATATTTAACTTTAAAAGTCTAATGATTTCTTTTTTTGTTGATTTAATGATAAGTTAAAAAGCTACGTTTTGTTTTGTATTTTTTCTTTCGTGAGTATTATTTTTGTATATTGTTACATATTTTTTTCGACCAACTTTACAAAGTAGGAATATTTAATTATTGTTATTATTATGCTAAGTTGTATTAGTATTTTTATTATTATATTATATAGCTATAAGTATGAGTAAAGTCATATTATTTTCAGTTACTACTATCAAGTCCGTCGGCTCACAAGAACTAGGTCCTAGAACCTACACTGACTATAAATCACTCACTTATATAATTAAGAGTAAGTATTGTAATAGAAAATAAGGTAGAATGTTAAAGTTGTAATTTATTTATTTTGCTTATTACACGTGTTTAAAATATTGTTTTGATATTTTAAGAATAAAACGTAAAAGCTTTTCATTATTAAATGTTTAATGTCTAAGTGTTTTATCCGTTTTTAAGATAAAATAACTAAATGTCATTTAACTACAAATATTTTCTTAAAAATATATTTTTTATATATATCCTTTTATATGTTTAAATAAATAAATACTTACTTATAATTTCTTGTGAATGTGGCGACAGTCAACTAATTATATAAGATGCCTTACCTCAGTATTTTAGTTTACCTCAAATACATCTTTAACAAAAGGACATCAACAAATAAACACTTCTATTTTCATAATGACTTACTAGAAGATGGGATAAATTAAAACACAGCCTCTGTATCCATAATTCTTGATGAGTCTTCTCCATGTATATGATGATGATGATGGGGAAACATGAAAATTAAAAAGAAACACTACAATATTGACTCATTGTATTCTTAACTTGTAAGTATATATGTCTGTCTCGCTGTTCATAATTTAATATTTAGATACTTGGTACTAGTTAAGTGGGCCAAGTATCTTAAAAAAAACATTTAGATACTAAGGGCTTCGAATACGAGTTAAATGTTAATAAAAACAGTGAAATGTTTGTTTAGTAAATTGTATTAATGAAACACAGTGAAAAGTTTTAGAGTAGGTTCTAAATATCATAATAACATATAATATAACATTTATCGTAAAATAATGGAATTGTCAGCAATTGACTTGAAAACAACTGTAATACAATGTTTAATTTACTAACATCTCTTACATTTATGTCTTAGGAAACATTGCTATTAAATTATCTAGATAGTAAATATCAGTTTTTGAATTCAAAGTAAGCTACATATTTGTTATATTATATGTAGGAGCAACCAAAAGCCATGTCAATATAAAGAAGATGAAGAAGAATACATTGTATTTATTTTTCTTCAATAGATTTTCATGAGCTTCATTATAAAATAATTAAAATTATTTTTCTGCTCAGAATCAGATATCACATTTTTCTTCGTCTAAAAATTTGACACAGTCTCATGGAGTGTGGAGACGTTTTACACTGTTTTAAATTAATAAAATTGATAATAATTTGAAAACTATGTTGTAACGTTTTTTTAAATACCTTCCAAAATAACAACCCCAGGACCCTTGACCTCATCTGAGGGTGTACCCCGGGCTCCGGCCGACTTCACAAATGCTACATTACTAAGAAAATAATATAAATAAAGGATAGTCATCTATATATTACCACGTACTTCTACTTGTTCTGCCTAGAACTAGATGATACACACACACACACACACACACACAGATGACAGAACACAAAGTATCGAAATATATCTAGAATAAAATAACATAATATATGTATTTGATTTTAATTATGAGAGGGTTAACTGAAATATTTTGTTGTAGTTATTTTATTAATCCTGAAAACGAATTATCTGCTGTACATTATAAACAGAGTTTATTTAGAAGTTCATATTTAAGTTAAATGTTCAAAAACTTCTTATGGACTTTCTATCAGATTGTAGAGAATAGGTCTTTTCGCCGGTAGATGGGTCTGTAATAAATAAAATATAAACAAATACACCAACGTTTCTTGTAAAAAAATATGTTTTTATTTACAACTAAACTAAATTTTGTGAAGATAAAACTTTTAAATATTAAATATGTAATTATAAAAGAAATGATACCAATACTACTGAGCAGTAGATGTCGCTAAAAAGTAAAAATGTAGATGGCGCTTTCTAGTCTGACTTTTTAATAAGAGATGGCGCTAGGTTAGATAAAACTACATCATTTTAACAGAGTAAAACAAATAACTAAGTAAATAAACTCTGAGAGCACTATTATTATATAAACAAAATGTATACAAATAATATTTACTAAATATTTGTAAGATATTTCATTCCACTTACCATCAGGTGGAATGTAGGCAAGCACTGCCCTAGACTTTATAACAAAAAAATAATAATTCTAACTTGACTGGATCTTTTTAAATGAAAATACTTATAAGGAGTTGATGTGTTCAAAAAACTAATAAGAAACTAATAAATATTCTGAAAAATGTTCATATAATATACTTTGCCTTCCTTTATATCATTTAATATTTGGGTTACTCGAGTACCTATCATGAAATTAATTTTTTTTCGTGTTAAATTACCATTCCATATCTTTTTCAAGGATAAAGCAATCTTTTCTTCTTGTTTAATTTTATTACGACACAAATTCAACTGTAATTGATATAATTCTATTTTCAAATACCAGAGAGATATAACAGAAGAGAGTTTCATGTTCCAACATTACTTCAAAACTACTAAAAGAAATATCATTGTTGGCATTTGTCGTATTTTTGCAGAAGACTGTCTCCGTACTACACTTCTTTGAACTTAATAAGATAGTATTGTTTCTTTCTAATATCGGCGGTAAGGATATTCTATGAAAGAAATTATATTTTTCAGATATTTTTTCATATTGATGCTCTAGTTCTGGTTATTAAATACATATCTACACATACCTACGTATGTACATATCTACATATCTACACATACATACATATCTACATATCTACACATACATACATATCTACATATCTACACATAAATCCACAAAATTCCCCAAATATGACAGTTTGATGAATAAAATAAAAAAATATCATTTAATTAAGCAAAATTTGTAAGAGAACAAATAAATCCTATAAATTTATTAAATTTTAAATCACTACTATGTTACCAACTAGATGTGTCCAAATGTTTTATCTTACATTTTTTTTAAATTTTATTATATCTATTTATTTTATTATATTATATCTCATGATACGATCCTAGCAGAATAAGGTTGTCTGGAAGAGATCGCTACCTAGCGATAAGACCGCCTTATTGTATACCTATAAGTAGTTTTAATTTTTGTTTTTATTTTTATATTGTTTTTTTTTAACTCTCTGTGCCTGTTTTTCTTAACTGACTGTATTTTCAACTTTGTGGTGTGCAATAAAGTATATTATTATTATTATTTCTAATTATTGTTATTGTTATTTAGTTTCTAATTATTATTATAGTATTATATTTTGTAATTACGTTTTTATTTAGATTCACTCAAATATAAACAAAAAATGAACAAGGAATTCATTTAAATAATTGAATATATATTTTTCAATGAAGTTGTGGTTTGTCAGATTAATGAAAATTTTACTTTTTATTTTTATTTTATTTTATAAAGAAAAAATATAAATCATTATATATTAACAATACGTAAAACAAATGCAAAACATACAGATGTATGAACTTTCATAAGTTAAAAACATTCTTTTGTTTTAAAAAAAATAAACATTTTTAAAATTTTTCAAAATATTATAATTTCCAAAATATTTTTAAAATTATTTCTAACCCTTAATTTATATGAAAATAATGAACAATAACAGAACTAACATTAAATCTCAACGGTCAGTTAATAGCCAACGATGAACGCAGCCCCTGTTCTCACGCTGACCGCTGTCCGAGGGGTCGAGGGGTGTCTTGGACTGAAGACTGTCTCCTTGTATCAAGAACCTGTTTTGTTTCTCACCGGACACTGTCCTGATGGACGGACTTCATTTTTCAGTGGACTTTTGAAGGGTTAAGTCTGATTACTTATAAAATCATTACAATGTCCAAATTACCAAGATATTATATTTATATCCGATTATAAGAAAAATCAAATAGTTTTAAAATGTTGCATTTTGTGAAATCTTAATACATAATGTTTTAGTGAATCCATCTAAAGTAATGGAGATCAAGGTAATTATTTAAATTTAATTATAATCACTGTAAATAAATATTATATTCGCTATTCCACTAATATTCTATTATTATCAATAAATTATAATTCGTACTGTTATAAATGTTTCAAAATATGAAACTATTAAGGACATATTTATCTATATCAGTGTATATCGACTATACATGTGTGACATACCTATCATACAAATACTAATTAGAAATTTAGATTAACCACTAATTTCATTGATATTATGCCTAAAAATTAAAAAAAATCGGTACCACTGAAAAATAAAATAAAAAAAAAGGTTAAAATAAAGAGAAACAATTTATAAAAACCAAAACCACACCATCAATATATATAATTGTTACATATAACAGTACAACAGTACAGTACCACCGTACCAATACCAGTGTACTGTATTCTTCATTACTCCTCTCTAAGGGCTAGGCTGTTTCTGTAAATCGTGAAACTAAACGAGAAAACGTAATGAAACTGCTTGCATTTTACTCCCGGCATCAGTCAGGGCTCTGCGGGGAAAGAGAGGCTGCTGAATATTTACTTAAGATTCTCTTTTTTTCATATATTATTGAAGTTATGTCTCGTGATGTAAGTGACCTCTCTTCTGATTAATATTAAAGCATTAGAATTGTTGGATTGCAATTAGTAATTTAATCAAATGTTTTGAGTTATATTGTTTTATAAAGTAATGTAAATAAAGAAGTCCACTGCACCTTGTTGTAACTATTCGTTTGATTGTTTTGTAACTGGTCTGGTAAGATATTTAATTTATCCCTACAGACATCTGAACTTAATCATTTGCGTTATATATAAAATTAACTAGGTAATCTTTAAATGTATTTGGAAGAATTTGCACTGGTATACAATATAAATAATAACTTATTTAATCAATAAAAAATAAAACAAAGAACCATATAATATTATAGAGAACGCCCGTACCTCTCTCTAGCTGCAGCCCGTCCGGAGCCAGCACAGAAAACAAATTACAAATCATCTCGCGAAGACGCTCAGCGCCAAATGACTCAGTTACTCCTAAATTGCTAGTAGATTGCTGTCTCACAAAATTTCCGTTAAATTTAAAGCTGTTATAGTGCTTTAATGAAATAGTATCGATTTAATTGTGGCTTAAATCGATTTAACTGTAATTGGAACATATCGATATTAGGTTTAGGGTTGGGAAAGATTTATATTTAATACGGAGGATATTATTTGACTTATTATCTTATTTTAAAAATCTATAATTAATATAATTATAAAGTATATTTGTAGCCATATTAAGATATATAATATTATATAGATATCGGAACACCCTGTACGTACCTGATTACATAATATAACCCGAGATACGTCAGTGTCAGTGTTTCTTGGAGGTCATTAGCAGAACGACTGCCATTCTGAGGCCCATTTAGATAAAATGTCGGAGATTTCAACGAAGATTCTTACCCCAGAGTAATGAGTCGCGAAGATTTTGGGGTGTTAATATATAGGGTGCAAATAACGTATGGCTTTAATAGATTCAATATAATATATTTTGTATATGTATTATCAGACCGTTTGTTTAAACTTTATAAAATACTATCGTATCATCGTATCGTATCACAGGTATATTGTTTTTACACAGATTCAGACGGTATTTTATGTCAAATATTCAAACTAGTCTTAAATCAGACACATTAAAAAAATTACGTTTAAATAATAATAATACATCCTGTACATTATTTCCTGTCCCCCCCTCAATCCCCCTCCCCCCACGATATTCGTTTGCTTATCTTTACTCTTTGCGTCGCGACGTCTTTGACTTTTATAATGCATTATTTAGTGAAGGGCTGCTTGTATGTGTGCGTCTATATGTGTGTGTGTGTTTGTGTGTAAAATAATTTATTATTCAATTACAAGTTTGGATGAGTTTAAGTAAATTTTCGTTTGAGTGCTCTTTGTTACGTTTTATATATAGAAATGATTAAAACCTCATATTAGTCTGTCTGTAGTAAAATTATATTATTACTAGTTATACGATGTTTAGAATCATTAAGAAATAATTGTGTCTATATTGTTCTAGTTTAGTTAGGCTTAAAGTATGTGCTCGGAGATTATATTTTATTATTAGCAATATATTTTATTTCGAAAAAGATGATATATATGTAGTAATATTATATCAAAACTTATAACAAGATCAAAATGTTCTAAAAACTCAACCCTTTTCAATACTTAATACACAACTAACCCCCGCCTTAGGGCAATTCTTCAACGGGGGAAAAAACCCCAGTGGGGGTAAAACCCACCCCTATAGAGCCCGCCTTAAAGTAATTCTTAGGGAGAAAAAAGGGGTGGAAACTTAGCAACGAATAGAATGGCGCGTTTTTGCTCTTTGAATTCGGTTTTAGTTTGAATTTAGAACCGTGTTTTTTTGTTCGTGGCCAGAATTATTGCAAAGCTTAGAGGTGAGGCTTATATTAAAACTTTTTGTACACTATTGGTTTTGTCATTTCGTTTATACAGGTATGTAATTATTTTTTTCTTAATTACTATTTATGTAAATTGAATGAGTTGTACATAAATAAGTAATGTTAACTAGTTAATTAATGTTTGTTCTATTACATTTTCTTTACGATGGTATTTCAAAAACACATTAGAATTAACTGTTTATATAAATTCATATAAATTATGTTTTGCGTGTAGTAACGGCCGTGTTTCCTCTATGTAAAACCAAAAAAATACGACAACATATACATCGTTTTCAGGATATTTAGCACATCCTGACAAACACATATACACAGATATTAAATAAAACCTTATAAGTACCTAGATATAATATTTTAAAATGGCAACATAATTACATCGATAAACGAGCGCAACTAACCCCCTAAAAAACTTTCTCATCCCACTACCACGCACACATTTAAAAATCCCCACACGTACACAGACAAAAAACGTTAACTACTCGCCCGAGGGGGGACCCTCATATCCTTGCAGAATTTGTTTACTCGCAAGGAACTCGCAATCCGGGAAGCGAGGATGGAACCGGGGATTGGTTTTGCGTTCCAAGTTTAAATACGTTTTACTTTTTTTTCATTTATATAATGTTTTCCTTGTCATTTGCCAGTTTAGTGATACAAAAAGTTTTTTTTTAAGTATAATATGAATAAGAATCAAGTTCTATTGTTCTATAATATGAGATTTAAATAGTGTTAAATTTTTTTTATATTGTTATTTTTTTATTAATTATTTTGGAAGTTCAGTTGATTTGTTTAGAGTTTACTTCGATACTTTTTAGGCCACTATAAAGTCTGAATATCTAAAGGCAATATGAAAACTCGTGCTTGGAATACGGAACGCGTTCAATCCAAACTTGAATTTAAACGTGGAGTTGTTCCAAGTTTCCAAATTTGAAAATTAGAGCGACTTGGCGGGAATTAAATACAATATGGCGTCGTGTTCAAGTTTTGCAAGAGCAAACTAATATAACAAATTTCAAGAAAACTGCTGACTAATTCTCAAGTAGTGCAATAAAGCGAATTATTTGTATAAGACAGTAAAAGTTAGTTATATTTTTGAACAGATTCATCTCATCGTCTCCCCGTTGCTTATAACAACTCATAGATTCAAATTAACCGACTCGCAGCTGTGCCTACAACATTTTCGTGTACTTCACCTGTAATTACAAAATATATTCAGAACTTGTAACTGGATTTAAATAGTAAGTTAGTGATGTGTTTGATGTCGATGACTTAATTATCGATTGAGCATTTTTGTATTAAATAAACTCTCTAATTATAACAATTTGTTAGTAAACTTAGAATTACGTATTACAACCTTTTTTATATTTTTGTTAAAAATAATATAATTCATATTTAATAACTAGCAGAATAAGTACGTATTAAAAAACCTAGATACAGCGTCGTAGCAAGGCAAAGCATTATAAATTATTCCACCTCCCGGCTATCAGCTGACTTCCTGCAATCTCTTGAGGTTTTCCTGCCTCGCTCCAAGACAGGAATTTATGTTACCTTCCTACAAGACAATAACATGGCCGCCACTTACTTTGTTTTACTATAAAGATAAATAAACTTAAATGCAATCGCTACAGAAAAAAAAATCCTACAACATATAATTAAAAAAATATTATTTAATTAATACCTACTAGTAATCTTATGAAGTATATAAACAATTGTGCTTTTTATTAATTTGTCGGTCATTATGTTTTTCGATACACGTACCTACATCACTATTCTCGTACAAAGAGACGCTAAGAAATTATGTATTCCTCTTAGCGAAGTTTCGGTATTATTATTGAATTTATTCACTTACATGCAACACTTTTGTTATATTCGTGAGACAAATGCTTCTTCACGGTTGCCATCTTTATTTTTATTAATTATTATTTTCAAAAAACTTAAATAAATAAAGTATGACGTTATGTTGCCAACATATTATACCAAATGGAGAGGTCATTATAGTAGGTGATGGTTATCACAGTTATTATAAATTATTTAATAGCAAGTCCAGTTATCGACTACAATTATAATGTAAGCCAAAAACTGTTAAAAACGTAGGTACTAACATTCTCATAATAATTCCAGATAAGAAATCGTCCTCGTATCTTAACAATGTTATGTAAGCATAATATAAATGCTTTGAGAAAATTCAGTGACAAAGCAAATTGCTTTCCGTCGTGTATAGAGAAATTTATTGCCTCCCTCAGAGAAAACGAGATAGGAACTATAGAAATTAGCGAATTAATATGACGTCATTATGTCGCCATTGTTAGGCGTACCAATATTATACGGGAGGAGATTTAAAAACTGTTCTAAATTCAAATATCTTTATTTCAATTATGTACACTGCATATACACATTGAAGTGAAACTATCAATGTTTGCTACACCCACACATATAATATCGAATCTTAATGAATGAATGGAACGTGTTTATAATTCTTTATTTAAAGTTCAAACTCAGCAACAAATAAATTGTGTTAGTCCGCGCCATTACAATAAACGCCTTCCGAAGAAACCGTTAGCGATAACATAGACTTATCGCATGGTTTGCAGAGACGGACTAAGATACAAATATAATCATATTAATAATTTATATACTACATGTACGAACTAGTTCTAGAAAATATTTTTCCTTTTTAAGCAAGGACAAACTTATTATTAATAATTTTGTAAGAAAAAATTCTTAACATTTATGAGATTAAAGACATATAACAAGAACAGGCCCTAGTTAGTAAAATAATGTTTAGTTTTTGTTTTACTCCTCTATATAATTTCATTTACTTTTTGTATTTGATTTGAAGTATTTTTGATTGAATACCAACTCCGTCCCTGTCCGACCCGCGTTAGAAAATATAAATTGGAATTCATATATTTAGGGGTCTAAAAGTGTTTTGAAAAGTAGTTGGAAGGGTCTAATTCCTTTAGTTTTACTGCCTTTTTGGGGGTTTTTAGTTCAGTTTCAACCCGATGTTTTATAAGGGTCGATGTTTGGTTAGGCCGACCTTTTTTAACCTTTGGGGTGGAACAGTTTTAGTTCTGACATAAAATTTTGCAAATTTTGAAAAGTCCCGGGTTCGTTTTTAGGTACGGGGGTATTCAAATGTAGTTTAAACTTATTACGTATTTCACGTTAATTATCGTCTAATGAAAGTTTATAGCGTATGCGTTTAAATTATTGTTACAAATGTTTGAATGTTTCTTATTTTAACTCCTAAACTGATTATGGTAATATTATTTTAATTCTTTTTAACAAAAACAGAATTCAAACATTTACAAAATAGAAACAGAGCTAAATGTTCTTATCATCATCAATCAACATTGTTTATTAAAAATAGAGTAATACTAGTAATATAACATAACATATTTAAAAAATAAGACATCTTACTTAGTGATTTATTTTTATGAAACACTTTTTTTCGATTGGGTAAATCCAACATGATCCAATACAGATAGAACAATAATATCTGCTACACAACATTGTATAAAACAATACTAAATCAAAATACTACCATAGTTCATAAATTTATAAAAAAGTAATTAACACATCCAAAAATTAAGTTGAAAAATTGATTAAAGCCCGCGTCGACCGCTACGACGGAGTTAGTTCACGGAAACGTCAAAGTTTCGCGAGTGGGGGTGGGGGGTAGGTGTTGGGTGGATGGAGGGGGAGGGGGTCAAAAATGAGCTCAGCGAAGACGGATCGGGGAAGTTTAAAATTAGAGTCCCTCCCTGTTCTTTTACATTTAGAATAAATAGCGTTTGGTAGTGTTTTTATTTATTTACATTGTTTGATTTTCAAATAAATACGTTAAATATAAAAAATACTGTTATTAAACTCTCAGTATTAGTCGTAATGTTACGGATATGATGATAATTTTATAAACTTTGTTTTTATTTTGTCATTACATATTTTGTATTTTAAACGTTTTGTCATCTTGATTTGTGTGTGAATGTGTACAATTAAATATACTTTTACATACAGACCAAATTATTAGAAATATGTATATCTTAAACGACCCCATATTATCGTAATCTTAAATATTATAAAAACGAACGCTACGCCCACATATGACATGTAAATGAATTCACAAAGTTAAGTGAAAATTCTACCGAAACTTAAATTGATTTCAGATGGATAAATAGCCTTTTTAAATAACTTTTTTACCTAAATCATATGAATAAAAATATAAGTATGTATGTTTATATGTTTGATAGAAACTCATTCATGTATTAATATTAACGTACCAAGGTTATAGTGCTAGTTACTACATACATGTAAATGTATGATATTAAATAAAAGGCACCCTCCATGTGCTCTCGCACTGAGAGGTAATTGAAAATTCTATCAAAACTTCTCCTGAGTCCGCAGCTTCTTTGACAATAAGAGAAACTCAACATCTGGCGAATTAAAGACATTTTTTATACGAATTTCGTCTCTATATACATTAAAATAGGGGATAGAATCGAGCTTTTGTGATAAAGTCGTTTCTTGCCAATATTTGCTACTTTGTTTCCGATTGGATCTTGAAATACTTAAATACTTAGTAGAGTTTTAATACGTATTGTTTTTTTTTTAATATTTATATTTAAAAAATATTTTTTTTTGATTGCTAGGAACCTTTATTTAAAGTTAAATTTACATTAAAGTGTGCATACATCAATATGTAGTGTATTTCAATTATTATTTGAAACACACACAACATGTCTATGTCTCACGAGCAAAGCGTTCGGAACCAATCAAAATGCTTATTAAAACTTGTACTAAGCGAAATTAAACCTGCATTTGTATAAAATTTTATTTTTAAGTGGCTGTTTTATACAAAGTTGCTGTTTTAATTATCATTTGCATTGTCTTTCATATTTAAAGTATATTATACGTCATCACTTTTATAGCTTTAATATAAAAAGTACAGCTTCAGAATCACACATCATTATTTAAATTATAAAATAATTACATTCCCTTAAATAACAAATACGTACAATAACAAATAGCTACATTATTTATGTTTATCACACGAGTATTCAAATATCAAATACGACAAAACTCTGACTTCACATTTGTACCTTCTAGAATAACTTTTCACCCCACGAAGACGGAAAATTTACATAAATTTACAAATTTCACAGCGAAATAAGGCACGCCATAGTTCTCACCCCCTCAGGGGGAGGTAACCGTTTTTCATGTTTAATTTTAACTTTGGTATTAATAAATCCAGTCTTTCGTTGAGTATTTTATTCTGGCAACCTTTTCAGTTTCATATAATGGTTGCTGCGTCTCCAGGGAGCTGTCAGTTTTATTATATAATTAGTTTACCACTTGACAGTACACTGAAAAAATAATGAGAGCTGGTTCGTCCTGTTTGTATGTTAGTTTTTATTTATACGATATTTTATAACTATCAACTAGCACATGATTTAACAGACATATTATCCTATTATAACTAATATTATAAATATAAGAAAGTGTGTGTGTTTTGATGTCTCCGTCAAACTCAAAATCATTGTATAGATGTGGATGGTATTTTGCATACAGATAGACAATGACCTAGTAAAAGGGCAAGGGTGTTTTTTTCCGAATAAATATTGATTTCGGAAAAAAACACAAAATCCTCTTTCGTTATCAGTTACATTAGATAATTGTTTTTGAAGAAGTCCTCTGATACCAATTTTCTTATCTTACAGGCAAGTAAGTCGAGGACCAATTCTTGTGTTACAATCATGAAAAAATAATTTGTATGCAAAAGTCATTCCAACGAAATATGATACGTAATATTAAAATAAATACCTCTATATCAGAGGGTCTAGGGCTAAGCCGTGAGCCGTAAAACAAGGAACGGAATATTAAAACGGTACCAACGAACGCCATTAAAATGCGTAATTGCTGGATTAGACCGCCCAAGATTCCACTATCTCGTTCGTCTATACTTCCACAGATTAAATATTAATTTTTAACACAGATTGATAAGTCGCCTCGACAGTACAATTGTGTCTTTTTTACATATTTAAGTGTGTGCTTAACTAATTATGACTCTTATTATTTTTTGTTGCAGTAACGCTGTATGAATACAAAATGTAAATAAATAATAATGGATTCAAAATAACACAAAGTATCGAAAAAGGCATTGAAAAGTGAAAACAATGATTTTATTAATGAAATAAAACAATTACTCTTTGGCGAGTCCAAGATGGCGTATTGCTAATTTGAACCTCGCTCCAGCGACGTGCTCGCCATACATCATGAGGGAAGTCTCAAGATTACGCGATTTACAACGGCTTTTTCGTATTTCGAACACTCTGCGTTTTATGCCTTCCCTCCGGAACGCGGTTCTGAATTCAAATAGAATTATGTTTAATTAGCTTGGCTTCGTTCAATCCGGATGTAGTTTTTGTTCCAGTATTTTTTTAGTCATAAAACTTTTTGGTTATTAAGTTGTGCATGAAATTAAAACTTTGTTACAAAACGTGGATTATTCATAACAAAATTATACGATAAAAAGTTAAATGAATTACGTGGGAACGAGATAATATGACAGAATGAACATAGCAACCCTCGGATTTGTGTAACACGATAAAAAAGAAAAAAAAAACATTTTAAAACATTCATAAAACGGGCCAGCGAAAACTTTTTGCCTCCACCGGGGCGGAGTGCCACCCTCAGTACATCTATAAATCTATATGACGTCATTAAGAAAGCTGAATAGCAGCTTCTTATGTATATCCATCTCTCTCTCGCCTATACTTTTTCCTATCCCGCGGCTTTTAGGAAGAGTGAAACGTCTTAAGAAAGAAAAGTGTGAACGTTTCTCTCGCTCGACGCCTTACAATGGAGAAAAGACGAGGAAAATTAAATAATACTTTGTCGTTTATTGAAATTGCAGAAGGAGGGGGGTAGATTGTGAAAATTTTCGGGGGTAGAGGTAAAAAGGTATTGATTTTAGTTGGATTAGACGGTGTTTCGCCATTATTTTGTGGTTTAGTTTTATTTAGCGTCTTTTAGTAAAATCGGTCAAACAAAAGGGTTTTGATACTTGGTTGGTGTATTATTATTAGTTTAAACAATGCGAATAATATAATAAACGCTGTTACTCTTAAGTATGATAAATACTTCGGTTTCATTGTTTGTTTCTCTTGGGAATAGTTCTTAGGGATGAGTTCATTGACTTGAGGAATGTTGCCTTCTGTACCTAGCGAGAATTTTAAATAAATATATTATTTGGACATTCCTGTGATTCCATTATAACAAATATAATATGTTATTTACTTTCATTAAAATATACTTCAAACTATGCTTAGTTTTAGCTTTGTTTTAAATATATTTTAAAATATGTTTCTTTTTAATATTATGATTTTCCATATAAACCAAATTAATGACGTGTTACAATTAATTCAATATTAAGTCAAATTCACTACAGTTTTAGTAGGATTATTTTATTGAATTAGATTTTTGATATATTTTTCACTTTTTTCCGTACATTATTCATACATATATATTCCTTTTTTGAATGTGTTGCCAGTAAAGATTAAATAAATAAATAATATTAAAATGTAACATAGTTTTAAAGCTGTGTGTGTTTATATTTAATGAACAATAGAGCATAGACAACAGTAGAATAACAAACCACGTGGGTGTTTTATCGATGCCGTTATCATTCTTCGGCGGAATAAAATTGCCAATACAAAAGCGGGAGGCAACTTACCCCCTTACAAAGGCCGGGCAAATAAGCCATTAAAAGCGTTGCGACGGTACTGAGCTATAAAATCTCTGCTTCTTGCCCCCTCCCCCCACCCCGGGGGAGTCCACCCCTCCCGCGATAAACTGCTTTTATGCCGTTCCTACTATAATTAAAATGGCTTGACGTTTTCTAGCGTGTATACCATAAAAGACCTAAGACGGGCCGCGTTCGAAATTTAATTTTCCAATTTTAATTACGGCGCGTCTCTTATGTCTGGAGGGTTGATGTAATTATAATTTAATAACGAACTTATAATGTGTAATGTAACAAATAATATTATATTACTTAAATAATACTCAGTTCATATAAAACCTATTTAATATTAATGTCAGAGCCAATAAAAAAAATATAATCGATAATTCCAAATTCAAATGAAACCGGTTCAAAATTGTAATGAAACTAGTTGTATAGTAAGCAGAGTGTAGTGTTCAGTGTTCAGTCGACGGACACGTGTCCACGCGACTGGTTGTGTGAGGGGTTGGAACTAGATTCTTTTCCTTGCATTTTGTTTAAAAACTTGATTTTTTATACTTTTCAAAACCTGATTAACAACTAGTAGGATTGAACACGTGTTATTTTATTTAGTTTTGTTATTATCATCGCTTGGAAGAAATATTTTATTAACACTATTATGTTTCGTTATCAAATTAATTCGTTGGTTTTAAATATAACATATTAATAATAGAATAGTTTCACATTTATGATATATGCATATTTTACATAATTATGATAATTGAACATTTTTCACTTTAACGACAGATTTCTAATCTATAAATACTAGATAATATTATTTGCAAAACAATCTATTTCTCTATTCTTGAACTCGTAGAGAGATGTTCATGAAATTTGATGAAATGGCACTGAGATGCAGGGGTTTGTTTAATACTTACCATGTATAGAAACATTTTGTCTTATATTTATAAAACTTATTAGTCTTAAGTAAAATATTAGTTTAATAATTTTTAAATAAAAAAAATGAAATAAAACAATATTAAATAATATTCTTCAACTATACATAAAATATCTTTATCAATTTCATATAAAAGTTGTATATTTGATTGTAAAGTAGAAGACGTTAATTAAAGTGATGATCAAAGAAGAGTTGCGTTATTGTACCAACTTCCTGTAACAGTGCTCGAGGAGAAGACTGCAACTGTAAAATAAAATATGTATATGTACTTTAAAAACAATTATGATTTATAAAAATAAATTTAAACTTTATAAAGACCTAATCTTTAAAAAAAACTTTTGATTATTTTTGTAATTTTTAACTTGAAGCTTAAATAAGAACAAGATAACAAAAATGAATCTTAAATAAGAATAAGATAACTAAAATGAAGCTTAAATAAAAACAAGATAACAAAAATAAATGACATTATATTGTAATACAAAATAAAAAAGAATCTAAAAGCTTAATAAAATACCTACTCAGAACTCACGCACACCCTTCTCCTCTCCGGCCCGCGCCCGCCATCTTGAAAGGAAAACACAAAGATGCTGAATAGAGAAATTTTCTTGTGTAATTTTCGCGCTCACCCCTCTCCGTGCCTTTAGGTAATTTGTGAGAATACCTTATATATATATACGTATATTTTGTTTTTACTTGTATTACCGATGTTCTGCCATAATTAATTAACGACCAATTGAGGTCACGGTTTTAACATATTTGATTTGTTAATTAAGATGTTGTACTTTATACATTTTTATGAAAATATTATTATACTTAAAATAATACATGAAAATTAAAAAAAAAAGAATTCTGGACCCAACAGTTTGAACGTATTGGTACAAAACAATGTAAATAATTGATAGTAAATAATACTTGTAGAATCAGCAAAATCAAGTAGGTACCTTGCATGAAGCACATAAATATATTTTTGAACACCAAATCAATAGAAAATTTAGCAACAACAAACGGCTAATTTAAACAATATTTAAATAATTAAAAAATCGTGACCTCGCAATTGCTATTAAAACAGCAAAACACAATTTGTTATTCATATCTGATATATATGTAGGGCCGCGAGCGGGAGTCCTACAACAAAATTAGTTATTAAAATTTCACTGACGCTACGAAATTTATCTCAGACGCTGTGTAGTGCGACGAGTTAATATTGATCGTTGGCTATTTACATTTTTTTTCTATAAACCTTATTTATCTTTTTATTTTTAAAACGAGCTCTAAATATATTTGTTACAAATTGGTGGTATTTCAATGTGATGTAAAAAAATGTTGTCCGAAAACTGGTTTTAAAATTTAAATAGGGTTCAGTAAAACTTGTAATTCCTCAAATTTTAAAACTTGTTTATAAATGCACCCGTTGTATAGGAACAAGTTATCACTACAAAAGTAAAGATTTACATGAACCGGTCACCTACATTAAAAATACTTAAACATATTAATTTAGGAAAAAAATACCTTAAATATTGTCACTGACATAAAAAAATGTATTTAATTATTTAAAATATCATTTCTTATTTAGATCAATTTAAAGCATTCAAATACTAAAGAAAGTGTGAGAACGTAAACCAGTTCTTCTAGATGCGACTGACCATCCTTTACAACGGTCATTATTATAAGGGATGGTCAGCGCGTGGGAAAGAAAGGGTGATAAGACGTGTCCCTTAACAAATATAACCGGTTAAGAATAATGTTTCTTTTATCTAGGACAATTTTTTTTTTGGTAATAATAAAAATATTTTTTTTTCTTGTAGATAGAACTAATGATAATAAACGTCAAGTATCAAAGCGTGCGGTCGCGGTACATTACGAAGACGCCGTTAAAGTTTTCCGTGCTACTTTCGCGGTTCTGCAGAAAGTTGTGCGGGGCTCATTAACGTGCCCCGGACTTACACTGAACAAAAAACACGCTCCAATAATATATAATAACAACATATACAGGGTTATTTGTAATTAGTTGACCAACTCTTGTAGGCAGCTCTTTTGCCTACAAAAAAAAATTGGTCCCTCTTTTACTTATTACTCAGTATTTTGTAAGAATTGCTTAAAAGGTCAGCGCCCGGGCGCCATACCTACACTCAGAGTTAATGTCAGTTCAGAGGCACCAAATAAATTTTGTATGAGAACTCAAATTTTAAAACTATTAATTTTAAAAAGTCGTAGAACAAATGTTGTTAAAATTGATGGCTGCCTGCAAGAGGTGGTCAACTAATTAAATATAACCCTGTATATAAAATAAATAAACAAAACAATAAAGTAAAACCGACACAGACTTGCGATTTTATTAGCCAAAAAACTACTTTGAAAGATCATATGCACATTTGAGTAGTTTTCTTAAAGGTACAAAAACTAAATTCTCATGACTTTGTTAAGAAAATTGTAATGAGTCATAATAATCGCTTGAGCATTTTTTCGTTCCAGTGTACGTTTTCCTAACAATCTCCCGCCTTCGAACCCCGAGGCGTTTATATAATATCTGGCAGATAGCTTCTAGTTATATATCTATTGACAGCACTAATATTTATTACAGGCTTTTGTTATCTAACAGTGTCGAGGAACTTGATGGATGAACACACACACTCACCTACATAGGTCTTGTGTTTTAAACTCACTTATAGAAAGAGAGGACAGGCGAGAGAGAGGGAGTTAGAAGTTCACAAAATTGTATTCTATAACAAATAATAAAATGTTAAAACAAATGAAAAAAACGAAAACAGAAAATGAGTACCATTTATAAATTATTAAAACATTGTTTCTTCTAGCTCTTTATATCATAAACTGTTTTTAAATAATTTTATTATAACTTATATAAAGTAATATTAACTGGTGACTCGAATCATAATAATATCGTTATAATCGAAGTCATTCAAAGAAGTTGTTTGTAATATTTTAATGTTATTAATATTTTTAAATTACGCAAAGCAACATCACTGTTACATTGTTATTAAGTAATATGTATTAAAAGTATCGTTCTTGATTGAGAAATAAATATTTAAATACATCATGAATAAAAACTTAAACTGATGAACGTTAGTCACGATTTCCGTCAATTTTAAATAATATATTTTTTTCTTAGTAACTAACTAATTATTATTATTTGATAGATTTCACGAAGATGTCTCGAGTTAAAAGGACACCCTGTTGTTATTTATGTAATATTAAAAATGTATATATTTTTAACATATACATTTTATAATTTAAACTCCTGAAATACTGTCAGGGTATGAAATAATAACCTGGAAAAAAGTTAACATAAAAGTATATATTTACGTTTTCTGGACTACATACCCTAAATAACTTAAAATTTTCAATAAAACATTTTTCATTTATTTAAATTGTAGTATAGAAAAAACTGAATAAATATATGGTTTATATAAGCCACCGAAATAGTTGTCCGTCGTCACATATACTGTGTATTTGTCAATTTCAGTTGGTTACATGACGAAATGACAATTGAATAATTTAGTTTTCAATTAAGGCTTCATTCGTCTTAATTGTAAACTGCATCTCCAATAACACGAACGAGATTAAACAGTCAATTGAATAAAAATAATACAAAATAACACAGACAACTTTTAGTACATTTTATTATATATAACCAATAATAGAATTAATGTAAGTATTTTAAGAATCGGAGTAATTATTTTTATTCTAGGTCTTGGTGAAACGTATATCTAAGAGGTCTATCTGTATTCTCACGTATTTCTTTAGTGAAGCCTACATTAACAAAAACAATCTCTGATTGGTTCGTTGACGCCTCATTTCTCCGTTGCTTGATAAATTGCCGGCCGACGTTTTCTTTAACGATCTGTGTTATATACAGGGTGTGTAGTTTTATTTTAATGTATACACAAGCAGGTTTTTATTCATGTTATTATTTATTGTATGTATGTCTGTAAATGTGAAATGTCAAATAAAGATCATTTATACAAATTGGTGTGATTATTTTTTTCATGTCTCTCGTCAAACATCCATAACTGAAGTGTTTCTGTTTCATTTAAACGACCAGATTTTCCTTAGACTATTCCCAATAATAACCTTAATATAATATTTGCATAATTTAAAAATTTTGAATCTTAAGCTATACATACTTTTGGTACTCAAGGTATTTTACTATTTATGAGTATTAGAGTCTTATTAAGTAAATTCTTAATTCTATAATAATCAAGAAGCACATCACAAAAACTTAACTACAAAGAAACATTGTACAAATGAACTAACTTCAACGTACGCCTCTCGCAATTATAACTTTATCTTCAAGTTCCACAATAACACATAAACACATTGCTTACTAACATATAGAACAAACTATTTATAAATAGTTTGTTCTATATGTTAGTAAACATTTAGTTACAATAATAAAAGATTAATATTTAAGGTAATAAATGAAGCATCCTGTATATGGTTAAGGCGTGTAATTAACGACGAAGGAGGCTCACAAAAAACCCTTACGTTCTTAGTGTCAGACGCACACAAACACACACACGTACACACACACACACACACACACACACAGACACACGGCTCTGACGGATTAGTTGGGGCGAAAACCGGTGGCCCTAATAATTTTAATTAAATATTTTTTTATTTTATTTTATATTAATATATTTATTTAATTTAGGTCTGCAGCTTTACTGCTTCCGTAATAAAAAGTGGCCTTTTTATAATTAAAGCCTGTTAAGCCGGTTACACACGTGTAGACGAGAAGTGGACAATTTATATATTTATATATATGTATTACAAATAAACACAGTTTACAGAACTTTACCAGAATAATTATATAAGGGTTTTTTAACAGTTCTTAATGACTAAAATAGTTATATGTGTATTTATTGAGTCTATATTGTGTTATATTCTTGGCAGATTATGTCTGCTATAAAGAGTGTGTTTTACAATGTAACGTACTCCTTATATATTTTGTTTTTCTGTAACAATTTGGTAACTTTTTTTTTGTACACAAATGGACTTTTTTAAAATACATACATATATTTTTTTAAGTATTTTACTAACCTATTATTTTGAACTTATTTAACATAATTCCTTATAATAAATAAAGGAAACTATTGTTTGTTTGTTCGTTTGAGCACGTAAATCTCAGGAATGAATCGCATTTATAAAAAATGCATATACCTACGTAGTTTTCAGTGTATATGAATACAACACCTCGACCCTTGTTATTAGCATTAAAAAATATAAAAGTACCTGAAACACTGGAAGTGCTTTTTTCAAAACAAATACATATTCTGATGATGCTGTTTCTTTTCGGGCAGATTTTGGGTCGGAATATAATACGTCGTCCATACAACAACTGGCATTAAATAATAGTAGCCGATATTAACTTAGTAACCTACTGACGATTGATGAGTCTGTACATCACACTATCACATAAATAATACAATTAAGATACACTGTAATAAATAATTATTAATTAAAGCAGAAGAAAACAGGCGGAATATTATCTCGTTTATCTGAAACTCTTATAAGTGCGAATAATTGGGGGTCCGGGGGGTTGAGGGGGTCGAGGGGGATTCGTTAGGGCCTTAATGCCGGCAGACATTAATCATTCCTTTCATAAAGAGTGGGGGTCCGTAGATAAATAAGTGTAGTATGTGTTTTCTTAGGGTACCCTTCTTGAGATGTTGTCGGAAGCTTGTGGATGAGACTTCGTATATTTTACCTCTTCTCATATTTTATAACATTTCTATTCCAAAAAAATAAAATTTATTCTGTATATAAATGACGTTTTAAAATTGATAAAAATTTTGTATTCAATTACAGTAACATGTTTTTATTATAACAGGTGTACAAAATAATTAAATTTGCGCTTATGAAAATTGAAAAGAATTTTAAACATATGTATATGGTTTAATTATTTTATATACTATTAATATTATAACTGTAATGTCCTTCAGTTTCTACACTTTCTTGAGCGTACCGCGCTCTGCCACATAATTATTCATCTTAAATTGCACGAGCTTGTATGTATGTATGTAAGTATGTGTATGTATGTGTGCGTCTCAAATTACGCTGGAAGAAAGCTCGTTGGATGGAAAATTTATAAATTTATTAAGATTTCACCCTGAGTTATGGAATTTAATTATGATGCTGTGTTCGCGTTTTGGGCCATTTATTTACTTATAAGTACAACACACTACGACTACTATGTAACAAATAACGTACCATATAGCTATCTTACAAATATTAATATTTTTAATATTTACATATGATAATAATAATACATACCATTTAATAATAACTAGGCCAATCTGAAAATGATATATATTAAAAAAGTAATAGCGACATATTATATACATGATACGATATTGTTTATTGTATAAAAATACAAATAAAAAAGAAGTAGAGTGGGCAGCCTCATTGCTAAAGAGAAATATCTTCCAAGCAACCTTTGTATAGACAAGAAGTATTAGCGTGGAATACATTTTTTAAAAGAAATAATCAATATACATACATAGATAACATAATATTAAGTAATAATATATCACCACTAAAATACTACACAAACATATGTTCGCACAAAAGATATATGTAATTTATATACACCAAAATAATATTAATATTTTAAAAAAGTTTACATGCTACCTAAACAATAGATTGTATTTTGTATGTCTTTTTATCAAATTTTGATTATCGTATCATACAGAAACCATACTTATTTGTAGTATTTTATTGTCGAACAGTTTTTATCTGCAAAAACTATTCAAATTTAAAAAGATGAATAAACACTGATCGGAGCTAATACAACAAAAAAAATAATAAAAGAATATGTATTTTGTTATAATTGTATGTAGTGATACATTACTTAACACGAAGCAGTTATACCTATTTAGTATAACAATCTGGAAGCTACGATGTCGTAGAGGCTACGAGCTACATCTTCGTAGGTGTAGCTACGCTTCCTATTCATTTTGTGAAGAAATTTCAAATACACTCTGTATGTTGACAACAAATTAATTAATTAAAATGTTAGAATATATTTGATTAGTTTTATGAACTATGTATTGTTTATAATTAAAGGAAAACAGATAAGATAAATATTTTAGTTCAATATTAGTTTTATTTCTATGATATAAAAAAAATCCATTTTTTTTATATCTGTAACATTTATCAGATATTCTGTTGAATAAATCAAGGAGTGGTGAATTAATAAGTGATTTATAATTTAAAACATTCATACTATATTACCTCAAAGTATCTTTTACAACGTTACAGTAAAAAAATAATATACAAATAATTAAAATAAATATTTAAGCTGTGTCCCTACAAGTATAAAGTAGAGGATTACATTACAACATTTCTGTCTGTCTGGTTTTTTTATTTCTTTTGGTAAGTCTATATTGATTTTGATAGTACTTTAGTAATTAATTGTTTGTCATACAAAGAACTGAGTTGATCATTTGAGCTTTATTTAACAAACTTATAAAATTTAACCTACATTAAAAAGTACCTCAAAAACTCAGATTTAATTATAATTCTTATTTTAAAGTACAACAGAAAACTTAGACAGGTCGGTGTTTTTATAATTGTATATTTTTAAACTACATTTTCTGCGAAGAAAATGTATTTGATTAAATTAGTAATTATTACAAAATTTCAATTTATATAAATAAAGACTACTTCTATTATAAACTTAATATAATAAAAAAATGCAAAGTCTTATTTGAATGATTTATTATACAATTATTATTTTTACTACTCTACTCTATTTCTCCATATTTGTAATAAATAATATGTGATTATAAATGTTACATTATTTTTATATTTTTTTATTATACCATGTAATAATGTTAAAGATTTAAGATTATTTAAATTTATATATTTCGAAAGAAACCTAATAGATGTCATGATCATGATGATCACATATAGAATGCTCAATTCACCGAGACGGACAGCGATGCGGTAGCTTAGTTGGTAGAGCGACAGGACGGTTTCCCAGTAGTCGCGGGTTCGAATCCCTGCCCGTATCGGTTCATTTTTCATTAGCCATGTTAAGCTTATTTATATTTATACAAATTTAAATAAGCTTAACATGGCTATACATGTTTATAGATATTTTCAAACTTTATGATTATTTGTTAAAGATCATATTCTCATGATGTTACCATTAAAAAACAAGTTTGTAATTTGTTTTTTTTGTTTTTCGTATTATATAATAGAATGTTATTATAGGCTTATATTCAAGTTTATTAACAAACAATAAAACGTGGTATCGTAGCTTAATCTGGGTAAATTTAGAATGTTAAATTTAAATACAAACTCTCATATGCCGATAGTATGAGAGTTTGTGTATGAAAATAATTAGCCATACAGAACATTCTTATAAAAAAAATGAAACTCGCTTTCAATGAACTGAGAATTGATAAAATAAATTTTGTATTTAAAAATAAAAAAAAGTTTCACTGCAAACAAAAATAGGAATGAAAATATATCTGTATCAAAATGAGCTTCGAAAACGCACTTGATCTAAATGGAGTAGACCTTTAACTGTTGCGAAGTCTGAGCTTCAACCAAAAATGATCTTCTGTGCCTCTTGGGACTGGAATGGTGTACCACGAGCTCCTTCCGCTAGGTAATACGATCATTGCTGATAAATATTGCTACCAATTGGATCATCTATAAGTCACCATAGCAGAAAAAAGGACAGAAATGACGAAATGACGTATAATGACGAGATCGTATTACATCAGGACAACGGAAGTCAGCATGTTGCGTTGACTGTAACACAGAAATGATTACAGCTTAATTTGGATGTTACTTCACCCTTTTACTTCTTAGACCTTGCGTCATCAAATTATTACTTCAATCTCTCTTTAAAAAAATCTCTCCGCGGTAAATCTTTCAAATCCATAAACGATATAAAGATGCTATCTAGATGGTATAATGTTGCTTCCTTAGAGATAGAGGAAGATTATAGAACAGAAAACTTCATAAATAATACAATAAGTCAACTTTTAATAACAAATATCATGTATTCGTTTCACATCAAAAAAGGGAAGGAACTTTTGGGACACCCTAAGTATATGAACAAAATATCACTTCAAAGAAAAGACTGCTTACAGTTTTCTAAATAAAAAAATTAAGTTAATAAAGAAAAAAAAAACACGTGGTGAGGAAAACCTCAGTGTTTAATTAACCGGCGGTTAAACAGCGATTAAGCGTCGTTGGTAATCACTGCCCCTGTGAAGTAGAAAAAATAAGGCAACCGACTACTATGGAGAAGGATCTCGTAATATCTATTATTTCTAAATATCTTTTTGTTGTAGTTTGTTTAAATTGTTTTCTAACATGTTATTTTTGACAATCTTATAATTGTTTTTATTGACGTAAGATATATATAGTTTTTAGAAAAATATGTGTAATTTAGTGTATTGTCTAGAGTATATTATTGCTGCACTAGAAAACCTGTACAGATGTAGTGTGTAGTCTAAATTATCTAAAATATGCAAAATCGAAAACAACAACAAGATATTCTATAACTGGTAATTGCGGCTTTCATTTATTTACAGCAATATTTTAAAAGCTCTTCTCCACACGAACTGATCCGCGGTTCTTACAATAAATCAGTGTGAAGCGCCACTTAAAAAAACGATTCATCCCCTAATGAAGACCACCCTGAGGGGAGTTTTTACACATATATTTTCTGCTGGGAATTGTTTACACTAATACAGTAATAATCCTTAAATCTGTGGTTTTTAAAATACTGTTTTAAACCATTTCAACGCTTGTAGTTTAGAACATAACTTTTAAACAATTAAAATGTATCAACTATTAGACTTATCAAACTATTAAAACTAAACTATTAAAAAAATGCTTAAACATAATAACGATAAAAAAATAGGTTAGTTAAAAGTAATATTCTCGTGAAGTGAGGACTAATTTTGTATGAAAGTAAAAAAAAAGACCACAAAAAAAGGAAGCACGATAAAATATCTCACATTATGTTTTTTCTAAAAAAAATCATTTCGTTTGGTATTTCTATGTAATGATAATAATCTGTACAAACTTGGTTATATATGTTTATATTAATGAACAACAAGAAAGCATAACATTACACATATAAGGAAACACACTATGCTTAATCAAGGTAATTAATAAAAACAATTACAACCCTTAAATATACTTAAAATATACTAATTAACAATTTACATATAATATATAATATATAGATATGTATTTTAAAAATATGTTATAATAAGGAGACACATTCATTATTATATAAAAAGTGTTTTTTAATGAAGTTGTAAGTAATGTAAGAAAATTCCAATTGGTGTTTATTAGAAAGAAGGCCCCTCAGACTAGGAGTTTATAAATTTTAGAAAACATATTAGATTTTCTATTGGACAACAGATGGCGATGCTTACCTTAGGATTTGAAAATAGTTATATAGTTATATTGTTGTAATAAATGTAAGTTTAATTAGTAACTTAAAAATAATTCAAAGTTCTTAATTATAATTTACATATCCAATATATATAATATATTCATCTTTCCAACGAAAGATGTCACTATAAGAAATAGTTCCCATGCTATTCAATGATGGCGCTGTATTCCCTTAAACCAAAACAAAATTTACGAGACCACCTGACCCAATTCAATATTCATTTCACGAAAACAAAACATAAAAAAGTCTCCCTCAAACCCATCTCACTTACAAGCCAATGAAGCGAGCAAATAAGCGAAAAATCCGCTCGTGGAAAAAGAGATAAATTGAAAAAGCGGGAAAAAGGAATAACGCGGCAAAAAATGCGTCATTCAGTGATGTTCAGTCGCGTGGCGTGTAATTGCAAAAGGTCGGGAAAAATGCTAACAAGTTGGAGCTGTTTATTGGTTGGGAAATGGTTCTGTAGGTATTTTTAATAAGGATATTGTTATACAAAATGTTTAGTATATTAATATGTATAATAATATTTTTGATATTTATTTGTATTGTAGCATATTTTAATAAATTATTTATTAGGAGAACAACCTTTTTTTATTATTATAGGTGATCGATTCCTGAGTTAATTTTAAAATTATTATTAATTATCATATATATAAAATATATAAAGTATTATAGCCGATCACACTTTGCAGATTATTTTTTCAATTATTCGCCGATCCCTAATTTATAAAAACGGCCCACAAGGGGAAATGAAAATGGCATTGATATTGAAAGCCTTTTAAAATGCTGGAGCCGTCAACTTCGTTCATATTCTCTCGTTTGACAAACAGTACTTGTGTTGTCGTTTACCTGATTTTTTAATTTGTAATATATATATACATTAATTATGTTATTGAAGTTCTCCTCTTCTTTAACTTTGAGATTTAATTTCATTGTTTCTGTAAATACTAGAAATTTGGTAATAATTCTGCATTGGCTCATTATGTAATTAAATGTTCAAATTATAAGAAAGTAATGTATTCGTAATATATTTTTTTTAATTCAAGTTTTTAAATATTTTACATAACAATCATAGCAAACCAACCGTTCTTATTAGAATTTAATTTAAAACTCTTACGCGCCAATTGTTAAGAGATGGCGCTTGTAGCGCTTTTGTATTTTAAAATATAATACTAATATATATGCTATATTGTTATGTTCAGAAATGTAAAAAAATAAACAAAAATAAGATATTCATGTAAACAATACTATTTAAGGTAGATTTAGTGAAAATAATAAACATCATACTATTCTAGTACAGCTATTCACGTATAGATGGCGGTAAGTAAGATGTACAATTTATAACAGTTGTTAATAATAATGTTGTTTGTCTGTTTATCATTATTATGAGACGTGCATTCAGTTTTCATAGCTAGGTTATATTTTAGAAATTAATGGAACATTAAATTATGGAAGTTAGATTGTAGGCACCTATATTATACGCGTTATCAAATTTTTACTACTTGGAATGTTTAAAATCCTTTAAGAACTTATAAATGTAAGAACAATATAAAAATAATAGTAATATTGTTAGTTATTTTTGTCTTCTTTCGGAGCCACGTCTTATTTAAACACTAATTAGTTAATACATGTGACAATGACAGTTATAGTTGATAACATAATATAAATATTAAATAAGTTAAAAGAGTATTTATGGAGCTACGTATCGGTTCTTCTCCGAGGTCGTCAGACGTTTCATAAGAGCAATGTATACCTATCATTAAGAAAATATATTAAATTTGTCTTTTGTTTTAATGAAACTCATTTTTTTTTCTGTCAATTAATAATATAATATATAAGGCACAGATGTAATGTAAATTATATTTAATTTAAATTAATTTGTCTACTCAACTGATGTTTTTTTAAAAAAAATATCAAACGTGTCTGCGGCGTTTTTAAATAGAAAATCTAAGATCGTTTGCTTATGATGTGTCGGTGCGTCTTTAAAAAAATATTACTAACTAAATTGAAGTCATTTTCTTCGTCGCATTTCCGTTATTACTACATGTTCCGATATGTATTCAAATTATGTCTTTTTTCGTTATCATGAACATATTTCGTCTAAGATGTAATGCTCTTATTAAGTCGTATCTCTGTGTCGTTCTGTGTGTTACAAAACACCGCCGGGAACTTGGTTAACTCTTCTTAATAGGAGAGTATATTTTTTTTATTCTTATCGCCCAATTTTAGGAAGAAAATATATCAATATAAATGTGAATGTTTATTTTAGTATAATATAAATATGTATCTCAGATTTAATGACAATTCTGAAATAATAAAGAAAACTACTCTTCATCTCCAGAAGACACCAATTTTTGAAGGTTCTAGCAATTTGTGTGTTTAACTGTGTGGTAACTCCTAAACTTATTTCTTCTAATATAATATTCATTCGGATGAAATCCTAAAAAGAAATTGTGTGGTTGTGAAGAAACTGCATCATATGGATGCTGCAGCTCATGGGAACTCATCATCTCTCATCTCATGATTTATGTTCTCAAAATCATTAATAAACTTAATCATAAAAAATAATAATAAAGATAAGGTGATAACATGATCAATATCATCATACATTGTTTTATTAATTTCTGTTTTAATCTGAGATGGATAACAAGTATCGTATGAAAGATAACTATACGTATGTAACCTATATAATATAATATAATATAATATAATAAATATAATAAATAAGGAATTTAAAATGTTCAAGATATGTCAAATAAGTCGAATACAGAAATACATTTACTGAATTCTAATGTTATTACTTTATTATATTTTTAATAAAAAAATATTGGTAAATTATATTAAAAAATGAGTTTAAATAGAATTAAATAAATAGTTTCAAAAATATATGAAAATTCTATTAAACGCCATTGTCATCGTCATCGTCATTGAACGAAATATTTAAATAATATATTTTCTTAAGTAATACACTATTCTTAAATTAACTAATTATCTATGTTTTGAAGTCTAATTTTATAAATATAAAATAATCTAATAATATTTGTTGTTATAATATAAGGCACAGTCTACATGGTAGTCAGCGAGGCGGCACTAATATTGAAATTAACCTTCAGCTTAATTCAAACACACGTGAACATGAAAAAAAGATATTTCAGAACCGCCCGGAACATGCGAGTATTGAAATAATTAGGGCCGAGACGATACTTACACATTAATATTAAAAACTTTAATGAAAAAAAAATTAAAAGGATTCTCTGGATTTTATCCTCTTTTCCATTAGGGATGGGACTCAGACATGCATGGAGACTCCCTGATCATTATTAATATATTTTTACGCCGTGTTTAGAAGATATTGTGTCAAGTTCTAATCAATAGTTCAGATACTTATAGAACAGGAAAAAGAAAGAATTTTCACATATTTGTTATATTTTTTTGTTGTTGTCTATGTTAAGCCTATGTTTTAAATCTCCTCAAAATATAAAACCTACCCTGTTGGTTGTTCCAGAAGAAAGAGACCAAACGATTTAGAATTACTATATTAATATATATTTATAAACACATTAAATATCTTCATTCGAACATATTATTTATATTTTTTTGTAAATAAAGAAACATGAAATAATTAAGATGCATAATAATTCGACTCTATGGTTCTTGCTACGAAAATGTACATTGACCTTCATAAATGTTATTATACATAAAAATAGTATATACTATAAAAATGATTAGTTAAATATTTGTCTATTTAAATCATAAAATAATGGCTGTGTGTATTTTTTGATGTTAAGAATAATTCTCTATAAAACTAAAGACTATAAAAATGATGTTCAAATAAATTAGATACCTACTATAAAATACAGTATTTTTTTGCAACTTATTAAAGAGAAAGACAAAAAATATATTTATATCTAATTCTTTCAATTAGATAAATTAATTATAATATTAAAATCCTTTAACATTTTCTACGCGGTTGTACTTTAGGTTTTTCTTTTCACGAAAATAAATATTATAATCCCAGGGATACTCCAATTACAGGAGGGGTGACTTGGAGAGGTGGAGGGGGGAGGGGAGAGGCTTTTTACCCTTTTTCCTTCACGCTCAAATTAAATACGGCAAAGATACGAATTCTTCATAATATTTTCAGAAAACGATTGGAATTTTATAATATTTTATAATATGACTGCATTTTAATTGATTACATATGAACTAGTTATGACTGTGTGCTTCAGGTCTAGTTTGGGGTTAATTAGGAATTAGAAACTGAAAAATTTAATTGCATGCAGTCTAAGTTCAGTTTTCCTTGTGATTAGTAATAATTTAGTTATTAATGTCTGCCGACACTTAAGTAAATATATAAATAATATAATTTGCACTAATTACACATATAAAAAAATGGTTGTTTGTCTGTTTCTACTCTACATTAATGCTTGCAACTCACCAAAGCAGATACTTACTAAAGCAACACTACATAGCGAAATATACTGAAATAAATAATTCACGATATTTAAGCAAGTCACCCAGTCTGAAAGCTTTGCCCAATTAATCCGAGCAAAAAACAAAATTATCTCTAAAATTCAGTTACTAGAGAACAAAAAGTAACAATAGCTCTCCCTAATATAGACGAAAAATGAGCCAGGCCCCTCCTCCGAGGGCCGCCCTTCAAGGGGCCATTTTTGTAAGGGACGCTTTCTTCTACCTGTGGTCTTTGAAGATATCATTTTTCGCTTGAAGGGATCGCATTTAAAATTTAATCTTTGTTTAGAAGTTTATAAAATTAATATTTATTGATATTTTATATTACGGAATACATTTTTTTCTTCAACATGTGTTTGAATACCATTCTGTTATTTGATGATAATTAGATCACAGAATACCATTTTTTTAAATAACTTCTTTAAAAAAAGCAACGGTAAACTACTAGAAACATATTCATTATAAAACACATATTTATTACAAAATCATTCCTTTAAAAGTCACATATTATTTAAAGATGATAAGTTAACACAGACTCACATAAATCCTTTTTATATCTAAACTTTTTAAATGTGGTTGTAAAAATATGTGTTCCATGGAAAGTATGATAAGGCACAATTTATAGAAACGAATCTTCTGCCAGAGGCTCACGCTGTCTGTCCCCGCCTTTATGAGCTGTCGGAGTGTGGAGATGGACTCTTTTATTATTAACTATATATAATTAGTTTTTTTATAAATCTCACATAAATGTAGTTCTATTTAAAAAGGATTTAGTTAGGTTTTTTGTTAAGTATTTTTAATGTTATCAGTTTTAATTTGCCGAAATCGCGTTGACGGTATTACGAGTTAGAGCGAAGTCAGTTCATTTGTCTTCTATCTCCTACTTCTTCTTAATTAGATAGCGTAGATATATAAATCCATATCACTAAATAATCCTGATGTCTCACGATGTGTTCACAGACAGTGAATTAATTGTTTATTACTATTAATAAATAACAAAAAGTATCCAAAAAAATAATATATATATCATGGTATATAAGTAAAAATTTATATTACAATAATGTCCAGGGTATTTCAACAATACATATTGGAAACATTAATTTCCTAGAACAGTATAAATACAACAGAAACAGAAATAACTAAATTTCATGTCATGAATATAATTTTTTCAAAAGAAGGATTATTTAAATGTGTTTTTTTATAAAAAATACTGCTACGGGTTAATATTAATATAATTACTTATTATTTTAAAGTCCTACTCCATACCTCTTTCTATTCTCATCCCTTTGTCTTGCCACTCTGTATTTTTTCCCCATTACATTTTCATTTTATTTCATATTTCTCCTTCCAGGGTGGGAGGGGGGAGGGTTAATAACATTTTTCCCTTTTCTCCCCATCTTTATTTATAGGGACGGTTAAGGTAGAATATGTTCTCCGTGCATTTAGTAATGAGGTGAATTATTAGGGTTGTTTTTCGAGATTGTGCAAGATTTTTTTCCTTTTTCCACCTTCTGCTTTTACGAGATAAGTGTAGGGTTATTGTCAATAAATTTTTGAGTGTTTCGGTGATTCTGTTTTATGAATTGTTTTATATTCATTCGTTTTATTTTAACCTTTTGTTATGATGTTTATTTTGTGATTGAAGGCGACTCTACTGCGGGTCCTTGGTTTTTTGTTTATTGTTCATAAAAGTAAAACTGTTGCTGAATTTCTGTATATTTTTTGCATCTTGATTAGGTCTCTCTTATATATAAAAATACTTCTTTTAATCAAGGTGATTCACGACGAAGTAAACCTAAAGTTATATAACTCTTAGTATATTAATATGTATTGAGTTAACATTATTATTATATTATAACATGCTAACAATCATCATTAAAATGAACAAGGAATCTAATTTCTAAGCCGCTAATGAACTAAATAAAACATTCTGAATGTATATAAAAAAGAAAAAACGATCTTAAAGCATGTCATCAAAACTTAAGGTTCTAAAAACACAAATTTAGCTTCGAACAAAGAGCAAAACAAAAACACGACACTCGAAACATTACGCCCGAAATTGCTCGGCTTAAAAACCATTAATAACATTCCTCCCAACAACTCCTTCGCAAAATTTCGAGTTCCGTTAAAACTGTAGAAAAACACCTCGGGGGGGAGGGGGGAGAGGGGTGGGGGGCAGCAGGGGCAGTCTAAAGAAGAAGAAATATGGATCAATAAAGAAATAGCGCTGTGTCCAATCGTGGCACCGGCTAGCACGCACACAGATGAAAATCTTCGTCCGTACACTCGCATTTATTCGTACAGATGAAAAATTGTCTCCGTGTGCGTGAAGCTTGTGTAACCGCAAGAAAAATTCGCGACTCGGAACTGAATCGGGCTTTAATTATTAGGTGTTCTTGATTTAAATACATATTGTGCATTTATTATAATTACTTATATAATTAGAATTATATTAGAATTTAAGATGTTATAAAGTTTTTTCATTTTCTAATTTAAATTGTAACTTAATATGTTGTAAATATTATGCTTATTTTATTATATTTAATGAATTATTGCCATGTATATTAGTTGATTAGTTCATATAAACTTATTATTATGTATTATTACCTTAAAAATAAAGAGCTAAATGTTAGTAAGAGCTAACAACAATATGGTGTTCATAGTTTTATAAACGGCAGAGTCTTGCCAAATCTGTAGCGGCAGCAAAAATAATGCGACAAACATTAAAACAAGATAAGGGGTACAGTTGGCAAAAAACATTAGTTCTGCCAACATGTTACACTCGGCCTTATGTACTAGATGTTGTTAGTTTATTTTTGTTTTAATATTGTTAATAGTTCCTATTTTTTATTTAAATGTCCAAAAGTGTCTATATTAGGTCGTTGCATCTGTCCGTCTGTGTATTATACAAAAATTTGTTGCAATTAGAAAACTTTAATTTAGAATTAATAATCTAAACAGATTTTTATATTATAATACCACATTCAGCACACCAAATTGATTAAATTGGAATAAATAATTGATATTGTTTTATGAATACATTATTTATTATATTTAAGAAAAAGCTTCTTCAATATGACGTTGAGTGTCAGCATTACAACCGACCAGCTTACCGAGACCTCTCCACCCCATTCACTCCACCAAATATCCCATAAGAAAACGGTCGATCATGAAAATTGGGGGGTCACAATTAAAAGGTGGGCTAATGCTTTGTTTTGTTTAGCGCAAATGACGCAAAAAGCCTTAAGAAATAAAGACAAAGATATAATTTACTTAAGGGAGAGGTGTATGTGTATATGTGTATAGACCATTTATATTAAAAGAGGTTTGGAACCAGAAATAATCTTTTAAAAATAACTATAGCCGCTAGGCCACAAAGGTTATTTATAAATAAATTATAAGTTATTTTCGTACTAATTACAATTATCAGAAGTAAAAAACATTTTTTTTTGTTTTTTTTTTATTCAATCAAAATATTCTTATTTATATGGTTTTATCAGCTAAAATACCCACACAATGAGCACAACTGATTCAATGCCTCACAATGAACTTAAGAAATATGTAAAACGAAGCGCCCGCCACGACACACAGGGACGAACTACACTTTTTATTTATATTTGCAATATTTATTTTAGGTACTTACGATAAAATATTGTTATAATGATAATCTTCATATTTTCAAATAAATTATAAATGTTATATACATTTATTTATTTAAACTTTACTCGAAATGTCTAAGTAGGTCCTACCTATCTATTCTAGTAATCTTATATGTATTCACACTTATAAAGAAATCATTCCTCAAGTAGATTTAGGTTTTTGTAATTTTATATGACTCGACAATTAATAACTCATAACATGAACAAGACTTGAACCTGTGATTACCTACTGCGACATTTACTCATCTTTCTGTCAGCTACCGAGCTAACTCCTCACTTGTAAATTTTTGTATTTCAGGATAAAATCCTAAGTCCGTGCCTCAGAGCGTCCGTGGCGGTGGTGGAGGGAGGGGGGGGCGTCCGACACAGCGCTCCTTTTTACGTTCCCCGCTTCATCAGGGGTTAGCAACATTTACGAAAGTCTTTTTTACTTATATTTAAAATGCTTTAAGACTTTTAAATTTATTTTTATATGTTCTGGAATGTTTGCATAAAAATGGTTATCAATTATAAATGAAGATTCTTAAAATACCAAAACTTAATCGAAAATCGTAAACTTTTAAATTGAATCATGTTTTGTTTAGTAAAAACAGTACGCCTTGTCGTGTATATAATATGTATGATATTATCAAACTATTTCAATAAGTATCTAAGCTTGCTGGAATAAAAAACAATATAATAACTAAGTATGATACCATGATATGTAGTTGTATAACAAGTAAATATTGTAAACAATAAATGAATAGCATATTTTGTGATTGGTTAATTTTATTAACGTTCTAAATAAATAAAGAAAGATTACGAAAGAAATGTTCACAATCTCTGTCCAAGAAGGTGTGAGCGGCGCGTTGCCTCAAGAATGCTACAATTTTCCAGAGTTTTCCATTTCTCAGACCCCCCCTCCCCACCACCCCCACTGTGGGGTGAAGAAAAAAAATGGTCTCCGTTGCTAGGTAACGGGAGAGTATTGAGTTACTTCATTTAAGTTCCGTGAGTTCCGTTTGATCAAGTGTTATTGGATATCTGTTAGTTTTATTTCACTTTATCTTCATAAAGAAGTAGGAAGACGTTTATTTTCTTCTGAAAGTTAACAAAGACAGAAAGAAAATATTTATTATTATTTAAGAAAGAAAAGAACGTAAGAGTAAGAAGAAGAAAATTTACAATAAGATTTACAGGTCTAACTATCTATCTTTAAATGAAGAAAATATGATTTAAGTATTTGTTACTTAACGTAAGATTACGTTACTGTTAATTAGACATAACCTTACTTAAAAAATACTAAGTAGGTATGAACTATAAGTCTATAATAAATCCCGAACAATATTAAAATATAATTATATTTTGTTCTCCAAAATAAATTAAATCTCTCCAGAAGACGCCGTCCGCCTTTCAACTTACATTTTCTCGCAAAACAAATCCCTAACTCCGTAAGAAATATAAAAAAAAGAACAAAAGAGCCTACAAGCCAAACCAAATATACAAACAAAAAACAACCTTTATCTATAACTATAAGACTGAGATTACAATAACAAATATTGCATCTCATCTCAAAACGTAAATAATAAAAATAACCTAACTATAATTATAAAGCAGACGAAAGTGAACTCTATCAGATGCTGTTAAAATTCATTTTCATTTCCATGTATACGGTAGTTGAGTATTATGTCCGAAGGTTGATACAGGCTGTTCAAAGTGTTGGTGAGTTTCCCCGAGTGGCGCCCCCTACTTCTTTGAGTCGTTAATTTACATTTTAAATTGCACTTACATAGCTGAGGCGACTTGCCTGTCTGTGTGTCCGTGTAACTAAGTAGGCTTACATAGAGTTAGCGCTCTGATATAGAAGATGAATTATATTTAGAAATATTAACACATACAAACAACTTTTAATACGTTGATATTTATTTTTAGTAACTCACTTATTGAGATATGTATAAATTATTTATATATTTTAAAGAATGTTGCTATTATTTGTATTCCATCGTTTATCAATAAACATGTCAAATATAAAAAATAGCGACAAAAAGTAATAACAGGTGTTAGATCGTATCAGACGGTATTTATCGAAAACCTCAAATAATATACAAATCGATTCAATTCACTTTCTTTCGAAATCAATGACTTCCGCCCAAAAAATATAAAGCGAAAGTTATTGTAAAATAAACATCCGGTGTATTAAATGATTTAAGGAACATTGTAACTTACCGTGCTTCATAATAAAGTTAGTTTTTGTTTGTATTCATTATTACGTCATAGTTGGGTGTTGACAGATGTCAAACCACTTACCGAATATTGAGTAGGTCTTATTGTGAGAGCGATAAGACTCAAAATATTTACTGTTTTCTTATAATTTAAAAAATTAATAAGTTGCCGCCAGTAGTTTAGTCTTAGACACCTTGTTGATCAAAGAATAGTTGTGTTATAATAAAAATAATAAATGATAAGCAACCAAAATAAATTTATTTTGTTAAACTTATTTTCAATAGTTTGCAGTTTTTATATTTCTTTAAGTAAGATATATAATGTTTAGTATATCCACGTAGGTACAATAAATCAATTTATATCAATTAAGAAAATAATGTTTCAAATTCGACTAAACATTGATATATAAATTATTTACTTTTTATAACATACATATTATAATATTGTGTCATGTCTGTCTGTATGTTCTTTGAGTCGTGTCAAGCATGTGTCGCTACAGACCTACAGTTAGCATTGTTGTGATAGTTTATAAAGATTTATCGATTATATAACCAGAGTCATAGACGACTAAATTATAAATAGTTTGTTTTAAGTTTAAAAAAATAACTTCTCACATAAAACTTCAGTCATCTGTCTCTAGTTCATTTAAAAATTATAACAAAGTATTTCAAATAGGTCTAGCTTATCTAATTATAACAAAAATATCAAATGAACAATAATTATTAAACGAATATGTGATACTAAAACAAGGCATTTCCATGGAAAACCTTCCTTATTAGTTATAATATAATAACATGTAATACAGAAAAATAAGATTAATTAAATATTAAAATGTAAGCAATGTATCGTGCAAAAGTATAGTAATAAAGTTAGTAGGTATGCGAGCGGCAGGCGAGTGTGCGGTGAGGGAAGAATTCGCGAAAACACCGGCGAATTATTGCAGCCTTCCCCAGATATGCGGTACACCAGCAGGAGATACTGGTCCAGGGCTTGGGACCTTAGGAAATGGAGTTTATAACCTTCATATAGAGATTATACATTATATCGAGATATTTTACATATGAGTAAATTTTTTGACAAATAATTTTGAAACTATATATGTATGTCTTGTACCGAGTATTTTTGACAAAGCAAACTCGTTTATTGAGGCCAAGGAAGTATATTTAAAAAAAGTAATACAAATATGTGACAATAAATTATATGTGTATTAGTTATTTTGTTATAGTGGTCCTATGTGCCAAGAGAATACAATAAACAGGATGAGCCTAAAAACCTATTTCGAATACAAAGACATAATCCTCTGCGTCTGTACTCAGCAGTTCTAATGTAAGATTTACACAGGTTATCCGGAGAGGAATAGTTAGCTCGCAGACGGAAATCCGGGCGACGTCACACTAAAAATTTGCCTTACAAATTGTTTGCGAAACAACCGAGATATTTGGGAAAGTACATTTACATTTGCACTTTGTTAAATCGATACTTTCAACATTCTATTAACTAAAGTATATTAATAGCACTGCATACTGTGTGCTCTGTCTTTATTTGGCAGTTTTTATTTAGATATTATAATCGCAACAAATATATTATTAGTAAAAAAATATCCAAATACGAAATGCTTTTATTAGAATACAAAATGTTACCACCTATCATTTGACATCTGCTCAAGGACCCCGAACAATGGTAAGAAAGGGTCAACGGTGACCAACTGGTCAGAACCGGATCTAGCCGGTTTCCGGATGGAACCGGTTTGAACTAGACAACGGTCACCATGAAATAAGTTTAAATAAGGAATAATCTTCGGTTTTTAATTTCGGTCGTCTTTGTTAATTTCAAATTTACTGTAACTGTCAAATTTTAAGAAAATTTATTTGTAATTTTTCTAAAAGGTAAAGTATTTTTCATATTTTTCTGTAATCGTTTAACGTATTTTGAAATATTATCAATCTATATATACTACCATTATATATGTTACTTGTTATTTAATTATTTTATTATAATATAGAAATACATATAGAATTACCTGGAACTATGTACACCCTAAACTGACCTCACTAAAATTGCATTCAACTGTGTCTATCGAGTATTAATAATAAAAATCAACAAAAGAGCAGACAGACGGACAACGCACTGTATTTGTTTTTTATTCGCACTTTTAAGTGATGTGGAAGGGTTGAGCAACAGTTAATAACTATTATACATGGTTCATTGATTTTAAATTACGATAATCATATACGTATATGATTATTGTAATTTAAAAAGCGTCTGAAATCATAGAGAAAAGAGAGATTTTCAATATTTTGGCATCACTAGAATTGAATGCAACAAAATCCTCATTGTGTCTCAAAGATAATCTCAAAACTGCTGAACAGATTTTCATACGGTTTTCATCAATGAATAAAGTGATTAACGTCTAATGTTAAGTTGTTATAGTTCTGGAAGCATTCGTTTGAATTGGGCAAACTATGATGACAACAGTGAGATAAGACGATAAGAAGAAGAATAAATGTATTAGTATTACATTTTTTTTATGGTAATAGGTAATGAATGTTATAATCCAAATGTATCAGATAACAGATTCTATAAACATTAGGCCAAAGTGGGTTACTGGTTAATAATAAAAATAGAACATTGTTATAACGAATACTTACATAAAAGCACGAGTAGATATTTAAATCAGAGTCTAATCAGATGGTACCACCCGAGACCGAATTATAAAACAATCAATAAAAACTGATATCTTTTGATGAATATAATCGAATGTTTGCGTGATTGTCGAGTTGTGTTCAGTTCAAGGATATTTACCAAGAAATAAAATATGGATACGATGATAATAAAGAAGTTTAGAATATTATAAATATAATGGTGTTGTATTTTATAAAAATCATTTAAATAAAGCTCTTGTTACTTTGTTTATTTTGTAACTCGAGTTCCTTGCTGAAATTCAATGAAAAGAGACGAAATTAACGAGAATTACTAATAAACTCTATGTCAACCCGTGGCCTCGTTTATCGATAAAAGTCCAATTAATCGATATATTGGTTTAAAAATAAGTTGAATAATATTTTAATTTATTGATAAACATGCCCGTTCTTGTTCGTGTTATTCTAATGAAGGAGGTCTAATAACAGGGCGGCCGTCGACTGTAAATTGTTTATGCAGTCTTTTTCAAATTACACATCACTTGTATGTAATTTTGCATTCTACCAACCACTTTATAAATTATTATTTTTTAATACTGACCACATTTCAAAATACATTTAATTATAGTAACATTAATGACTATACTTATACGAAATATTGGTATCTATTATTATTAATATTATTTTTGATTGTAGATTTAGTTGTTGATATCTATAAAAATAATCAAATATTAAATGTTTGGAATTGCAACATAACCCAGAAATGTTATTATACTAAAACCAGTCCCAAGCAGCTGCACTAAAATCCCAACACTTACAAAACATTTAAAACCATAAGGAAGGGTCAGTAAACCAGACTGACCAGTTCTATTCAAAAAATAGACAATAACGGGCCCAGAACTGACCCCGGGGGGACACCGGTCACTTTCGCGTGTTTTGTCCAAAACCGGTATTAATTTCAAAGGGTTTATAACTTTAATAATATTACTAATGCCGTCTAACGTTTTTAATAGTCACCGGTCAGTTTTAAATTGACCTCTGATAGTGGCCGTTGTGCTTATCTAGTCAATAGCCTGAGTAAAGTCTATGTTGTAAAATAAAATAGTGCAGTCAATCTTAAATTTAATATATATTCTGGCAACCCTTAAAAGGTAAGTGAAAACCAACACATTTATACAAAACACCCTTTTCCCACGGTGGGAATTACTAGACGTGGAAAAAATCTCCATTTTCCTTAACAAAAAACTGTGCAACAATTATCACCTCCCCGTTTTACTCAGCAAATAGAATTAGGCGTGAATTAAATTAGCCAGGGAATTAACATGGATAATACCCGGTTCTCTTCTCTTTTTCCTTATTTTAGCGCCTTTTTAACTGTTTTTCCAGACACGTCCCCTGTCACTAACATGGGATGTTCACCCGCCAATTTAAAACGACAAATGTTGTGCTTTCTCTCGGTTTAACGGCATTTTTATTTATTCCATTAGAATTTTAATGATTTCTTTTCTTATTTGATTTATTTATTGTTATTTAACCATAGATAACTAAATCGTTTAAAGTCCCTACAATAAAACTTCTGGCTATGTTCTTTCTGTAATTATGAGCTATATGTGCTTAAACGGTACTGGGGTTGAAATCACAATGATGTATGAAATATGAAGAGACATTTATTATAATTGATATGAACACTTTGAAAGTGATTGTCTTCAACTAAAAAAAATAATTGTAGCCATATATTAATAATAATAATAATAAATAGCATTCTTACAGCTTAATCAATCCTAATTTGAAAAATTGTATCTAGTTAGTTATAAAAGCATTTTCATTTTAAATGTTTATTATTATATACTTATATATATAAGACCTATCCAGAATCAATAAAACAAATAATCCTGCTGGAAGAGTATAAGAAAAGGGGTCTTTAAAATGTCAAAAGAAGGCGAATTTCCCTAGGGGTGCTTTCACCCCCTTAATTATATCTTTAAATGTCTGAGTGCATTTTTAGAAGGGGTTATATACCTACAAGTGCTACGGCGAGGGGATTTCAAAGTTTTTGTAAAATTCGTTGCTGGGGGTCTTAATTATCTTTTAAGTATTGATTAAATTTATATTAAATTTTTGGAGCCTTCTTGTGAGAACGATTTATGTAAATATTGTTTTCTTATTGAGAAATAGTGTAGAGATAAATAATTTAGGATTAGCACAATAATTTCATAAAATATTTTAAAAACTATTTAATAAGATATTAACATTTTAAAAGTAAGTTTGTAAATTAAATAAAAATAAAGTTTACAGATGCTGTGGAATGTATAAATGAATATATATATAATTTTGTTTTCATAAAATACGATTTTGGTAATTCATTGTTTACTTAATAATTACGATGAAATACATTTATTTCGTACAATATTAGTAGAAAGTAGAAAGAAGTTAATCGAGGAAGGTGTCGTTTTAACTATCGAGTAGTAATCTTAAATTCAATTTAAAGACAATGGACCAACAAATTGATTTACTAATTTAATATGTGATCAATATATATATATATACTTATTATTATTTTTTTAATTGCATATGTCTTGATAGAACAAAGAAAATAGTCTATGAGAGTTTGTACATCATCTGTAATAAATGTCTACACACATATTTTATTCATCCAGAACAGTAGTCATTTAAGAGAAACTAGTATTTTCAGAAGAACATTATATATTATTTAAAATGAACCATGGTTTCCATACTTCAAAATACCTGAATGCATCAACTTTCTCTAATATAAATAACCTCCCATTTATCAAACTCCAAATAAGTTAAAACAGATACGAAGAACCACCCTATCTTGCAATTTAAAACAGGGGTACTTATTTCTTCTTTTCACCCTTAAAGGCGTCCAATTTATGTCGACCTACCCTTATAACAAATCGCCTTATATTCTTCGTTATATACGACAAATATTGCGGGGCCTAGAGACCAACCTTGCGTGGTCCATCTAGAGGGGGACCCCTAAAAAACGGAGCCCCTTTTAATCGAGGGAGGTGTCACGGTAGGATTGTTTCTTATTATTATTACATTTTTGATCAGAATAGGTATTTTTGTTTAGATTTTATTACAAAAAAATAGGAAATGAGTATTTCTTAGAAATATAAATCGTATATATAATTCCCAAATGTGTTTTTACATTAAAGAATATGAAATATATAAATAGTGTATCCATAAGTACAGTAAGTATTATTATTATGTTACAGATGTTAATAATCTCTTGTGTTATCTTTGCCAATGTTAAATATTCATATAGAGTATCAAAAAAAAACACGAGCTTACAACCGTTTTAAAAGAATTTTGTTGTTGAATATTTTGATTATTCACTTTGTTTTTTTTTTTTTCATTTTTATTAATTCGACTATAAAAACTTCATTCGGAAATACCTTCTGATTGATTGAAGTCAAAACATAAAAACTACTAAAAATATACTTGGTATTAATAAATTATTTTTAATTTAAGCATCCTTAGAAACTGGCCGTAGTTGTCCAAAAATAATTAATTTTACTAACAAGATGTTAAATGTTATAAGTATGTCAATTAATCAAACATTGGTCAAGGATAAAATATACACTAGAAAGCGCTCCGGTTTAGTCTTTCGTCTGAGACAAGACAAGTAAGGAATAAAAAACTAAGTAATTATGATCATAGTTCCGCATATTAACTAAAATCTTCATAGATTAAGTACACATCTGTTACTTGTTCGTGGATCGCTCTAATTAACTATAGCTAACAAAAATAGACGTAGTAGATAGGTAATTTCTTATATATCTAATATGTACCTATTACAATTAGCGAATAAAATAATAATATACTATAAATGTCGGTTAAATTGATTTCATAAATTAAAAATAACAAATATTTATTGTGCAATAAAAAACAGCTCAAAAATGAACTGCTGATTATAAGATGGCGTCATTATGTTCCCGCGGAATTTGAATGACGAATTGCGGAAGGTTTTTCTTGTTTTAAAAACCAAATTAAACATTCTGCTCATTACCAACACTACAAACAAAAGTCGCTCTTAGGTGCTAATTATAAGGTCTCATAATTTTCTCATAGCAGCAAAGACTGTGGCAAGATCTCCCTGCTGTCTCTAGCAAGGATTTATCTTCTTCCAAGGGGGAAACGTAAAAATAAGAAAGGGTTGTTTTTCCTGGGGGACTGGGGGGGGTGTTATTCAATTAAGGCGGGAGGGGGCGATTAATTATACTTTCTAAGTTATGGCGGAGTAAAAATGCAACAGTCATCTTGTGCGGTGTTATGAATTACTTTATAAAATAATATTATTTACGTCAGTTACTACTTACATTTATTTTGAGTTGAGAAATAGAGAGAGGTATTTATTTAAATTTGATTTAATTGTTTTCATTTAAACAATAACCTGGTTAGTATTCACTCAATGTAAGCGACAATAATAAAAACAAAAAAAAACAAATATGTGTATTAATATTATTTCTTCAAGAAACACATACTAAACAATATATATTTTAAACCCTATTAGTATTTTAAAAGTCATTATTATGTTAGTGTTTGTGTTCTGCAGACGTGACCTTATTTCAGGGCCCTTTAACTGAAATCGTACATTGACCTACTCACGATATGTGAAGGTTAACAGACATGTGATAAAATAACAATCTTATTTTGAATACAGAGACTTTGTTTGTCGTGATAATTATTTAGTTTTGTAGTTTGTTCATAATGTTTATGAGAAAATAGTTTATGGATATGATATTATACGAATATGTCTTTTAAGGAGCAATAAAAATATTGATTACCTAATACTTGAAAACTATAATGTAAGATGTAATTTCAGAGACAAATATCATTGAATGTAAAAAAGAATAACTAAAGATCATATGAAGCCTAGATATCTAAGATAAAAATGTAAATCTACATCCAACTAATAAAATCTCTCCGAGCATGATATTAAAAAAGAATCCACGGGGCCGCCAACCAATTAAAATTTCGCCGAATCGAATCCCCCACCTTCCTGTACTTTTATTCTGTCCACCCCCTTATAAAAGAAGCCATCTTGGGAAGGGGGGGAGAGTGACGTGGGAGGGGGACTCTAAGTGTTGTTTTAATTCCGCCAAATATCTTTTCGCGTATACCTCGAGAGAACTTTTGAAATTATACTCTCATTATGATTATGTAATCGGTTTTTTATATTTTCTTTTATTTTGTGTGTTGCAGGTTTTCAGGTCTTTGGTAAAAAACTTTACATGTAAGTTAAAACTAATAATCTTGAGTGATTGTTTATAACGATATTAATATGAGAGATATTAATATCGTTATACATTACTGAATATATTTAAAAAGTGTATTTTATAAAGAAATTATATATTAAAGTTGAAGAAAACTAGAGCGGCTTCATTACTTGACATCAAAGCTCTGAGACTAACGAATTAAATAAATTAGCATATAAATGAACTATACCTGTCCGATAGTTCACAGCGGACCCACCGGCGGCTTATATACATTATATACACTTTATATACATTTATACAGCTTTTATATTGATTTCATTAGAGGTAAAAATATAACGTATTAAAAGGATTCATATTTGTTTTTTATATCAAACTGAAATGTACATTTAAATAAATAATATTAGGAAATTAAATGTGTTTTTACGAGGTGCAAGAATTATACGTACTAATGTGTCTGGAGTTTTTAAAATAGTTTCTTACTATTTAGTACAACTTTTACTAATTTTATAGGAAATCCTTAAATATCATATACCTTATACCTAATTAGTTAGCATCTTGACTATTAGTATAATATCCCTTTAATATTCAATATTAAAATGCTTTATCGTAAAGTAATTATTATAATAATATAATTTATTTAATTTTATATACTTATTAAGAAGATTACTACAGACAGAATATTGAACTAACAATTTTATTTATTTAAGTTCAGGTTATTGTATAATTATTTTGAACTTTTTCCTAAATACATTTATTTATTTGTGGTTTCTTTGTTTGTTTCAGGTTCAATATCGAGTATATTATGAATGATATTGGTTACAAAAATAAAAATATTGTTTTGTAATAAGTTTGTTTTATTTAACAACATTTTCTTTTCGCTGGCAATTAATTGTTAAAATACGAGTTATGTTAATATACACATACACTCAGTGTTAGTAAAGTATTAAAAGTGCTTTCAAAGAAAATAATAGAGTAGTGAATGTGCAGAACCCGCAGTCGATAATAACTGAATAATGACTAAAGAATACGCTTCGTCTCTGACCCCTACTACGGGACTCAGATAATATATTATATATCTACTGGTATAATAAAACTTAATAGTGTTTTATTTATTTTTTTAACTGGCTCTAACTTCCTAAGGATGGAAAAAATATGGAAAATGTGAAGAAAAGGGTTTTTTACAGTGTGTAATCAGTAACGTCGAACGAATATGTAGTGTACTCAGACAGAGCCGCAGGGCAGAAGTAGTTCATCACAGAAATCAATATATATAGCCATCGTAAAAATAGAATATATAAAAGCCCAAAAGACATTAGGATATCAATTTTGTTTATTTTTTATATACCTTATTATTATAATTAATGAAGTCTGTAGAATTTTGTAAGTTGTCTATTTTAGGTTGAGTCAAAAATAAATATATATTTTATTTTAATTCGAACTCAGTATAGAATCACTTCTCAAACCAGTGGTTCTTATCTAGACAATTAGTTTTTGTGCTCGAGTTGAAAATCGAAAAACGTTAGTTGGAATCGAGCCCGAAAATGAGATCACAGATAGCTTTACCGAGTTTTAACATTAGATAACTCTTATCACAGCGGCGGGGAAAGAATGAGTGCCATCTTGATGATCATTACATTATATTGGTTTCTAATTACGAAGATCAAAATCATTAAATCAAATACATGACTTATAAGACTGTTCCTCTTATATATATTACTTTACTTATTGTTATTAAATTCAAGTACCTATATTAAGCACCACACTCCTTGCTCTACATTTACGCGGATTTTTAAAACTTCTTTATACTTGAGGAGACGTTGTACGTAAACTTAGATCACTGAAATATTGATTTTAGATTAGTGAGAGTTTCGTTAAATCTTTTTTTATATTTTTTTCCTATTAATTACCATTACCTCTATAGTACATAGAATCAGAACAAATGACCGAGAGGGGTCGAGGGACGTCTGGGGAGGGAAGGGAGGTGAGGGGGGGTTTACGACAATGCCTATAAGAAAACGGCGTCGTGTTATAAAATTTGCATTCGGCTGGCAGCGTAGTGCAGGCGGGGTGGTGCTACTGTGGAGAGAGCTTTATTAACTTTATAATATACTTTATATATATAGTATTGTTAGATTTATATATTACCTCAAATCTATTTTCTTCGTGTGAGGTTTAAGTTACTTCTCATATGATTTTAAAGCTACGATTATGTTTAAGTAGCAATTAATTAACAAAAACTGAGTATTTGATATATTTGAAGAATCGAGCATCAGACAAATCTTATTTAATTTCAGTCCTTGTGTTAAAGTAGAAAACAACATTTAAGTAATTATTCCTATATACCTACGTTAGTAAAAAGCCACTTCCACACCACCTTACCCAAGGAGGGGGGGTGTCCGACCTCTCGGGGGGAGGGAGGGGGGTAAACAGGAAAAAGGAGGGTAGGAAAATTTCCATTTTCTTACGTCTTTGCGCTCTGCAGCAGTTTTTGATTAACGGACGGCAAGGGCGAAATTTCATTATATATTCATCCCCCGGCTTATTTACTTTGCGAGTTATTGTTCTTAATATCGACGGAGATTCTTTTGTTTCAGATGCTTAAGATTATTTAACGAGGGATGACGGGAGTCAATAAACTCTTTAATGTTTTATGGTTGGTGTAGTTGTGTAGTGTACGGTAGAGTAATTATATATTGATTTGAATTTAATGTCAAATATTAAAAAGAAATTTGTTTTATTTATGACCAGCTGGTAATTGTAGTTGTTTATAATTTTGGAAATATTTTATGAAAGTAGATATTTTAATATCATGGTAAGTTTGAAGATAACTTACTATATTTAAATAAAAAGCTTGCTGAGAAGCTCGTAGGCACTTAAGGATATCCTCATTATATTATATAATAACAAACATTTTATGAAGATAATTAAATTAGGTATTAGTTATTATTGGATTAACTTTACTTAAATTATTTAAATAAGGGAAAAGTAATGTTCTAAATATTTTCATAGATTTAGAGTAAAATTTCCAAGAAATATATGACTAAATATAGGTATGTTACACTAAAGCAAAGTTGACGCAAGTCAGGTTCCTGATGGGTTACCAGCTGTAGGTACCAGTGACTGTGGAAGGACAGTTTGAATATAAATATGATTAGATTATGATAATAATTTGAATACTATTGATACTATTTATTAATTAGCGATTTTCTGAGGTGTTTCTTTGTTTCGAGAGAACCGTTTTGTTTTCTCAATAAATATAGACCATAGCCATGTTACGAGATAAATATTTATAAGTTCATATGTAGTTAGAGCTATACGCTCTAAAAAGAGGTTTTCGGTAAATTTTTATATTTATTTCAAATCTTTAAATATAAGTAGTCGGTTATATATGTTTTATATATGTTTTATATAAGTTCTTACCATTATCACATATCACCGATGTTCATAATCAATTCAGATCCAATTGTTGCTACTAAATATTGAAATTAAAATACATTTCTTTACTTTTAAGTTTTAATAACAGACACGGGTTATTAAATATTTAAAGTTGGACTTTAATCTCGTATTGTAGAATGATAATAAATCGCAGGTCTATCTAAAGATACATTATTTCAAGAGTAAAGATAGATAAGTATCCTATATGTAGGTCCTATCTGGTAGGTATTTAGTTATTGAGGACATGTTATACCTACTCTTTGCTTAGTTCAAAATACTCTACTAGTTCTTTGCAATATCATCAGATAGACAGGAATGTATATAATATGTATATTGAAAACATCATTGCAGTTTTAGCAAAATAAAGTCGAAGAGTTTGTTTTTTTTTAGTTATTTCCTCATCTCTAGACCTATCAGTGGGATTTGAGAATATTCTTACAAACATTATATTCGATCAGTAGTTTTGTTCAAGGAACCACAAATTATAAAAAAAATATGTGTATGTAATCTTTTATTTTGAAAATTGTTACTCCTAAGAAAAGTATATTTATTTAAGAGGCGAGTTTTCATTCAGGATCATTTCAACAATACTCCGAGACGAGAGAGATTAATAAACTACAGCAATCATATAAATATTATAATAATTGTATATATGTATGTGTGTCGGTTTACATTTTAATAAAACCTACTCTGTGAGAATACACTTTTTTAATATTTATAATAGTGGTTTTGAATGAGACAACTTAAATTGCTAAATACTAGATTTCTGTTATTAAGTCGTTTGTTTTAATTTTTTATAAAATTACAAATAAATAAATATTTAAAACAAGTAAATTCAGGCGCATAGTGTGTGTAGTTATCTGATTCAACAAACTGTTAGCTCATGCTACGACAGATCTAATCCCGTGATGTAGCACTGTAGGTACGTGTGTAGCAAGTTAATATATAATGTAAAAAGTATATCTTTATTCAGTTGTCTTATATGCAATTACCACTTAGTAATCTACATTATATAAGAACCTTCAAATATTAGAGAAAACATACAATTTTATATTATATAGGTATTACTTTTTTAAGTCCCAGTAATCTAACTTTCAAAATATAATATTGATATTTTAAAATGTTTTAAACAGTACAACAATTTGTTCAGAAAAAGTAATGCTTCATTGACATGAATGTTTATTGCAATTGTTAATTATTATTTCTATACTACAATGTTATTAGAAATAATAAAATAAAAAAAAAACTGTAGACGGTAGTTAATTTTCTTCAAACATTTGTATATAATCAATATATTTTAAAAATTCATAGGAACTATTCTTTTTTTATTTTGTAAGTAACCTTGCTTTTTTTTGTAAATAAATTGAAGAATTTTGTAATATCATAATTTATATAAAACGTTTATAAAGATTTGAGTAATTATTATACAAGTATAAGATAATGTACAAGCGCTAGTAATTAAAACCCACGTACAAGAAAATAAAAAAGAAGGAATACGAATATAAATATTTTATAAGGAAAAAAAAACATTATATTATTACGTTTTATTAAACACTATATTATTCGCAAAGTATGTCCAATCAGAAATGTATAAGTATCAGCAATAAGACTTACTGAATTTTGGTTAATTGCGCTATTCGACCACAGATGGCGCTACTAGCTAGTACGAATTTAAATATTTTTTTTGGATTAAACTACGTAATTTAAAACATCAAATTAAGTTAGTAATTTACAATGTATTATAATAATTATATTAAGCAAAAGAAATATGTATGTAATAAATATTCTTGTTTTTATATTTTGTAATAGATGTCGCTACTTGATCATGACAAGCCATGCACTGGTTTTAATATTTATTTCATAGATGGCGGTATTCAGAAAATGCTTTTCAATATACAAAGTAATACTAGGTTCACAGCCATACTGACTGATTGTCATCAGTGAGATCGCTATTTAAATTCCCAAATTTGAAATTTATTAACTTTCACACAGTTTAATCAATATAGAGTTTTAGTCCCGAATCGAGCCTACTGCTCGACTAATGAAAAAAATAAGAGCGTACGAGCTTAATTTAATGCAAACCATTGCAAATCATTTTTAGTTTATTATTCCTCAAGGACACGATTTTTTTCCACCGATTTGTTTCACTTACCAGTACCGCAGAAATCGATTAAAAATATCAAATCGGTTCAGAAATTACAGAGGAGTTCGATGACAAAGAAACAGCAACACAACCTCGCTCCTCACTCGCTGAGAAATACATCAGAATGTATGTTGTAGTTATTGAATTATAAAATTGATATTATTATTAAATTGATTAATACCTACGTATTTCTTTACTTTAGACATTAAAGTTATTATTATTTCATTTATTTTGTTTTAATATGACTAGTTCAGAATGTAATAGAAACGTCCAATTCAATATAATCAAAACCAAAATATTTATTAAAATCAAACAACAAAATACTGACCAATTACAAATAACAACTTTTCATTAACTGGTCATTTGTTTTATTTCATTACAAAAAGGTTAAGGTTTCTTAATTATTAAAATTTACTTATCGACAGTTTTTGGTCAAAGAACTATTTATTTATTGATATTAATTCTAGCTCATAAATGTAAGTATGCGAAAAGAAATACTTATTAAGCTTTAGGGATTTTATTGAAATTCTTGTTAGTGAGGCCACAGGATAAAAAGCAACAGACATTTTTTTGTGTTATTTCATTAAGAAAAATCCAATACAAAGAATTTAATTTAAGTGATTCGTAATAGGTACGCGCGCTGTTTCTTTGTAAGTAATTTCATACTTAATTAAATTCAACATAATTTTATTATTTTTCTGCGTCATTTTATAACGAACTTAAATTAACTTCAGTGTCGATAAAAACGTTATGAGAATTGTGCAAAATTAAAAATGATTAGATATATTATTATTTACTCCATACTTTATAATATAGTGCCAGCAGATTTTAAAAGTAATTCAAAACATTAATTTTAATGAGGTTTTAAAAAATAAAAATAAAAAACATTTATATTTTTGTTCCAGAATACGATTTTATTATCATACCAATATTAAAAGATAAACATAAAGAAACAAGTGACAAAAGATGGCCGTTACATAGCGACTTGAATATTAAAAAACATGATAAACTCGACATCGAAGCTTATGACGAGGTAACGGAAGGCTTCCATATAGACAGCTTCGACGAGACGAAGGACAGGTTCGACGGCGACTGGTCCAACGACAACGGACCCCAACGACTCGGAGACGACTACTCACTGGACCACTATGAAGATGATAAGATAGTTGGTGGCTATGAAGTGGATATCAATCTGTACCCTTACCATGTGGGTTATGGAAGTAACTGTGGAGGTGCGATTATTGCTAACAAATGGGTGATCACTGCTGGACATTGTGGGTATGTTGACAATTGTTTTTTAGTAGAGGGGGATGGACGCAAAGCAAATATTTTTTTTGTTTTCAGCAAGAAACCGTATATAAAGGCCGGGTCGAAATATTTAAGTCAGGGAAAGAAGATTACAGTGAAGAATAATTTCATCCATCCGATGTGGGCGGCCAAGAACAAAGAACACCCCTTTGATTATGATTTTCAACTTTTGGAACTTAGCGATAGTTTGAAATTTGATGCAAACATACAGCCAATCAAAATAGGTCGACTTGAAAATATGGTGATCGGGAAGGTGGTGACTGTTACTGGTTGGGGCAACACTGAAGAAAATGTAAGTTACTTCGACAAAAAATTTCGACACTTTCTGGTAAATTTAAGATTCAAGTGATATATTCCAAAAACTGGTTGACGATGTGTTCGAAGTTTTATTTGAAGTACTTTGATGGTTATATCACATACTTACCAATTTCTATTTTCACTTGGTTATTTTAAATTGCAATTGGCAGTGACAAAAATATAATTTTAAAACTCGCGTCGTAATTATAAAGAAATAATTGAAATGTGTTATATTTTAAATGAAGACAACTCTTAAAAATTTGAAGCTTTATTTACAAAAATATACAAAAAATTATAAAAATCCTATTTCTATAGATGTTATTATTGATAACATATAAAAGTACTAAATATAGCTAAATGATATTTTAGGGACCCTATTCCCATGTGTTAAGAGCTGTGCGGGTCCCGATTATATCGAAGGAGAACTGTCAAAAGGTACCCTTCCCGTACTTCCGAGGATCTCTCACTCCGAGGATGTTCTGCGCAGGATTTAATGAAGGAAAGAAAGATGCCTGCCAGGTATTCATTAGTTACATCATTAAAAAATATTATTATTTACAAATTGTACTTCTCTCTCTCTCTACATGCCTTCCTCCTTCTAATCATCTGAGCATCAAAACTCAATCTGAGCTTACTCTTGGAGAAGATGACATATATACCTCCTTATAAATGTTTCTACGTAAATGTTAAATTCACTCTACTTTAAATTATCGTAGAGAGTCGTAGTGAATGTGATTAATAAATTGTTTTCTACTTATACATAAACATTAAACTACTTAAAAATATAAATTCAACGACTCAATGGAGTAGTATTGAATGTAAGTATATCTCCAGGGTGACTCCGGGGGTCCTGCAGTGGCCTATGACAGACTGCTCGGGATGGTCTCCTTCGGCTACGGCTGCGCCACTCCCGGCTCCTTCGGGGTTTATAGTAAAGTTGCAAAAGTTAGATCTTGGATCACCGAAATAACTGGATTAAAACTAGATTAAACATTGTATTTATTGAAGATGTTTTTGAACTCTGCTGTGTTTTATTTAATATTTTAAATAATATTTACTTACATTTTTAATAAATGACTTACTCGATATTTATGAAAAAGAGTAATGTTCCAGCTGTCTATAAATTATATTATAATTACATTAACAGTACTCTTTTGTTATTCCAATATTTAAGGAAATTATTTTTATTTCTATAAGTTATGTATACATAGTGTCTGTTACTCAGTCACTTGCTGTTTAATTAATGTATCGTCAGATAGATGTTATTAAAGTTCAAATATTCATTTTCTTAAAAATAAATCAGTAAAAAATAATAATTTGATGTTATATCTCTTAAAATAAATTCTCGTAAATGAATTAGAAATGTAGTCGCTGTTACGTGTTTAGGAATTGGTCGTCTGCCAAATATGATAATTAGTGGTTCGGCTTAATTGATAAGTCGCGTACGATATAATATGGGGTTTTATTATTAATACGATTATAAAGTCATTTATAAATCATTTTTAAAAGTAAATATTTAAACTCGTCTCTCTCATATATACAAAACTTTATTAACTGTTACTGATAGAAAGAATAGTAAAGAAATGATTTTTTTCTAAATGAAGACAACACAGTGTTATATTACTTTGTAAATATATATAAATATTTATTACAACAAAGTTATGTAACGAGAAGTCTTTAGTATAAATGGTTATAAGAGAAGAGGAAGAAGACTTGAATGGAGTCGCAGGAAAATGAAGTGGTGAAAAGCATGTCTTCATTAAGATGACGTAAAGTAAGTGGGTAGAGGAGAGAGAAAGAGATTCACATTATAGATATTTTTTGTCTCCAAAGGTATTATTTTTATTAATAATTGAATCTTCCAGAATGCCACAAATCTTAAGGTTTTTACAATAATCTACAAAAGTTAAGATGTATTGTGAAAACCATAGCTTCGAAGAAATATTATTTTATATTATTATATTTTTGTGTAGAAAGTAAAATATAATAAAATGATTGTAATTTTAGTTTTTATAGGTTTGTTTCTGAGCTCTGAAGTTACTCATGTTATCGGGTGTGTGTGTGTGTGTGTATTTTTATTATAGTATTTGATAAGTTGTAGATAAGCCAACGCACCACTGCTGCACTGGTTTGATTCAAATTCGTCAAATAATTTTAATTTATTGTAATTCTAAGCAAAAATAGTTTTTTTAAAACGTATTGCTTGATAATCGGTCTAGTAGTTTTTCGGTAATGCACAATAATAAACAGACAAACATTAAAAAACTTTTTTATGAGTTTTGTGTCAAGTGGGTAATGAACACTTAATAATTAGATTTTAAAATACATATTTATTGTACGGAATGTATCTCGTTATTATTTCACTGTATACCTAAAGATATTTAAAAATCAAGAAGTAAACCGGATGTAGACCATTATTTAGTCTGATTAGTTCGTCCAGGAAGTGAGGTCAATAATTGCAGGCGGAAAAAAAAACACATCATTTATGTTATTGGTATTATTCATATTTAAAAAAAAAATACACTTTTTAATTTTAATTATTTTCAGGATATTAGGAGGTTACGATGTCAACATCGAGCAGGTCCCTCACCACGTGAACTATGGAGACGTCTGTGGAGGAGTACTCCTGGAGAGGAAGTGGGTGTTAACTGCAGCCCACTGCGGGTACAACACCTGGCTCTTACTTACTATGATATTAGTTCCCCTTTTATCTTTTAAGCCAGAGGTTCCTACTTCATCAAATGTAAACTGTTTAACGAACTTGTTTCGTCTTCTGTAGTAGTGTAGTAGTGTAGTAGTGTAGTAGTGTAATTTTTCATGACCTACTTTTAAAAAATATAAAAAAATAAACATGACAACTGTACAGAAATAATAATCATAATAATTTGCTTAACAACTTTTATATAGAGATAGGTATATAAATCATATATATTATATAGTTTTGTAATAATGTTTACGATATATTATTATATATAGATATATATGTAGAAGTTAATGCATGATGTTTACATTACGTATGAAATAGGCAATCAATTTGTACACAAATAAAGTTAACGAGTTAATGATATTAAATAATAAAAAGTAAGTTCATACACGTCCGTGTATGAGTCGAGTGAAACTAAACTACGATGTAGTTATTTAATTAACTACAAATTGAAAAAGGTTTTTAATTTAAATTGCATTTTCGTAGGACTGATAAAGATTACATAAGAGTAGGAAGCAAGTACCGTGTAAAAGGACCTAAGATCAAAATAAAGGGTCACTTCATCCATCCCTTATATAGAAAACAGCACGCCTTTGACTATGACCTACAACTGCTGGAGACTCACCGCGCTCTACGTCTTGGGAAGACGGTGAAGAATATTGGGATCAGTAATGGAGAATATGGAGATTTTTTTTATATATCTGGATGGGGTTATTCTGTGGAGAAGGTATTCGTAGCGTTGTTTTTAGAGTTCCGTTGTTAAATAGCCAAATAAAATGCTTTTATGGTAGTTGTGTCCGCACGTCATGCACGTCATGCACTTTGGTTTATTAAAAGTGTCTTGTATGAAGCGCCATAATCTACTGATGAAACTTAATATTTCATCAGTATCACTCGTAACTATGGATGCTTTACTATCAAGATATATTAGGTCCTTACAAATGAAATTGGCGTTTTGTATAGGAGGAACAAAAGTCGAATATTTTTTTAATAATGTATTTAATTAATCAAAATGAACCATTGTTATCTTATAGGTTATTGATCCCTTTACTAAAAAAACCAGTCGAACGGAAATCGATTAAATCTTTGAAGACGATTTAGACTGCCCCAGAGGAATTGTTTTTTTTTTGCCTTGCAAGAAGTTATCCAAATTGCGAAAAAAATGATGATCTGTTGAAGCAAGGTCCGGGGAGTGTGGTGGGTGTCTTAGACATTTTAATTAAAGCTCTTCTAATTTGGTAGCCATCTGTAGGGCACCGTGTGGTCTAGCGTTGTCGTGAAGCAACAGTGGTGTGGAGCGATTGACTAGATTGACTTTTTTTGGGTCAGTTTTCGCTTGGGGCAGAATTTGGCTGACTAATCAGGATCCAGCCGTTTGATTCGATTTAAAATACCTTTATTATTAGATATTAGATATTTTAAGTTATCCATTTTGTAAAATGAGAACACAAACAGAAGAAAAAAACGAATGAATGACAGTCAACGAAACAAAAAAACATGTGTAAATAGTTTGTAAAAATTTAAATTTGGAATTCCTTACCAAAGAGGAAAAATTTGTGACTAGAGTGGCCAGTACCAAAAACGCCAATTTCATATGTAAGGACCTAATATTATTTTGAAATTATAAGGTTTATTAATATGTTTACCAGAATTAAATGTTCACAATCACATATATCTAGTTAAGCACTTCAAAACAATAGGAATATTTTTTTGTGTAGCAAAATCTTTTAATTTTATAAAAAATAACCTAATTTTATCATCCTACAACATACATATAACATACTAATGTTACAGAACGTTGATGCTTTGATTATTTTGGAAATAAAATATAAAAATATAATTGGTATTGATTTATATTATAACATCGAGTGTAGAAAACGTGATGACATCTTTTTAATTTAATTATTATTTTGACAAGCAAATAAGACCAAACAATTAAAAATGCAAAAAGTTATTATTTACTAAGTGCATACGTTAATGTAAAATTTAAGTTGAAATAAACCGAAACGGACAGACAGCTTTACGTGCGCTGTGACGCGAAGAGATCAATAATATATTATTATTTCGTTTGTATGTATGTGTGTATGTGAAACCTCCAATACCTCAATGTTTGATATCTTCACGCGTCAATAACCTTTGTTTTCGTGGATAATTGTGGAAATGTCGTTGCAATTTGTTAAATTAATCAAAATTTAATATTTATGTATGTTTGTTTGTTTATTAGGGTGAATACAGGGAAATTTTGCAACAAGTGAGAATTAAACTAGTGGATTTTGAGTCATGTCAGAGGGTGGAGCAGCCCTGGTACAATGACACCCTGACCTCAAGGATGTTTTGCGCTGGAGACAGGAGAGGAGACGCGTGTCAAGTGAGACCTTATAGCTTATAACTATACAGAACTATTAATAAATAACATATAATTATATATTCTGAAAACATTAAACTTATTTTGCAAATGAGGATAAAAAATATGAATTTAAATTTTTCAAAATTATATTTAATACACCTTTTAATTAATTTAAATGTAATCTGAAGACAATGTTATTAAGTGTTATATTATTTATGTCCTGGAGGGTGACAGTGGTGGTGGGGTGGTATCCTACAGTCAGCTGATCGGAGTCTCGTCTTTCGGCTTCGGCTGTGGTCGAGACATTCCAGGAGTCTACATCAACGTGTCCCGACATGATGTTAGAACCTGGATCAGACAATACACGGATGTATAATACAATAATTACAATAAAATGAATTTGAATGTGTGTTAAGTTATTTGTGTATTTTGTATATTACATTGTTTATTATTTTAAACTATATTTTAACAAGTTAAAGTTATATAACTTCAATTTTGGAAAACAATATTTGTCTCACACAAATAACCAGATGTTACCTAACTACTCGTAACTTCAGAGGAACTAAATAAATAAAAACATAGATACATATATAAAATTATAAAGTATATAAAGGCAGTCATCTTACGACTATCAGACTCTATTTATTAAATATTTAAAAGTATAATAGCTCCCCTTCTCGTAGACTTTTTTAAACATAGATCATCAAAAAAAATCTAAACTTGTTAATACCATAAATACTTAACTCTCAAGTATCCAAACTATGTAATTTTATATGTATGTATGTATGTATTTTCACGACTTCATCTGATCGAATAATAAACCATCTATCAATACATAATACATAAAGATCCATTTAGACTACTTATCATAATGAGTTTTTACATAAAAATGTGAAAAAAAAGAAGTAAATTTTTTTTATATATTCTCATCAAATAAAATAACAACATTCCCGAAATAGGTTTGCTTGATGAGTGTACACACAAACAAACAAACATATAAAATAGCTAAAATTCAAATATGTTTTTGTTACCTACATTAAGTAACCAATACTTTTTCATATATGTATATATTTTTGTCTTCGTTACTATTTATTAATATATTTATTTAATTTTATTAACTTCAGATGTAACTAACTATTTATCTAACTATCTATCTTTGTAAAGAAAACTTTGAACGTGATTTTGATAAACAACTTTGGGATGATCAATTTAGAATTTTTGCATACCTACCAAGGTCAATTTAAATAGTTCGTTCTATATATCCCGCCACCGCAATCAGGATATGCGACTTAGAAACTAATAATGTTTAAAAAAAAACACGCTTTTATAAAACAAAATAAAAAGAAAAAATAATAATACCTAGTTAAGCCAGAAACTCAGCAATTGCTCTTTTTAAATGTAATGTAACCATGTTTGACTTATACATTATAACATCAACCCTGCAAATGAGTCAATGACCCAAGTCCCACACATTTCGATCAACCAAACACTCTTAAATGTTATACCTAGGTAGTAAGATTTATTTAATAATAACTAGATCCGAACTTAAAGATATTTTCTCTCTTAAACTCTGTCGGTTTCGTGCGCTGTTGAATGATAAAATTCTCAATAAGATGTATGTCATAAGCGTCTTTTTTTATTTTTTTAAATTGTCTATTGCATTATTGTTTTTTAATATCACACTAGATTTAAATTGTGTGATAACCAAATCTGAAATCCAAATGACGTAAACACCCGTAAGTGGCATACATATTAGTATTTGAGACTTAGATGTTTAAGATTTGTTTGTGAATGCTGTATATGTTATACTATTGGTGTGTCTAAATAAATAAATAAATAATATACCTTTAATTTTAGATTTAAATCCAAGAAAAGGAATATCAAAGATATCTTGTGAAACTTAATTATACATGCGTATACTCGAGCCCATGAAGGACTTCTAAACTTTTTGAAGTCGAAATTTAGATGTTACGAGCCTATTTTCATTTCTTGTATTAATCGTATATCTGTTGCTGTTTTTAATATAGTCATTTAAATTTTGGCGTACATATAGTAAGTTATTAAAAATGTATTGAGAAGCGACCGAAAGAATACCGATTTCTTTAAAAACATCTCTTAGGGAATCTCTAGCTTTTAAGTTACAAATAGCCCGTATAGCTCGTTTATGTATAAATATAGAATAGTTATAGTTTAAAATAAATATAGAATTAATTTACACGCCCCAGTTTTTTTAACTATTATTTATTTAAATATATGTGGTTTCCTCTCAGTAGTATATTTGCTGTAAAATATTAAGTAACTTATTTGATATTTGACGATTTATAGTAAGTACGTACCTAATAGAACTAAATAGTAAACCTCTTAGTTAATTATATATTTATTGATTTATTTCCACTTTGAATCAATATCAGTCATTATCTGTGTACGTCAAATGAAAGTGTCAGGAGGGCCTCGATTCTAGATTTATCGTAATAAGCCCTCCTGTAAAGACACTTTCCATCTTAATGTTACAGCTATGAAGGTTCCAGGCGCGTCCGGGCTGAGAAGATACACAACAGACTCAGCCGGATATTGTTTTGTTGTGATCACTGTTTCACAAACGTCAATATTAAGAGTAATTTTAGAACAACTAGAACCGTCGCAATCCATATTATAATAAAAGAAGTAACTTTGTTCGTCTGTTCGTCGCTCGTCTTTCCATAACCGGAAATCATTATACATATATTGTAATCATAATCATTGTAATATAACGTTACTGTTATCCTTAATGAACTAACTGCAACTTAAATATTATATAAGGAAGTATTTTTTATTTTATGTCTTATGAAAAATCTTGTAAGGTGCTTTATATACCTATTATATATCTTTTTATATATCTATCGTGAAAAAACAAATAACTATTTTGGACGACAGATACTTTTCAGGCCTAGACAACGTAGGCTGAACTTCGGCAATTACCGCGCGTAAATACAGGTCATTGACCCGTGCGGATTACTTATGTTTCAATATTAGAGCGTCAATGGTTCCTTCAGATAAGACATTTTAAATATTGAACTATTAAAATCTTAATATAAAATGAGTGGTACATAAATAAGGCTTTTAAAATATTAGCTCATAACAATAAATAGGTAACGATTTTAATTCATATAATGTACCCATGGCTACGGTAGGTAGTAAATTATTAAAAATACATACAGATAATCCTTCGGTCTGTCTGTCACAGAGCATCGCTAATGTAATACACAGAAACGGGACTTTAAAATTAAAATCATACCTAATGACATAGTTATGAATTAATCATAAATATTAAATATGTTGTGGTACAATAGTTTATAATTACTGAATCTATTATAATATGCATCATGAAAATAAACCTTTTTTCATACAGATACGATTCAATCAGACTAGTTTATTGAAAGCTCAAAGCCTCCAATTTGTAAAAATATCGAAAGCAATGAGTACCGTGAGTTCGTATCGACGGAATATTTAACTGAAAAATCACTGAAAAAGCATTTTACATTTCCAAAAACCCTCCCTCGATATACATATATATATCGTTAATGTAATTATCCGCCTTCAATTTTGTATAAAATGACGCGTGTGTGCTTCGAATGTACGCTAGTGTGCGACAGTTTTGTGTGAGTATACGTACATCGAAATGCGTTGCATTCGTATGGGTTTATTTTATCTACGCTGTTTGCCGTATATTGATGTGGGGGGTTCTCCCCGTCACCCCAACCCCCAAGGGGGGAGATCATGATGACGATGACGAGTCTGCGCAAGTGCTAGAGCGGGATGGCTAGACAAAAACTATCTAGGATGCCTATAGCACTGTTATTTCACCCTACGTTGTATAAGCACAGCTATTTAAGCTTCATTTTTCCCCGCTATTACACTTTATCGATATACGGCATCTCGCTGAAGGTAAGGGATTAACATTTTTACAACAACACAAAGGGCTGCCCCGCTCAAAGGGCTGTAATGAAAGCCGCGGGTCAGTCGCTATGTGATAGTAAAAATACCGATGACCATAACATGGTTATTGGTTACATCCTTTGTGGCTCAGCATATGTGGAATAGTTCAGGGTCTGCATGTGTGCAGTGATGTGGATGTAGTATGCGACGGATTCCTAAATAGGCTGAAACGACGAGAATGCCTGGTACATACTTTTCTGCAATCGTTGAAAATAAAGTGTAAAATTGTCACATTTGTAGATAAATGTATGTATGGTTACAGTTCAAGTACAACTAGAGAATAACATAATTAATATAATATATCTGAATAGGCTTACAAGTAGGAATAAAACAAGTTTTTCATAGAGTTCATTTAATATCGACACTACACCGATATATAAAACAAACAATGTACAATCACGATAGATCTAACACTTTATGTATGACTCAGTAACAATATAAATTCCATAGAAGTTATCATTTTAGAATAAGTTTAGTATCAAACTAATGTATAATATATTATATGTCAATAAATTTATAAACTATTATGTACGGGACTATACTCAATCTCGTAATAAAAGTACAATCGCGAATACGGCTATTAAAATTCGTCCGCACGATTCATATTATATACTTGTAGAATATATAATATAGGTGTATGAGTTTGACTGTTGTGTCAACTCATATTTTCACGTAGCTTAACGAAAACGTCCAGGTACAATCGCGATAACAATCTCTTAACTGTGAATATATTGCCGCGGCTACCATAAATAAATAAATTGTAATAATATTTAATTAGAAAATAATCTTTATAGGTTTTATTTGTACGATATTGAATATATATTTCACCACTATTTAAAATATATATACCTATATGGACGAGGAAGAATGCGTTTACAACCGCTGTGTATTCCACGCAGACATAGTCGCGCGTATACAGGTTGTAATAAAAAAAAGTAATGTAAAACCTTACGTATAAAAATATGATATTACATATAAATTATTATAACTAAAGCAAGGGTGAGATTAATAATGACACATAGAAATTTGGACACCCTGTAATCGAGGGATTTACAGATAATACACAAATAAACGAGTTCCCTTCATATTTTAATGCAGGCGTTATTAATATGACTTTATTTGTACGTTAATACCATAATCTACACTATCTGAATAAAGGATGCTGTTCAAATTGAACCTACCTACTAATAAACTGAACATCACACAGCTTTCACCTCAATTGAAAGTTTTGAAAATATTATGCACTATAATATTTTTTACAGTAAACATGTTTTAACCTCCAAACAACAATATATTTATAATTCTTGGTTATTGTTAAAATAATTATTTTCAATATTCAACTAAAGAACGTCGTAAAATGATTGAATTACTCTTGCATATCATCATTCACCTCAGTAAGTGTGCAACAGACGGACACAACTATAACTAGAGGTAATAAAAACTGTCGGCGGGCGGAGGAGCTTTACGCATTGCAGTCATTTCATTTGAGATTAAAACTGAACAAAATCAGAAAAATATATGAAAACTTAGCAATTAACATCCACTGTTATCAACCGACTCATCTAACCCGCTGGGCACACAATTGTTGGGTTAGGTTAGTTACAAACCATGGCGAGAATCATGACTAGATCGGATTTGCTAAAGTCACCCTTATGACATTAAGGAAAGGTATTAATACCGTTTGGATCTAACTAGACTACGGTATTCATATGACTTAGATGAGCATTTTGAACGCACGTTCATCTTATGGTAAGAATAGTTTATGAAGTTTCTGAAATAATGTGACCGAATAAAGTAATTTAAAAGACCGGCTTAATTATAGCAAAGGTAAAACCTACTTAACATATTTTCGACAAAATGGCTGCCAATGTATTATATAATTCAGAAAGTACCTCACCATTTTGTATATTATCTTTATGTACACAAAATTCAGGGTATTGATCGCTCGATAACGCCTCGGCTGAAATTAATAACAAGCAAATAGTTTATTCTAAACGTTCATACAAAATACACACACATAGATATTGTAATTTGTAAATTGAATTCCTCGGTTAGGTTCTACTAGAGCCTGCAGGGTGGGCATATATATGGAGTTTTATAATAAACACACAAAATCATTATTTGATGATTCCGAGGTGAACGCGAGCGAGGGATGGGGCCACCCGGGGGGGTGACTCCCATCCCCCGACTGGACCGCTGCAGCAGCGATGCAACCTCCGACATCAGTGTGGCCAGTGAGGCTGATGACGACGCGTGTTTACCACCTACGCAGGGCGCGTAAAAAAACCTACCGCGCAAAAAATAATAAAAAATATCCAAAAAAAATCAAACGGCCTAAAAACTCAAAAAATCGAATATTTAAAATACCAATCTTTTGGTTTAATAAAAATTTCGAAATTACGCGCATGCGTTAGAGTCATCGCTGCCGCCCGCTGACACATTCAAGAGATAGTTTTATGCAATAGACGATAATCAGTTTTTTCACATAATCATCTTAGATTTTAAGTGGTTTATTAATCAATAGTATTCAGCAACACTTGAACTCCTGCAATAGATAGGACAACCGGTTTTATTTCTGTAAACTATAAAAGTAGTGTTAAGGCAACTGAGAGGCAGTTCGGCTCGGATTCGTTGTGAAAGGGCTAAAACAACATCTGCAACCATCCGGGAAGAGCAGCCGAAGAACAGAGGAAGAACATCCATGGGAAACAAACGCAGAAGACCATGGAACTATAAATGCAAAATCATCTAAGTTAAATGCGCAAGAACCTAAAATTTAGCAACATTTTATAGCTAAAGGAAATTTAGGATAAACAAATAAAAAGCATCGCCATTTGACGATAAAGAAACACGTTTTTTCGCAATAGAACAAGTTTTACGTTTATATCAACCGTTATTAAGAAAACAATAGAAAGAAGAATTTAAGAATTTCAGTTTTTTAAGTACATTTAAACAACACTGGTTATTTTTGGAACTTTTCGATTGATTTTCCTTAAGTTTTATAAGCAGACTCTCCATATATATATATAGTGAAAGTAAATTAGTGACTCTGGACCTAAACATAAGGCTAAGTGATATTTGAGACTTTGGCAAAAAAGTTTTGGAACAGTTTCGACCAATTTTCATCTACCACTCCAGAATATATGGGAGATGAAAATAAATTAAGCAAATCAAAAACTTGTGCCTTAAATTGGCCTTAAATTAATAGTAAAAAGGTAAGATAAAATTACGCCAAAAAAATAAAAAAAATAAAAAAAATCTAAATTTACCAAGTTTACCTACCTGTTGAATGACTTCTAGATTTCTTTAATAGTACAAAATTAAAAATAAATTAACGTTAAGACTTAGTTAAATGTTTTTGTTATTTCTATACCTGTAACGTTTTATATGATTATATAAAATATAACGGGCTTAAAAATAAACAAGGGCTAAACATAATAAATAAAGACAATATTGAAGAGGATATCTTCACCAAAACTTAAGAAGAGTTCGAAGCTACGACGACTCACAAGAATATTCTAGAAGAATAAAACCCATATACAAACAAACTTTACAAGGATTGACAGAAGAATTGAGAATACTTCACAATAGGTAAGTTACTGAAATATAAAATATAATATTTAAAAAGGTATAGAAGTATGATTACAAATGGTCGCTATAACCGTATCTCGTCTAAAGTAAGTCTGTCTCTCTCACTCTCGCGGTACTCTCGCGAAGCTCTACTAAAATTTTGTTCATCATCAGCAATCAATTTAATACATGACTTATACTCCTTGACTGTTTTTATGACATTATTAATTTAATTTGTATTAACATCTTTTACTGTACCACTTATATTAATTGAGTCTATCTCCGTTATGATATCATCATCAGCGACATATAAAGGCGTGTCCGTCCGTTGTTTATAATAAAATCAAATTGCTATTTCGAAGTATCTAGCTCTACGTCAGGAAGCACCTCATGCGTGTCCAATGCCAAGAATGGCATAGAAACATTCGCCTCTAACTTTCGTTTTCGTCAAGTCAAGTTCAGGTTTTGCGATGACTCGGGCGGTCATCACTGCGCATGCCTAAGTCATCGCAGTCATTGCCCAGCCAAATTATTGATTGCGGGTAGTCGGAAAACTGCGGGAGGCAGGGGGAGCGTCATTTACCAATGTGATAGTTTTCACAACGCTCAATTATGTAGGGTGGGGGGAGGAGGGGGAAAAAATGTATATATCAATATGGCGGATTTCAGCGGATTTTGTATTAAATTCTATCGGCCCCGCCTGCAACCGGAATTTATGGATGGGCTTTAGCGGAACATTGATGGGTGTTCATTAAATGGTTTAAATTTTATATGTTGAATATGTAGTTTTCCAATTTCATCATCAGTATTGAAATTGCTTTTGAATATTGAATGTACCTTATTACGTCTGCATGTATCGCCAGATGGACTGCAATTAGTTTAAGCACTTCTGCTGCTGCTTTAACAAAAAGAGATGTTCCATCTACAATCATCTCTAAAATCATTTCTACGAAAAAAGAGCTGCTTGAGGGTGTTCAAGTACATTCACGTCACCGTTTGCAGGGCTGATTTGTTTAGCCTTATTTAAAGGGTATCAGGACCGTACATACGCTCAGATACATAAGTACTCACACCCTAAGTCTAGGGTTGGGGTGTTAATAAACTATATCCCTGCATTCCTGCCACTCACTACAATATATAGCGTCGCGTACACACACTTTTAGGCTTTAATTAACAATTAAGTTCTCGATTTAGGAACGTCCTCTAAATGTTATCAACGGCAACATTAGAGGTTCTAGTTGACGGCATTCCAATTTAAATTTGATGGTCTTTACATTATGTAATGGAGGATTTTATAAATATAATATTCTCAAAATACAATGAGAAGATAGAGAAGAGAAGAACTATTTACTAAATTAAACTTAGGAGTTTCTGTTCTTTTCAACAAAGTATTTTCACGATAGTGAACACTTTGAATTAAATTATTTTCGTTTCTTGTTAGTTACAATCATTTATTTCAAGATTCTGCAGTCCTCGTTCTTCTATTGCACGACATCTGGTTTCTTGAATGCTGTCAAATTCCATTCCAACTCTTGTGATTGCATGATGTCAGTCAATCATAACACATGACAGTGCTTTCAAATAATTTCTACTATAATCATCCTTGAAGAAACAAGACGTTACTAAATTTGTGTATTCAAGAAGATCAACAGAAACACCGGAGTCAGGTCCACCTCAGATGTAAATCAATAAATATGATAATTTTATAATAACACTGCCAATTATTTTTGTAACTTCTGACTCTCTCCTTTCTCTTCTCTACACCTTTAGATTCTTTATACCGTCGCTCTGCAAAATAGGCAATTATATTCAATCCTATTAGAAAAATATAGTTCTTGTACAAATATTTTTCTGTATTAAAATGTTAGGTATATGCTGTATACAATAAGGCTCCGAAAATAATATTGATAGAATATAACAAAACTACAATTGGGGCTCAGATTGTTTAATAACAGTTCATAAAATAAAAATATAAATCGTATCTACACACACTAAGAAATTTGATGATTATATACAGATCCACATTTATAATAATGACAAAAGTATATCTTAATAGTATCTTAGCTTTAATATTGTTATATAATATGTTTAAAAGATGGAGGTCATTAATTATTTCTAGTTAAAAGAAAATTACTTAAAATGCATTGATTAAAGGCCATTGTTAAGGAGAGAGAACAACTAATAATTTGTTTTATTATTTTTAGACAAAAATTTATCTTCGAACCAAATAAAATATTTACAAAACTTAAGTTTTAATTTGAATCCAGTTTAACTATTGAGTAAATGATCAAAGTTATCTCACTTGCATTCGTAGATATTGCAACAGAGTACATCAACATCGTCAAACAAGAAGGGCCCAGCATTTGGTCCGAATGAGAAGATTTTAAAAACTAATTACATTACAGAGCTATGTTAATTGAGAGGCCAAGAAAATGTTTATTGCATGGGAGGGTTAACGATGCAATATTAAAGGCTAGTTAGAGCTACTGTGTTTCACTATCAAGACTTTTCTAACAATTTGAAGGTTATTATACCACACACGGCATCATTCATGATTATTCGTAAAATCTTAGTTGATGATGATAATAACAATAGTAATTGTGGCACCTTGAGCATTCAGGATAGAGATGGCAAGAAGAATGGAAATCTTCGGTGATAAAAATTATCAGCAACTGAACATGTACCACCGTCTGAAACCCTTTGATTATAACCCATCTTTAAATTTATATAAGGATATCTTAATCCACAACACTGGTCTACTGCGGTTTGGCGGATTGTTATGTAGAATGTCTTCAATGCATTCAGATTGAGATAGATATAAGTTATAACAGCCGGGCATCGACCGCGGGACTCATCGATTAAAGGCATTTACCGATATTGCTTTGTAAAATCTAAGCCCTGTAGAAATCACTAGTTGGAGACTACAAAAGGCAACAAGCCACTTTTCAGAACATCCATGACTTCTTCCACAGCCTAAAGTAATAGTTACGAGATCTAAATGAAGCCCAGAATGACATGTGAAGGAGAATGTTAATAAAGTGAGGCCATTAGCAGACAAGTTCATTCTCACCAACATTATATTAAAACGATACTATTTTTGCTCAGAGACTAAAGAAGGATATAAATTATATAGTTAATATTATTATTATTTATAATGATCTGATGATGAGTTATTTTTCATAGTTAATTTGTTAACTTTGGAATGCTTTAATAATTTTATATCATAATGGGGTATATATAATTTGTGTTGATTCTCAAAATGAAATCTAGAAATTATATATTAACGTGACAAACAAAAATATTATAATATCAATATTAATGAAGTTCTGCTGGAAAATTATAAAATTTTCTATATTATTGTATTTGCCGGTATATATTTCTTATAATATTTTTTATAACAGGATATTTTTTATATTAATGTTTTTATATATACCATAGAGCTCTAAGACTCCTGTGAATAAAATCTTACCAGAGTTAAGTCTTCGTTGCTCTCCACTAAACGTAAGGATTTAAAAAGATTTTATTTGACCAATGTTTCTTGTAAAGTGTGGAATATCAATTTAAATACTTATATTTTGGAATTATTCAAATGACCTCTTTTAGTTAATAGATTACACTAATCATTATTAATAGCAGCTCAGAGATCAAGAAAATAAATGTTACTAAGAATTAATTTTTTAGAAGTCCATTCATGATCTTTTTTTGGTATAATATTAATGTTCTGTTACTCGTATGTCCACGAATATCTAATTGTTATCTAAGATGTATTGATTAATTTGTTCCTCCAGCTCTGCAGAAATAATCTTTTTACACTTGCAAGAGAATGGAAGGATGTTTGTCCTGGTGTACCTAATTGTTTTAGTTTCTTATTATTCTACTACTTTAACTTTTGATTTTGAGCTCCTGTCTACAACGATCAGTTTGACTTTTGTCTTCTAATCTTTTTGTCTATTTGAAAAAATTAGTTTGTGTCACGCTATTTCGCGCCACAGACTTGGTATCATATATTTGGGTGAATGCAGCACAGTGTGGTTGTTCAGAACTTTCACGTACCAGGCTTTGGAAAGAACTGTCATTTACAGATCCAGACGAATTATTGTCAAAGTAGCACTTTGTTAATACAAGCATAATGATAATTTATTGAATACAAACAAAAAGCCTCCAAATCTTTTTCATAAACATATCAGTGATATTAACAATGTTAATAGAGAAGATAGATTTATTGGTAAAGCAGCCGCGTGGGTAGTTTACTTGTTTTGCGCTGAGGAATGCGATGTTTGCAGCGGTTAAGAATGCCGGGTAAAAACTATATGTCAGATGAGCTTGCGCTGGATGGAGATATGCTCTACTTTCGGTTTTAATTACTATATTCTTTTATTCTTATTATTTGTTTTTTTTTTTTTATATTAGGTACAGTTGCTTCTATTTTATTAATGCATTTTGAATATTTTCAGTAGCATAAGTATTTTAGTAACTATATTCATATGAGGAAGCCTCTACCTTGCCTTTCATAACTTTAAATGCAATATTATGATGCAAAAATATATTTTTATCCAATAATAAAATTTATTTCTTGGTCTAAAGGTAAAAAAATAAATAAAACTTATATCCAATCTTAATAGGTATTGTAAGTCATAACTAGTTAACTCATATTGTTTTTCACCACATCATCTCCCTGCCTTTTTCCCATTTTATGTGGAGTCGGCACAACATGTTGTCCTCTTCTGTTCTATGTATACATCTAAAACCTCATATTTAAAGGAAGCAGAGTATCATTCATGCCTGCACTTCTTTGAACTGGCATCGTCAATTTTCTAACGCCATTAAGTGCATATATGTTTTTGTTAAAGAAAAATTCGTCTTATTACATTATAAAGGTGTTTTGCATACATTTGTATTGATCGAGGACAAAACGTGAGGAGCTGTGAGTGAGTGTTACGGTGAGTTTGGATTCGATTCCGGATTGGTTTTGATATTATTACACTTGATTTAATGTTACATTTTATCTAATGTTGTAAATTGTTTATTGGAATTCACTTGAAGAATATATAAAGTACATATAAATTATAAAGTACATTTGTTCTAATTAATTTTATAAACGTATTTAGTGTGGTATTATTTAAAAAAATATCTGATATCTTGAACTATTTATTAATATCAAAACTTTATTATAATTGTTTGTTTTATATCTAAAGTAACTTGGACTATACCCATGTACTAGCCTTTTAATTAAATTAAAGATGTCTGTGTGTGACTCATGAACTTGTTGCATTGTGACGGATTTTATTATTTTTAAATAAACTTTTAAATTATAAGAAAAAAGCAAAGTAAAAAGCAAAGAATATAAACCCCCGGGTGAGTTGTATCTAATAACAGAACTTTTTCAACCACCACCTCGATGATCTACAGTTGTATTTTTTTTCAATATTATTTTTGTGATTATTATTTATTAAATCACATTAAGATTATTATTACGGACGGAAATCGAACCTGGAACCTGGAAGGTCAAAGACGACCATTAGGTAGGTACCTAATACTGATAATAATGATATACTATCCATAATAATAGGCATTTATTTCTGTGTATATTACTTTCTGTTATAATTTCGGTAATAAATTTATAAAAATATATGAATAATAATAATTAATTTTAAAAATAGTATATAAAATCACGTTGTTTTTAGTAAATCCCCACAAAACAATAAAAATACAAAATACGAGGAAAGATGAAAATAAAATACACTGGTTATGAGTTAAAATTATTAAAGTATTATTAATAATAAAATAATTAACAAAATAAATTTAAAATTTTAAAAACCCCGATATAAATATACCTCTAAAAAGAACAAAAATAATATTATTATGTACTTATTGAAGCCGTTGTACGTACGTTGACGATGGTGTCTATTTTATGAAGTGACGAGGACTTAGACTATACGATACAACATCGTATTTTTTATTTGTCTTAATGTCTTACTTGCATTTTTTTCCTTTATTAAGCGGTCCCCGGGGCAACGACTTCAATAAGTATATAATAATATTATTTTTATTCTTTTTAGAGTTATCTGTGTATCGGGGGTTTTTAAATTTTATATATTTTTTTCTGCTTTTTAAAGTCATGTTACTCATTTCATTATTGTACGAAATAAACCTACGGACAAACAAATTTTCACTTGTTTAAGTTTCACTCCATCAAGTTAAACAAATTTTGACTCCATCAATATTGGACGAGAATTTTTGACCCGCACCAATAAAACCTAAATACTTTGGAGACGACTGTTTCTATTACGACCAAACATAGGTAAGAACCATCTCGACGAACCAGGCTTTTGATAAAAAAAAAACCGCAATTAAATCCGTCCATGCGTTGGGCTCCTAGAATGCCACAGACAGACACACACAGATAAACAGATCGACAGGTCAAACTTATAACACCCCTCTTTTTAAGTCGGGGGTTAAAAATAGATATGGCCTTCAATCAAATATATAACAAACTAACGAAGTCCCTCGGTTTCGCTTTTAAGTAGGTACTTAATAATGATATAGGTTCGATTAGGAAAAAATATTCTTTGTTCGTTTAACCTCATAAGTTTTTTATCCTTGTAATAAGTGGTTAATGTAGTCTGTGTTGTCTGTAGACCAAACGGAAAATTTACATTTTCAGACATTGTTATTTCGTGTTGATTGAACAAAAAAAAAGATTTATACATCGCGCTGTTCTAAAGTAAGGATGATCTTAAAGAAAAACATGCGGCCATCGCCCTTTTATATAAATATAAAAAAGCAAAATACTAATTTTTTAGTGGGTTTACATTTCTCCATAAAAAATATTAAAAACAAGCGACTAACAGCCAATTGCCAGTACCTAATAGCCATCCAATTATTTATTTTTTATTTCTACATAAAAAATATACTTTTTAATTAAGTAACAATGAATATTTACTGACTGTAGTTATTTTGTAGGTTTTATTCTGCCTATTTTAATAAATATATTATAATAATTATATATTTATTAAAATAGGCTCTAAATATAGTCTTACAAAAAATCAGATGACCCCCAAACTAGGTGTCTTGGGATTCAAATACAATATTTTCAACTTACAACCCGTGTTTCCAATTGTTTTTTATTTAATTATTACAGTACTTTTACATATATTTAGTACCTTATTAACCTATATTTAGCTTAAAACATAAAATATTAAATATGATATTATCTTCAACAATGTTATTTTTTCAATTTAAAATTCTTTAAAATATAAGATAACTTATTCTGAGTGCACGAGGCGCCTGATAGACTGTGGGGTCCCGAGTGTGTCCTGATCATCATATTGTTTTATAAAATACACGTTATAGTTGGAAACTAACAGCCAATTACTTATTTACTGGTTACTGAATATATATTAATATCTCTATGCTAAGAAATCTGTAATTCTGTTAAAAAGCTTAGTGTGTGTTAATTAAATAATACAAGATAAGTAGAAAAACGTTCAAACTTATACATTTTAATAAACTTTCCATTAACTAGTTTAAAAGTTAAATAGTTTTTGTATACTTTTAACCACAACATTGATATTAAATAATTTATTAAAACGCATACCTAGAATATTCCATAAAAGTTAATGAATCGGAAAGCAAATATCTATAAATTAAATACCATTAATAATATTCCCTTTCACAAGTCCATCCTAATAATAATTATACCGCTATACTGCGAAGATTTCTACCAGTTGCCGTCCTACAAACCGAGCTACGCCTACAGACAAACATTTCTTTCTATACCTAATACTATAGCTAAAATTCATAGTGAAATAAGTATAAGAACTAGCTTCTAAAAAACTTATTAGAACAAACGTCCTAATGACGTTTAATTGATCGATTGAATTTACACCTTATGTTAGATAGGTAGAGTAGAGTTTGCAATGAAAATATTAAAAAGTTAGTTCGTTCTCTTTGCAAAAAGAATGCGGCAGTACAGGCCAATGCACGATGCATAAAACTAGTGTTGAGTCTCGCATCGGAATAGCGTAGTGATGTCCGTTAGATGTTATAACGTTAGATGAAATAATCATGTTTAATTAAAAAAAAAACTTTAATACACCATTCTTGTAATTGAACTTACTTGCTTACTGGTTATTAATGAATTATTTTTCATCTATTTCTCATGGTTGTGTTTTTCCTAAATGTTTTTTCTGTTGTCTATCGATTAAATTGTAAGAGTTCCTTTTTAATTATGTTTTTTATTGAGGATTATTTTTAGGGAATCTAATTGATATAATTAGAAGAATTTGCATATTGCAATTTAAAAATCGAATATAACATTATAACAATAGCTAAGATGATCGTTCCTACTTCGTTCGATATAGACTAAAACATATTATTATATGCAAGACGTTTCTTGTACTACGTGTAATCTAGGGTTGGACAAACACACATTCTTATTTTAAATGTATTTTTTTATTCTTCTGTTATTCAGTCTGCATTGTTTCATTTCCTGGAGTAGAGAGTTCGTTGTTGGGGCACTTGCAGTTCAAATGGCGTATTTTATAAATAATATTTCACTCAATTTAAACTAAATAAAATAAAAAGTAATATTATCTTAGGAGCAATTAAACTTTATAATTACGTAATTATCCTTAAACTAGTATTAATATATCAAGTCAGTTAAAAATAATCTTAAGGCAATGACGTATGCAAAATCGACGCAAAAGGAAGTGGGGCTCTAGTTCTGTGTCCTAGCACAGCCCTACGCCCCGCAGGCAAATATGAACGAATGTAAGTTGACTTAGAATAAGTATGTTCTGCAATCGAGAGTCGGCCAGTGTTAGATCATATAGTGTTGAAAGTGCTTGCGCGCACTACGTCGCAAAACAATGAAAACGCACCGGCGATTTTCGAAAATTTCGAACTAAAATTCCGTCTGGGGAATTGAAAACGCGCCAACCATTCACGAAATACGAACGGTGTTCCAAATTCGAAATGTGACAGATTAATTTTAAAAGACACTATATTTTTTTAAAGTGCCGTCCTTTCGGCGGGAAATGAAATATGGCGTTCCGTGAAATTGAAAAAAATGTAATAAAGTTACGCAATATTAAGTGTTAGAAAATTCGCTTTGGCATTTATTTTTAGAACGGTTTGTTGAGAAAAAATGTAAACCACAGACTATAAAGTTTATCGTTATGTGATTAAGTTGGACTATTGAGTGTGGACAGAAAGGTCAGTTTATTATAAGTAATAAGTCAATTATAATTATAAAAGAACAAATTGTCGTAGAGGCTTTATTAATATAAGTAATATCACCTATCTATGGACGGCTCATTGGTAGGTATATTAAGTTTTTACTTTCTTACAACGGCGGGGATAATAGGTAATAAGACAAAAAATCAATTATAATAGTCTCTAATAATATTATTCATGATTATAATAAAGGTAGGTAGGTTATTAGTTATTATTGTTTCTTAACAATAATAAAAATGTTTACTAACGATAATAAATATTACAATAATACTTTTATAATTTTTAAAACTAAAACCGTATATAAATAAAATACCTTTTTATTTTCTTATATCTTTTTAGAACATTAGTTTAAAATTAACAATATTTTGTGTTATAACATTCGTTTAATAAACAGAAGAAAGCGTTCAGTTAAAATATTATATGATAATTTAATAATTTTAATTAGGTACCTATATAACAATGGTATAAGGAACTTTATATTTATTTGATTATTTTAGAGGATTACTAAGGAGTTCAACATTTTCACAATACAGTACCTAGAGAAGACAATTGTAATTCTTATAATAGGTATGCATCCACAAAATAATTGTTAAATCTAGTTTGAAAGAATTTAAAATTACAAAAAAAATATTTAATAATACACAAGCGGATAACCGCTAAATATTTTTTTTTTGTAATTTTCATACATCACAACATATGATATATAAATATCATATGTTGTGATGTATGTTTGTAAGTGTACTTACTAAATAATTTAATCTAATACGTATAATAATACGGAAAACATGAAAAAATATTGACACAAACCATAAGAATAACGTGTAAATATATTTTTTATATTATAAATAATGTTTGTTTGTAACTTGTTGACCTTTTCTGTTGTCGAGTTATCGTGTCGTAAACTTTATTGGAATTCTTACAACATTAAATATTTTTCAAGAAACCATTTATAAAATACTTATATTGCTAGAAAAACAATATTATCACAAATGATTAATTTTTATAAAGATTATCTCATTTCTGAAGTTAAAAATTAATATATTTAAAAACATGTGTAAAGAGAATTATTATTTCTATTGAAAACAAAATAAATTATTATAATATACCGTCATACTTATCGAGTACATTAATTATTAAAATAAAGGCAAATAAGGCAAAGGACACATTAAAGAATAAGGCTCGGCGCCTCGTTGCGTAATATGTACCTATGGTGTAGGTATAGAGTATACCTAGTGTGTACTAGCCGTGTGTGGACGTCACCAGTGCCCATTGTAATAAGAGAACAGATATCCAATACACTAATATTAATAAATATTAATATTGAAACTTAATATTTAAAATTGAATACGTTTTTTCAACACAGATCCCTTGATAAATAAAACTATTCAAAATAAATTACTATCAAACGGAAATGAAAATAACGTTTGAAATTGGAATTAGAATGGCTGGTTATTTAATGTGTATTGTAATATCTAATATACTATAATATAATATTAAATAAGCACCAATAATATCAAATATTTAATTTGGTGTTAATATTCATCGGTGTATGACACAACGCGAACGCACTCGCCGGAGTAGTTTATACTAAATTTACATATATTTTAATAAACCTAGTCGCGGACACTAAGTGGAAAAACTTTGTAATTCCGCTGAGATTCAAACTGTTTTTCTAGATATAGATTATCTAGTCTAATTACCAACCGAAGATTATGTATAAATTGTTCTGATGGTGTTAATATGGATAGTTTAAATAATTCTTACAGCCTGATGAAAATTAATTTAGTTTCTTTAGAAATTTAACGATCAATTAATTGATATCATTCACATTGAGTAATTAAGAAATCTATTTATTACATGGTGTATATTTATATTTGTCAAATAAACTGTCCTTTAGGTACTATTAGTCAGTCATAGTTTAAAAAAACATAGTAAGCACAGTTAGAAAGGTACGATAATTAATATTAAATATAGCATTTAAATAATATTAAAAAACTAAATAAAATGTTTGGTTTAATCAAATAATGATACCTAATAATGGGACATACATTGTTCTCTAATAACAATATTACTATAAACCTACCAATAGATACCTACAATATGTTAATTCTAACATCTCTCTTCTTAAATAAAGGTCAAGTAATCATTACAGTTTCAGTTCTTCTCCGCTGTATTGAATATCGAGTTTAAATAATTACAATAGTGAGTCTGTTAGATTTACAGAAACCAATTATTCAATTCTGTCATTATTTGTTAGATAAATATTGATTATACCTAATATTATCTACCTAAGTAGTTACATAGATAACTAACCTCTTGGATTAGAAGGCATAAGCCTGACAGTAGATTCCTTTTATAAGGTGGACAGATATTTTAGTAAAAGAAAAAAACCTGTTTGTTATAAAGATAAAAAATATTTCTATATCTAAAAACATTTACACTTAGGTAATTAAAATCTTCTCCTTATAAAGTTAAGTTAAATGTTTCATCAGATTAATATTTTTCAAACAAGACCAAGAGTGGTTCTTGTTATTTGTATCCAAAGAATTCGGTATCTAGTTAAGTACTAGTCTACGATGTTCTATTGTCCTTTTTCCAGCAATCGGTATGTTTTAGTATATTATCTAAACACGCTATTGTTCCAGCTCAACATTTAGATATAAAAGGGGAAAATTGTTACCTCAGTGCGTTAATTGGACAAAGAAATACATAAGAATGGTTTTATTAAAACAGATAACTGATTTAAAATAATATTTGTTGAGTTTTTTAATTTAATACGCTTTATTACTTGTCTATGAGGTAATTGGTGTTACACAGAATTGTGATAAATTATTAGATTATTTTTATAGCCTTCTTAGATCTAAGTATAAGATACATTTGATTACTGTCCGTGATTGAAACAAGATTTTTGTCTTGTAAAATATAAGTATTAATATAAAGAGTATATTTTTTAATATGGGAATGATGCAAAACGTCATCATCATCATAGGATTTCTTCAAAAACACGCAGGTCCTCTTGCTGATTTTTTTTTTCCTTACGAGCCAATAGAAGTATAAGTAATCATATAAATTGCATCAGGAATCGAACCCGGACGCTACAACGATCCACGCACAGCCTTAACAGTTGAACTTATAATGACTAAGACACGGTTCTAAATTTGCATCCCCGAGTTTTTAAAATAGAAGATGTATGATTAATTTCTATCAGACATTTTATATATTTTTAATAAAATGGTAGTAACATATATAAGTTTAAATGACTCATTACTAAAATATTTATATAATAGACAATAGCAAAGCATTAACATCGATCTTACTCTGAAAGATGGAGAGTTTGTTATCATAATGTTTACGAGTGCGTTCGTTTTTCACGTCTGCATCACGTAAACTGGGGCCCGAGCCAAAAAACACAAAGGATGAGTCGTGCGGGTGGTCTTGATACTTGACTTCATATTTATTTATATTCATTTTTTTATTAAACTTGATTGTTTATTTTTCTATTAAACTTGGTTGTTATTTTATATTTTAAATATTTTATTTATAATTTATTTTGTTTTGTCCTAACACGCCACGTCAAGAAATAACAGATTAAATAATATTGAACAAATAGTATTGAAATGTAAGTGCAGTTATGGAGGAAGTGTTGTTCATGACTTTAGGAACGCATCAATAAATAAAACATGGGACCTCACTGTCGCTACTCACTAAAAATAGATTTTCTTGTACTGGGAAATATAACACTTTAAGTACTATTACGTTTTTTTATAATTACAGTTAAAATGTATAAAACTTTGATTAGATATATATTAATAGATAAATATAAATTTAATGCAATTTCAGAGAGACCAAAATGTTTTAACAAAATTAAATTATTATATAAAAAGTGTCAAATACATCAATCGCACTACAGTAACATTAAAAACTCCTTACAAAAATAGATATCTGAAAAATGAACACATTTCCCGCGAACCAATCCGTGACCGACGTTCCCTGTGTTGCTTCTTATTATATTATAGTTTGTGTGTGTGAGTAAACTTAGATTTTTTCGGTAATTCTATTGGCTAATGCTCGCGAGATTATGTATCTAAAGTTTGTTATCATTTGTTTTTTGTAAATCGTTTTTTACGGAAAAAAATAAATGTAAGTTTTTTAACACTTAATTCAGTACTTATGAAATTTTTAAATAACTTCTTAAATGTATTTATAACTATAAGATAATTATAGATAAAATATGCACTAACAGACTAACTCTTTTAAGTACAATTGTTTTTTATTTAATAATATCTTCAGATAATGATCTGATTGATCATCAGGAAGACGTTATAAGTAATATTAATATAGAAAATACTTAAGTTGATCTGCTGGTCTCTGAGGACTTTCTTTACCATCGAAGTCATCAGACAACTAAGTGACTTACTGACTTAATTGATAAATCCCAAATCCTCTCAAGGAATTTACAAAAACCTAGATTAGTATGTATTCTAAGTAAAAAGTATTTTTATAGGTAAAGTTAAAAATCTTAGCAAACAATCTGTGATGAAGAACCTTATGAGCAATTCAAAAAATATTTTTTTTATGAATAAACAGTTTAAATAAGTATTACACACAGATAACATAAATAATTACAATTTTAAATAGGGACTTTAATAACCTTTTTTAATTCCAGCGCAGTCGGGTAAAAATGAATCCCAAAGATGCGTTCAAGTGCATGTGAACGGGATCTAGATGTATTTTTACCAATCCAACCTTGAATTTTAGATATTTTTGCGTTGCACCCACTGCACTTGGCCGCTGTACTGTTTTGATATAAAAAGAACATGACGTAAACATGCTTTTTAATTAATATGGATTCGTGATGAATACATACTGCCGTGGAATAGCAATGGCCTATACTATAAAAATACTTGAATTGGATGCGCCCGCGCAGCTGATGTCCCTTACCACTTCATAGACAATTATTACACAATTATAATTAATTACTAAAAGTATTATTAAACTTCACAAAAGTTTTTTAAAATGTTAATATTACTTTGTGTGATTCCTTTTTCAATTTGTCCATGTTATGCATTTTAGTCTAATTGCATTACATTTCATGCTTATGATTTTTATATAATAGTATCTGCTTAGTATGACTCAAATATAAAACTTATGATAGGTATTACGTACTAGTAATCAACTAAGTATTCGTTTCAAATTCAATGTTTTGTTTCTATAAGTAAGGTATTATTTGTACCTACACTTTAATGTTTAGAGAAAATATACAAATCAATGGAACTCTAATGCAAAGACAATTTATCATTTTAATGATTTACACAATTTATAATCCGCCATGTTTTTCTATTGCCATGAATCACTAGGAGCGGCCAAACCACGCCTAGGCGAATAAATAAAATTTGAAAATAGAACGCGCTTCCTGCGATTCGGTTCTAAATTTAAATGTAAAAATGGCGGGCGTTTCATCCGGCGGCCGCAAAATTGTGCATAAAACTGCAGCGCGCATTACCGATCTAAACATCAAAAATAGAACTCACTAGAGCCGAGCACACACACACGCACACAGACACGCACACGCCCAACATTTTTATATCAATATATTTTTAATATCTCCTTATTGAATTAGTCACTTATAATCACACTTCAGTCAGAATACCCAGAAGTGTTTTTCTTAATCAAAGGATAATAATTGTATTTAACTAAACACGTGCAGTTTGATAAATATGTTTAAATTTAAACATTTTTTAATACCTACTGAAAGTATATTTTTTAAGAGATTTTCTCAATTAAAATTAATTATTAGTTACTTACATAATCTCCCATCGTGAGTCCTAAGCCTTACAACGCCAGATTGCCTTCTTTCGTCCAGTTCAAACAAACAGTAAGATGGTGCTCTTATATTTTAGTCTAGCCTGTTCAGTTTAACGCTATTTACAAATAGATATCAGATTAACATAATCACTGTGAACTATTATTTTAAATACTTTAAAAAGTCCTGGGATGGTTTAAAACACACTTTTGTATTCAAAAGATTTTATAATCCCTTATTAAATTCTGACAATAATTATTTTTTAGATTTCATCTTATGATAGCTTTATTATTATTTTTATTTTAATAACTTTGGTATGAATTTAAAAATCCAGTCTTACTAGTTTAGTATGAATAAAGCACCTCCCCTCCACTACTACCCCTTATATGTAATATTGTATAGTATCTGCGATTTTATATTAATAAGCTTTAATTGCTTTTATCTAATATAATATAAATAAAATCATTTTTCTCAAAAAACAATAACTGAACTAAGATTAACTGCTTCCCGTGGAGCTCTCATTATTATTAATCAAATGTTTTGTTTTTTCAATACCTAATTTAAAAAAAAATAATTAAACAGCCCATTTTTAATAACAATAATGTATGACGAATGTAAAGAATAGGTACTTTGATGACGGTTAAGTAAAAAAATAATAAACTCGTTACAGTTATTAGGACATACATACATACATAAAGACCGACAGCGCGTTACATAACAAAAGTCTTTCTAGTTAGCCTTAAGAGATATAACAATGTAGATGTGCTTTAAATCTTAAGTTATCTAAACAAAATGGCGTCTAACGCCTAATAATGCCATTGTCTCAAACTAGTAGAATTTCGGTTGCAAAATTGCGCCTGCGCAAGTTGACTCACGCGAAGCAATGTAGGGGGGATGTGTTGTAGGTATAATCTATTTTATTATATTTGAACCTTAATTCTTTAAATATACGTGTTATATTTCCGTGGTAATGCTTTTGAAGGCTAGTTTTACGAAATCTTACATGAGTTTTCGTTTTAAAACCGAAACGGTTTAAGATATTCAATGTGAGAGGAATATTTAAGGATTTCTGAACTGTTCTAATGGCATCCCATTCTAATTAGCTTGCGTAACTTTAAGATCGGACTCGTTAGGGTCTTAGACCTGGGGCACACCAGGGTCTATATAATATTTAAAAAAAATGCTGCTTACACACAAAGTTTTTTTAATATTTATTGTTTTTTTGGCCTGATTAGATAAAAAAAAACATATTTTAATTTTTATACCAAACATATTTAAAAGGATATATGTATCTTCAATAGAATCTATAATTACTAATAAGTACTAATAGGATGGCAATTAAAAATTTATGCATATTAATATGTGACCTTGTCTACAACAGAAAGAACACGTCCATAGACCTAAGAAGTACCAGAGTGAGCAGACAAAACTCATATAAATATGTTATTTCCCACATTATATACGTAAAATGGTAATTAACATTGTAACTACATTAGAAGTAAGGTGATATAGAGAAAAAACAGGTTCAGCGAGGCTGTGCTGATTGTATTACTATTGGTATTATCAACCTTATGTTCATAGCCATACGGGTGGTGATAAATAAACCACGTAGCACTATGGTGTTGGGTGTTACTGTCTTACTAGTTTGACTGTTAATTAAATTATTGTATTAAATTTTGATTCATTATCAAATACTATAATTTGTGGTAATTTATGATATAATCTAGGTTTTTTACTTATTTTGAAAAATATTATTGATACAAGATATATTATTATAGTAGGTACTAATATGATTTTTTGTCTACTCTGAATTGAGAACTGCATTTCATTAACGAATAATTTATTAAATAAAAACTAAAACCTTTAAAGAAATAGAATATAAATTATTATTTAATTTACAGTTTAAAAAAGAAATATTTTATGTATTATTTTGTTATAAAATTAATTTGAGAAATTATATAGTATACTATTTACTATTATAACAAATTTTAATAATCCCAATAACTTAAGCAATGTAAGCACACATACAAAGACTATTAATAAATCTCAGTAAGAACATCTCTATTAATACAATAATCTCAGAGCAACTGATAATTGACAGTTTGAACATCAAACATTGTTTGAATATGAACAACAATAATAAATCCATAATTAGTTGGAAATACTAACACACCGTTACTGACCTCTTATTTAATTATAATATTACTAGTTTAATTATAATAACCAAACTATAATATTACGTTAGATACTTGCCTACACATCCCAATTATAGAAACACTAAGGAAGCTTTGAGATCGTAAAAAATACTCAAATACTATAATTATTGAGTGTAAAACAAGTTAACAGTAACATTCTATAATATTTATGTAATTATTTTTAATTAAATGAAAAATATAGTGTTACAAAATACACTCTTACTTAAATATTGACTAAATGTAAAACTCTTTATTTAATAATGTTTCCAAATTAAAAAGTCATGAGATCGGCTTGAACAAATCTAAGCTTTATTATTTAGAGCTTAGAGATAGTATTACTGTAAATCGCAGAGCGAGGAAGAAATTACACGATCATAAATTGTTAAGTAATGTTAAATTATTAAAAACATTGAAGTCGCATTACTTGCAATTATTATTAATAAAATTAATACATTATATTGGTTACTGAATCTTTAAGATACTTATCTAAATTTAAAAAAAAAATCATGGATTCATTAACAGATGACCTTTTTAAAAAGCAAATCTTGATTTCTTTGCATAAGTTCTAGAAAGTATATTTTATAAAGAAAAATAAATATTCTATATTAAAGAGTGCATTTACCTAACCGTTAATCTAAAATAACTAACATAAAAGCATAATGGACTCTAACTAAAATGGAAAGGAATAACGTCCAAACAGGAAGAAATTTCCCGACACACTAGCGCTCCCAGCGGCGACGCACGGAATCTAATAACCGCCAACTCTTTCGCGCTTTCTTTTCTTCCATCTCGCTCGCGCGCATACAATCCGTGCCCATTTTTGGAGCTAGAGCGAGACGGCGCAAAAAAATGGCGGAACGCACATGTGCGCAGGCGTTCGTTTTCGTCTTATTTTTCGCAGGTCGTTCCCCTCGGGAGTATTCGCGTTCGTCGAGCTTTTTTCTTGCTAGAACTTTTTCGTCTCTTTTCCTCTGTGTCTGGGCTAGGTCGCGTGCGTGGGGCGATGTTCGTTTGTTGTCCTAACTGATTTCTAATACAGAATCTGAAAAAATAAATAAAAGTCTGATTATTTATTAAAGGAGTTAAATATTCAAAAACTTCATTTCGGTCTTAAAAGAAAAAAAAATGAAATAAAAAATGTTTTGAAATTAAAAAAAATACTTATGGCATGGTAGCTAGTTTATTAGATAGGATCAGAAACAATTACTTTAGTAAGATCTTAATTATTTGACTAGTTGTTTGTTAAATTATGTCTTTGTTCTGACATATCAAAAAATACATCTCCTTCAGATCTTTACAAAATTATTTTGTTTAACTTTATCCTTCATTGTAAATGCACCGTGCATTTAATTTTTGTCATCGTAAAGTCGGTTCAAGGCTAGTTACACATAAATCGCCAGCTCTGAGGATGTGGTTAATTAGTTGGTGACAAATAAACAATAATATTGTATGTATTTAATTTTGTAAATTAGTGCTTTAATAAGAATAAGCTATAAATAAAAAAATAGGTACAAATAAATTTGGTCGACACAATCTGACCAACAACTTCGTATTGTTATAGGTCGGTCGTGTTTCTGTGTGTGTACAGTGGTAGTCTACTAGTAGTAGGTAGGTAGGTAGTCCTTAATCACAATCAGTTGTTAACGATTTGCCAGATCTGACTCATAGGTTTTCAGATTTAATTGTGAGGAAAACATTCTAACTGAATATTTTTTAATTTACTTCTGCTATAAGACGATTATCTTCAAAAACATATATTTTAACATATCCATGTTTAACATATACATATTTATATTAAATTTTATAACCAACAAACTAATATTTTTAATAATAACTATATATTTAGTATGTTATCCTGAAAATTCTTGAAACCGCAAAGTTCATGGAAACTTATAAAATATTTAAATACAGTATATTTTAGCTTATAAAGGGACGAGGGTCCGTTACTTCAAGTATCTACTCCAATTACCGACAGAGCTCGCTGCGCGCGCGCAAGATAAATCTTTTTGCGCTCGCCGATTAGAAAATTCCATTATTAATTGACTGGAGTAATTAAAACGATTTTGTAAATACTTTTTATATTCAATTAATTAACTTTATATACTTGAGATCTTCAAATATTTTACGTGTTAGTAATAACTATTTACTTTAAAGCTAAATTCCGGCAAATACAAATTTTTTTAACAACAAAATTACATTATATGAGTAAAAAGATTATGATTCAGATTTATCATCCCAGTGAATAATTAATATACTTACTGACTATTTTAAAAACATATTCACACTTTATCTCACACTGACGTCTTCAAATGTAACTACGTCTCCACACTTCAGTACATTATACAACTACTGAGGGAAATGTCTTTTGACATTATACGAATAAATATGAATGTATTGGAATACCATTCTACAGGATAATTAGGATTTATTATAGAGAGTTTCATCCAACACAAGATATAAGATGTACCTACTTACTTAACGTTAAGAATAGATGTAGTTACAGCCACTAGTACCGCCAACTACAGTTAGAACTTTTACTACAGCCAGCTACAGTTATACTAAGTTTTTTAAATATATTTTTAATTAAATTGAATTGTTTCGATTATTATATAAAATAAGAAATCATAAAAATATTAAAATAATATAGGGCTATTTCTTTCCAGAGTACTTCCTAATCTAGCCAGGTTATAATGCAGCTAGGTCTAAGTGCATCCACGTAGCTAGACATAGATACGAGTTATCTAGACTTCTCACAAAGAAACCTTATAACGAATACATATAGAAATACTATGTCGGAATGATAACGTTATAGCAAATAATAAATACTTGTCGGTCATGCGGTTTATTTATAAAATGAGACGTATTCATAGTCGTGGTGTTCGATTTTGCAACGATATAATTTATTGAATAGGTAATATGTAAGACATCACATATATTTTTGACACATATTTTGAAACCTATTAATAGTAATATTTTGTTAATAAAGGTTATTTTAAGATTTTTATGGTCTTAATACTATACTATACTTATTAGTTATTATGGATTTAACGTGGGTACACCTGTATTGAATTATTTGATAAAAATTCAACGCGATGTTTTGAATTCTTTGACAGTAATTAGTAAAGTTCAAATGTAGACGAGGATTCATACCTTTTATTTTATCTTTTTGAGTTATTTTAATATATAAAACAAGTTAAAAAAAATAAATTTGAACCAAAAACAATAATCCAATAGAAACTATAATTAATCAGTAAGTTTTATTATATACATGCGTTGCTGTTGTGAAAACAATATTTGGTTTTAACTTATAAATAATGTCCAAAGTTTTTAAAGAAGTAATAAAAAACCAGTTAATTTAGGCTTTGGCTATAGATATGCTCCAGAAGCTTTTTTTCTGCGCGTCCGTACGGGGTTATCACGGAAAAGTGGAGGATTTTTCAAAATTTTATCTACGTACGTAGGAGAGCTGATAAGAACACAAGCATAACTAGTGATGCACCCTTGATGTACTGCATAGTCAACATCGATTATGCACTGTGTGTAATCAACATTGATATTGTGCAATATTCAGACATCTTATAATCTAAAAAACTTCATCAAGAAATGAAATTATAAAAAATAGGTTTGTATTAAAACTAAATACATTTGTAACCTTCTTAGGTAATAATATTAAATAAAAAAAAGCAATAGTTACTAATCATAAATATTTTATAGAAAATAATTTGTAAATAGCTTCTTGCATATGAATACTATATTAAAACTGTTCCTATTATAATATATTTGCTTTTGGAATGGTTTTTTTTTCCATTTAGCAAAAATCTAATAAGAAAAAAAATGAAAGACATTGACTCTGGTCCAAGACGTGCTGTCCCCTCACTACGTACTAATAAAGTAGTCCAAGAAATTAACACGCTCCTTATGGTCTTACATAAAGTTTTATTATTAATTAAATTAAATTTTATACATACTATATTAAAGTTAAAATTACTTTGACATCAATTCCGTATATTATTTTACGTTTAAGTGCAATGAGTGTTTTTTCGTTAGAAAAAAGATAATGAACAGTGTGTTTTAAATGGAAATTTTATAAGTAGTCGTGGCGCGGGCCGGTTGTTTTTTCTTACGTTTTGAGGTAATTTCCATAGTTATGTAATATGTTTTTTTTGTGTATTTTTTTATAACTGTATTGTGAATCGTTGTGTCGCGTCTGAAAAGGAGTTGTTTTGTAAACAAGCTTTTGTTAGTGATTTAAAATAAAGCAATTGTTATTTTTTTATCTCTTTAAGTATATTTGATAAAAGTGTCCTCACTGTTATAGAAACTTAGTGTATTTACTTACTAATCATTCTAGTTGGATAATGTTATTCAAAGAATATCACTGTTTTTATTCAATCAGATTATATTCCATCTTATAAATTAGCTGTCCTCATTAATATAACCTAGATCTAAAGATGACTCAACATCTTAAAAATATAAAAATAAATGAAATCTGCAATGATGATTTTATAGCAACATAATAACCTAGAACACTATAGAATTACACGCTAAAATACTAAATTAAAACCCACATAAATACGGCACTAAAATTATGCAGCGCTAACAGCTCTTAAAAGGTTATAATCTTAAATAATTTGTCGGCTGAACGCGTCGTAATTGTCGTAAAAAATGCACCCCACAGGTAGAAAAAAAGTCATTCAATGGGCAGCCGAGTGATGAAAAAAATTAAAAAAAAAACCAGGGCGGCACGTACCACCAATTAAGTCGTTCTTTTTTCAAACGGTGCCAGCGATTTTTTCTTTTTTATTGGTCGATCTAATGACAGGGGGAGGTTTTTTATGCCACTCCTTTTTGTACGTTTCTAAACAAATGTGTCAAGATTAACTGGGTGTAACTTTTTTTTAACGATTAGAAGCGGTGGGTTTTGACACGCAATATTTGGATAGGGTGTATTTTTTGTGCTTGTTATTTTTTTTTGTGTTAAGTTCTGTTAACTTTGTGGAATGATATTTGGCTACTGTTTAACGGTCGATTTGTTGGCGTCTTTTTGTACTGGCTTTAGTCGTTTGACCCTTTTTTAAGGTAGGGTTTTAATAATATTAATACCATAGTGTTTTTTTGAGTTTTGTTTTATTCATAATGCAATTGTTAATATAATACTTGACGTTTATTATTATATGTTTTAAAAAATATTTTTAACAGCAGTTCTAACAATTTTTTTTATTTTTAGTTGTTGCTTTTTCATTGTAATCCGAGTCATATTAAAAAAATATATTTTGTGTTGTTACTTTTTATTGAAATATATTTATTCTTAGTTTTTTGGAATATAACAATATACTTGTGTTATTAATGTGAATATTTTATTAGCACGTCACGGGTTAATGAAATTGTATTCTTTTGGGGTACGAAAATTAAAAATTCAGTTCGGTAGTTATTGATCGAACAGACGGACAGTTTTGTTTCAACCTAAGGTATCACTTGTCACGGAATAGTACCATCAATAATGTTTTACGTATAGACGCTAACAAAGTATGGATACAGTTATTTTTAATTGAGTAATGATAAAAACTATTTAATGAAAAAACATTTAAATATAGTTAATTTTACGACATGTTTTAATAGAAGGTAAGATTAAAATAAAATCAAGTATGTCTGAGAAGACAAATAGAATAATTAAATGTTAAGAGAAATTAGTACCTACTTAATGGGTCATATTTTAGTATTCAGTCTTAAATACAATAGTGATACTAAGAATTGTAATAGAATAAGACAACATAAAGCTTCTTCTATATTTCAATACAGGTAACCCTTCATTCACGTCATTACAAAAATCATTAAAAATGTGTCGCGGTGCGTGACGCGGCCATTACCTCCGGTGTAAGTTTCATGGTCCCTCGTTTAAAGGAATCGTTATAGTTTTATATCTATATCGAATAAATATAATTATTATTAAGTGTAATTAACAAAAACATTTTTTTTTATAATATTGTATTTATTTTGAACCAATACTTTATTTATAATTTTTTTTGTTAAATTGTCATGATAGTAATATATATATTCTCTAAATAAATAATAGCATCAAACCTATAGTGTGCCTAATCATATGTTTATTAATATAAAATATATTTTTTCATTTTCATAGTAACTCGGTAGTCAATAGTAGATACAATTAAAAATCTACGCAAACGAATATACGATATGCATCTAATCTCATGGAGAGTTCTCACGTTACATCCTACAAAAACGTCAACAGACAAACACACCGTCTGTTATCACTAATCTTAGTTCTCATAGATACAATAGATACCTACAATAGATACCAGTTATAACCGGAAAAGAAACAAAAAATATATTTGCATACGAAGGGCATTTTGTGCAATTGTTTTTTTTTTTCGAATATAGTTCTCGTAGGGCGCTTATTTTTAAATACTTACCAGTAGTTTGGTTTGATTACTACCAGTAGTATTAGGTACGAGTGCTACTGTAAGATAAATAGTATTATTTTTTTTAAGTTGATTTATATATATTTAAACAATGATTATTCGAATATTTTTATTATAATAAAAAATAGTAAAAGGGTAGGTATTTATTAATACATTTTATCAAATAAAAAAATTAACCTACTTTTTCTTAATAACTACATGTGCATCTGTATGTGTTCTATAAGTTAACATTTCGAACTTTTAAATTTATAAATATTTGAAATATCATAAAAAAATATCATTTGTTATTAAAGTAACATGTTTTTAAGTGCTTTAATGTTCAGCGACCTCTAAGAAGTTCCAAATGTAAGGGTCAATCAAACGTATAAACTTATGCGTATATTGCCTTAACTAACTTTGTTATTTAAATTATTTAATTAGGTACTTTACATAATTATTACCTTTACTTCAATATAAACTGAAAATCTTTGGGATATTTAGATAAAAAATAAATTATTTTTTTTGTACTTACTTTTCAAAAATATATTGATACAAAAGAAAGTAAAGTAGGTATAGTATAAATAATAACATTATTGTAATATAAATACAGGCCGTACTGTTGATTTCATTTACTAGTGAACCACTCATGGTTCGTTACTAAGTAGGGGTGTGTTTAGAAGTAGGAAGAACTTAATATTTAAACTTCTTAAAATAATTTAATCGAAACATTTTACAATGGAAGTAAGTTTGTTAATTTTATTTATCCTTAATCATTTTTTTTTATTTTATTCCTATTTTCGTAATTTAAACCGCTACCCTATCTCAATATTTTTTAGTCGCTTCTTACTTCGAAAGTAAAGGTTTGAATCAAAGAACATGATCAAAGGTTCGTTCGTAAAAAGGTTGTTGTATGAGTCAAAATGTTTTAGAAATCAACCCCTCTTCAAAGGGTTGTTGTTAAAGTAAAGGTTCAGATAAGTATCGTTCTTCAATTCCTTTTTTTATATTCAAGTCAGATATTTTAACATTGTTTTTATAGCTATTATTGATAGATATTATAGATACAAAAAATATTATATTATTAAATTCCTTTTCCTAATATACTGTGCATGTTATAAATATTAATTAAAAATTCCATACAATGGTACCTAACGCCCTCTAGTGTGCTTATACACCATGAAAAAACACTCCCTGCTCGCCACGCCTCATCATTATTGTCTTCACGACTAATGACTGCTTGTTTAACAACTGATGACCGTCTATTAAAAAAAAAATGAGAAGTAAACTATACTTCCTAATTGTTTAGTTAAATTGAACTGACTAAGTCATCACATTTAATATGTACTATCATCAAATTACATAAAACATCAACTCAAATGTGTTAACTTGTTTTTATATATTTAAAAACCTTGTTATCGTAAATTCAATAATATTTATTTTTTTATTTAAAGAACTTTATTTTTTAAACTATCTTTTTTTCGCTAACTATGGAATTATATTTCAAACGTAGACGTGTTCGTAGCAAGCTACGCCATCTGGCGTGGGGTAGCGGCATGGAAAGTTTCTCTACGACTTTCTTGCGATAGGGTGAAAGAAAACATGATTTAGATGAGAGCCTCAAACTTTATTTCTATAAAGAATTATAATATCTAAGATAGATGTACCCGTAGATCATTCGTAGACTACCTGAAATATAGAAAACGTATTAGTATGATCATTAGTTTAGTAGTAAATTTAATGTCTTGTACAAAAGTTTTAGAAAAAAAAATCTCGACCGGATATGTAGTTTAGGTAAAATAGGGAAAAACTCGGTATTAAAGGCCGTTGGCTAAACCTCATAAGCCAAGCTCCGCCTGAACACAAAAAAAATACAATAGTAAAGGAGGCGTACCGGAAAGAAATACTTAAAAATAAAAAACGAATAGACGCTATACAATACAGTCGAGAGCGAGCGAGACAGAGCATTAAGAAAAAATCTGAAAGAACGCATTCTTTTCTATTTCCTCCCTCACTAATAGCGGCTTAGAAAAAAATCGTGCGCGCTACCCGTCCCGTTCTAACACAGGGGTGGAAGCGGTCGGGGTCGGGCGAGCGAGAGGGGCGACCCTTGCTTCGCGCCCTTTTTAATAGTTCTTATTTCGGCCGTGGTCCGAGCGGTCCGTCACGGGTAAGTCCGGTCTCACGCCGCTCGCGGCCGGACCGTCTTCTCCTTGACCGGACACTTTTCCGCGGAAAAAACGCGGGGCGCGTGCGCCCGGCCCGGTGGGGATGTTCTTCGCGTGGTCTAAGGCGGGGGCGGGCCTGCGTCTTGCTAGTTGGAGCGGCGTCTTCGGCTGGCGCGCGCGTCCGCCCCACCCCGCAAGAAAGCGTCGCGACGCTCAAGTTTTCCACCAAGAAGTTAGTCGTCGCCCGCCCGCGCCTCAAGGAGGTCCGCTTCCGCTTTCCCTCTGATCCCACCGCGTAAATAAACCCGAAGTTGATAAATCGGAAGCGCGAACTAAACGCCACGTTCTTTACAGATCCGTCGTGCGTTACCGCGCACCATCGCATGAATTCGTTGTGACGATACGCCCGAAACTGGAATTAATGTTGAAGTACTTCAACGAGAACATATCCCTTGCGCTCCAGGAGAGGTACAGGGACCTCCATGAGTATCGGAAGGCGGAAGTAGAGGACTCACCGAGGGAGGCGAAAGTACCGAAAATAGCGGAGGAAGGTGAGGCAGTCGGCGGCGAGGGCGCTTTCGAGCCGGGCGCCGCGCCGCCGTTCCCTCGCCTGCTGGAGCCGCCTAAGGAGGAAGACAGCTTCGTGACCAGCTGGCTCCACAATTCCTTTAAGATGACGGCTGCGGAAGGAAATGAAGCAGCCGGAGGCAGTGCGTTAGACCTTCGAGCTGCACCCCTGTCCCTGCATATACCAGCGCTTCAAACAGAAGCCCAGCGTTTCAAGATGCAGGACTTTTGGAATCGCAGCCGGCCAGGGACGCCGGTTCAGGAACCAATTGACCACAACCAGCCTGGCCCGGCACCTCCTACTCCTCAGCCAGCGACACCTGACCACAAAATAATTACTGAGAAACTTGTCAGTGAAATTCAGGTGAGTGCCATTTTTCATAATTGCTGTCCTCGGTTTGAAGTGATTTTTTATAGATAATATTAAAATAAAAATTGTAGGTCCTAAAAATAAAATATCACATAAATATAACAAAAACATTTGTTTGTTAGAAATTATTACAAAACAAAAAATTTACTAAAAATATTCTTAATAAAATCTAACGTCGTTGCACCGCGTTCCGGCGGTAACTTATTAAGTAGTGATAGAACTCCGTGAGAATTAGACTAGTTTTTTGAAAAATAATAAAAAGCTTAATATTCTTAGTAAAAAATTATAAATTGAAAACATGTTCATTATTACTATACCTTTTTAATAAAATGCTATATTTTTCCAAAACACCAAACACATTAAATTTGATTAAACACTTAAATTTTAAAACGAATTAAAATATATATATATTTTTTAAAGAAACACAATTCCGTCTATCTTCACCAAAACATATCGATAGACTGACCTCAGAGAGGTCTCACCGAACTCGTTCTAAATTTGAATGATCCCTACTTCCTTAAAAAAAGATACAAGACGAAGGTAACATATTGTAAAGCTTTTGTTACCGAAGAAAGGGTTAAGGGCCGCGTCAAACTTATTATTAAATCGTTTTTGTCCTTATGTCGCATCCGGTTTTACAAAGGATATGTAAATTACGATAATCAGTGATAATTCTATTATTTCGATATTAGCTTGTGATCAACTTGTCGACAATGCCGTGAATTCCATTCATTTTTAAATTTACTTAACGTTACGACAAATGTTTGTTTTGGACATATGGCTGTTATTACGATGGGTTTTGCCTCATAATTTGGTTACAGAATAATCCCTATGTTTAACGTCTTCGCTCGCCGTATAAAAAAAAAAAACAATTTTTAAAATTTTGAATTAACTGCAGTGCATGTGTTTTAAAATTAAAATTTGAAAATGGAAGACAAAAGAATATTACTTTTTAAATTAGTTTCGGATTCGCTTACCTTGCATTTGTCTGTTTCCCACGGCACGGATTAGGGGCATTGTGATTTTATTTTTCTAATTTTTTTCACCGCGTTTTGTTTCACGGAAGGGGTGTTGACAGTTATTTGTTACTGAATCTGTTCCCGCTTCATTTTTTTTGTTTTAATCATCGTTTGAATATGGAACCGGTTCTCGATATTCATATTTCGCATTCATTGTTTTTTTTCCTAAATAGAGATTTAACGGTTCGACGCCGAGAAGTAGTTGCACTTTTGTGGTTACTTTTTTTTAAATCAACGGTTAATTAAAACTCGTTTTAATAATTTGTACGGCTTTTGTCTGTTGAAGTATTTGTTATTACTATAAAATACTTTTTATGTGATGCTTAACAGAAATAAATCATTTCAAGCCCATCAATTTCTTTTTACAATTGTACCTATATATTTTAGATTTAGATCTTCAAATTTACATCCAAAAATATAAAAGAATTGCAATTCGGATTAATATTATGAAATATATGTAATGCTATTTCCTAATATAATCTCAATGTTATTTTGTGAAACATTTAGCATGTATGTAGTTAAATTAAAATTACTATATTTACGAAGTAAACTGAATCATAAATAATATTAACTACTGTAGTAGTGATCATGATAGTTTAAATTAATTTATAATCATAATTTATATCGCCGTCTCTCTCTTCCACGTATGTTCTCCCGCTTGTGTGACGGGAACAGCAGCAGCAACAACAGTCTCCATCCGCGGACTCCACCATGAGCGAGCGGTCGCTGGTGCCCTTTGCTCTGGTAAATTTACTGTCCTCAAATAATTTCGATGTAATTATATTTTCTACCTACTTATTGAGTGTTTGTTTGTTTTTAATTTGGATTTATTAATTATATTTCTTGCACGTGATGATTTAAATATTATCAATAACTAAGAATTTTATTATAAAACCTTAATATATGTTTTTTTTGATTAGTTGTAGGTTGTTATTTATAATATATATAATCGGAGTGGTCTCCAACAGCCCCAGCAGCAGTCCCCGTCAGGAGAGACCCCGGACCGCAACAGCATGCTGCCTTTTGCATTGGTAAATGTCCTGAATAGCCTCAATATTGATGTAATTATTTATTTCATTTCTTCAATTATATACGGAATCTCGGTCTATTGGAGTTTTATTCAAACACAAGTTTTATTTATTATTACTGGTTTTTTATTCAAGTCAAATGTATGTTTCTTGCGTATGAAAACAAACGACATTAAATTTTTAAAAGAAATGAGATAATTTAGAATACAAAACTGATTTATCATATTTTTTTCACTCAAGTAAAATGATATATAGTAATTGATTCATAGCGTTACATAACTAATTTTAAATATATTTCAATGTTTAAATGTAATTTATTTTATTATAATAAATGCTTAATTAATTTTATTCATTAACGATACCATAACAGCCATAAATTATAAAATCCTGATATAATTAATTTTTTTGGTACTTTTGAACGAGATTCCGTTTTTCGCTTTGCAACGCTTTTAAGTAATAATCACTAATACTGTACTTCAGAATGCTGTCTCGCTTGCTAAATATTCATTCTGTGATCACTCTTTTTATTTTACCACAAAATGGATCAACAACGCTAGATTATAGAATTCTTCAAAATCTAATTAAAGAGCTTCCGCTTTAGTAACATCAAACATTTTTATATAACTCATATTGAGAATTTCCCTAACACTGTTTACTTCCACAGCAACAGGCGCGTTCCGGTCAAAGCATCAGCGAGCGAACACTCGAAGAGTGCTGGTCCACACTGCAGCGAGTGAGTTGGCACCTGTTTCAATGCGTATCGTTATCTTCCAAGAGTAGGGGATGTGGCGGCGATTTTATTGTTCGATTTTTAAAATTCGTTTCGTTTTAATTTTATTATTCGATTTTTAGAAAAATATTTTCTAATAACCTTATCGTTCGATACTTGAAATAATTTATTATTTTTTAATCCTGCAACTGTTCAGTTTTTTTTTATTTCATCGCGTTTATATTTTTATCTAATGATTTTCCTGCCCGTATTGTCTTATGATAAACTCGCCTAAACATGACTCCTAAGGGGTTTTGGATTATTACCAAGTACTCTTTAATTCTAAGATTTAAATATACATATCAGATTAATATCGATGAAAGATTTTATCAACAACCTAGCAGTGGGTGGGGGGAAACGATTTTTTCTCGACAGGAACTACAAAGTATCTAGCTCGATCTATCTTGCATATTCATTAGTGTGGCAACATTTTCGCATAGAATCGATCAAGATAAAAAATACTGGACGCGATAAAACGCCTTGGGCGTGTTAACAATTTATTTTAATCGAGATTCGCAGGCGATTTTGTTTTTTTTTTCTTACATTGGAGGCAGCGCCATCTGCGTAAAAGGTGGTTGTATTACCCAGGAAATACTTGTACTACACATCTGTATTTTATTGACTTATTGCGATGCAAAGCAAAAAAATAAAAAAAACCACGAACAATGTACGAGCTAAAGAACGAAGCGGGAACAATAAATAATATTCGATAAGAAATATACAATAAAACGGTTTAGATTTTTTTAAGTAAAACGTTTTATCTATATGCATGCATTTGCGTTTAATTAAAATAAAAAAAATATATTATTTAAAATTTTAAATAAAAACATCCGGTTAACTTCACCCGCCTACTTAGAACATACTCATTAGCTATTCCTGAACGTACATTTAAATTTACTTCCAAAAAATAAACGGCTGAAGCAAAACCTTTCTAGTCAACAGAACCTTTAAAAAAGGTCTTATCGTGTACATTAGCATAGGAACATGCAAAAGCACAGGTGAAAAAATAAAGTCGGCGGCACGTCGGATGTTGAACGGAAAAGTGCACGAAATAAGAACTGCTTAGTACACCGCTTGATCTTTTACGAACAACTCATGTGTGGGGAGCAATTTTAATTAATTTTTAAAAATGTTTTACAATATAACAAAACATTAATATTAACAATATTTTTTTAAAACGATTGAAATTGGAATATATATATATATATATATATATATATATATATATATATATATATATATATTTTTAATATTAACACAGACCTGACTCTACATCATTTTGTTCACTAAAGTACTTAACATGCGTTGTCGAAAAAATCCACATTTGCATGTCGATCCGCAATGAATTTATCGTTATTGCCGTAAGATTTATTGCTCTGGATTTCTCGAAAAAATCTTAAGAAAATGACCGCGTTCCAAATTTGAAATTCAAATTTCATTCGCTTTTTTTTCAAATTGAGACAGTTTTGACATTCAGCCTCGACAGTTGATACAGTGTTTTGTTTGTTTTAGCTGTCAGAATATACAGAGTATTAAATACTTTTTTCAGCTGGAGATAGTAAATCAATTCGGTGTTTTACTTTTTGCGCGGCTCGTTGCAAATATTCTTTTGAGAGGGTTCTTAATGTGTAAGGACTGCATGTTTATAGATTCTTTTTAGTGTCGGTTTTATTATAAAAAATATTTATGAAAGTAATTTACATCCAAGAAAAGAGTTAAGACGTTAATGAAATTTTATTTTTAAGCGGGTTTGAGTATAACATCTTGTAACAAGAAGCGGGGGTGGGTCGGTAATTATGAAAAGTGTCCAAGGAGGGAGGAAAAATTGTACGACGCGGAGACGTTTAAAAAAAGTGGTTTAATGACTGAACAGCTTTTAAACTTAATAGGTTTTGAAAGATTCTCACTAACTGCTTTTTTACTGAACTCGTTGGACGCGTTATTGTAAATGTCTTTTTATAATTAATATCTATAGTTTTTACACTAGTTATTTTTAGGTAATATTTATTATATTTTTCTAATTCTATTTTTAGAAGTGAATATATTTAAATATAATATTATTAATTATCATACTTACGTCCTATAATACTCATTTACACAACCACATTTATTTTGAGCAAAATAAAAATCAATTGGCACGGCGTCTTTATTAATAATAGTCTTAATTAATAACATAGAATCATTTATTTAATTATTATGCACCAAAAAAGAAGTGTTTAAAATAAAATTTAAATATGCAAAATAATGTTTAAAAACTTATTCTTGAACTACGTTCTGGAGTTCATTTTTTTTCTCACGGCGTCATAACTCACGCCGCGGAAAACGTTTTTTGGCGTAACTTGAAAATTTATTTCGCAATTAGCGGTGAGACACTCTTAACTCGTCGAGACATTATTAGAAAACTTTCTTATTGCTCGTAAAAATTACGTTTTTTCGGACACCTGGTGCCCCATAATTGTACTTATCAGTGTGAGACGTAAACTACGTCACGGCGATGACATTCTCGTGATAGTATAATGACCTTCCTAAAACTAAATAAACTAAAAAACCACATTCCACAAACATTATGAAGGTTGATTCCAAGTTTTTGTCGATAACATAGTCTCCATAAATCAATCATAAATGCATTAACTTTTTGTACATTCAACTCTAGCATTTGCAATAAAAAATAGCGGTAAAATTATAAAAATGGCGTCAACATGACAGCCGTTTACTGTAAACATTTTCACAAACACTACAAATTGGCGGGAAAACGCCCTCGGGACGAAATGAGAGAAAAACTGGACAAAAATTAGATTTATCCAACTCATTCGCTCGTGAGGTTTTGATACTTGATCCGTGCAAAGATGAAAAAATATTATAAAAAATACTTAAAAATAAATCGTTACATTTAAGTTTTAATAAAGTATTTAATAATTTAGTAGTAATCAAATACTACACATGATAACACTTTGAAATGAAACAAAATTAAGTTAGCTTAATTATTTAAATATCAAAACAAAAAATCTTTCTTATAAATGTACGTTCAAGTATCAAGACTCGCCGGTCGCGTCACAGCCAGCTAATGGCCCGTACTGAGTAAAAAAGGCGACTCAAAGATAAAAATTAGCTGAAATTAAAACAGGCTAACGAACGCCATTCTGTCTTGCTACCAATTTCAGTTTTCTTCAAAAATATTTTAAGTAAACATGATTTTCTTTAAATTAAACTCGTTTGTTATAATTTAGATTTAAACATTTATTTAGTATGATAATTTATATTTTCTTATAACATACTAACTGATGACAGCTGATATAATATTATTATTAAAAGTATGAACAAACAAAACAAAGTTCACAATCACGCAGCCAACATTATAGAAAACAACTAGTTATTGAATGTCCTTAATTTTAGGTATTAGTCGCTTGGTTGAGTCCTAAGTAAGACCTACGTGTATTTTTATAAGCCATTGAAGACGTCATTTTTCACGACGTGTCATTAAATCATTTGTCGATTCTTTCATGCGTTTAATTATAATGCGGTCAATTAAAAAAGATCAAGAAACGGGAGCTTAATAGATACAATGTATTAGTTTTTCATAATATCAATCAGACCACCTGGAAGAGGTCGATAAAAAATGTCCACGTATACATCTACAACAAAACGATGAGAAAAAATCTGGAATAGCATTGAAAAACTGCAATATACCTCTCTCTTTCGCACGCTGGAGATATACACACAATGGTCTTGAACTGTTTATACGTCGTTTTATAATCAGGTTGATTTAAATTAATAGTTATGTATTGTTGCATATTTTAAATAAATAACGGATTCATCTCTAATATTCAATATGGAGCCCAAAATAATATAATATATTGCATTATTATTATAAGCATAAAACATAATACAAATAATGACTCAACGATAAAAAATATATAATTACGTAAGACCGTCGAGATTTCAAACTCGTCTCTAAGGAACTGTGGATAACTGAGTAATAAAAAAGTTAGCGAGCACACTCGCGCTATACTGAGTATAGCAAGTATAGTAAGTGAGTAAGTATAGTAAGTATAGCAGACCGCCTCTAGCTACGGCGCGAGTACACTGCGATTTTTTGCACACATTTGAAAAATACATTTTGACGATAACAGACATATTAGTGGATAGTTCTGTGAATAATAGTTAATTGGGTGGTGACGGTGGTGTGATGTGATGGTGACGGTGGTCGAGTGGTGCGAGTATCGATGCAGGTACTAATGCGATTATCGATTTAGTTTTAGATAACGGCCAGTGCCGCTGTCGTGTTATTACAATTACTGGCTGGATGTTTAGTTATTGTTATCTAGTGTTTAATGTTCGTTTTACCTAATCTGTACATGCGGTTAAGGAAAGTTAACCTGAGAAACTTAAAAGTTCAGCGCGCATAATGTCAAGCGGTGACATTCACTTTTAAAAAACATACATATTTATATTTCTTCTTGATTTTTAGAGTAATAAAATTAAACAGGTTATCATTTATAATATTCATTAAATTTAAAATAAACTTATCTTTCTTGACAACAGCGCTCGCATTTTTTTTTATCTTAGGAATTTGGGGATTCTTTACCATCTACTGTCTCACTTTCATTATTAACTTCCAATGAACTTCATAGCTGTCATACAACTTACTATATACATTTATTTATATATGAAATACAATAATTACTAAGCTATACAATCTATATTATAGGCAAAATGTAAAAACCTAGTCTATATTATAAATATTACAAAACATAAAAATAATCGGCTGAGAAACGAAACATTCATAAAACACAAATAACGAACAAATAAAAATAATAATAATCTCGATAGTAAAGGAATCAAATAATATATAACTATGTTGTTTATTTGTTTTATTCACTTCCTCTTAGATAATAATATATATTTTTTTGTTAATTAATACTTCTGCGGTCATTACTAAATCAATTTCATGACTTTGTTATTGTTACTATTTACAATTACTTATATTATTCTAACATTACTTAAACGGTCTTTACACTATATCTGTATATTATTCATAGATATTCATATGGTGTTTTTGTTTAATTTATTTATGACAGTTTCATACAAACTATAACATAAACAAATATCACTATATATATGAAAAATAATATATATTTCATTACATTTATTATTTTATATATTTTTTTTTTGTTATGTCTGTGAGGAAAATAAATAAAAATATAATGTTTGTTATACTACATACATACATGTGCATACTAACTGCAAAACGGTATGGTTTTCCTTGAGATTAAATATTTTTATGGTTATTATAACCACGTACCAACGTTCGTATAGATTTAGATGACTTTGGAATTTAATGGTTTTATTTAAGATAACAACAATTCCACCGTAACAGACCGATGTCTAAAAAATAACTATAAGTTTTATCTCACGTTTCTTTTTATAAATTATATATAAATCTTCATTTACATTCAATATATATTTCTAGTGCATTTGAAGGATAGAAAGCTATCTCACCCACTATGCTATTCTGATTCAAGTGTGTGGGTACTTATAATTTCTTCAAACAGATTTCTACCAACATACAATTAACGAAGTTATTGAACTAAATACACTTATATTATAATATATTTAAATAATGTAATATACGTATAAAATAATAATAAATAATTTTTTTTTAGAGCAGCTATGAGTCTGTGAGTTGATAGAACCGACTTTCAATTGGAAAAAAATAATATTATATCATTGCGTAAAAGCAAATTGACATCCCGACGTTCATATTCATAAAGTTTTTTCCTAAGTCCAAGCAGAGTCGCGAGAGAATATTGTATCGAATATATCAAAAACATAACTCAACTTGTCATAAATAATATTTATATATAAAACAGTTTATAGCGTTCTTTGATCCGATAAATATAAACTTCTTTTGTCCGTCCGTGCTCAAGGCTCCCCGTGGGCTGAGACAAAAAATATCAACGAGGCCGTATAAACTTACTTTATTGGTAACATACACCAGAAAAAAGTATTTTTATGATTACCAAATATTATTTTACTTACTATTAAATCTGCTTCAATATTTATTTTTATTTTTCTTATATGGATATGTAGGTGTTTAGGTCATGTTTTTTTTAATAGCATTGCAATTGAGTTCTAAATAATAATAACAATTGTTATAATAAATCTTAAAAATGTAGCAAATATTTTTTTTTATTACAATAATACTAAATAAAAACACAGGCGCTAAAGTCAAACGCAAGAGCCGCAAAAAAATAAAAAAAAGAATTACGTAACACGAGCGTCACACAACGTTGTCTTAGGTCAGGACGAACACACACAAACACACAAACGCACACACGCACAGACACGAAGAGTGCAATGCACGCGAACGGTATCGTATTTTGCAAATATAAGTTTTTTAGCTATAGCTATGTAATTTAAACCTTGGTTTCCTTTCTCTTTCTAATTGGTACATCGTTCTGCTTATTCAAGATACAATGCTTAGGTTATGTTTGTTTATACATTTACGTCTCAAATAAACTAGTTGTTACGCATTTTAATATTTCCGTAATATGAATCCGGTGAGTTTATTCTCGACGGACATGGTGTGACAAATAATAATCAACAATATTTATCAAATATTACATTTTTTTTATTCTTATTCGTGAATCACTTACATATATAGAATTAAAGCCAGGCCTAAAAAGAGAAATAATATTTCTTCCGTTTGTCTAAACTCGTTCGGCGCACGCGCTGGTCTCGTATGTGTGCATTGGGTCTGTTCACAATGGCTGTGTGTGTGATGCGTAGCTCTTGTCTTAGGTTAGGGAGGTGAGCGACCTCTCTCGTTTTGCAGACTCCCATTTATTTTTATTATGGCAACACGTGGACCGTACACTGCGCTCTTATTACATTATCTTCCTTTTTGGTTTTTTATATATTTTTTAGAATAAAAATTATTTAAATTATAAACCGTGTCAATATTTTAATAATATATGTTAAAATTAAAAAAAAAATTTAAAGAAAACACAAATCACATAAAATAGTAAGTAAGTACCCTTTTAATACATTTTAATTAATTTACATACAATCAATTCAGGCACACTATTGTATTTCGAAGGAAATAAGTTTAAAAAGCATTGCGTTGCATTGTGCGGTAATCGATGTAAAAATGCAAGTTCGTCTTTGATCGTGACCTGCGCACGCGCATGAATACTGTATGAACAGCCGCTTTGAAATTAAAATTTAGTATTTGGTGAAAGATGTGACCATCGTTTATACTATTTGATTGTTAAGATTTGTTGATTTCTAAACCTGAGCAGAAAAAAAATATCTGCTGTTAATGTATTTATTAAAACTAGAATCGCATTTAATTCTTGATAAATATTTTTGTAGCAGTTTCTTATCATTAGTAAAAGAACCTATTGTCCAGTTATATCTTAGGTCTTAAAACGTAGGGCTAACGCACCTTCAGGGCTATTGATAAGAAAAACAAAGCCGCTATCACAATAAGTAGGTAGGTACTGGAAGGTCATTGACCTACCACTTCATTTTTAGTTTCATTTTATAGTACACAAAATAGCCATATATAGTTTAAGCACTAGATTATAGTTATCTAAGACAAAGTCTAGATGGATACGTGAGTGGAGTCCTGAGACACCAGCACTAAAACTTAATAAAAATTCAAAGTGCATCACATTTCTTCGATAAACGTTGTTAGATATTGCATCATCACTCAATACCTATAATAATAAACATTTCACACAAATCTCGTTCTAATTGCAACGACACAGCGTGTAAATTCGCTCGATATAATTTATTCGTAATGTCATTTGTGCTGCATGTTCACGTTCGCGGATATTGCCAATTCTTTCACTATTCATAAATATAGCGAGCAATTATAGGCTTATTTTACTGGGAATAGGAAGCAAATTGGCGTGAAATAATTTTTGAGTTCGCCGGTGATGCAATTGATGGACATTTTTATTGTGTTAGGCTTGTTAGTGGAAGTACGGTAACCATTAAAATATAGCGCTGATATTTAAACTTTTAATAGAACGGGACTATATTAAAACACTTAGATAAGTATAGATTTTTACACTCAATTAACTATTAAATACGTTTCTTTATAACAATTTTGATAAGATTTAATAAATTTTGAGTAACGATAAAACTACAAAGTTAACACTTTCACATCTCGAAGGTATTCATATTAAGTTTAGTACAGAAATCTATTAAATCCAAAATAAATAAAACATACAAACAAACATGGACAACCTACACATCTCTTGTATGTATAGTGTATGTAGTGCGTATGTGTGGGTGTGTGTTTGCGTGTGTGCGTGCTATCGCGGAAAGAAATGAGGTTATCTGAATGCGCTGTCATTGTTTGTACAAGTGATACCAGTGCAGACTTGAAGGGAAATAAAAATAACTCCTTAGCCTTGAATTACTAAAACCGTACATTTTATAACATTCTTTGTGTTCTTACTTTTATCTCCCAAAATAATATTTATTATATTTATCTCAGCAACATCAAAATGATGTGCTATACACTGATAAAGCTAATTTCACGCATACATACAAATGTAGGTTTGTTGACATAGGTCAGTGTTCACAGAGCTTTTTTATGTCGCTGAGTTCTCTTTAAGATATATTGTTACATATACAATAACTATATATTATATCGCTGTTACATTGAAACTGTAATACGATATTTATATTTGTATGTTCTAGTTTTATGTGTCGTGTTGGCAATCATTTTGTTTGTTTTTATTAATTAACAAAAATAACAATAATTAACTAATTTATAAACCATTTCTATGAAACTTTTGAAATTATTTACATGATGGATATATTTATTTAAAAATTACCTAAAATGCTTCCCAACTAAGAAAACTTCATAAAAGAGTTTGAAATAGCTAAAGGGTCTGTTAGTAGGTCAGCTAACCATCAAACTCAATTGATTACAATGAGCTCCAATAACTAAAGCCTATAACCGATATCAATTAAAAAACATACAATTCTTTTTATACACACATATAGACCAGCTCGATGAAAAATGTATCTTATCTTCTCGCAATACGGTCTAAATAGCGCTGTCGTCGATGTAGGAAGTACGTATGTGGGCGTAAAATCGAGATAGTGCAATCTTAACAGGGATCTGGCCAGACTAGGTTGTCTCTTTCGCACAGCATAGCCTACATTCTTGAAATCGGGACGAATCATTTATTTACTAATCCTAAGATTTCTAAAATAGTCTTCAACTTTTTGTCTCTACATTTCACTTATTTAAAACCTAAAAGAAAAAAGTGTCATTGGAATGAAATTATATTTAGAATTCATTGAAACAAATATTTGTAAAATAAACTACATTTAAATGATACATGTTCTTAAAAAACAAATTAATAAAAAATAATAAATTGATAAACTCTGAACCCATTAGGGCTTTATCCTTTCATATAAAAATAATTTCTTTGTTTACGAACTCAAGGTCGCTACCAAGGAATGAGTAATTCCTTCAAAGATATGTCGATAACTTTAAAAATGGATTTTAAAATCACGTGTGACGTCCCGACTATTAATAATTTGATATCAAGTGATATGGCGATATATTATTATTTAAATATTTAACACATCTTGAATGTAAATATATTTAACTCAAGTAAGAAGTCACTTAATTATTTTAAATAACAGTAATATTCAAATACAGCGGAAATATATGAGAGTATGAGACGGCTCTAATTTTAATTACAATACATTTTTACCCCTTTTGTAAATGACAGGTTAGGTAACAATCAAATTGTACACTACACGGGAAGTGATAAGTTGTTAATTGTAAGTTTGACACCTGTTCCCGCGCCGGCTGGGTACCAACATAATAAAAAATAATATTTAATTTAATAATAATATATATACATTTATTATTAATATATAACATAGCATATAATACGTATCTTTGTGTGTTTGTGTGCGTCGTCGATGCTACAGTATTTTTAGATCGACCTGCGCTGACACTGGACGCATTTTTCTGAACTTGACTTGATTTCTTCTTTTATAAACGAGTACATTTATATACAGCTCTATTGATTAAACATTTTAATAACATACAGTTTTACGATACAACTAATTAGGAATATTGTTTTTAAACAAATATAAAAAAAAAGAATATAATTCTTATTAAGTAAAATAAATGTATAAGAACAATCTAATTATCATCAGATGTAACGGTAACTATCACGCCATCAATTTAATTAAAAAAACGAAGGGTTGAGATCATTTTTCTTAATAAGTCTCGAGACTCGGAACGATTTGCTGAAAAATGATGTTCCGTGCATTTTTCACAGCTTCCAGTTTAAATGTCTCGTGTCGGTCGTTCTGTACCCGCGGCACGTACACTCGATTAGGTTTTTGAATCTTTTTCATTAGTCCAGTTGACTTGTGAAGTGCTAATTAGTTGTTTTATCAACTTAAAAATATTAACTAAAAGTACAGTCATTTTTCATTTTCAAAGCTTCCCATACGAAACACATGATACTGTACTTTGAAATCTATTCGCCAATTATGATATAAATCTGGGTTTACCTTCCGGGAACAGAACCTTAGACCCATAGCGTATCAAAAGCATAAATTCTTTGCAATTTCTTCGTTGCGTGATCAACGTCTAGTTCCACTTTCTAACACGCGTGAAAGGGCTACACCGTCGAGCGCATAAAGTATAAACTTAGCTTTTATCTTTCATATCATGGATATCAAAGTACTATGCATTGTTATTATACTTAATAATATTGACAAAACTACGTTTTTATTTCAATAATATGATTATATAACAATTTGTTGTTATTAAATTCTTCAATCCACTATGTCACTAATATTATTGTACCCTAATATTACCTTGGTAAATATTAGTGATAATAAAATCATGTGTAAACAATCGTTTACTGTTCGTACAATAAAGCTTATTTTAAAAATAAATAAATGCTTTCCTGTTGTCTGGACTGCGAAAGAAGTATTTATTACAGGAATTAGATAACAAGAAAAATATATATTGTATTAAATACTGTGTTACAATTAAATATATATTTTTCCTTAATCTAAACGAACAAAAATAATTCTCAATTACAATTAAGTGTTCGAGCGATGCGCGCGCTCTACGACGAAATGACGTGTGATATGTTGACTTATAAAATGTTCGACAATGCTTCCATTTGGTCACAGGTAAAGTCATTTTTATTTATATTTAACACCAAACTTATATGTAATATATTTAGAATAAGTAAATATAAATTCTCATTAATAATGTGTATACTTTGGCTGTCCTACATCGCACACTTGCGTGTCTGAAGTCGTTTCTTTGCAATCGCATAGAAGTAAGGTTTTCAATATATATACCTACATATTATATAACTAAGAATTTGGTTAAATTATATTATTTGTTAATTAACATTTTATTTAATATTATATTTTATAGTATAAAAATAAGAATATAATAACAAACTTATATATTTTTAAATCTAAAACTAATAAAATATAAATACTTCATGCTTATAAATTATAAACAAAATGCTCAATATTAAAAACCCTCAAGTCCACTCCTGTCGCTGTCTCTCTCCCACTGCTGGAGTCACATATCATACAAAAGCTACACCGCGGTAAATAATTTTAAGTCCCTATAATTCCGCCTTATCTAACTCACTGTTGGAAAGCAATTTCTTTGCCATGGCTAAATTATAGGAGGCCGCGTGAAATCTAACACCGAATGCACATAATGTTTGCTACACACGGACAGACGGACAGACTTATAGCAGCTAGGACATTTGGATATTTTTGATATTTTAATACGCTGTATGTTATGAGTTATTTACTCATATAAATTATATTTGCTTAGATTCCATAATGACATTACTTTCAAGGTCTGTTGTTTGTAAAATCTTTCATTTCTTAATTGCCAGTAATTAGTTATTTTTGTTATCATTTAGGTTTAGCCATATTACATTAAAGTAGGTAAAGTTTCAGATTTTGTACAACAGTTTAAGTTTGTTAGGTTGGTAATGGATTCAAAGTTTGAAAATAAAATAGCTACTTTATATAGGCTCCTACAAATATGAAAAAGGTCTTATATAACGCTAACTACTAAAGTAAGAATTTTAAATTGATAATTATAGAGCGTAATACCGATAAATAATAATAATTCAGCTGACCTGAGACAGACAATTATAAAATAAGAATAGGAAGAAGTATGTTACAGCCAAAAATATCAAAACTAGCTTCAAAAGGAAACTGAAAAAAAAACATCCCAAGATCCCAAGAGTCAGTCTCGTATCCAGAGAAACAAAATCAGCCTTAATCATTTGCAGATCTTCATGCACAAGAACGCAATGCAGATGCACGCTCGCGAGCTGCAGCGCGGCCTGGGCGGGGAGGTCAAGCCACACCAGTGCCAGCAGTGCCTGAAGTCCTTCAGTTCCAACCACCAGCTCGTCCAGCACATCAGGGTCCATACTGGCGAGAAGCCGTACAAGTGTTCCTATTGTGACCGTCGGTTCAAACAGCTCAGCCACGTCCAGCAACACACCAGGTTACATACTGGTAAGTTTATTATAATTTACACGAACATTCATATTTACCAAAATTATTTCTTCTATTTCTCAAGAGTCCATAGACGGTACCACTCACCATCGGATCGACCGTCGTCGGCTAATATATTTAAAACGATAATATTTATTGACCGTATATTCTTTTTGGGATTTTCAAAATTTAATTTAAAAACTTTAGTGTTGTGAATAGTTTTTATAGTGAAATAAGTTTTACCAGTTACACAAGTAGGTATAGATTCATCCAATTAAAATAATAAGTTATTATTTATTTGTTCTCAAACGTTAAGGAAGTAACCCGTAAATAGATAACGTTATAAGTACACAAAGTATGTCATCATCAACATTACGACTACAATTATATTATTATATTATAATAGGTTTCATAATAAAAATATACACACTTACATAACATACACACACATGTAAATGCAGTACAGATTAAATAAACAAATTTATTAAAACGAACGTACTCGTACATCTCACGGCATCAGGCACACGGCTTGCGTCTTCAAATCCAAATTTAAACCGGTCGGCCATTATAAAACAGATTGCATCGGGCTATTTACCGAACAAAAATACTCCTTCATATTTGTTATCTTACCTATTATTCTGGATTCCTTTAAAGGGGATTCTTCTTTTTAATTACTACTATTACAAATATTATAAGTTCAATAGAGAACATAAAACTAAAGGATAAAATGTTTTTTTTTATAATACATGTGCAACTCGTTATTCTAGCACCACATCCGCCGCAAAAACAATCCGTGACTAGAACAACTTTTATAATTAAAACTACGTTCGTACCATTGGCCGGAGTTTCCGCGAAAAAAAAATCTCTTCTGCCGTATACGTGAAAAGCGGGAAAAAAATGCTAACCAATGGCCGCTTTGAGCTGGACAACCGACCAATCAGAGAGCGGCACTCACGTACGTTCTACGTGGTTTAGAAAAAATATATTTTACGTGTTTTTCCATTCTCCAACTAACCAATGGGCGGCGTTTCGGTTCCTTCCTATGCGCGTTATAATTGGATTAGTGAGTTTTTCTGTTTGTTTTTATTGCTATGTAAATTGTTCGTATTCATGTTTTATGTATTCTATTGATTTTAACATTTTTATTTAAACATCGTTATGTAATAATATCAGTGTTATATATGTTCATGGCATATTAATGTTTATGATAAAAACCATTATTGGTTAGGACTGGATGATCTAGGAATAATATCGTACATATTTTAACATTATCGACACGTCTATTGCAAAATAAACAATAAAATATTTATAAGCTAGGAACAATTGAAGCTAAACATACAGTAATTACATTATACCTAATGACCCAACATAATTGTATCTAAGTTTTTATGTATAACAGATAATTTAAAAAACCCATACAAACTCTATTGACCACTTCAATGACAGTTCTGGACTAAATTAAAAAATCAAATAGAGCAAAGCGTTGTCTATGTTCCCACGCTTTTTTAAAGTCAATAACGCGTTGTTAGTAATTAAATATTTATCCACAGTTCCGATGATTGTCGGCTGCCACGCGTAATGACTTTTTTAATTGTCGTAATTATGTACGTCTACATGACAGCCCGTGAAGTGAGAGTTTGATATTTGTTGACTCTGTGACGGAAATCGGGTGTAAAAATTGACATTTTTAATAGGGTTATATTCACTATTTTTAGTTTACTAAAAATACTACACTATATTATATTGAATTATTGACTGATCAGTTGAAATTAGAATATTAAAGCCATTTAAATTCCATTAATTAAAAGAAAATTATAGAGAACCGTCTTAGTAATTATTTGTTTTCAAATGTCTCATATGTCACAAACACACTGTAAGCAAATGAATGTTTTTTTTTAAATATTAAGACACAATCACTATAACAAAATATTATCTTACTAGTCATTAAATAGATTGTTCTTGTTGAATGTATAATATTTTTTTTACAACCAGTATATTTTCCGAAATTGTCGACAAATGGCCCCTCAACAACAATGGAAGAAAAACAATCTAATTTCTTAAAACATTCGAAAGTATAAGTGTATTTGTTTTTGAGAAATAGAATAACATTTTAATATACAGGTATTTAAAATTAAAGTTATGTAACCAAATTTATGCCCAAATGTTTTTCACAAAGTTGTTTATATATTAAATATTTGTTATCATATCTGCTAAATAGATGAGTTGTTATCGGGTGTATCGTCCGCTCGGAGGATACGGAACTACATATTACAATCCAAGCAAAGTAAAGAAGTAGAACAACAAATTTATATAAATAAGGTAAAATAATGTATTATTAAATGAGTAATTATATCTTTTCAACGAAATAAATGAACAAATTGTTTTCGATCAAAGAGCGGGAATTCCAGCCAATTATTTCGGAACAAACCTAACACGATATACCTACCTACTATCTCTTATGGTTTCTTTTTTATTAATTTATAGAATTAATTGTTGAAGGTTTTTAAAACAAGGAACTCTAAAAGTCAGAGCCAACAAGACTGTCCGAGCATCAAGTATTTTACTAATTTGAAGAGTTTCCTCCCTTTTGAAATTGTTCTGAAGTTTTTTTATTAACGTTTTCTGATATCACTTTTGATTATTTGACCGGCAGGTAATTTAAACGAAAACTTCACAACTTATTATTAATTTCCTTAATTATTGTAACACGTAATAAATTAAAATAATTTAAAACTGCACTCACTATACAAATATTCTCATATTTACGAACACCAAATGTAGTTAAGGGGTGTTATATACGTGGGGGGTGATCTCTGAGGGAAAGGGGGGGAGAAATCAATACAATCATCGCGATGACGTTGTCGCATCTATACAAATTGTGTACGCCACTTTAGTGTTTAATATAATAAACATTAAGGGTCATTTTAGTTTGTCGCCGCGCGGTATATGTATGTGTGAGCGAGGCGTACGTGAATAGTAATTTTGAGCTTTAATTTGTTCATTTATCTGCAGAGCCTGAAATGTATTTTATAAATTGATACAAAATAATTAATTATAACACAAATATTCAATATTTCCTCAACTAGTTCGGTTCGGTTAATAACCGGTAAAATAACAATATTTTTGTTTTTTGGTATTTACTTCTAAAGACAAACTACATCACAAAGTTGTTTTACCGAAAAGTAATATACCTGTATATTTGTTTGGTAATGTTTTATTAAGTATTCCTTAATGTTTTATATTTAACAGCGGACTCACTGCAGTCTCTAGGACGGACGTCTCTTGTATGTTTTAATATATATTAAGAGACAGACAGAAAGCCTTAGTAAAATATTATGTATATATATAACCGCAGTTGCGGTCGACTAATGCATTACCTTTAAATCAAACCAAACTATCAAATAAATGATAATAGTATGTTTGATTTTATTTACGTTAATTAGAGAGGATTAGTTTAATTCAGTTATTATTATATTTGTTATCGGTTTATGTTTACGAATTAACTTAACTATGATTAAATAAATAATTATTATAATAATTATATTATTGTCTTGTTTGTACTCCAGATATAAGAAGCCATTTAAAGATTGATAAAGTTATTTATTTCATTTACATAAAGTCATGTTAAGCTTCAGCCAGGAAGGGGGATAATGAACCTGGGACCTCTGGGAGTTGAGGTAACTTGAGCACGTAATCCGTCTTATCGTTTTCAAAAAATGTTTAATGGAAAAATTTCTACCCGGGAAAGAAAGAAACCCCCCTGGGGATAACTGCAGTTGTAATGTTATAAAATTAATGGTTTTGTATATAGGATGGAAACACATATTAAATACTAGTAATTAAAGAGATATTGATAGGTTTATAAGCTTTATATATTTATTTTAAACTCAGATTATTTTATTAGCTTCAGTAAAATTAGCATATTTTTATAAATATTAACTGTATACCTACCTACTACTTAATATACAACTTACTACCAAAAAAATTTATATATATATATATATATAGTAATTACGATGACGTAGTTTTGTTTGTGACACACTCGTGTAGATAACAAATTATGAAATTTTAATTAAAAAGTTTGGTAAAAACAGCATTTTAAAAGTTAGTTCTGTACACGTGGGAGCCGGTGAGAGCTGGTGGGAACAGTTGAATATTGTTCTACAAACTTTATAGAGTCCTGAAATCATTTTTAAATTAGTCAGTTTTTTAATTATTACGTTACTTTTAGTTAGTTTAAAATATGCAATGTTTTTTAAAACAAACATTTAAATTTATTTTGAAACCTAAACCCATGGATAGCAGAAGCTCTCGCAAAGAAAAACATTTTGTATTCTGAAATAAAAACAAATAAGACCCAATGGAGACGTCGTAATTTCAATGATTGGTCCTGGGTCCCTTTCGGTTATCTTTTTTATATTTTTTTGTTCGTTGCGTCTTTATTCCACCCTCCAGAAAAGAGGGCAGGGTACTCACCGACCGTGCAATCTTGATACTTGCATTATACACTCAGAACATTTTATAAAATTTTACACATTACTTAAAATAATCTTTATTTTGGGAATGAAGTGTATGTAGTCCATGTTGTTTACTATACATTTCAATTTGGTCAATCAATATTTATTATCAATGTTACTAGCTATCTAGCTCTTTCAATCTATTGTCTCTTTTCTGTAGAGTCTTTCTTCTTCATCTTTAATTTTTTTTTAATTTTCATAACTTATGGATTTAAGCCACCGTTGAACTTAGAATGGTAATCATAATAGTGTTAAAATTAGAAAATTATTGAAAACCCCATAAATATACGATGTTAGTGTTAGTAAATGTTTACAGTGCACTTAAATATATTTTTAAAATATATTAAAAGTATCAAAACATGTTACTTCATCTATAAAGAAGCCTATTTACAGAAGAGATGGAAAAAAGGTTATTCCGCGTGATCGGTTTTTATTTGATTTGAGTCGTGTTTGCGTACAAATTAACGCCACCATCTGAATTGTTTTATTTTTTGTTGTTTTTACCTTTCTTTACCTTTTTTGTATCTCTTTTATTGTTTTAACGGTAAAGTTATTATGATGATTACATTGGATTGTTTTTATTAAAAACTTTTATTATTCGAAAGTTGTTTTAATAAAAAGTATCGATAAATTCATCCTTAAATTTAATATAAACGAAGCATAACCCTTTTTTAGAGCGACTCAAGTTATCTTTCAATTAACTTCAAGTGTTTTTCTTTTTCTAAAAATATTCTCACAAAATTATTGTAAGCGTCATTTACGTTCAATTATTTTTGTATACCTACATATGTTTTCGGAACGAATGAAATCTCCTAAATCACGTATATTATGAACCGGCAAAATAAACAACAAATAAATAAACATAATTTAAAATATTTAAAATAACAATATACAATAAAAAATAAAAACACACTTTATGTCTGTTACCTACATGGTACATAAGGTCCAGGTACATAGTGCTGGGGTGTCGAAGTGTTCATCAAACTGAAGAACAGCGGAGTGTTAAGTAATAGGCAAGAAAGCTCGCCCCTGCGGCACAGATGTCGTAAGATTTTTGAGACAAAATGAGCTTTTGCCTAATTTATTTTTTGCCTCCTTTCTTTCCTCGAGCAAATATTGACATGATGTGCTGTTAGATGATTGTGGACTTGCCTATTAAAAATATATATTTTTATTATTTTTATCTTTCCAACATAGCTTAAAAATATGTATAATTGAAACACCTTTTAATTTTTATTATATCAATTATAAGGAGTATGTTAATACTTAAAATGTTTTTCATACAATGTTTTAAATTAAATAAGTTATTATTATTTGTGTCTCATCTTCTCGAATCGAATCTTGAGGAGTGGAGGAGCATCTAAGAGTTTTTTCTCCGGAACCGGACTTTCGGCTCGGCGATTAGGAAATTATATTGGGGAGAGTTGGTTCGTTTTTTACCAAAGGTGTCAGGACGATTGGTTATTAAATAGGACTTAGAACTCACCCTCTTTTTAATTGTCTTCGATTTCGTCTAGACTTCTTATTTTAAATATTATATTAATAAACTTAAGGTTTGTACAAAAGATATAATGCAGAAATATTTGTAGTAAGTTACTACTATACAATACTATTATAAAAATTAACACGAAAATAATATTGTTATTTGTTAGTGCGGATTTAATATAAACTCTTTTCTTGTGTTTCTGTTACAGTGAGTTCTATGACTGCGAGTTAATTAATAACCTCAATAAGGAATATAAGACAATAAGGAACAATCGCAATTATACCTCGTAACAAATAAAACAAAATATTAAACGCACCGCGAACAAAAACTGAAACAATTTAATCAGCACGAAAAAAAAAACAAAGGAAAACAGTCGGCGTCTTGAATTCATTTTTATTACGTTACAAAGAATACAATTAATTGGTGATATTAATTATATAGTGCTTTGTTTTTATTCTTTCCTCGGGTCCACGAGACCCGACCCTCTGTTATGCCATATGCTTCCTTTAGGGTTGAACTTCTTAATTTTTCTTTAATCATAACCATAAATGGGAAGTATTTGTACTATACAGTGATCTCTTCCTTCACCTAAATACCGCATAGAATATGGCAACATTTACGATTTTTATAATAAGTGTAGCCAATGTGTCCCTATTGAACAAAGATGGTCGTTTTTACATCACAATTAACGCGGCATAATGAAGTGACGCGCGAAACAATATTGTAACAGAAAAACAGGTTTCCTGCATTTGAAATATGCATTTAAATAGATTCTAGAACAATGTTTATTAATAATGAGATAGTTTTAGTGAAATTAGCTACGTTATGAATAATAAAAAGAGGTTTCTTTAAACCGGCAACAGATGTTCTTATTCTCTTCGCTTAATAAAAATCGTTTAATCCACTAAAAACCGGAACTCGAGCATCAATATCGGTGGTGATTTTTTACCGGATTTCGGAACATCTGAATGTAACAGGTGCGGGCCGTGAGATGGTTTTAGGATGCGATGTGAGACCTTTTTGTTTTATTAAACAATTGAAAATAAACAAGGCTCTGACGTAAACAAAAATAAACTAATTCAAATGAATAGAACATGCAAACTCGCCCTCGTTTTGGCGCTCTTTTGTTTTTTAGTAACTCCTAACTTGCTACTTAGCGTCTCATTCTTCTAACGGCGTTTCTTTAATTACCAACAATGGGATTGCGTGCTTTACTTTTTTAATTTAATTACAGCTTTAAGAGACAATGGAAATAATGTGTTCACTCATTACGACCGTGATTAATACGCGTTTTTATTTAATAAAAGTTATATTATATGCCTTTTTGTAATAATTGTATTATTCTCCTTGTATATATTTATTAAACTGTTAGCATGCACATTTGCCCGGATGAGTGCACTATTATGTTATTACAGGCATCAAAAGTTGCATCAGTACGAGCTAACGGGACCGTGCAATATGTACGACCTGCAATAGTACCTACCGTACAGTACAACTGGTTCTCTACACTAGGTACAGAACTTGGTTTTCGTTGCGTGAGGGCTTCCTGACCTCTGCGGCTGGAGGGCTAAGTTGTTAATCGTGTACACCTTGCGACCGGACACACCTTCATTAAAACTATGATTTGTATCAACTATTTTAATTTAAACATATTATAAATAAGGGAGTTAAATTATAATCTATTTTTATTGTATCTGATATTTCTAAAGTAACTTATCCCATAACCTTCGCCCTAACAACCAAAAAAGCTTCCTAACTTTTTTCACTTCATTTAAACTTAAAAGATACTCAAGTTAATTGCTCTTCGCTCTCTCCGATGCCAGATAAATCGAACGAAAGCAATTTTCATCATTTTCCCTATTTTTTGGCATTCTTAGTGGAACCATTGTGAGCAAAGAATCGGTGATTAAAATTCAATTTAAGAACAATCGGAGGAATAAGACGCGGTGCATCTAATTGGATGACTATTAATGGAGGCTGTGTTTAGAGATCACTGCTTTGCTTTCTGTTAAGATTGTTTTATTTAACTGTCATTTACATTATAATATAAAATATGAATGACAACTTAGTTTGTAAGTAAGTTAACTAGGTAGAGGGTTATGTCAATGAACTGTTATTTTAAAAATCTAATCGTATCCATCATATTATCTACACTCTTGGTCAAAGTTACAAAAACCCAACCCGTCGTGTACCAACAGCAATGGGTCCGACAGACCCCGGACTACCTGTAAAATAATAGGTTCGCACTTTATTAGCATAATAATAGCTCTACAACTATTATTTTCGGCATATTGGCTAACAAATGGACAGCTGCAGGCCATTTTTTTCTGGGGTCATTGTCCACCGGAATTTAGGCAACGATGCGTTCAAAGGTCACCCTTTTGGTCGATCATCGAAACAATACAAATGGGATACGCTTTTGATAAAACTACGGAACTGATAAAAAAAGACAAAGACACAATAACAATAATTTAACATTTAAAAATATTACGTAATAATATCTTAGTAGAGAGGATAATTTTATTTTAGTAAGTCAGTAAGTAAGTAAGATAGTCCAAAAATTAACAGAATAAAGAAATTATCTTATGTTTTAAATTATAAATAATTTCCCAAACACAATAACAACAAGGATGCAATTCTGTGCATGAAATCTTAGTAAATATAATTATTAAAAAAATATATTTTCGAATCAAAAACATTTGACACGGAACATTGTATAAAATAGAATCATTTTAAAACATAAATAATAATTATACAAATTGAATCGGTCTATCGGACCCTCGCTCAGAACTAACAGGTAATCAAAGGGTTAGTTCCCGAATAGACAAAAAATATCAAGGGTTGAATTATAATAAAAGATTGATGTGTATTATATTTCAGTCGGTCGTATCGTAACGGTCAGACATGAACGACATTTACAATTATATTATTATGATTACATAACATAGTATTGTTTTTAAAATATATTTTTAGGGCCTAATGTGCTGTATTGTTATCTAAGATATTTCAGACAAATCCCAGGTAAGACTGTTTTTCACAATACTTCGTAAAAGTTCAGTAAGTTCCATCGTCTGCTAGTAAGAGTTTAATTTTTAAACTCACGGGATCTAAAATGTCTTTTTCGAATTAAAACAAAGACGATGAATAAAAATAATTGTAGGAGTGACGCTTCTCTGTTCACACGAGATCAGGGCTGACTACTCATTTTTATTATTAACATGATTTTATAGTTTTTAATTACAAAAAAAGTCGTAAAATGTAAAACGCTATGCTTATAAAACATAAGTAGATTTATATAAATATAGATGAAAAATAAACCGATACGGGGCAGGGATTTGAACTACTGGGAAATCGTAGTCGCGGGTTCGAATCCCTGCCCGTATCGGTTTATTTTTCATTTTATATTTATACAAATTTAAATAAGCTTAACATGGCTATACATGTTTATAGATATTTTCAAACCACATAAATAGAACTAAAATAATTATTAGAATTTAAAGTAGTGTTCTAAGAAAGTTAATATAATAGTCTACAATACCTATTCATCAATAAATATTCATATTAATATTCAATAAGTACCTTAAGATATATAGAATAAATAATAAAATACACGTAAGTTTTCACTATATTACTCATCATAAAATAAGTGATGATAACAACTTTATACAAAATCTTTAAATAATTTGAAGACAACTGAATACATAAGTCGGTGGCAACCCTACCGCTTTCCAACTTAAAGGAAACTTGCCAACTATAGTTTTGTTCTTTTTGCATTTTTCTCAACAAACGGTTATTTTTTGTTCTTCTCTCGCTTGAATCTTTTTACTCTTGAAACGTGTACCCTTTACAGAAGTTGCTGGCTATCTCTCTTAAGTTGACTGTTGAGAACAACAACTGAATGGAGGAGTAGATCATTCAATTATACCTTATTTAATTAAATTATTCAACCTAATCTAGCACGTTACTTTACCGAAGAAACTGAAGCTATATAAATAACTATTTAACTATATATATTCAGTATTCTTCCTTGAAAGAATTTTTAAATTGAAAATTAATGTTAGCTTTAATATCATATTAACGTAAATGTTTCATTTAATATCATTTTAAATATACCTACTATTTGCTTAATGTATGACATCAAAAAGATCTATAACCAATGAAAATAATAGAATTGAACAAAAAATAATAATGTTTGAATAAACAATATCTAAATAAATGTTATTACGAGAACTCCAAGCATTTCTTTGTTCGCTGAAATCTCCTTAAGTTTTTATTTGACCACTGAAGCATTCGCGAGATAGCGCCGCGGTGAAAATTAAAAAAAGCATTGAGAGAGAAAAAATAGAGAATTCCACTTGGAATAAAACTTGAGCGGGGCTTGGAAATTTTATTGCTTTTATCTTTTTGTTTTAATTTGATAACAAAATGGCGTTAAATTAAATTCAATATGGCGTCGTGCATACATTGACGAAAACGCCAATACGCAACGTTACATACACAACCAGCAGGCTGAATACTATTATATTTTTTTCATGCCCACTGCCCACCCCGAATAGTTGGGGTGAGGAGATAGTTGGGGTAGTGCGTGACCCCACCCCTCCCGCCTCCACAGGGGGACATTGCCCCCCCACCCTCTCCCACACTCGCGGGGGAATGCACTTACCGTGTGTGCACGCAAATTCATGCCCAATAATTTAAATTTCCGATAGGTACCCATTAATTCAAAATTAATGTTATGTAAATCAAGGCGTATTATGTAAAGCGTTCGATTTTTTTAATATGTTTTAATGATAATCTTATTATTTTATTACATCATATAATATATTGATAAGCCTATTTAATATCTGTGAAATTGATTAAACTTTTCGTTATTGTCATAGGAAGGTGTGTAGGTAATGTGGTTAATTTTAATATCTTCAAAGTATGTAATACTACTTCATAACTTAAAAAGTACCAGGTGTTCAAGGGAACTTAAAAATATTTATTTTTATCAGTAAATGAATATTGTTTTTGCGAATTTGAAATTTCCTGAAATTATTAAATATACTACTAAGGCTAAGGAATGGATCCTTTACCTCCAAATCTAAAACATAAACAAATGAAATTAAAGACATTAAACAGATGATTATCTAAATGCAAAATTAGTTCTAAAAACAAGAATTCATCGTATACAAGTCAAAATGGCGCGTAAGATTGCGTTCCAAATTCAAAAATAAATCCGCAACGCGCGCCGACGGCTGCTGCGTTTTAAAATCCACAAGGAATGTTAGTTAAGAATGTTTTTTTAAAAATAATATTTTTAATTTTTAAAAAGGAATTTATGTTAATCTTCTGAAAAAACATCTCTTTAAAGCAAGAATATTAATCTTAACCATAACTAACCGATATTTAGGGATTTTTAGCGAAATAAATAAACAGACAATTGTTTTTTTTTCAAACGGAGCCATGTTTTATCTGGAATGTCAAACCTACGCTCAGTCAAAGGCAAGACTTAGCAGGGAAGTACTTTTGTATGTAAATAGAATGCGTAGGCTTTAGGCCGCCTAGGTCTTGTGAGACCCTAGATTTCGATACCAACGATTGTTACATAAAATTAATTACCATTTTATTTATTATACTAATGTTGTATTGTTATCTGTAATTTATTTATGTGTGGGATGTTTGTCCGATAAATGAAAAATACATTCAATGTTGAAAGTGTAGTCATATTTTATACTCTTAGTAAGATAAAAAAAATATAAGTTAATATTATGCAAAATAATTTTAACAGGAAAATAAATTTTAACTAAAAATAAATAGCAATAAAACAAATAATATCCAAGTAACTGTGATAATTTGCAAATTAATAGCAATAAACATTACAATCTAAGTAGAAACCATCCTATATGTACATCGTTCAAACTGTGTTAAGGCAAACGCCTTTCCCTTTGCATTTATTCATAGAGAAATAACAAAAATATCCATAGACAACTCTCGCCAGTCCGACTCGACCCCCCTCTCCCCCCTCTCACTTAATAGTTTTCAGGGCGAGGGGTAGTGCCGAGCGAAATGAGGGGTCATTCTACGCTGGACGGCTTTACGCGTAGGTTGTATAGGTTGAAAAATGGCTGGTCGGCTACAATAGTATGGAGAACGGTGAACCCGGAAGAAAATCGCTTTGGACAAGATTAAATCTATACTACGACTAGTTTTTAGATAATCTGCGGACCCTAACTTATTAATATTAAACCTTATTACAAACCTATTTAAACTTACTGGGTAGAAATTTTAATAAGTTTATTGTTCTGACACTATAACGTTTTTAATTGAAAAGAAATATATTATTTAAATTTAATTTCAATAAACTAGTAGAGCCATGGGCGCGGTCAGTGGACAAATATCCATTAACCATATAAAATAAAGCAATATTATATAAAACAACCCTGTAAAATTTAGTATCAATAAAAGTGACTACTTTTACGACAATTATTTGAACATTTACTTAATATTTCGTGTCTCAAACGCTAAATAAGTTTATTGTTATTAAAATTAAATTGAATCAAAAGAATAAACATCATTCCTTCGTTCTTAATATCATTCAGTCGTACACATATCGTTCCGTTAACGCATTCAAAAGATTGAATGTAACATCTATGTCATATTCATATATCGCTATGGCATCTAGGAAATAATTCTACAATATCTTTCTTAAATGTGTGCACGCGCATTCTTCTCAAACATGCAAAATGCACACATACACACCAGAAAAGATTCTATATAAGTGTGTGTGCGTGCGTTCAATGACCTATGCATTTGCTTGGTGAGGCTAAAAGTATGCGTTCGTTTTATTATGGACTTATTTTAAAAATGAGCACGGTCATCGTGGGTTAGGTCGCGGTTCGAGTTGCTTTTTGGGTTATTCGGTGAATGGTCAGTGACCGGGTTGAGGCATTGGGTCGTCTGGTTAGATTGTGGGTCATATTTTGGAAGTTATTTATGGAAGTTTTCAGGAATAACGTGATATGTTTTATGACTAAGTAGCCAAGGTCAGTGAACTTTTATTTTTGGTTTCAAAGCATATATTTACTATTTCTTATTATATCTTTTATCTTGAAGTACTTTATTACAATTTAACTTTATTTCAATTTTATCTTTAATTTTAGATTCAACTAAGCTGTTTCCAAATTAGGTCACAACGGAACTTAACAGACCTACAGGTTCATTGAACTATCGTTTATAGGTTCGAATTAGAAGTAATATATTCATTATATTTACAAAAAATGTACAAAACGAATTATCCCAAGAAATATATTAAATATTAGCAGAGGTATTTTCTATAAGGTGGCAGAAGGAAGCAGACACTTTTAAAACCTGGATAAACTAGCTGCTTAAAACACCATCACTTATACATATAGGATGGTAATTAAAGATACCGTGAACACGCAATATAATGGAATTACATATCATTATTATAAATAAGGTTTATATATACAAATTTCTTAACAGTAGTTATTATTGAATACAAACTTAACTTGACTGATAATCAATAAGTCTCGTTAAATTAAAAAAAAAAGTTAAATAAAAACTAGATTATGTCGATTAATAAATGACCGAATGAGTAAAAATGGAGTACAGGCAATAAAATTATTAAACTATAATCTACATCCCAGCGTTGTTTTCAGGAGAGCGTCCCTACAAATGCCACTTGCCTGACTGCGGACGAGCCTTCATCCAGCTCTCCAACCTCCAACAGCACCTCAGGAACCATGACGCTCAAGTGGAGAGAGCCAAGAACCGCCCCTTCCATTGCAATATCTGTGGCAAGGGATTCGCGACTGAGAGTAGTCTACGTACTCACACAGCCAAGGTGAGCATCGAAGTACATGAGAGATTACCTATCTCCGACTACTTGCTGATAAATAACAAAAATGAAATAAGGCGCCATTGAGCTACTAGTCAAATAAAAATAAATCTATCGTTGATAACTAGACTCCTTTGTGACATCCTCATGACTGTTATGTACTGTACTGTTCAGTAAAGAATGACATAAGTCGATTATGTGATGATTCATTATAAATGACTAACGCGGTTACAGTATATCATTAAATCGTTATCTGAAATGTGCTTCTTCACAGATCATTAAAATTATATTTATCTGTGATATAGAAACTGCAACGATCATAATATATTTGGAATCTTAACGCTATATCTTTATTTGATTTTATTTTTATTAATATTTATTTATCTGTTTAAATCAAAATTCCCTTTCGGCCGTTATTTTTGTTTTAAACGTTATTATAATTTCAAAATTCCGTTTATGATTATTTGATACCACGATCCTAATCTTTGCACTGCTATGCCCGCATCGCCACCGCCCGGTGGAACAGGAGCTTCAGCTGCACCTTGGTGTTTTGCAGCAACACGCGGCGCTCATGATAGGAGGCGCCACGGCCACTCCTTGCCCTATATGCCATAAAGTCGTGTTCGGGGGCGAAGCCCTAGTAGAACATATGAAGAACACGCACAAGGATCCGAACGCGTCCGGTGTTGCGAGTAAGTTTCAGGCTGTTCGGTTTTATTTTGGGTCTTTGAAAGGAATTCCATCTATAATATAGATGGTGTACCTGACACCAGGTGCTGGATGTGTTAGTTGTAAGTTACTTAAGCTTTTCTTTTGTTAGAAGTGTTTACAAAATTCTTTTACAATTAAATAAGTTACTACATCAATTTGTTAAGATTTTTTTTGGCAGTACAGAACACTCTAACAGAAGGGAATTTAGTTTCTAAGTGGGTTTCTGGAAGTCTATAACTATTGTTTTATTCGCATATTAATGTAAATGTAATTAATATAAATGTTGCTACTTTGCCATTTTAAAGTCTTCCAGCTGACTCAGCCGTCAGGGGTGTTGAAACCAACAAACGTATCGTTTCCATAGTCTAAGTTAGCTATAGTCAAAGCCGCCATCCAACCCGACTGTTATTGTTTCTCCTTTATTAGAAGGATAGACTGTTTTCCAAACATCGCTTCTAACGGTTCCTTGGATGGTTGCAAGCTTATTATGATAACATGTTTTGTTTATAGTTCTCACAGCAACGGCGACCATTTACAAAATTTTGTTGCATTAAATATAGTGTCACTAAATACTAACTTACTAACCACAATATTCTTTCCCCCTCCCCCCACCCCTAACCCTCCCTCGGTGACTGGTAGGTCCGCCAGCCACGTCACCATATCCGGCTAAACTCGACCCGTATGTAGCCAAACGGCGGACGGCGAACCATCCCTGCCCGGTGTGTGGGAAGCACTACGTCAACGAGGGGTCGCTGAGGAAGCACCTAGCATGTCACCCGGAGACCCAGCTCACCAGCGGGCTCAGGATGTGGCCGTGCTCCGTCTGCCAGGCTGTCTTCACTCACGAGAGTGGTGAGTGTTAAGAGTACCTAGGATGTTACTTTTTCAAATCTAGTGACCGTACTAGGGGGGCCCGTGAGATTTAACCGGCTTCAGGCTGACTTTGGCAGTGGTATGTATTATTTTATAAGATAATAAGATAATTTACCATTGAAGCAAAATACCTACCTGGAGCGTGAAGAATTTGTTCTTTCTTCCTTTATATAGAATATAGATATGAAGAAATCATTTAAAAATTCATCGGCACTTTTCATTATCATATCTTAAGGACCATCAACCGCTTTCAGGTCTCCTATCCCACATGGAACATATGAGAATGGAACCCAAACATCAGTTCGCGGCCCAATACGTGCTGTCTCGGGCCGCGGCGGAGCGCCGGGAGAGGGACCTCATAGCGGCCGTGTCGTCGGCCGGAGGCTCCGGCCTACTTAACCTGGCGCCTCCCTCGCCCGCGCACTCCGACTCGTCCTCCAACGGGCGCCTGTCGTCGTCGGCGGGCTCCGACGCGGGCGCCGCCGTCAACAAGCTGTCCGACCTGCTGCGGTCCGCCAACAACGGACACCAGGCCTACGGAGACGAGCGCGTGGCCGCCATCGCCGCCGCCGCCGCGAACATGATGGCTCAGCCCGGGGACGGGGCCAGCGCCGTGCAGGTCGCCGCCGCCAACCTCGTGTCGGCCATGAGGCAGCAGCTGGCCCGAGAGCCCGCTCAGCCGCCGCCGGAGGCCCCGCCCGCGCCCTCGGAGGCCGCGCTCAGAATCCAGCAGGCGGAGGCGCTGCTCCGGAGCCAGGCGGAGGCGCTCCGGCTGGCCGTGTCGCAGGCGGCGGCCGCCCACGGGTCCGACGCGCCCAGCCCGCTCAGGCACAACGGCGGGTTCCCTCAACCCACCGAAGCCGGAGGACAGCTGTCGCCGGAGCTGGTGGAGGCCTTCCGGATCGCGCAGGAACAGAGACTGGAGCAGGCGCTGCGGTTGCACGACCCGAGGATGCTGGGTTTCAACTTGCCCTCGCCGGTGCAGGCCGCGCAGCAGGCCGTGGCGGCGCAGGCTCAGGCACAGGCACAGGCACAGGCGCAAGCTCAGGCACAAGCTCAGGCTCAGGCGCAAGCTCAAGCTCAGGTACAAGCCGCTCAGGCCGCTCAGGCCGCCCAGGCGGCTCAGCAAGTAGTGCAGCAGCAGCAGCAGCTCCAGGCGGCACAGGCGGCACAGGCGGCACAGCAGGCGGCACAGCAGGCCGTGCACCTCCAGCAGAACCCTCAGCCATGAAAATTCAGTTATTACTAATCCGACGCGATTTCGTCATAAAATTAAAAATCGCGATTCGTTTAAATTGATCTTTTTTAAATTTTTGGTAAAAAATGAATATTTTGAGCGGAGAATGAAATCGTCTCTGATTAGTAATTGGTTTCTTAACTCACGACGTAATGTTTTTCTATTTATATCGAACCGTTTTCGAAGCGACCGGAGGAAGAAATTATATTAAAAAGTAATAGTGACTTAGATAGAACTAACTGCTGTAAATAGAAACCTTAGAGAAATATTAATTCTCTTGTAAATATAAAAAATATAATTAAAATAGTCGAATGAACAAAATGGAACAGAAACTCGCCGAACAAATAATTAGATGTAGACTTACGAATAATTCAGTGCAATCTTCAATAAATATTTGTTTGGTTGTTTGTTTGTCTATTATATATACATATATATTTATTTTCTATTAGCTTTATCACAGAACGATGTATTTTTTAGCTTAGTACAAAGTTTTGTATGTGCCAAACTAGAGCACGATATTTCGCATTTAGCGAACCTTGCAATATTTAGTTGCGTTAAGTTTCCGAGTTCTTTATATTCAATAATATTTATATTTGTTGTCTGTCTCACGCAATATCGTCTCATGCTAGTCAACTTTTGAACGCACAAATCGATTTTCAAATTATTTTCAAAATTAATACTTATTTTTTTCATATATCTTACGTTTTATTTTTTCTTGGCTTATAATTTTATTTTTAATGCCATATTAGTGATAATATTGTAAATATATAGGTTAGATGTTGTTTTGTTTAGAAGAGTGAAAATAACGATTTATTTTATTATTACACGGTTATCATTTCGAAGAAAAAACAGATTATTTACAAATATTTTTCTTTTTTATATACTTGTAGATATATATTGAATTATTATTTTTTCAGAAGACTGCCGTTATTTTTTTATGTAAATAAGCATGATTGTTTATTGAATAAAAATAGCGATTATTCACTGAAACGACGGCCGAATTGGACTCGTCGAATAAAAAATATTACCATATCCGACGAGTAGTCTTGACTGGACATTTAACACGAGACATTCTTTACAACACGGACTTCGACAATACGTACACACAACACACAGTACACAACACACAATACACAGTACACAACACACAGTACACAACACACAGTACACAACACACAGTACACAACACACAACACACAGTACACAAAACACAGTACACAACACACAGTACACAACACATACTGTACACAGTACACAGCCCAATATTATTTTATTTCACATAACTAATAAACAATAGCCCGATCAATTATTTCATAATGATCAAATCAATATTCTCAATACAGTTGCCCGAACAGTAGTTTTATAGATCACAAGCGCGGTATCTTTTGAAAATATTACACTTTCAAAAGATACCGCGACTCACTAAGAATGTCAAGTGTTGCCGAATATTAATTATTTTAATATTATCATCATGTATTGTAATTAAGTGTCGGTCTGTACGTACATCCTTGTACGTACAGACGGACGTACATATTGTAATCGTAACATAGGTAAGGTAACGTAAGCTGACTTAATGTACGTAATTATTTGATTCTTGAATTAATATTGAAACCTCCGGGAGAGGACTGGAGGGGTCAATGTACATACACTAAAATACAATGCAATAGCCCAAATCTCGTTTATAATTTACGTGACTTTTGGTTATGAAGATATTGAGTTCGATTTATTTGATATTATGGTATTTTATTTATGAAATACAACAATTTTCGGCATTTTAACATTATTATTTGGAGTGACGAGGACAGTGACGCAGGGTTACCCGAGGATGGTTTAGTTTCTGGGAAACGTTAAATTATGTTTGGACACAAATTTTCGACTGAATATATTATATACAAAAACAAAACAATAAAAAATTAAGTGAACGGATCGCTATTTATGTAAAAAACAAAACCTCATAAATTTTAATATATAAATAAATTAATATAACAACAGAAAAAGTTCCTATGTATAAATGGTATTGTTTTAAATTTAGGTCGTAGTAGATGGAAAAATTTATTGACGTTTGGTATTTTTAAAGTTATAAATAATCCATCGCGAGTAAGGAACTAAGGCGTTGTACAAACAGAAGCACGGATCTGGCATCCTAAATATAGATTTTTAGAGAAAAAGTTGCGTTTCCAAGAAAGTGTTCAAGTCTTATTCGTTTACATTTTTGGTAGTCACGGATCAAATATTTGTAAAGAAAAAACGTATTTTCGAGATAATAAAATTTTAATATTAGATAAGGTTTTTGAGTAAATTCAAAAAGTAATTAGTTAGATTACGCGATTCCAAAAATGTAGACTGAACGTATTTTCTGTGATCATCGAAATGGAATAGTTTGTAATATCGACCGCGAGGCACAGGTTATTCTTAAGTTTTGGAAGGTTACATTTTTTAATGTTATAAAAGAAAGAAAGAAAATTTTTTCTACATTTATTTTACGATGAAAAATTCCATAGTTAAGCTGTACATTTAATGATATCGATAAAGCCTAATTAACAGTAAAAAGTCGAAAGATGAAAAATATGATAACCCTTTATCCATAGAATTGTATTTTTCTTCTTTCGTCGTTAGTTTCAATAGAACTGGTTTCTGTTATCGAGTTAATACGGACAGACGTATTTTATTATTAGTTAAATAAATGCGCTGTTGATCGGCTTTTATTAAAAATGGACGCGACGCGACAAAATAAATATGTTGTAGTATTATTGGCGATTAATATTTACGATTCAATGATTGTTTTATACCTTTTGTTACTAGGAAATAAGTTGACAAACAGATTTACATCATACATACGTACATACATACCGATCGCGAAAACTAATAGTGAGGGTGGTGGAAAAAATATTTGGTACTGATTTTTATTAGATCTATAAAAAAGTAAAATATTAATATACAGACAAAATACATTTAAAATTATAAAATAACAGCACCATCACTATTTTTTTATATAATGTATGAAAAAAAATAAAAGTGTCAATTTTGTTTAACGGAAACTCAATATTTCTGATGAACAGATCAGACGGATAGTTTAAACGCGAGAAGTTTTATGATTATTTTCGTCAAATTTGTTGAAAACACATCGACGAGTGACAATAATGAAATTACTTTTTGAAGATCATAATCCTAAGAAATCACGCAATGGAGACGCGTTATCAACTTGCGATTACATTACATTTATTATTTAAAGTTAACAACGCGACGGAACACAACACCCTGATGTTAACAGTTGACAGTTAACAACAGTTGACAGTTAACAACAGTTAACACTCGGGATGGTGTGATACGTGATGTTGATTTGTTAAGTTTTTAAAAATGAATTGCTGTTGATTTAAATTCCTCATCCTTATTGAATGTTATTATTGTTTGTTTGTTTTGAAGCTTCGTAGTTCTGTTGATGTTTCTTTAATATTTAGCCAAATATACAATTTAATAATCGTAATATAAGGTAGACAGGATAGCCAGGTTTTTATTATCTCACATAGTAGTAATTTCTTGTATCTTATATCGTAAGTAAGTATAATTAATGTAATGTAATTTAGGGCTCTTTTATAAAAATAATATAGGCGGTATTTTTTTATAAAGGGGTCCTCGTGGAGGAGACCTTGACCTCCTCTATGATGTAGTGAACAACGAAAAACAAATAAATACAAAAAAATACGTGTACTTTAAATGTAATAGACTTTATATTGGTGTTTAATGAGTCATCCACAAGCGTCGCGTCCATTCAAAATAAAACCAACATTAGGAGAACACACATATATATAACATATATATATATATAGGCCATGTAAACAAAAATAATATTTGACAAATATATTAGGTTAAAAGAAAAAACAAAAAATGTGTATAAAATACAAAAAATGTATTAAAAAAATATTACAAACATTTGTCAAACGCCATCTTTCTAAATTTTAAAACAAAATATTAAAATTAATCAACAGCGCATCTGTCTTATCTTAATATCACCCAGCCTCTCTAATGTCACAGGGCATCTCCGTTGTGCGAGCACAGCCGCGAGACAACACTAACATTCTTGTTTAAAATCTCTTTTATCCGACTTTTTTTCTACGAACTGTGCTTGTAATTCTATTATTATGTGTCTTATCTTATCTTATCTTTCAAATGTATGTATTCGTTTCCAATCGGTGTATTCTAGTCTTATTTTTATAATTCGTATCCTTCAATGTCGTGTTGAATACAAAACTCAGTATTGGAAATGCGCTTTAGAAACACTTTTTGGAAAATAAATTGTAAATTGTGAAAATTAATTGTAAAATTCAAAATTAAGTACCTACCTATATTTCGGCGAATAAAATTGTAAAATTCAAATAGATATTAGAATTAAAATAAAGTTAGGTAGAGTCAAAATTGATGTTTGGCGTTGTATTTAACTATTAATAAAGAAATTAACAAAATGTAAATAAATTTTAGGCATGTCACGTGATGGTATCATATTGTACCTTATCGGTGTTAGGCGACCTAGGTCGTGCGATACATACCTAAAATACATACTGAAAAAATCTAGAACATTCAATAATTTCACGACTAACCCCCAAGTTATAATTTGTATTTTTGTATAGTTATTAACATAAGTTAAGTATTTTCATAGTTATGTTAATTTTTTTGCGATGCCATGTTTTAGTTATTGTAGAATAAGCCGCAATGTGTTTATTAAATATTATTATATTTTTATAGAGGTTATTTTTTTGTACTCGACGCGTAGTCAATCTTGCGAACTATGTATTTAATAGTTAAGTTTTAGTGTTGGATTATGTTACGCTGTATTCTAATTAACTATTTACTGAACAAAACTTAACCCAATAATTTTATGTTAAATTTAATTTTACAACGGAAAATGCTTACTGTGTCATTAAAATGAGAATAGTAACTATTATTGCCGAAACGTTAGCTATAATTATTTTAAAAAATAAAACGATGATTCATATTAGTGTTTTTCTTTAAGGAGCCTACTTATGTAACAGAAGTTGTTTTGCTTCTTTTATGTTTAAATGCACCAGCGCCATCTAGTAGCGAGTAGTTATGAACAAAAATGTTAATTACATGTTTAAATAAATTATTATCCTTGAAAATATATTTCTTCAATATTTGCTGAATACGAAGAAAATGGCTAATAAAAATAAAAAAATGTATTAATAGTTATAACGCTTAACCGTTAACTAACATTTATTTCCAAACAATTCAAGTGAATATTGATATATTCAAATGATAGTTATATCATATAATCTAATTGATTATAATTAAATACATTCATATTTATAGATTTTTACTGTGCCATGTTTCATCAAAAAATATTAAAACAACATGAAATTATAAAATAAAAAAATCAGGGAAATGCTTAATTTCGTATAAACATGCAAATATCTGCATAAGTACAATACAATTAGTTTTAGCAAGAAATCAGCGGAATCGATTTTAATCTTATTGAAATGTATATCAATCTTTTAAAGTTATTCGATCCTTATTCTATTGTAATAAGTAATTACCGTGTTGTAATTTGAAACTGTGACCTCTAGCGATTTTTAAATAAATCTTTTGTATAATTTGCATTATATCTAAGAGAAACCATTTTCTAAAAATCAACAGATGTCGCTGTACTAAAACTTTTATTATCATACAAGAGATGGCAGCACAAGTGGAAGGAATCCGACAACATTTAATCCTTAACTCTTCTAAGGATAGGAGCCTTAGTAGTTCCAAAAAATGTAATATAGATGTCATCACTAGTACAAAATAAATCTTGTTAGAAAATATGAAATATGTTATTATGTAAATAATATTTTGAAATTAAAATTGCAATAGAAAAAGACCTCCCGTTTGACAGTTCCAGATTTGGAAAGATATTTATTTTATAACGACAAGAAAAATTTTATTAAATAAGTATATAAAATAATAAATACTGATAGCTTTCAAAAACGATGTAGACATAGAGTTAGTTGATTCAAAATCATTCAATCAAATAGGTATTAAATAGATTTCAATTCATCGTTTATTTATTAATTTCGCAATTTTATTCAACAGTAAATAGTAACCCTTAGAAGCAATTAGCAAGTGCAGTCTACTTAGATCTACTAGGTCAGTACTAGGGGGCTAGTAGGAGTTGTACTACTAGTTGGCTAGTTGTTGTTGTAGTTGAGTTGTGTTGTGTTGTAGTACATTGTGAAAACTGTGATAGTTCTCGTAATCAAAATCTATCGATATATCGTAAAAAAAATGTTAAAAAATATTTTTTAACAAATGTAACGGCAAAAGTCGTGCTTGGGGTATGGATCGCCAGTTTGTAGTAAATGAGTAGATGTCAATAAAGTCCTATTATTATATGGTTTTGGTTTGGTTTTTTTATCAACATCGCTTTTTTTCTGGCTAATATCAATTATTTACGATAGTTTCAATTAAACTGGATAATTACTGACTTGTGGAGTAGGCCTACTGGGGAAACCATGTTAAAAAAACGCGCAAGTACACTACCTCATAGGTGGCGTGGAAACGTGTGCATTTTATGACAATTGCAACTGTTACAACTTTTTACACTGCGATATCTCCGAAACGGTGTCTCGTGAGAAAAAAAGTATTGATATATTTTTTATAGATAATTTAATGATCTACAATTTCAGTCTAAGGTATTTTTCTGATAAAACTTACCGTTTTGCTGAAAATCGCGAAAAACTCATTTTTTTGACATTTGACCTTGAATAAAATTTTTTGCACACACGGGAATGATGGGGAACTTTCAGCTATTGTTTATAATCGTGTTTTGAACAATTGTACCAAAATTCAGCTTGTTGCGAATTTATGTAATTTCACCCTAATTTTTTGGTCTAATTTGACCGGACTAGTAAGGGTTTAGTTAGGTTATAAACGTCATTTCATTCGAATTATAATCAAAAAGAAAATAGATTCAAAAAGTTAAATTCAAAATTTAAAAAAAAACCCCATTACGAAAAGACCGTTGTACGTTGACGAAGGTGTCTATTTTACGAAGTTACAAGGGCTTAGACTATACCATTCGATATCGTAACTTCTTAATTTGCCTTGGTAACTTACTTGCATTTTAATTTCTTTCTTTATTAAGCGGTCTCCCGACGCAACAACTCCAATAAGTACATAATAGTATCATTTTTATTCTTTACTCAAAAAAAAACCCGATAAAAAGAGACCTCTAGTCTCTTTTTATCGGGGTTTTTTTTATTTTTATTTCTGCTTATTAAAGTTATGTTACTGGTTTCATTATGGAACTAAGTGAAACTACGGACAAACGAATTTTCACCTTCTTAAGTATTGCTATCAATATTGCATAAGAACCTTTCACCCTCACCAATATGACCTCAGTATCTTGGAGACGACTGTTTCTATTACGACCAAACATAGCTAAGAATCATTTCGACGAACCAGGCTTTCAATTAAAAAAAAACCGCAATCAAATCCGTCCACGCGTTTGGCTGTTACATTGCAGACAGACACACAGGTACACAGATCGACAGGTCAAACTTATAGCACCCCTCTTTTTGAGTTGGGGGTTAAAAATATCAAAAACGACGTCACTCCAATTTAGACTAAGTACTTCTTTGACGTGAAATTAAAACCTCTATCTTTCTCTATTTTTATAATAAACCTTATGTAGGTTATAAATATACGCTGATAAGATAACACCTAACGGAGGTGACTCAAATGTGGTGTTCGACATACTTCCGGGTGACGAGCTGGATTTACCGCTATAATTCGGAAATCAAAAGACAGTCAGCTCATTGGATGTTTCCGACAACTTGTCAACCAAAGCGAATAGAAGTCAAAGTGTCGGTAAAAAGATGGTGGCCTCGTTCTTCGGAAGGTTAGGTTATTACGCAACGATTGTTTTAGAAAATCAAAAAAACAGTTATTGTTGGAAAAGATTCTAGAAAAACGATCTCATAATTACGTACTATCTATTTGGCGAAGTCAAAGTGGAACTACCAGAAGTGGAGTGCTGCTGTACTCCTACTGCTGCTGTACTACTACTGCTGCTGTACTACTACTGCTGCTGTACTACTACTGCTGCTGTACTACTACTGCTGCTGTACTACTACTGCTGCTGTACTACTACTGTAGACCCCTATGAACGAAATGAAAGTGTTTTTTCCGAAAATTAAAATAGTGACGAGACGAGATATTGCATACATAGTACATGAAATAAGTATGTTACCTGGAAGTTTGACATTTGACTAAAATCATTTTGAAAATTTGTAAAATTAACTATTACCCATGGGCAGCAGCTCCCCGGACAACGAATACTTCTCTACTGTCTTATATTGTAAATGAAAATTGGTATTTTACATTAAGAAATAAAAACAATTAAGTTTTAAAAAGTTGTTATAAATCTATGTATGACAAACAAATACAATTCTTTAGTAAAACTTTTAGCAAACACTTTAAAGTCTAAAATCTTCATTAGAAGTGAGAGACAGATCACCAGCGTTTGCTCTTTTATTGTTAAACCATGCTCAGAAAATTACATAAATATATTAAAGAAATGTGCTTTTACCAAGTGTTCAAGATATAAATAAAATGTACTTAAATAATGTACCTAATAACCATAAGGTAGGTAGGTAGGTATATAAAATCAAAAATAAGGGAATTGAGAAGGAACTAAAATAAATAAAAACAAATTATTATTAAGCTAGTGCTAATAGTAAATGTATGTAGGTACTTATAAATTTATATATACATATCTAATTGCGTTTTACATAAGAATAAGATGAATTATACATATTTGAAATAGGAAGGAATAATAGAAATTTCTTAAAAGTGCTATTTTTAATAAATGTCTTGTTTGTTGTATGTATGTATGTATGTATGTATGTATGTATGTATGTATGTATGTATGTATGTATGGCGATCTCGTATTACCGTTACGCTGGTAATATTCCCGAGCGTTCTCAGCGGAGCGTAGTAATTAATATAATATTATAATAAATCGCTTTAAAAAATTCTGATACGAACATTGGAGGAGCGACGAGTCGACGCGCTTCTGTGAAAAGTCGCCTTAGTATGGAATAGGAGTCTCTTATTGTACAACTTTTATAAAATACGCAAACGATGTAGTCATAGAATTAATATTTGGTCTTATTTAAGTATTTATTTAAAATAGAATCTTAGCTACTGGAAGAAAAACAATAGCCTTATTTTATTCTAAGCTAATTCTATTCTGTCGTATACCAGAAGCCGTCTCCACAGTGTGCCGCAGTGCATCGCGTGCAGCACTTATCACTAAGAATACGTTAACTGACTTCTTTTCCGTTTTTTCGAATCAGCGATATGTAATTTTCATTCCAACTTGCTTTTTCACAACTCAGGGGCGCTTCACTTCGCGTTTTTTAAGATCTTTTTTATTTTTTTACTTTTAAATTGTATAATAGATTCACTGATTATTATTTGGTGCTGTTTTTTGTGTTGTTTATGTTTTTTGTTTAAGGTGTTTATTTAAAGATGTATGCTATCATTTCTTTTAAATTAATATTTTATGAAAGGATCGTTTTGAAAAGATTTCTTAATTATATTATGTCAAGGAGATTGGGTAAGGTTCGTGTAACTATTTATACTTCAAGAAATAAATATAATAATATTTTTTTCTATGATAAGCTTCAGGAGAAAAAACTAGTGAAAAAATATATTAAAGGTTGGCAACAGCTGCAGTTTTCCCGCTTCCAGAGACACGGTCTATGGTTTTGTAACAAATAAGGCTATTGCCATCTATTTATATCTAGTTAATTAAAGAAGAAAAAACCTGACCCTATCGCAGAGCTACATGTTATTGTTAAGAAGGCATTGATTGGCCGTGGGACCAGATAAAACACACACACACAAACACACACACACACACACACACACACACACGTACAACGTATATAAAAAAAAGGAAAAAAATACAAAAACCTTAGTAAAAATGTTTTAATTAACATAGACCCAAAGGAATCTTCATTGCTATATTAAAATATATCTTAGACAAAATTAAAAATAGCTTTACCTAGAGTCGTAGACCATGTTTAGCTATAATTTAGGAACAAATTAGTATTATTGAGTATTATTTGCGAAAACAGATAATAATTATCACATTACAATTATAAAGTAGTAGTAGTAAAAATCGAAAATAACAATAAAACTGTTCCGCAGGTCGTTACTAAATGTACGGTAAAAATCTAGTAAATAATTGAACTACTTAGATCCTGTATGACCTAGAGTGACCTATAAGTTTTTATCAGAAAACTAAGCAAGCGTATCCAGGGGAGAAATAGAAATTATTAATTAAAACAATGTATGTCTTGACATCCGGCTGATATTTTATAATATGTTACTTTATAAGGTCACAGAACATATCTGTTTTAATGTTTTAAAAGCGTTACAATGTTAAAACTTCCGTTACAATCCCGCCTTTTTTCATATCATTTTCCGTTAAATTTTAAATTACAATATAGAATATGGCATTGTTAAAGAAAACACAACCGTTCTGCAGTAATCGGGTTCTGAGCCGTCGGGTATTTTCTTTCACTTCAAAATGTGTACACCATCCGTTTGTTCGTAAACATCTTCTTTCGAAGACGGTACAAGATGAGGTCACTTGTTCCTAGACTTACAAGGCTGTTAGTACTCCTAAAACTAGAATTCGAGGACGCACTAACAGAAGACACAATCATATCACTAAAAACGAAGATTCACGCCAGGACTCCGTCGGGAATTATAGAACAACTCCTCAACGAAGCTTTTTGCTGATCATCGAAGTACAGAACATATCTTCGAGTGAGTGGATCTATTAAACAATAACACCGATATGTAAATAAAAGACTAAGATATATTCTTTTTTCTATTGAAAATCACGATTCAACAACTGTACAATACTAAACTGCAAGTTGGATAGACAAGTGTTACAGAGGAGGAAGGTTGTCCAAGGTAGAACTACCTGACTCGAAGCCAGCGGTAGGGACCTTGTAAAATCTGATGACAGTGGTTAGAACAATAAACTCATCACCAGACCTGCATCATAGCCAACAGGTGGCAATGTCCAATATAATTAACTTCTAAAAAGTCTAAATTAATAAGGTTCATTAATAAATAAAAAATAACATAATCAATTTTTTTTATTGGAACAGAACTTTTATAAATATAGGTAATAAAAAAATAAGAAAGACGAATAACTACTGATACTTTTCTTAATAATACAGTTTGTAATTAATTTGTAAAAAATCGTAGAACAAATGTTGTTGAGATTGATGTAGAGAGGCTGCCGGCTAGAGGTGGCCATTAATTACAAATAGTCCTGTTTATGTATATATAAAAATCAATATTATAGTTATACATACCTTACTAGATACATACATTGATAGATTTCTTTTCTTCTGCAAGACGATAACATTGTGTCTCATTTTCGTATTGCTGTTTGTTTGTATAAAAATTAACAATAATTGGTGTTTAACTAATATTCAAAAATATCAATATGGAATAAGAAAAAATCTGTTTCGTTCTTATTTTTAATAAAGAAAAAATAATATTATAAGATGTAATAAAGAAAAGAGCTTAAACCGCCACACTGCTCTAGAGTGGGTCGATGGTTTTATAACTTATTTTTAAATTATTTCTTACGACGCGTCTAAATTCAACGTAAACATTTTTACATACCTACTAAAATTTCCATCCATTTAAAGTTCGATGAAACTGTTTAAGTAACTTGTGTTATAAATAAACTAAAAATAAATCGGAATCATAAATGCTGCAATATTATTAAATCGCCAACTACTCAGAAGTACGTAAAATTAAAACGTTTAAATGAAAACTAGTATCAATAACAAACCGACAAAGAAATAAGCAAGTTATAACAATTATAATATGAGATAAAGTGTAAAATCATGTTTGTAGTATCAGATGTGGTGTCGACTGACGGTATGTGTGTCTGCTTCCGTTACTCATGAACTATGTTCACTAACTTATGATGTAAAACTACAAAAAAAAAGGTTTCAGTAAAAGTTCATGAAAATACATTTTGTGAATAAAAATATTTATACTTTAATATAATTGTAAGAAAAAATCTAATGAAGTGGATATTTTATTTTCTTAGTATAGTTAATATTATTTAAATTATTAACAGTTTATATATTTTTGTATTAAAAAGTATTAGTAAAAGTAAAGGCACTATTATTCGTCGAGTGTATCCGATAATTATCATAACGTAGTACGTAAAACGGAAAGCTAATAAGAGGAACTATCTCAATCGTTTCTGCACCTCGACCCCACGTAACGCATTGCGTCTTATCTTATTGCTACCATCTTGCCCTTTGAGAATTATAAATGATTGATACTAGTAAATTTTTATTATTTTACTTTAAAAAAATATAATAAAAAATTCATAGAAATACATAATATAAATAAGTACTGAGAATATATTTAAAAAACGGCCTTACGCAGAAATACAGACATCTATGCTCATCCCAAACATGCCTGTCCCTGTCGGGAATCGAACCCGACTGCATTGCCCCGCTATACGTTACCAACTAGGCGGCAAATATACTTTATAAAATTTTAATTATTTTAAAAATAGAATATCTTATTTTATTTTTCACGTTATAACAACTGATGTGTTTAATATTGACAGACATTTGCTTTAAGCTTAGAAACAGAACTATTGTATTGAAATATTGAACACATTGGCGTTGGCAGTTGAAATAGATTATTAAACTGTTTCATAAATACAAGATTATATTATTTTGACAATCATTAGATTCTTACTTTTACAGTTTACTCCAGTGCCTGACCACATTCTTATAACAATGATAGCAATTAATTAATAGTTATGAACATTTTTATTTTTAAAAGCATTAGAGGTCCCCCCTATGAATACTATTACCCTCTAACCAAATAATTTAAGACGCCAATGGTTCGGTTTTCCAAAATTTAATGATTCTCGACTGTATTGATATTACCGAAATATGATGACTAAAACAATTTAACCCTACTCAGTTCACATACCTAATGTATAACAAGAACACGTCCTAAATTATCAACTTTTCCATCAAATATTTTTTATTTATTTTATTAAACGTATTAAAAACAAGAACAGAAACATTCTCTAAGACTTTAAATGATAAGCTAATGATGTGGCAGAAATTAATAAGTTTCTAAGCAAAATAAACCCAGAAGTCATTAAAAGAGAAATACTTGAAGTGAAGTGAAGTGAAGTTCAGTAGAAGTACCTGAAGTGCTACTATTAGTAACAAAAGATAACTAACTGTAGTCTGTGAAACCTTTATGGATAGATTGACATGGTGATCTCAGATAGCGAACATAACTGATTCCACCGTAGTTAATAAAATACTTCAAAACCATACGAGTATATTACATTTAATATTTCTTATGAAATAAGTAAATGTAAGTTAATCCAATATTAATTATCTTTATTCAAGTTAATTATTGTCAATATCTGAACTAACAATATTCTATAATTATCGTTCTTAGAAAGTTGTTCTCATTGCCTTAAGTTTCTATTTCTATTGTTCTATACATGTTTATTTTGCACAGAGTAATTACATCACAGATGATGTCTATATTATTATTAATATTATTTTTCTATTCCAATATGATTTTTACAATACAATACTTTCGTTCACCAAGTAATTGTACCGATGTAGATATTAATTTAGTTCAAGTTTACGTTCGACATTGAGTACTTTTAAATATGTTTAAGATGGTTAATAATATCTTTGTCAATTAAAAGAAATAAGCGTAGTTCATATACTCTTTCTTATTTCTAACTTCTTATTAAATAATTTTTCAGTTAAGGTTTTTTGAATGCATAACATTCATTGATATTAAGCTAGTTTCGTGTATTTTATCGTGTAGTTTTTTGTTGTCAAACGTCGGAATAAAGGTCATACTATAGTATGACTTGTTTCCGAGGGCTGCTTCTTGTGTATATTTAATAAATATTATTGTTTTGTCGTATATTATCGTGTTTTGTCGTGTTTAAGAGCAGGTGCATCGTTTAAAGGTAAAACCTATCTGTAGTCACTAGACTGTAGGTTGTATAAATAGGATATAACTAACACACACCACACACACACCACACTCACACAATGAAACTAAAGTATTATTATGTTTACACACCAAGAAGCCTATAATAATATAAAGTCTTCATATGTTATCGAAACGATTTTTCTAAAACTTCTTTAATTTTACTTATATCTGTATAAATATACATATAGTGCTAAAATATATTATGTATATCAGTCTGTGCATTTCTGATCTGTGCAATTTTTAAACCTTCATACGTAAGAACCTAACTTTGTCAATATTCAAAATATCCGTCTTGATAATTATTTCATTAGTTAATGATAATATAGAAAAAAGAATTTAAAGATATATTTTGTTATAGTTACTATCTTATAAATATGAACGAAACTTTGTTAATACGGCCATAGTTTTTTGTCTGAACACAATCAATATGCTATGTATTTAAGTACCTATGCATTAGTTTGTATGTGTTGATATAATAAGTATTATATCTATAATGTTCATTATAAAGGAATTATATAATATTATATTCCAGTTTTTCCTTCTTATTGTTCTTTATATTGTTTGTTTCCGGGTCGATTGGTTGAGAATTTGTAACTCAAGTATTTTTGGCCAATAAAGATTAAATATATACTTCAGTAGAAATAATATTGCTGACACCTCTACTAGAAAACTAAATTCTGTTAATAAATAACATTATTTGATAAACATTAGCACTGAACTTAAAAATTTAAATTAAAATTTTAAGAACACCCGATACAAAAACACCTCTAAAAATAATAAAAATAATATTATTATGTACTTTTTGAAGTCGTCGGTCGGGGAACCATTGTACGTACGTTGACGATGGTGACTATTTTACGAAGTTTTCAGAGCTAATGAATGAGGACTTAGACTTTTTTTTTTTTTTTTTTTTTTTTTATGTAAGAGGAGGGCAAACGAGCTGGCGGGTCACAGATGACATGTGATCACCGCCGCCCATGAACTCTTGCAACATCCGAGGATTTACAAGAGTGTTGCCGGCCATGTAGATAGGAGTAAACGCCTTTTTTGAAGGTATCCATGTCGTACCGATCTGGAAATACCACCGAAGGGAGTTCGTTCCACAAGCGAGTGGAACGTGGGAAAAAAGTCCTTGAAAACCGCACAGTAGAGGATCGCCACGCATCCAGGTGGTAAGGATGGTATTGGAGGCGATGGCTATACGATATGATAATGTTATTGCATTATTTGTCTTGGTAACTTAGTTGCATTTTCATTTCTTTCTTTGTATAGCGGTCTTCCGACGCAACGACTTCTATAAGTACATAATAGTATTATTTTTATCCTTTTTAGAGGTCTTTGTAACTGGAGTTTTCTTCTGATTTTTAAAGTTATGTCACTGATTTCTATATTTGACTAAATGAGCCTACAAACACACCGATTTTAATTTTTTTAGATATTTATTATCAACATTGCATAAGAATCTGTCACCGTCACTAATAAATGCTGAATATGTTGGAGGTGACTGCTTCCGTTTCGACCAAACATAGTTAGGGACCATCTTGATGAACCAGGCTTTCGTTTAAAAAAAAACCGCAATCAAATCCGTCTACGCGTTTGTTTGCTACGATGACACAGACAGACATACAGACACACAGATAAGCAAATAGATACACAAATACAAAGGTCAAACTTATAACACCCCTCTTTTTTAGTCGAGGGTCAAATATTATCATATCTTTAATGATCGGATACTGTATTGAATATTAAAATAATATTCAATACAGTAATTTATTATTAATATTGCTGCTGAACTAAACTCATACTAATTATTTATTTATTCCTATTAAAAATAACCACAGCAACCATATTACCTGCAATTGTGTATTAATTAAGATATTATTTTTCAAAAACATGTATATATATAATGTTTTAAATATATATATATATATATATATATATATATATATATAATGTAAATCCTCATAATGTATATAGATTATAAGTAATAAAATATATAATACTACATATTATTAATAAGTGTAATATAATAAATACCTAATAGTTAGGTTGATATTATAGGAAGGTGTTAAATAATTAGAAATAGATTTTAAAAAACTAGTTTTAAAATAAATCGGCAAGTGGCATTTATATTTATATTAAAACTATAACTGAATTGAAAACTTTATCTAATAAGAAACAGCTTCAGTAAAGTATGTGTATCAAAACATACAATTAGGGAGATCTTATTTCTAAGTTAAGTTACACAACTAAAAAGATTTAAATTCAGTTTTTCATGACAAAGTTAAATTTGTGCTGTAAAGTACAAAATGTATATTCGTTGAGAAATATAGTTTGGTAGATATCGTTAAAGTATCTAACATCTATAGTTGACTCTTATTATTACTGTCCCGGAGTATTTTCTGCAATATTTGAGAATCTTGAATCCGGTCTAGAATGTAAGAAACGTTATCTAAGATATCTAAGTGAGTCCTCTTATGGTCTCTCTCCAACAGGAGACTACAGGAGAGTAAGTAGAGGAAGTAGAGGAGGTGTCGTTGCTGTGATCTTGCATCGTGACATATTTATTAAACCTAAATAAATTTCGACTTAACACAACTGAGGTGAAACTGGGTAGAAAAAGCTGATAAAAGCTAATATATCTCTTACGTATAGTCATGGCGAGAGAATTACTATTTTAATTTGATTTTAAGATCCAATGGCAATTTTGGAAATTAATAATAGTTACTTAAAGGAGTATGAGAACGACTATGTTAGTATCGTGGTGTGGCTCGGTGAGTTGTGGCGTGGCAGCGTGGTGTGGCGTGGCAGAGTGGTATGGCTTGGTGTGTTGTGGCGTGGCGGTGTATGTCTGAGACGTCAAATAATTCTGTAATAGCGTGCTCTGCACTACGTAACGCTTTATGAAGCGTGTTAAATGGATGGAGTCACTTACACTAAAACTATTTTAATTATATTTTTATTTCGTATTTTCTGGAGCAGTAATAAGCATTTTTTTATATTTTCAATAATTCAATGAAAAAAGGTATGACTGTATTATAAAAATAGTAATATGAGAGTTCATTACTATTAAAATAATTTTATTGTAAAAAGTAGAAAAGTTTAGAAAAGGTATTACACTATAAAAATGTTTTTTTTATTGAAATAAATTATCAAGATATTTAGTACTAATCGTCTCCACGCCATTGCTATCAAAGCAAACGAACGGAAACGTTGACATTTATACATAGTCGTATACTTTTATTCCGTTTATTGAACAAAAAAGCATCGTGTAAAGGTTAGGTGTAGCTGACCTGCGCCTGCGCACGCCGCCACGTCTAGATTATGTAATTAGATGAACTTATTATAATTGAGGTCTTTGCTAGTTAATAATGTATGTTTATGTTCCACGTAAGAAAAGATATTGAATTTAAAATAACATTCCTATAGTTGATATCAATTATATTAGAGTTGAGTTTTTGTCTAAAATGATAAAGTACTGTACTTCTCTCCAGAGTCGTCAATTTCTTAGTGTTTCTTGGAACATCTCTTGTATATTTAAATAAGAGTATTTGTCCTTATAATTTAATGTAAAAATTATTGAGGAAACTTAAAATACACTTGCTAACTCTTAATTAACAGTTAATTAAACTTAATAATAACATAACATCTTTAATAAACTGATGAATAAAGTGATAGATTTTATTTTCTAATACATATTATGATTTTCATTGATTATTACTTTGTCATTCCTCGTAGTAACTAACAATTGTTATTAGCACAGTTGGAGAGACTGTCTGTAGTATTGAGAACAACACTTTCTACATAATACATTATAAAAACCTGGGAAACGCAGCCGCAGGAAAGAAATTGTTAAAGTTTTAACGTAAAGAGAGAAGAATGTCTAACTACATGTGTAATAGTATCTTACATACTTTGTTTCAATTTGTTTTATGTAGATGTAGGCAGTTTATGGTTAGTTATAAATGTCGCTGTTATAAATATTTTTAGTCGTTGCAAGTCCAAGTATGAGTGGCGAAGTATTTTAATGTTTTACTATGTACCTATGTATCTGCACCAGACGCGAGTGACGTCGAATACGACATCTATTTTTATATAAATTGACGTAAGTTTTGATTTCTGGAATCGAACCTGGTGAAAGTTGCTTAATTTTCCAACCCTCCTCAAATACAGCCTTTTAGTTGAGGATATATAATCCTTTAATAACTAAATCAACGATACAGTAGGTATATTTTTTCTAATACTGTTAGTTCTAAAGACTGATCACATCCTCAGTTAGAACAGATAGTATTATAATGACTGTCTGTTGAGAGCGACGTCGTCTGCCCCCTCCCCTCGCCTCCAATTAACTAAAATTTAGGGCATTTATTATTATTAAATTATATGCAAATATAGATAATTTAAGTAGTGTTGAAATGATAACTTAAACCAATTTTTCAAATAACCTCTGAAAATTCAAGGATTTTAAAGAGAAAAAGTATTTTATGTGTGTATTTAAAAACTAAACAAACCTCTCAACATTTTAATCGACCAGTTTTGTATATTTGTAGTTTTACAAACAAAAGAGAGCAAAATAGTTAAATGATATCAGAGAAAATTTGAGAAATTTTCATTTATTTTTTTAATTTATCAAAATCCGTCTAGTAGATTTTTAGTAATGCACGAAAACACAAACAGACAAACAGACGGAGACCAGTAATTTATAAAACTATTGTGAGTAGGGTGACCACACGTACATCTACCCACTGTACACATAGCAACTGTTGATTCATTGTAATAATATTTATTTACTGCCATTTAAAATAACTGATTCTTAGATGTTTATTTGTTGCAATATATAATATGTAATAATCAGTTGGTTAACGTTATATAACATATTAGGTAACGGATTAACTTTACATCTGTCTGTCTGTATGTTAATGTACATTGGTAAAATACTTTGCCTTGGGAAATAACGGAAATGAGAACTGAGACCTAACTAGGAGCTAGATCTGACAAGTTACTACATATAGTATGTTATTTAATGATATACTAGCGTTTGTTCGTGTGTCTGTCTGCATTTTGATATAATTTACCAGATTCAAGATTGTAGTGCGCCTGCGCATCCGAGTTCACTAATAAACCAAACATAGATAATATATATTGATACTTAAAACTGTAATATGACTCGGAATGACAGTTCTTTAGTTATTAACATATAGATAATTTAGAATGATTTATGTTAGTGGCAGTTACAGTAAATTGATATGATGTTATGTTATGTTTGTAAATAAGTATATAATATTTATATATTGTTTCTTAATGTTAGTAGTAATATTGTCAATTTGTATTTATAAAGACTAGTACGTTTCTTTAAATATCGTGTTTTTTAATGTTATTAATAAGATTTTTGGTCTTATACTTAATTTTGCTAACATTATAATATATTTAAATATAGTAAATTTTTATTAAGTTAATAAATTTAGGGAAAATTATTTGCTAGCTTTGTATTACCAAAAATGAATTTGACCGAAAAATATTTACCATACCACATTATTTTAAAACATCTCTAACTCATAACTTAATAACAGTATGAAGTGCTCATACAAAATTATCAAATTACCGTAAACATTTATTAATTCATAAACGAGTGAAACCTCATTTATCATGACTATTACGGATTCCCATGATTATAAAAAACACTTAAGTTCACATACATACATACACATACACACACACACATACACACACACACACGCACACAGTGCTACTTTCACTGATATAATCAATTGGGCCTTTTATATAATATATCATAATTGTAATTCATCTCACTTCTAAACTATATTAATATGTATTATAATTCACTGTTATTTCATTGCTGTTGTATGTCTGTCCGTTCATGTAGAAAAAGAGTTTCCAAAAATACAAAAAATGAAACTATAAATAAAATACAAAATGAAACTATTTAAAATTACTATTTTTACTTTAAAATGAAGTGTAGAAAATGCTGCCTTTGTCATATTATAATCAGAGCTCTGAATCTATTTTGTATACACAGATATAGAAACATACGTATTTAATAACAATTTGAACTTTTCTCACGAATAAGTATTGTAAGAATCTGTACAGACCGTAATGTTATGTATATATGTAGGGAGCATAATATATTATTTGTTCTTTGTTTTTATATTATTATAAACGTTTCATTCCACGCTCCGAAATAACTTATTTATTACATACAGATAATATATCGAGAATCACGTCCGTTCAACAATTATTCGACTCTGTGCATAAATATAAACTGTCATTAGGCGGTCACCTCTCTCTTTCGCTCGCGATAATAATAAACAAAGACAAAAAGTGTTTTGTAATCCCATCTTAAATTGTGACCATTATACGTTGAACTCGGAAGGTTGATTCAATTTCCCTTTTCTCATCGATTTTCTTGAGGCGCGCGGGGTTCGGGAGGTCTTGCGTGGGTGGATGTGATCGTTTGTCTCGTTTCCTCTTGGAACGTATGTGATAAAATGGTGAGGACGCCCTTTTTGCGCATAGTCTGCGCTGCTAGGCGGCATATTTCTGAAAAACATAGAGTGGTATTGAGTTGCTTCATAAATTTGAGATTATCATTATTTTTTCAATGTAATGCGTAGAAAATAAGAATTTTACATAACTTATGAAGGTACATGCATTACTTCAGAGTTAGATCCAAACTTATGAAGAAATAACTAGTTACTTTTAAAATTTATTAAATTTATTGTTTAAATGACAAAACAATATTCCAGTTCAAATTAAAGTATAATATTGTTTTGTTTAGTTTATTGATGAAAGCAGAAAATATCTACCAAGAAATACTACAAATATTTATAAATGTTCCAAAAACAATATAGTTTTAATACATTAAAAATATACACCAACTCCACAGCAACGATTGTCCGACGCAGATGACGGGCGGCATTGCGTGGTCAGTTTTTGCCCGTCATCCGAACTGGACGTTCCAAGTTCAAATTTGAAAATTGGAACTCAAAGCGTTCGATATTTGAAATCTCAAATTTAGCATAAAATTCCAACGTTCCAGAATTCCAACGAAAGATATTTTGATTGTTTCTTAATTTATTCCATCGCATTAAAAGTTATATCATAGTTTTTTTACTAAAAAAAGTTTTTTTTTATTAATATAATATTTCGTAATAAGTGAATAAAATTGTTTTGAGGGTTGAATTATTTGGACGCAACATGTTACAATATTCCATACTTAAATAATTATATTTTGTAAGTAAATACTTACAAGTATTTATTTAAAGCACTTAAAAACAACAATATTTTTTTTAGCAAATAATAAACATTAACATTAACGCTGGGAAATCTTTGAAGTTATTTTGTTTCCAGATTTTATTGATATTTGTAATAATATTTAACAATATTTTTTTAAGAAAAACAATATTTTCTTATTTTTTTCAGTTGAAATATCAAAGACGTAGGTAACTCTGCGATTCTTTAAATTGAATCGGAATTATAAAATGTCGTCGTAACTTTTTACTATTTACACTTAAATATTACTCTGTGATTTAATTTATTTATATTATTTAACTTATCTATGCCATATTTTAAAATAATTATTCCTTAAAAAATATTTTAAAACCAATATACGAATATAAAAAATATAGGTACCTAAATATATATTTTAATATAATTATTTTATACGCACCTTTGTTATTATTATCTTCCTAAATGTAAATATTTAGATCTAATAATTAAATCATTACAGTATCCAGTGATGAAGATACAGAGAGATGATTATCCAGTATGAAGATAATAAGATGAGATTTCTTCTTCTTTCATTTAGAGTGTCTTTGAGCATTTACATCATAAAAATATTTTATTATGGTTCCTATTTTTATTTAAACACAAAATACTTTAATTCTCGAGTATTTGTAACCAACTTATAATAAAATGTAGATGTAAAATTTCATTTAAGCTTTTAATTTAAATAAGTAGGTATAATAATAAGTTATTACTTATTATTATAAGCAAATTGTATAAAAAACAAATTCATTTTATTAGTCTTTTGGATAAATGATTTGTAACAAGTTACCACCACCATATTTATATATTATAGGTATATCTGTGTGAGTGAATCTAATAAAGTGGATTTTAGCATTAATATGGGAAAGTTGTGTCAAGTTTAATTATTTAAAAAACTGTAAAGTATATTCAGCCCGTTTGTTGGAAATTATTATCTTTGACCTTGGTCAATAAAATAACTTTTAATAATCTGGCTATAAGGTGGGACATCTCTTTAGAACGCGTTTTTATGAAGATGTGTAATGCTTACTCACACACACACTCACACGAGATATCATCATTGGAAAAGGTGATACCACCAGGTATCATCGGGACTCGTGATGGTCTTCTACTGTGCCGCTCTTAAGGAGTGTGGAGTGAACATCCTCCGATGGCGAAAATCAATAATCAACATCATCACGTACAGGGAGTACCTGATGATGTTGATTGTCCTCAAAGGCCGAAAGCGCCCCCTGTGCACCAACTGATGCTACGAGAGACCCTGGTTTTGTTTGACTCTCTTTTTACATATTTTATTTTAATAACTTTGTTGGTTCAGATAACAAGTGCTTTACTATAGCTAATGTAAATTAAGTATTTATTTCAGTTAGGATACAATGATAGTATAGTCATACGTCACTAAGAGTACCTACGTCAATAGAAAAGACCCGACAAGAGTTGTAGACATGTTATTGACCTTTGACTAAACTTAATATAATGAAGGAAAAGGCAGCCAAAAAATAAACAGAAAAATAGGATAACTATAGAAGAAATTAATAACCCTGATACTTAATATTTACAAGAAATGTTTTTAAAATAAAATTAATTAAACTATTGCAATCAAGAGCATAGAGTAAAATACAATTGATGTATCAACAAAGTTAATTGTCAATAGGTTACAAATATTAATTACTACAATGAAGTCATCTATAGGTACTATACATACTCTATCATCAAATATATATTTCGTATTTTATAAGTTTTGGATTTAACAACGTTTATAAGGTCTTTATTTTTTCGGATTTATACCTATTTTATTAGTACATACATTCGGTAAAATATTCGAGATTGAAAAAATCTCTTGATTTAGATTTGCTTATGAAGCTTCTTGGTATAAAAAATAACCGCGGTTTTCTGTTTTGTAATTTTACTATTTATAATACTGAATTATGCTTTAACAATATCAACATACAAACTCACTGATTGTCTTGAGATAGTTTTTTTATCAAGAAAGAAATTAGGTGTTAGAACATTTGGTAGCTTGATTAAAATATTTATCATAGAGTGATAATCTTTTGAGAAAAATCATCAGCCTCCTACATCACAATTACTCTGGTAACTTTTTGTTTACGTCTCTGCAAACCATCATGTCAGTTCGTCTCATAAACCATCTTATCTCCCATCAATCCATTTTCCTCCTATATCTTCTAGTCACTCCTCCTCATTCCTCTTAATACTACGCCATACGATTGCCAAGACTTTTTTATTACTGAGGCTACTTTCTTACCTTATCAACCTTATTAAAAAAATGTCAACCTGCGTTATTCGGGCAGGCTCGAACGGGCATTATTTTCTCAAAGTTATCATGAAGTACCTAACTATTACAGCTATGTTATGTATAGTGAGCGAAAGAAGCATTTTTCCAGACTTGAGTCCTGGGAACACAGGCTCTCTTTCTCTCTTCGTCTTTTTCTCTCTCTGTATCCTAGTATTCAGCGCTCAAATTCACCAGTACCTACCAGCATTAACATTTTCCATTTGTAGATTACATTGATGATGGCACCACCTACCTACCATTAGTTTGTTATTATAAATTAATAATAATAATTATCATATATTTTCTTTTATTTATTTAAATAATTCTGATGTTATGATCATAATCGCTAATATGTTTCAATCGTCCCCACTCTACTCTATTTAATAAGTCTGATAGATATCGCCTCCGCTCACATAAACACTTTATACATATTAGATTAATTATGAGGCACGGTAGCTCACATTTCAGAGCGACGGGACGGGATGATATAACAGTGGTCGCAGCTTCGAGTCCATCCTGTGTTAAAAAAAATCTTCTTATGTTTATTAAACATTTAAATAAGCTTGACATAAACAAACACACTTATTTTTTTAAATACCTTTATATTAACAAAATTAAGTAGGTATAGAACTCGTGTTATTTTATACACACACATGTGAAGACACAAACCTCTTTCACAATCAGAGACTAGCCCACCATGTCACTCCTCTCTAGATTGAAGGGTTCTGTATTTAAATATGTTATATTTTTGACGTTTTTTCCGTTTAGAACAGACAGGGTTAAAAATATTGTTTTATTAATTTATTTATTTCAAAGACATCAAAAAAATATGGTGAAAGTATTCTTAATAATTATCTTTTTATTCTAAGATACAGGATTTTATAACTTTAAAAGCAAGCAAGAACTAATTAGTTTATTCAAAAATTGTATGAAAAATATGAGAGATACGAAAATTGGTTTAATACTAATCACCGGTATATATACTCATATCTTTTTTGATTTTGGGAGAGTTTAACAAAGTTAAAATTAAAATGGGATTCTGTACTGATTGAATATATCATACAAAATTAATGTCAAAACATTTTAATAATAGCAACCCCCTCCCCTTCCCTTCACACACCGCTGCCTTCACAGGCTGTACCATTATCATCATAGTTCATCAAATTCACACAAAATGATACGTAATTATTATTAACATTTGTTCTTACCATACATGCTTAATTGATAATCCAATCACTATTCCTAACTAAATATAAACCAAAACTACTCATCCATAAAATCGTGTAGACTTAAAAAAAACAAAAGACAATGCACCCGAAATAAAAAACCCACGTATAATATATCACTTTACGTACGACGAATACAACCTTATGCAAACTTAGGCGCCTCCCCCCACCACGCCCACCTACAGATCATCCGTTCCTCTCCCACTCGCACTAAATAATATCTCCATCTCTCGTAAATGCATACCGCCTCCACATTTTCAGCGAAGAGTTTTTAGTTGTCGTAAAGACATCGCGCGGGATCGTCGCTTCTAGAAAACAGTTCGCAAAAAAATACAAAAAAAAACGCCGCCATTTTTTTGCTCTAGTTTTTTTGATAACGCTATCATTGATAATGACATGTAATAGTAATATCTCGCCGTCTGGCTTTTTTTGACTGGTTTTTAGTGATGTGCGTGTGTGTCGGTGTTTGTTTTGGTGTAAGGTAATTATCGATAATCGATATGATAGTGAGTTGTTAGTAAGTAGCGTTGTTTGTTTGAAAATATACTGTGCCATGATTTGTGTAAAGTCTTCTTTTATAATTTACAACTTATTCGGCGACCAAATAAAAGCTCAGCAACGGACAGAAAAGGATTTCATTTTTTTTTTTATTTAAGTAGGCATTAGACACACTTTTGTCTTTACTACGATAAAATTAATTGTAAAGCTAAGAGCATTACCCGCCATTCACATATAACAGCGAAAGAGTGGGCTCTTCAAGTATCTAATACTAACAGCTACCTATAAATTTAGATAAAGAATCAATGGTTTTTTATTAATTTGAAACAGTATTAAAAATATTAAAGCTCGATAGCTTCGGGCTTAAATAATTTCTATTAAATAAAATTATTTACTATAATGTTCTTTCTGTTAAATCAAACAAGTATGTATTGGCAAACATTAAAACGACAAATTATATATTTTTTAAGTTGGATCTACAAACTAATTATATTATATTAAACAAAAGAAATTAGGAACATTAAGAATTTATTCACCCCCTGGGGATAAGAATATTAATAAGCTACCTATATACCTATATACCTACATACAGTATGTACCTACCTAAGAATATATTCCTACATAGGTAAATACAAATAAAACAGATAAATTAAATTTGTCAGCTAATATACAAGACATTATAAAGTTAGTTAAATTTAATTACAGTTGATGAACAATTACATCAAAGTAATTTCTATATGTAGTTGTAACAATAAATAAATATCTATATTAAAGACAGTGCAATGTTATAAATGTTTATTTTATTATCGTAGGTACTGTATGCAATTATATTAATAATTAATAAATTAATAAATTAATTAAAAGTACTTTTAATTAAGCGAACCCTTTAGGTATTTATATATTACATAAAATATATTTTAATATGTTATTTCAATATCTGTATCTATCCAATACATAACAGGGTACATCCCTAAATTAAGAAAAGATAAATGTTGCGATGTTAACTACTTCACTTCATGCTTTTGATAATAATTATAATAAAATAATTAGTAGTTAAATCAATTCAGTATTTAAAATATCATTATTGAATTAGTAAAACATCAAGATTTCTCTATAAATATTATTGTTTCAAAAGAATATTCTTAAAAAATAATATGAGAAATAATTTCAGGAGAAACTGTTTCAATGATAATTAATCAATTATCTCTAACTGACTCTATGTCTGTTTGTTCTAACCTAATGTATTATAAAACTTTCTTCAATTTCTACTGGAATAATATCATTATTAATTATAAAAGTGTATCAAAGTCGCATCATAGTACAGTGGGCCTACACACGTCCCACCGCTGGACGGGTTACATAACTGACAAATATTCTAAAAATAATATATATTATTATTTTATTGATATTTTCTCCAAAACAAATAATTATTTATCTTGCAAATTATTTTCTATGATACGATTGCAACTTAGCAGCAAATTCAAAGAAAGGACAATATTGAAAAAGTTACAGTAATGTTAAAACACGTGCTTATTTTATTTTATTAATAATAACTATTGGCATTAACAACAACCCTTAGGTTTTTAATTAATAACCAAATATTTAAACAATCCTACAATACGATGTCTCTAGTATCGTCAGTATGTATGTTTTGTTCCAGTATTTTTATGAGTCTGTTACCATAGCGACGGTACTTAGATACTAAAACAATACTAATAGTAGTACTGATTAGGTCATTTACCTGCTGTTAAATGGTTGTTAAATATGAATTCGAAAATACATTATCTTTATACTGTTGTTTTAAACACGAATATACTACATTAAAAGAACCTAAGTACAAAATTATATATCTATAAAAATGTACGGAATTATCTCGCCCTAATCTGAAGAGGTTTTGGGGTTTTATAATAGAATATATTTAATAATAATAATAATATTAATGTACTAAGGCTAGTTAGCAAATTAAATTAGAATAAAAAAGAAATAATTAAAATAATATTGTTAATGTAACACAATAATGAATTTAAAAAAATAAATCCGATCCGAAAGATTCCGATGAATATAAGATGAATTTAAAATATTTGTGAGTTTAGATAATGAGGATATTATTTCTAATACTTCTGCGTTTTTATATTTAATTGAGTATATTATACTATTATTATTATTATTATTATTAATAGTATTTATAATATAATATTATTAAAATCAATTTCGTTATTTTAATAGTCTTCGTTAATATTCTCCTTTGAGTCTTATTACTTATAGCAGTAAGTACCGATGTTTAGTGATTTAGTTATATTCGTTAAAGTCCACTATATTTTAAATAAATATCTTTAAATAACACCACTTCTATGACGGAACCCTAAGTTTTTATTTTAGTTTAGTTATTAATTCAATTAGAAGCAGATTTAAAAAAGATTTAATTATATCTAATTGTCACTTGCGACTTATTATATAAGTGTATAATATAGAGCTAGTGTGAGAAAACGTTTTATCTAGAAATACAATTATTAATTGTAATTGATTAATCTAATTTGTATTGTTTTGAAGTGACTTTCCTAAGCAGAAAAACATCTTTTTCCTTACTATTATTAAGATTATATGGAAATACATAAAAGTATGTATTTAGGAGAGTTTTAAGCTTTTTTAATTCTATAAATTCCCATTTTAAAATCTTGAAAGTTTGTACACGTCCCACTGCTGGGCTTAGATATTGTTTGTTTTTGGGCTTAGATATTATTGTACTTGTCTTTAGAACCAAATAAATATAATAATATAAATATTTTATGTATCCTAATATCACGTCGAGGAAGCGAACCCGCGACCTGTCAATTTACGGAAAGGCATTATCTGTCAGAGAATTGAATTTATGTTTAAAAGAATATTATTGTATTGTTATTAATTATTTTCTATTTGCTTCTACCAATTACGATTTCCATTAAGATATAAAAAACTTATATTTGGGTTGATATTGTATATATTGGATATTAATTTGGAGAACACAACCATACAATATTCTGTATTCATATTCAAATCGAAATACTAGAATGAATTTTCAATTTTGATGTTTTACCTTATTTTTTTTCAAGTCGTTAGAAATTATTGCATCTAATACTATCTAAAGAAATGTTAAAGCAGAATACTTCAGTTGAAGGTTTTCTTGTAAGCCAATACAAACATACACACAAAAAAACGATAATAGTAAGACTCTATAAAATAAAAGAAACTCTTTTCTCTACAGAATATTTAGAGTTTTTAGAGTTTTTGAGAAATCTATGTGTGTTAAGAATAGATAATGTATTATGAAAATAGTGACATATATTATGAAGATATAATTTAACTTTAATCATTATACCAATTATATTCAGAAGCTATATCAAAATATGAATAGGCGGGGCGATGGGCGTGCCGGGGGGGCGTGGTCTAGCGGTCATTGAACTCTAGGATGCGATAACATGACTCTATAATATAGACTCTACATGGTGTGGTTTAGTAAGATCATTAGCAATTCTATGACCGCTAAGTGCGGAAATACTATTTAGCACACAATTAACTACTTTAATGTATAAGACATAGAGATTAGTTTTGAATAGAGTCTGAATTATCTAAATTAAGGAACTCAATTTAGGTTGACAATACTGTGGAGCTATCTGTATTAGTAAGTCGTGTGATAAGTTATCTATATATATAGATATATAAAACAATTTAATGAGACTAGAATAATATATGATAAGGTATTTAGAGTTAGGATATTATAATATAAGTATAGAAATTGACTCTACTCTTAAAACAACAAGAAAGTGCTACGAAAAAGTAAAAAAAGAGAAACACAAATATATAAACATGATTATATAGTAAGAGTAAGAGACATTCAATCAAATATAATTTACAAAATAACTGTAATCATTCTTATAATTTACAAAACCTGTAAAATTTCAGATATTGTATTTAATTTCTTTATAGTATATGCTCCTATAAACTCTTTTCAATATAGGTTTAATTAAAAATGTAAAACAAATTTCAAGTAATATTATTTTATATATACGAATGTGACTTCGTTAATTCGACATTCTAATATAACAGCTTCTTTCACTTACATTTCGCGGAAAAACCACTTTGCAAAAGCTCGTTATATCTTGATCTCAAAATAATATAGTATACAATTTGTTTCAGATGCTGCTAATATCAAGATAATAATACGAGCAATGAAAATAGTTAAACTAAATACGCTACTTATTACGATATGTGCAATAGTTCATTTATAATAAATAATTTAAAACACGTTAAACTTTGATCTTAATGGTGCTTTTAAAATAATTAAACTAATATAATTAATTATTATTAATAACTATAAGGACGTTATACAGAAGTGTACGAGAACAATGACTTGATACTGATTCTACACTTGTCGAATGAGTGTTATAGAAGTGCAGTTAAGTGACAAAGTGTTTTCAAGTGTTGGTGATAAAATGCGGTATTTATGAGTGACTGTTGCGAGCAGAGCTGCGGGATGTACACCACGTGGTACAGCCGTGGTGAGGGGGGCATGCACCACCACCAGATGGGGCAGTTGTACCACGGAGCACCCATGATCAAGACTGAGGCCGGGGTTAATAGTGACTGTATGATGGCTGTAGACTACGCGCCTCCGATAAAGGTACGTCCTATGTTAAAAAAACTTTATATAGGTAACCAATACTAGTAGAATTAATAAAAACATCATTCATTAAACTCTAGTATTTATGATTTTGCTAATTAAAAGAGAATGATGTTTATTTAGTTTTTCTGATTATAATTTATTCCGTTCATGTTTATCGTAGCATTGAAACCGTATAATCATAATTTTAATATTTATTTAACTAGATCTATTCGTTATTGCGAATTAAAATAACTTCATAAAACATTATAAACAAATAAATACTAATATAATATAAATATATGTAATGTTGAATTGCAATCCTTTAAAGGAGCAAATCTTTGATCTCGATAAAAATAACAAGAAACCGGCCCTTCACTAATAAAAACTTACCATTACGTACGTATGTGTGTCTAGGAGTAGGTACACTTCTTCTCTCAAGATAGAATATTTATTCCGCGAAAATAATTTAAAAAAGTGGATGGTTTTAAGGCGCATTCGCATCGATGAAGTTTATAAAAATAAAGTAAAATTGCTATGCCCAGTGTATATGAGATACTTGAGGGTTTGAATATACCTTAATGATGCAGATTGGATATAAATGGATGCTGGTCTATCTCTAGATTAGAATAGTATCGTTAGCGATGTTTCTCTCTGATGAGGTTTAAAATATCTTCCTTGACGAATGTTTTTTTATTAATGTTTTATTTTTACCATTTTGTGAGACTCGAGATGGACAAAATTTATTAAAATAATTAAGTTACTTATACGGATAATATACTTAGTTTAGGTGTATACATTATACACAATATATAAAATAACATTTCTACTGTTTATAGTTCCTTACCAGTAGGCTTCGATTAATTTTTGATAATTGATATATAATAAAAACTACTGACTGGCCCTGGCTTGGCATGTCTAACATTTTCTAAAGGAGAAAATAATATAATATAATAGGTAGAGTGGTTTCTAAAACACTAAAGATAAAATGATCATGACTTTCGCTAATATTATTTTTCCCAAAATATCAATACTGAAAGTTAAATTTCGTCGTAGTTAAAAATTAAATTGAAAATTGAAATTAACAAAATATTTATCAGAAAGATTCTATTGGAATTTTCTGAATATATATTTTTTCATATAAACCTTCACCTGAAAATTATGAACATTTCAGTGACCTTTATAAATAGTACAACCATTCTCAAGTGATGTTATGTCATACTTACGGCTATTGTGAATATTTTTTTTAGATCAATAATATTTTTATTTCATTCTGTTGTAATAAAAATAACATTACTGGAGTTATCACATAATTTAAAAGTTTCAGTTTCATTACTAAGACTAATGCAGTTTGTAAAATATCCGAACTTATTATTAATAACGAACGAACGTTATTAATTAACACCATTATATTAAATTACACAAAAAATATATAATCCAATAAAAGGTAATTAAGTCATAAAACAAAGTGTTGGTTTTAAACATCGTGTTACCGACGTCGGTTACTCACTATAGACACTTGTAACAGCATATTATATTATAATATAATAACAGTAGTACCTACAGGCTGGTGTCTTTGTCTTTAAACTATAAATTAATATCTATACATAAAAATAGGTTTTATTGTAATGTTTTTTTTTATGTATTACTGTGAAAATAAGACAATTTTTCGGAATGAAATATTGAAAAACACAACATATATTTTGTCAAAGTTCCTGTAAATGCTAAAAATAACTTTATTTCACGTGGTTGTTTCTTATTTATGTATATATATAATTTGAATATCTTAATTGTATTTATATAAGAATATAACTAATATATGTATTCCTAAGGTTTAAATAAAAGATATCTTTTAAAATAACTTTTTTTTAATGTTATTGATATATTTCCGGTGGCAGAAACTCTATTTTTCACACCAGCCCGATGACTTGGCTTTCCTTCTTCCGTCTGTAGAGAGGAAGGAAGGAAGGAATATTGAGGAAGAATCAAATACTTCCCTTAATACTGCTAAGGTGCTTATCCTAACTCTGTGTGTGTATCACAAAAAGCATCAAACCTTCATAACCCTAGTTCCGAACAATTGAACGAGATCTTGAAGTAAACAAAATTATATATTATGGAATTGTACTTTCTAAAACTGGCTTCAAAGTATACAGTGTGATGTTATGTCAATGTATATAACATTACTCTATGTAGGTACTTTAGAAAGCGCATTTCATTGATTTTATATATTTTCTTAAAGATGCGCGAGCATAATGTCATTACCTTTGAATAAAGAACACGCGATATATCATATTTACGTAGACTGAAAAACCAAAATCACTTCCCGGCGCGTTCTTTAAATTTGGAACGAAGAGCGCGCCGGCAATGATGTATAAAACGGTGTGCTGTTTGAATTAAAAACTCTTTCATCTATCGTACACATTGCGTTCTCGTGGCTGTATAGACACAGATGCGTTGACCTTTCGGCAAAAACTAAAAAAAAAATAAAGGCAGAAGTACAACAAACGAACATATTAAATTTGTCTGGAAAATCGATAACATTTTCATTCAATAATTGTCCTAGCATGAACAATATAACTTTTAATATTAATTAAATTTATTACGTAAAAGGCTCTTTTTTACTTCCTTGCATTTTTTTAAAGAACAAGACTATATATGACTACGCCGAAATGGCAATTGCCGGTCTGGTATCATTGAAGTCCTCGTCTGCGGCTCGGCCTTCAAACTCATACTCGACCTGCTATTGCCTATTTCGCTAACTTTGCAATAAATAATGAACTATTAAATAACATCACCCCACGACGCTCTATGAAATAATAAAGAGATAAAAATGTTTTTTCCAATAAAACTGGTAATTTTAGAGATAAGCGCAATCAATCTAATGAAACAAATATTTTCTTCAGCTTTTTGATATTACTATAGATATCTAATAATAAAAGGTAGGATTATTCATTAGATTCAATACTTATTCTCTCTAAAATAAATTATTTGGTGTTCCTAACTGCTTTAGTTGTCATTTGTTTTTATAATTGAATAATTCTACATTTATGAATCTAGAAGTATCAGAAAACAGTAGGTCATTAAACTAAATCTGTAGTTTAAATATATATTTCTCAATGTTTTGCACGTTTTTAAGCACATGGAAGTGTAATAATGTTGGGGTCTACAATTATACTCCCTATTTCAATTTAATATTTGGTTTTGGATATTAAAATGAATTTAAATTATAATAAAAATAAATATGTTTTATTATTTCTTCAGTCAACTTATACTTTAAATTATACGTTTCTGTTATGATATTTTCAAATGCTTTGGGAAGGCAGATGAAGTCGCTGGTCGCTACAGCAAGTCAATAATAAAAACCTTATTTTTTTTTAGATATACAAAAAAAACTTTTATATTTATAAATTTTAACTAAATTCCTAAACAAAACTATCACTTCGTACAATTTTTCTACTGCAAATTTCTGATTGGGCACGACTTTTCTAATTGTAGGTAATATCAAACTAGGTCCCGATAAAAAAAAATACATCCAGTTAATTTCAGTGAAGTTCAATTTTAACATTGAGGGAACTAACTCTGGTATGTCTTAAAACGGTTATTATTCCAAGAAAGGGTATTCCTTAAAAGGGATATCAGAGAAAATATGCAAGTGTGAACTTAACCGGTTGACTACCTAAACTCTACATTGATATTGGTATCATTAAAGAAGGAATTCGATAAAAAGTAAAAGATAGATAATACTGTTTTTATTTTATTATCGTATAAGAAAATTTAGAGGCTTTAGTCAAACATTTCTGAAAAGATAAAAGTAAAGTAATAATAAGAAAAGTGTGTAAGAATAGGCGATTCTGATAGAATTTTACTGAAATTTAATTCGGGTATTTAAAAGATATTATGAAGGAAAGAAGTAACCAATATGCTTAGAGAATTTAATGAAAACTTATATCTTATAGTTTTAAGAGAGTGTGGAAAGTTAATGGTGCTGTTTGCTTTGTTAAATTAGAAAAACATCTTGAAGACAGTGTCTTAGTACACGTAATTCAGAATTGTTACCTGCGGCTATAGGTATAGCAGGTTTCCATCTGGATTTATGTGAAGAAAGTCTGCGAAGTACTTTTGAAATATCTCTACGATGAAATATAGACTTATATTCACTGACTGAAAACGAACCAAAGAGATTCGAAGAAAAACTGATTTTAATGATATTGCTGTAATTAGAATTAAGAAGTCCATATATAAAATAAATTAAGACAACGTGAGTAAATATTATAACTGTTTGAACGTACTTTTGGTACGTAGTTTGTATCATCAAGATGCAATGTAATTATAAATGTACTGTATCCCTGGACACAAATAAAGTGCAGTCGTTAGATTTTCCAAACCATTGGCGGATTACTCTTCACGATTCCTCTTCATTTAATATATAAGTATCGAGAGAACTCTTAACTAGTTACTTCCAACAGAAGAAGAAAGGTCTAATTATGAGCTATGATGAAATGAGTAAAATACATATTATAAATTCCCTTATACTAAATACTTACTATACCATGAATCTCAAGCATCAAGTTTTTAAATCGAAATGGACACAGTGTCAAACGCTTTTGCTAGATCAAGGACTATTGCTTCAGACTTGTTTTGGATCAAAATTTGAAACTTTGTAATCGACCAATTTATGAACAGCTTGATCCGGTCTACTTACCTACCAGATTCATAATAATATTGATTTGGAGATAAAAAAAATTTTTTTGCACGCCTAGCGTTTATCAGACGCTCAAGTTAATATTATTATATTGTTATTTATTAAATTCAGAGTAAATGTTAAAAAAGAGGGTAAAAACGAAAGCAAAACAAGTGTAAATGAGCATATTTTACAATTATATATTGATTGAGATGAGAGAGATTGAGATTGCACATCAATCTAATTTTACTAGATAATTTAAACAAAATCAAAATATTGCTCTGATACTATTTTTACAGCTTATTTTTATAATTGTACTTATAAAAGTTAACTTATATATTTTTTTATAGAATACTTTGCCGAATGTTCCAAAATGGTGTTCAGTTTTTTTAATTGTATATCTACTAGATTTTATCATCGAACTTGTTAGCGTTGTGTCCACTTTCAATACTTCTGGGACTAAAAATGCCATCAAGAACAGTATAAATCTACAAAAATAGGAATAATTAATAATTTTTAAATACACCGTAATCTTATCAACACAATTACCATAGAAATTATCAGAACTCTATTTTTCATCTGTATCTAAAATTTATTTGTAAGCCAATCCACTAAGTACTTTTTTTTTGGATGGACTCTCATCCAAGGTCCTTTGTATTCCCATTTTGTGTTAAAACTAGAAAATAATAAGATAAGTTTTGGTAATAATTACAAACTTTTAAAACTAATTTCAGATCTATAACTCGTTATATTTTTTGCTACAAAAGTCTGTTTGTTAAAGTTTAAAAAGAAATTACAAACTTTCAATTAAATCCAAAAATCCATTACCGTTAGCTACAATTATTTTAATCCGTCTCTCTGTGGTCATGCGCCGCCGGTTGCTAGGTCGCCTAAAAAATCCAAACAACCTGATAAGTTTAACGCACGGCTGCACGCAATTCTCTATGGTTTGGCGTCGGGCGGCCAATATCTTAAATTATCTTTTTCTTTTCAAACTGTTATTATTTCGATGCTACTATTGGTCCGTGCGGTTCAAAAATGTCACGTTGTTGCTACGTGAACAATCATCTTGTTATCTGTTGATTTAGTTGCTCGGTGAATGACCATTCATCTAGACTCATTTACTAATGACAATTTTATATTAGATTCATGGATTTTCAGATATTACTCATTTTTTTTTCCAACTTTCATTTCGTTGATGAAATTTTATGCTAACGTTAATAATAAGGTGTCCTTTACTATTATGATTTTTTTAGTTCAATGTTGTAACTATTTTACGTAAGGATTATCTCTTCTAATGAATGCGATGATGTGTGTCGTTTAACTAAGTGGTTACTACAAATACTATTTTGAGAGAGCTTAGATTATGAGAAGGGTAATAATAATTATGTGATTGTTTAAATAACTCAATAACTTACATGGAATTTCGTAATAAAGTTATTAAAAATATTCGGAAAAACATGACGCTACTTACTTAGTGTTAAAACATGTTTTTAGATGAAATTTTTAAAGGTGTATTAAACATACCTATCTAGAAGAACCTAGAAAAACTATATGATCTCATGGGCGTAATAATTCAAAAAATACCTTGAATTTTATGTCTCTATAAACATTTTTTTTACTTTTATTAAAATAAACAAGAGATATAATAAGCGACGTCATGAATAATCATTAGTCTGTCCGTGTGTTGATGCTAAATTTCCCAAAAAGGCACACTTTGAAGTAACGAATACTGGATTTTACCGCGAACTTGCCTCAATTTACATATTTTTATTCTTCGATTGATAGTTTTTTGAATGAATCTGCTTTTTATTCCAACATTTTTGTTCCACATTATTTTCCGCCACAACTTTCAAGTGGAGTTAAAGTACCCTTCTACCTTTTATTTAATTCTTTAAATTTTATTTTATATCATTTGTGGGCTGTCGTTGTTGTTGTTTTATATGAGGACTAGTTTTATATGATGGTTACATGGTATGCTGTACCTATTTGTTGAAAACCCAAAAAATATATATCTTGTACAGTGTATACTAATATTTAACAGCAAACAATTTAAACCATTCGGAAATAAAATGTTGATTTTTATTTAATCAATCCAATCTGCAAAATTAAAATCCGATAACGTTGAACATTTATTCGTTGGTTGATTATACGTTATTAAGTTTATATTATAAGGTGTTAAAGTTTCATAAAAAAAAATAAAGAAACTTACTAGTTACAGTACGTTTCTTTATCTTGTTAATAAAAAAGAGTATTTTATAAAAGTCTTCACCTTTTATACTAACTTAAAAACATTTATAAAATAAAAAGGGAAAAGGACACAAGATTGAACCCTGCGAGACACTAATATCTTGTGATTCTAAGTAAGTATAAAATATTTATTGTCATTTTAACATGTTTTATTGAAGTGAAACTATTATTGAAGTGCTTTTTATAGCTTTATCAGAATTTTATTCCTAAAAAAAAAATAAGTCAATAAAAACTGTAGAAAAATCCAGTTGAAATTATAACTATGTTATAGAATTTTAAAATAAAAACGATATTGTTGCAAACTGTAAATATCTGATTAGAAAACCGTAAATTAAATTAATGTAGTTAAAGTTCCGTAAGTTGTTTGTATACAATTTTAAATAGTATACCGACAAAAATACGATATCTTAATAATTTTGTCAAATAATCATCAAACAGATAATACAATCCATCCATATATTCAGATATTTTTCAAAAAGATTTTATCTCGTCAGTTTCGTACGAATGCTTACGCAAGAACGGAAAACGCAATTATAGTATGTATGTAAATGTGGTGATTCATGGTCAATTGATGAATGCTAATTACGTTATATGAGCAGTTTTTTCCACTAGTCTCATTGTGTAATGTATTTAATGTACTTAAAAATGTAAAAATACCAATATAACTGCTTATCGATTTTAAGGTACATTATATTATATATATATATATAACTATTACATGGTATAATGATCCTGCATAAGCATATTAATTTCTTAAGATTGGGAATTAAATATATATAATTAATTAAAATAAAGAGATAATCTCTAAAACGTTAAAATGTTTCTGTAGTTATGAAGTTAAGTGTGATTGAAGAACAAACACAAAGAGTATTGCTTTTAAATATTATTAAATGTATAAGTTTAATCCCGATAGACAATGTTTTAACAAAACATGATTTACTTATTTATTTTATTTGATTTAAAAAACATTATAGCACATAAAATTATAACAATAGGAAATTACAATAATAATTGATACAGTCACAAAGGCGGTCTTATCGCTTAAAAGCAATTAATTCTTATATCATTAATAAACTTAATTAGCTTAATATTCTTATATTTATTAATAAGCTTTATTCCGATCGTTACGCTAAAATTTTCTTAAAGAAAGACTTTTATAATGTTTTTACCTACCCCTAGGTAACAAGTTTAGAAACTTAAATTTATCTCACTAACATCACACAGTAATAAAGTCACCACAAAAATATCAAAGGAAGTTAAAATAACAAAAATATATTCTCCTCATCCGGGGCGAGTGATCGGGGCTAACTGTGACGTCATTAATCAACCGCACGCGGGGGATGACGCACTGCCGAGGATCACTCAGTATGTGACATCAAGGCAATATTCTAGAATGTTATCTTTGATATTTTTCTTAGAATTTTTCGTGGTTTTTTTTTGTCTAAGTATTTTTTGTTACATATCATATATAAAATGCAAAAATATCATAAATTTTAAATGGGTTTACAAAAGACAAATCATTATAAATTGTAAAATATTATGTATATGTTATATAATAAACGCACCTAACAAGTTGGTAGAGCGTACTTATTGTAATAAATAATTAACATTTTTATTGCTTTATATTTTATTTATACGACTAATCGGTTTTTATAACAATAAAAATATGATGCAAATATCGTACGTAAACTATTTTTTTCAATATTAAGTATACCATAAAAACATAAGCAAATGATGTTCAAAAAAAACTTGATAAATGATAATAAAAATACACTTACGACGTTTTTCTCGATAAGAGTGATATGAAGACGTAACGACCGTGAAAATTCGTCCTGTGTTTTGAGGAAAGCTTTAGATTTAACAGTAACTAATTGTCTCAGACGGATCGTAATAAGAATAAAAAAATAACTCATATACATTAAAATAGGTTATAACCTAGCGAATTAAATAATTTAGTTCAAGTTTCTGTTTTATAACCATTCACCAATATTTTTACCAATATAATTGCAGATATGGAAATTGATTTAAAAATAAGAGTAAACTGAAACAGTATATTCAGAAATAATATTTAACGTATACGTACAAACCCATTTTAATTGCCAGTATATCTTAAAATGTTGTAAAGTGTCGTATATCTATAACGATGCTCAGTAATATAGTGCATGCTTTTGCAGATTTTAGGTTAAAAATATATACCTTTTTATATTTAGATAAACAACGTTACGGTAGTTTTCATCTATAATCTGTAAAAAACTTAACTTGACATTATTGTTATCCGCCATTTTGTGCAAGTTGTCATGTGACGTCACCACAGAACCTTAATTAGTTTAAAAGACGAACCGTGTTCCTCCGGCATTATGTATGGGGTCCTTGATAAATGATGATCTGGAAGTGACGTGTTAACTGAGACTGTGATGAGAGAAGTTTGAGTTGAAAGGCGTTCAATTATATCATCTTTTATGATAATTATTCTTAAGCACTCTGAAAAATAATTGTATTTTCATTATATATGTTACGAGTTTTAATTATGTAGTGTGATTGTATCTTCCACTTGAAGTTAGACTACTTCCTGCTGTAAGAACTGATAGTAAAATATTTAAAATCATATTGGGTTTCAGACCTTTAGACTAGATACTATTATTTATTGTATATTATATCTGTTTCCCACAACCTTAAATATATAGATTATTGATACTTGCAATTATTCAAAAGATTCCAATTAATATATCTATATCACTATGTTGATTATAACTTGTTACTGTCGTGATATTAAAACCATTCCATATACATATATGTATATTTATAATAGTTCGCCAAATTAATAACCAATTAAGAACATTTTTTTAAGACGTATTAAGTTCATATGTGTAGGTAGGTAGGTATATATTTCCCTCGCTTGGCAGATTTCTTTATTACTATTTTATAAATTATAATTGCACTCTTTCAAGTTTATAGATATTTATGTTTCTATTGTGTTTCACAGAAAAAAATATATCAAAATATCTTTTAGAGATTTAAAAATTAAGTTACATCATTAGTAATCATTAAATTTTTAATTTTGTGATATAACATATTTCAACGGTTCAATTAGATCCCTGAGCAGACTAAGGTCTACCTTTAGAGCTAGGTTTGAAATCAGTTCAAATTAAAGAACAAAAAAACAATTCTTTTAATTGAAAATAAGTGGCTCATTTGATAGACATGTTTTATTTTTTTAACTTACATCATATTTAAAACCGTGCACATATCTTTGAAAGTATTTCTACCTTTGCTTATCATTATATCGAATTTGACGCCTTTGTGTTTATTATTTTGTATAAATCTTCTTATTCAAAACACTACCTACACATATATATTTCTTTTCATTCATACATATTTATTCCAGTTCATTTCTTACTATTATCATCAATACTACTTCATATTCACATGTACATAGGACGAGGGTCTCGTAATGATCTGTTGCCCGAAAACTCGCGATAGGGATTCAAATTATTTGCTATTTCTTAAAAAAAATGACAAACTGCGGCTTAGTTCCTTGATAATTATTATCAACAGCTTCCAAAATGTTTAAAGAGAACATTACGAAATCATTAAAAATATAAAATCACTTTAAAGCGTGACTGAAATCTTGTCAGTTGTCTGTAAAAAAAAAAAAAATATCGAAACTGGTTCCGAAAACTTCCTAATTTGTCAAGCCTTTTTAAATTAAGGTGACAACAGATTATACCAGCAATAATATTACAGATAATTTATAACATTCACCTATAGAAACCTTTTTTTAACTTTAGCAATGACATACCTACACAATTAGTATAAAAATATTATTTATGTAATGTTTTTTATGTTTTGAAAAGAAACTTTTGAGTTTCTGGTGGTAGCTTACTCACAGACTGACTATACTGACCGATTTAATGTAATTGACTAATTGTATAAAGATAATTTTTATATGCATTGAAATGCGACGTACGTTGGAAATATAAATATGTTTTACAATTATTAATTAATATGGGGGTTAAAAAAATAAAACAAGTTTTCTTTTCACTAAAGTAAAACGAAGTAATATTTAATATAAAGATATTTTTTTCTGTTTTCTATCGTTTCGGTTTCTATAAAACCAAAAATGAGACACAGCCAAGACTAATGAGATGACACCATTTTGTAAAGTTTTTTTTTTATTACCATATTATCTTTTCATCAATATTTAAACTTTCACCAGCTATAATCTATATAAGCTCAGTTTAACTTGACTATTAGATTACCCCTTTGATATTTGTAATATGTATAGTGTACATGTTTATATTCAAATATAGAGTTCTACAAAAACTTAGTTGGTCTGGACTGACAGACAGAAGCAAAAACATAACCGTGACATATAAAATTCTTTCCTTAAGTTTGTATGAAAACCTTTGTTTCATTATGTTATTCCTCCATGAATATGGTTATATATACTGTGTTTCTATCTCCAAGAAGTTTCTTTCACTATGACTGTCTCTAATCATCATTATTGGTGCAATGAATAAACACTATTGAAATTAAACTGACAGTTATAAAATCATTACCGATCGTTAAAACGCTAAAACAATCTCGAATGATTTATTAGAAATTATACAATTATTAAAATGATATTATAGCTTTTACATTAATATGTATATTTCGTATAATTTTAATAATAGAGTCGTTGTAATTTAATTATTCTAGTAGTATTATAGTTGATGTTTCCTCGTCGAATAAATGAATTTAAATCGAGATATTACGCTTTACTTTTTTTCAATATCCTGAAGCTAGGCAAGATTGTTTAGTACGGGGTATATTGTTCTACTATCCCATTCTCAAAATGTCTGCCGACAATGACATAGAGTCTATAGATGGATATGAATTTAAAATATTAAATATTAATGTTACCTGACTTTATTCTGAACTAATATTTTTAATTTCCTAACTTACTCAATGCCTTCCGATGTACTTACATAATGTACTTATATCATAATTTTTTTATACATGAAACCTGCAAAAAATATGGTCATAAAATAAAATACTATATCACTATATATATTATATATTTTACTATGTATATAAAAAATCTTTAACTTAAAGTTTTCATATGAAATTAGCTTTTTTTAAAAAGCAATACTAAAACGAAAAAGAAAAATATAGGTACCATTGTTATTTACATGTATATATATTTTCGTACTTTTATAGGAATCTTGAATCCCTTGCTAAAAATTGTGAGCGCGAGAATCAATAAATTCTTTGAAGGTGGTTTGTATTCGGAATATATATTTTTTCCTTACCAGTAATTGTCCAAAAGAAAAAGATGGTACCCGTAATCTGTTGGATCCAGGTCCGGAAGATGCGGTAGTGTCAGAGATATTCCTTTAATTTAACGACCGTCTGTCTTGAATATAGGGTCTAGTATATTTCCTGAAGTAGCAGTGGGCCAGAACAATCACAACAGTCTCGGTTGCTTCAGACTAAGAAGTAGAACATGGTTTGCAATACAGCTCTGCCGCAATCGTCTGGTCAGTCTGCTTGCTTCTCCTGGCTTCATATAGGTTCCTACCTAAAGTATTTGAAGCTAGCAGTGGACACACACCAATTACACGTACGTACATATTTCGAAGTCAATTTCCCCTTGAGACATAATTTGCCCGGGATACTGGATTCAAACACTGATGAGCATTTATGATTTTCTCCATAAGTAACAATTCATGCGCTTCCCATTTCTCAATATTTTTCACTTTTTCAAACTGTTTCAAATGAATTAAATTGGTTTTACCACTAGCAACAAAGCCTGCCGCTCGCTCCAACGTGGCTTCCTCAAGCTCTGCTTCGACGATTACCATCAAATATTCTTTATCAAGTAGAGTTTTCGGTCGGAAAGAATATTTGTTCTGTAGATAAAAACTTTCAGAAAGAAAACGTTGGAACCAAAAACACACATGTAGAAGATGCTCCTCCACAACAGATTCCGCTAGAGATCATTAATTCTTAGAGCAGTGACTGCAGCGTGGCTGCCGCAGTGGAGCTGGTGAATAAGATGACATCTATGAAAACCAATGAATTAGAAATACACGTGCCTATTATTTAAATAAATTTGTTTAAGACATTACAAAACAAACATATTTGATATCAAAGTGGTCAGTTCATCAAAACACTAATTTTATATTTAAGGACGACGACGACGCAACGACTTCAATAAGTATATAATAATATTATTTTATTTTTTTAGAGGTATTTTTGTGTCGGGGGTTTTTAACATTTTTAATTTAAATCTTTTTTTGATTTTTAAAGTTATGTTACTGGTTATATTATTGTACTAAATGAACCTACGGACACATAATTTTTCACTTGGTTCAGAATTTCTATCAATATTGCATAAGAACCTTTCACCCACACCAATATTGGTCATATTACCCACACCAATATCTTGGAGAGGACTAATTCTATTTCGACCAAACATGCTAAGAACCATCTCAACGAACCAGGTTTTCGATTTAAAAAAAACCGAAAAAAAATCCTTCCAAGCGTTTGGCCGTCAGAATGCCACAGACAAACACACAGATATACATATCGACAGGTCAATTATAACATAACTTTTTGAGTCAGGGTTCAATAAACTTTTGTTATTTTACTTATAGGATCAAACATCTAAGGTTCTGTCTGGGAAATCAGAATTATTAACGGAGCGTTAAAAGAACGGAGACCAATGTATCAATCATAGACTTTTTAATTAGGTGATACATTTGACTTTATATTTCAATTAAGGCCTATACAAGGTTTTACCTAATTGATAGGATTTTACGGTTCCTTGATTTTATTATTTTAATGTGTGAGCCTTTATGTTCGTGTATTGATTGAAATTATTTTACAATTTATTAAAACGTTTGATATTGAAATTAAACATTTATTTATTTCCTTTCAAGTAGTACACTTCTATATACACTTATATATCAAAAACTTAATAATGTGACATAATAATAATAATATTAAAATATTTATTGATTATATTATTGTTCATATTCATGAGGTTAAATTTATACAGTATTTAAGTCAAAATCCAAACATAAAAGTAACTTAATATATACAAACATACATTTCTTGATAATTTAACTAAAAATATAATTGTTTGCGTTTCATAAGACGGCCTCGCGTGACGATAGAAATACTTAGAATGTAGATGAAGGAAAACATGATTTATTACACAAATACATACACATTGTAAAAACTTTACCTACATGTATAAAAAAAAAGAAAGAAAATAAATAATGGATTAAATGATTATTGTACAACTGCACTTGTCATACTTGGTATTGGAAATTTATGAATACGAAAATATACACATACAATTGAAGCAACTATCTGTGGATCATGCGAAAATGTTCTACCGGATTTAGGAATAGTTTTTAATAACCCTAACCATGACAGACGTACAGCCTACGATAGTACCTATATTTACGATTCAAAAATCAGTAAGTGTTTCATAGAAATTCGGCTCTTTCTCCTCTTCCATTGCTAGTGTTGCACTTTTATCAATGATCTGAAAGACGCTCGAACCGAACTTAAAATAACATCAACAAATATTTTAATAACTTCAAAATAATTGCGAAATAGCAATAATAAATATTCTCATGGCATTTAATTACGAATGTAAAAATCATTTTATAATTTATATTATTAAATTTTGTAATACAAGTAGTTTAATTTTCTTAAAGAGTATTTTATAATCATCTACCTGTTCTAACCAGATCACTAAAAAAATTATTGAAATCCATATTTTTTTTTTTTGTTGTAATATGACAACCAAACAATTTTTTAGTGCTTTCCTGTGGAAGTAAGGCAATATTTCTTATCAAAAAGTATCACGTATTATGTTGAAAAGTCTTTGAAAAACTATTGTTTCGGAGTTCTGTGTCATTTTGCTTTTATTTTTAAAAATACTTATTTATAAATCAGCGAGCACAATATGTTAATATTGATAGAGTAAATAAATATTTCCACAAACATCGAGCGCGCCTGTACTTACATAGTAGGTAACCTGAAAGAGTTATTAAAATTTTGATAGTACCTTCAGTTCAAAATAAATTTAATTTAAAATATATTGTTTAGTTTGGTTATTTTTTTATTGATATAATGTTCCCACTTTAGAGTAGCGTAGTAGACTTGCTTGAGTATTTACAAAGTCCAAGTAATAGCGATAAATCAAATTAAAACAACTTACATTAGAGGTGTGACTTTGTTACTTTGTTATTTCATGATCTAAAACAAGTTTTTGTTAGAATACAATTTACTGAATACTTACTTAAATGGATGTAATTTAAAGCACAGATTTTATCAGAACTAAAATGGTGCTTGCAATAAAGTAACGATGTTTATAGCTTCATTACATATTATACTTGTTATTTAAAATAACCCACAGATTACAAACGTAATCAATTAGTATAGTGACGTCAGTACAGTACAGTACCATAAGAAGAGAAAACTAAGGACAATGATGACTGTGTGGAGTAAGTGAGGATGATGTGAGTAGGTACTCTAACGACGACAGACGTAGATGTTGGTATAGATGAAGAAGACATGCTGTACCAACCACAAGTATTTTGAATGAGAGTGGGAGGTTAAAGAAGATATAATGACTAATAATGATATAGGACAATTTTTATAAGTTTTCAAATCGTATACAATAATAGCCCACTACAACCATCTCAAGGTTCTTTAGTTATACCAACCCACTGTCTCCTTGAACACTGTCTGTCCGGAAGCAGGCTTGAAAGTGCTACACTGTATACTAAGAACTCCTTCTCTGAATGTAACTATACAATACTTTCGATTTCGTCATTGATTAACTTAAACCATCATAAAACTATAATATGTATCTATCCTTCATGATATTAAATAGTTACCTTAAAATAAAATACATTAGGTATAGTTAGTAAGAAAGTCTCGCAGTACAAAGGACGTATAAAATATTAATATCTTTAGCTACTGAGGACATATAACATATAAGTATAGTTAATTATATTTAGGTATTTATCTTCATTACACGATACATAATATATAAATGTAAGTTATTTTATAAATTCATAATTCAAAGTCTAACGGGTCGCAGATAAATTTATCAACCGAGACAAAATAATGAGTTCCGTATTCAGAGATAATGATAGATATTTATTTTTTGCAATACTAAGTGTATTTATACGTGTACTTTGTCACGTTTGAGACCATGTTGTGGGAGTATTTTAAATATTATATTTCTCAAAAATGACTGTCTGAGGGTAATGGTAGCCGATCTTTCTAGCACATCAAAAAGATAATCTAATAGAGAAGTCTGCTATCGGTAGCGCTGTTATTAGGTAAGACATTGGGTATTGCATATCAAAGTTTAGAGCTTTATCGAATATATGATCAGTTGATTTTAGTCTAAAAACATAAGTCTTACATTTATATAGTAAAACCCTTTTCTAGCGCTTTCATATAATATTATGTTATTAATATAAAAAATATGTTATGATCCATTTAATTTCATTAATACTTCGTTTCGTGTTAAATACTGTCTTAATGAGAATTTTTCCTTGGAATGTATATATATTTTTAATTTGGGACCTTGCTTTGTAAGATATCAGCTATTTCTGTAATATCTTGAGCTTATAACATTTAACGAGTTATAATTATCGAAATCTAAAATTTTAATCATTTTAGATAAAGTAAACTAATTATTATATGTTACTCCGAAGCCATGCATGAAAAACTAGTAATAAAAAAAGAATAACAAATGTTTTTCAATCCAACTACAGAACCCTAATTAAATAAAATAAATTCACATCAATATTAATAAATGTCACAGTTATCGCGTATATTTAATGTTAATACTGGTATGTAGTACGCACGTGCCGAGCTATGTATTAAATAAATAACATTTATTTAATGATATATAATAAAACATACAGACTTGTTAGATATAGAATGTTTATTGTAAATATTACATTTTGTTGTGTGTGTGTAAGTATTCGGTCCTGACAATTATGACCGTTTTTGATTGAAAACTAATTAATCATTACGTTATATGCAAGTTATAAGATAATAACCTCCATTCACTTAATATTTAATTATTTTCTTAATAAATAACATACATGATCACACAATACTTAGTAATATTCTAGAAGCTAAATTTTCATATTTTCAAATTTTCATTTTCAAAAGCAGACGTATAATAAAATCTTTTTTTTTCCTATTTTACACACATCTTTATCATCATTCCCAAAAGAAAATTCTGATAAGAAATCAACTTAATAATAAATTGTCTAAACTCTTTAATAAATTCTTTATTTTTAACAAAATATGAACCTCTATAAATATTCTCGCCCTACGATTCTGTAATTCCTTATCTGCACTCAGATTAAACTAATACAAAATAATCCAGTAGGGTGTGTGGGAGGGTGAGTGGGTGAGGGTGTGTGGGTGACAGAAGATGATCGTGAAAAATCGTTTTCGTTTTTTGCGCCTTGACGTCTCTGGATTTATTATCTGTGGAAATAGCTGTGATCGAGTAAAGTTTTGCTTTTCTGAGATATTTCCTGTTATTTTATTTGAAGTTTAAATTTTCTTTGGTGGCTAATTTGCTATTTTAAATAATACGTAAAGAAAATAAAATTATAAGCAGCATTTTTCGTAGACTTAATATTTGTTTTATCTGTCCTGTACATTTTTTTAGAATATATCTTTATTATTTTGCTAACAATAGTCTATGAAATTGTAAAAACATATTTTGATATATTTACAGACATGCTAGCTTTGCCTAGTAATAAAATTAAATAATCAATTAGAGAATAAAAAAAACATTAACACGAGAACTTCACAGCTGCGACATTATTATATATTTATTGAACTTATAATGTGTAATAAGTGTTTTATATTTTAGTAAGTATAAATTAAAAAGTAAAAAGAACTTAAGCGCATTCAATTTTGCTTCTGTAACGCTTAAGAGCACTAGGTATTAGTTTATTTTAAAAGAAAATATTATACAAAAACTAGTCATAAATCTAAAATTTCGGCTTATACTAAAGGTGATTTTATTATTAAAACACTATAAAAACTTGAATTTCAGTTTTATAGCGCCCTCTTACAGTTTTTTACGACGATGTCAGGTTTCGCTGAAAAAAATGTCTGAAAAACAGTTAATGTTTGTCACAGGTAGATGTCGCTAGTGAAGCTGGAACTTAAAAAAATATTGAAAACTACTTATCTATTAATTAAATTTTAATTTATTAATAATTCTATTACTATTTAACTATTATAACTTTTCATTTAAATTGTCAAGGAAGCAAAAATATTACTTAATGAATATTTAATACTCTTCTACTAATTAAAGCTACTTGTAATTCAAATCTTGTAATTCAATACTAATTTAATCTATAATTGTTATATTATCATCAAGAAATGTGTACAATAGTTATTAATTCCGATGTTACTATAAAATGTTTAAGTGACTAATATCACATATAGACATCCACATTAAATAATATCCAATATAGTATGTAAAAATAAGCTACATCATACCTACAAAACAAAAATATGGCAAAATAGTTAAATGTTCACTGATTGTCTAATAATCATAAACTGTTACAATTATTGCTTATATAGGTAATATAGCACAAAATAAAATACAACACACATATCACCGACATTAAAATATATTATAAATAAAACGTCACTAGAACAATGTTTAAATTGTAACCCGAGAAGAGAAAATTCTACACAATTATATTTTGAGATTATGATACAAGTTTATTGACGGCACACCTAGCGCCACCTTCGAAATGAACAAAAAAAGAAACTAATTACATTCTATTACCCGTATAAATAAAAATGTCGTTAATGTTCTTTCCAAACCTGTACCGGGACCGACCGCTCTATTCGGCCGAGCTATAGCGACTTAACCCTTTACTGCGCATGTCGCTATACATAAGTAGGTGAGGGAAAAAAACACAAATTTATACCGGGTAAATTTTAAACCTATACTTTTTTTTCCTCTCCCGCATTTTTATGTCGATCCTTTGTATGTGTGCGTTGTGCCAGTTTTAATTACGTATCGACTTAATTTGCCTGCGAGCCCGGCTGTTTCTAGGGACCTCGGAAACGTTTCTTCGTATAAAAAATTGTATTTTAGGACTTATTTACTAATATTGGTTTGTTTGTGTCCGTGTGTGTGTAGGTTATGTTGTTATTGGCTTGTGTGCTCGCTCTCTAGTTTTGGTGGGAAAATATGTGTCTTGTGATAGAGTGCACGTAATTCTTGGATTACTTCAGCGATGAATTAAATATTTATCAACAAGATGTAGCACAGGTAAGAAAATCACTTATTTAATAAAACACTTTTAATAAAACACCTTTAAAACCTATTTCATATATTTTGTAAAATGTTTATATTCAAAAAAATATAATATCGAATCATGAGAATATCGAATGACGGAGAAATAAGTAAAGAAAAGATTTTATACAAAAAATTCATATAAGTACCTACAGTCGAAAATAGAAATCTCCATTTTTGGGATCGGTTAATAAATACAAATAAGCATACTATATCATATACATTAATTTAGGATATATATTCATTAAAAGTTAAAAGTTATTTACCGAGTCACGATGATAGTCGTTAGAATACTTTAAACACCTGTTGCAGACGATTATCAAAGTCATCAAATAAAATATTAATATACATAGACTTACATTCGGTTATTTAGTAGATAAAAGATACAAAATAAAAATATTAGGTATTATTAAATCCCGATCAAGAAAATAATAATACATATAGCACATAAATATAAAATAATTTTATAAGTACAAGTCAATAATGTTTCGCGTCATTTTGTTGTAGTTATTTTATAACACAAGATATATTATATTAGTGATTGATGTTTATGTTTAATCTGACGCGACTATTATATACATACCTATAAATATAATAGTTTTTAATTCATTAATTATTTATTATTATATTTTTTCCTTAACTACTCCGTTTCGGGATTAGATTTATACGAACTACGAACTTATCCAGGAACTAAATTTTGAATTGTCTAACTAGACCAAAAGTAGTTGATGGAGTGCAGCACAAGATGGCGTGCTTAAAAAATATTGAAAGCTTCAAATGAAATAAAAACTGACTTTCTGTCAGAATATAATATTTTAGAGTAAATGTAAAGTCGCAGAAATAAGAGTTGAGAGTAAATCTTTCCGTATCAGTATCCCACGTAACAAATGAACGTGTTATTTATTGCTAATATAATGAACTGGCAACTTTACAACTCATAAACATTCATACATCAATATATTTTATGAGACCCGCCTTCCGATTCCTGTAAGTTAAAGTTATCGCTGTTCGAGATCTGTAACTCCCGGTGGCTTTTGATAAAAACAATATTAACCAAGAAAATATTTAGAAAATTCTAACACTCTTTGTTGTTTATAAAATTTTATAAGCGTTACTGTATAGTCACTTTTATATATTATTCATAATTAGGTTTGATAAAGATAATATAAAATATATTAGGTACTTACTTTTCTTAAGTAATTTCCATTGACACACATATGACGAAAGTATTTTCTAGTTACCCTTATAAAACCTTTCGAAAGTCGGTTAAAAATCTACCCGTACATTCCTGCCTCTCTCATAAATACGTCAAACTATCATATTGACAGCCGTGGGCGTCGGCCATTACATTTTAAACAAACAATCGTTGATCCTCATTTTAACTGCAGATTCCTGTAAAGATAATTTCAAAATTTATGACCATTGTTTCGTTTTGCCTCGTCGAAACCCACCACATATTAAATATAATACTGACCGCCGAATAGATCCGTTCAATTACGTAGATAACAACACAATCAAACAAGCAATAAAACAAATAGTTATAAATCGCCCGCACCAAATGAGATGTAAACTTAAAAAACCTAATGATACCAGAATTCGTTCCGCGCTGCACCGCGCCAGCTTCCGCTCGAATTTTGAATTTAGAACTTTTTCCCGCCACCTTTTTTTTCTTCTTTTTTCCGCGTTAATGGTTTGGTGTTTTTTTTTATTTTTTCCCGCCTTTATTATTGTTTTCGGCGCTGGCTAATGATGATTGTTCGGCGTAGTGCGGGGGCCATAATGAATTGAATACATTTTGATCTTTTTGGATCGCCGTTTTTTTGCATCCGAAATTGAATGGATAATGAAATTTTCTTAGAAAACTGATATGTTAGTGATATTTGATTAAATTACAAACGCAATATTGTCTCGAACAATAATAATATAAAAAACATTTCCAATTAAGGTTGAGTATCATACATATTTAATGATATCAATTATTAATGACCGATCAACATTCCTCAACACCTCCGTGGTAGAAAACTTTTATCGGATACATAGTAAGATAGACGAAGGAAGTAGAGGTCCATTAAATATTTTCAATACCATCTCGATTGGCTCCAAGCATTGCGGTGTACCGCTAACTATGCCTTCAATCGCGGATAACGATATAAAGCATTAGCTAGCTTTAGTTTAAAATGACTGAGGCCTTTTGTATTTTATTTTTAATACGTTTATTTTACACCCGTATTAAGTATTTGTTTGATTACGTTTATATTTATAGATGTATTAAAAGTTGATCATGCGCCTATAGTGAACCTTTATCAATGCTATATAAATAATACAAATTAACACAACTTTATTTAATGGTTACCTACAGATAATGGTTCTAAAATAAGTATTCTTGTCCTTGTTTTTATCAGCTTTTGGAGATGAAGAGAAGTTCCAAGTTATAGGTGGCGATGACCTAGCGGTGACATGGCTAGATTAGCTGACTTGCCTTGGATTGACGGGTCCTGAGTTCAATCTCTGTAACTAAACATAATAATATACAACTAGCCAGGGCTTGTAGTATTATCGATATATATTTATATTTGTTATGTACAGTACCTACTCCACAAGTACTTTTCAATTGAAATGAAGATCTAGAGACCAATGATATACTGGTACTTCAGTAATGGTATATGTAAAAACCAAACACAGATGATCTTTAAGCAATGAATTATTTAGAAAGGAGGTTCAAATAAATTTAAAAAATAACCAGAGAGGTTTTTTTTCATTTTTCATGACTTTTATTTACAGCGACTTGTTAGTTCTGAAATATATAAAACAAACTATAAAATACCTTTCATACATAGATATGAAATTTTCCATTCCATAAAGAACTTCTCTAATGCATTATCCGAAACTATAAGTTATAGCAAGAAAGATAGTGTACCGACAGCAGCCGCATTATATTATGTTTGTTTGTCTACACTTATCCCTTAAACTAAAAATATTGTTTTCGTTTATTTTACGTTATCTGTATTTTTTTAAATGTGCTTTTCTTGTACGAGTATTAGATGAATGCTTCCATTCATCTAATAATAATTACAAATGGTGATATATTACTTTTATTATTTATTTATGTTAGAAAAGCTAAAAGATATAGGATGCAAGTAAATTTGAATAAATATATATCTTTTTATTTATATTTTCATTAACTATGATCTATATTCATAAAAAATCATACAAAACATAATATAAAAACCAAAACGATAAGATTCGTACGACATTTTGCAGCAATGTTTGAAATCCTCTGAAATAAATTCATAGAATATTTTATGCATTTTCTGACCGTACGAGGCTCTCGTCTACACTCGCGGACAAAATAAATACTAAAATGTTTATTTTTAAAATATCGTGTATTGTTTTTTTTTTAATTTCCTAAAAATAGAATTCTTCATATAAAATATATTCTAACATTTATTAAAACTGGATAATTTAAAAATAAATAGAAGAAATAAAATAAACAAGTTTTTTACTTTCAAGTGTGAAGAACATGCAAAAAACAGTGTATTAAATACTTCCCTATATTTATATTATTATGAAATAGTATATCAACTGCTTATAATATAATAGCCATATTATAATAATATAGTAATAATTTATATTATATTTATTTAATCTAAGCATTATTATAAATTCTACACTTTAATATTCCAGTAAGTGTATTCTTAGGTTCCAAGAAGGTCGTAAGTACGATATGAGATCTATGTATGTACATATACTTGAATGTGTGCGTGTACAAAGATGTTAAAGCGAAAAATATTATCTGGAATTGGCTCCAAGATATTTTGACTGCTTAAAATGAAATATATTCTAACATACCTTTTATGTATTCTTTTTTTTAACTATTAATTAAGTTTGATCATTATGATGTACCTACTCTATGTCATTAAGATATTATTAACTTATATTTTATTTGACTCAATCTTTAAATCAAAAATAAAAAGTCTCTTTTCAATATTGTATTCATATACATACATATATGTATATATATATATATATATATATATATATATATATATATATATATATATATATATATATATATATATATATATATATATATATAATAGTACAAAAACATATAAAAATCTTTACTTACTTAGATATATGGAAAAAATATATAAAATAGGTTTAACTGATTATTTGACATAAAAATATCTTAATTTGTAACTAGTTACTTACAAATTATGCCGTCCAAATGATGTTTACACAACAAAGATGTAAAAGATTCGTAACAAACATCTTTTCTGCTACTTAGTTAAACAAGTCATTAATTTAAGTGCTATTTGTGAGTACTAATTTAAAATTTACGAGTGTAAAAGTAATTTATTCGTAATTTTGTAATTCCGAACTAAAAAACTAAACAATATTTATTATGTTCAGTCACATCTAGTCTAGTATTCATTTCTAATATCCGAGTCAATACTTCATACGAGAAGGTGCATGCACGCACACACGTGCTGCCGTCTATTCGTTCTAGGAATAGGTCTTCTAGAAATCTATGGAGATGTTGGTTATGACTAATATATTATGCAATTAAATTAATAAATATTAATATAAGGTAAAGAGTTATTGATACAGTTTCAAATGGATAATAGTAATTAATTCGACGAGGCTTCGAAATAAAATAACTTACTAACTTTTAATTTTGTATACTTTTGTTAAAAAATCAAGATCCCAAATAATGAATAATAATCTTAATAATTATTCATGGTATGATACAAAAATATATATATTTAAAATTAAACATCGGCAGCTCCATTCCACTCCACACACATACTCAAGCACACACACATATATACCACACCTGTGTGTTACGTCTCGAGAATAATATATTTTTGTTGCTTTTATATATTTTTTAGTCGTATTTTATATTTTCTTATGTATACATAAGGTTTTTTGCTCCAGCTCTTCCGCTGCAGCTTTTTGTAGAAAGTTTCTGGAAATTTCTATCGGTCATGAATATCCCTCTCAATATAATGACCTATTAAATTATAAAAGCATACTATTATGGGCAGTTCTTCACAAGATTGACTCCGATAAAGAAATAAGTAGTATTCAATAGACCTTTATTTCTTATTATAAGACTAGGTCTTTCTCTTATTAAGTCTTACGGCTTCTTATCTCTGATATTAATTTACATTTAGATGCATTTTAAAGTTATTTTACATTTTTATTTGATGTTCAATATAAGATCATATTACATTTAAATTAAACTCTACCAGTTATAATTATGACACTTCATGTTAACTTGAACCCTTTACACCAAAAATTTAATTATACTAAGTAAAAGTATTCTTAAGTTGGTCAATGTTTGATCAGATTATGTTTTTTCATTATAACTATAATGTAATAATTACCTGGTAGTTAATATAAATAAATCATTCACTCATCACATGGACTTTTAGTAGTACATATCTGGTAATACAACAGAAACTTATCTTCATTTCCCGTCTCTGTCTAACACAGTACATAAAACTAAGACCACAGGTATTTTAAAAGAACGTCAAGACCTAAAATTGGTTACATTAATTTGTTAATAGGCACTTAGGGAAATTATTCCCCTCAGCTTATAGTTTTTAATTTCATATACCTAGCAGTCTTTAGACCAAACCAGACTGACTGACTGAAAAATTAAGAAAATAGAAGATTTAGGTGATAATTATATGTAAGAAAAATCAAAGAAGCGAAGCAGTAGCTGTCTGTTTCACTGTAATCTAAATATAACCCTTATTTCTGTTAAAATACGGTTAAAAATATAATGTCAATGTATTAGAAAAACTTTATATGGTTTTATAAGCACTTCATACCTTATTTAAATCATTTATTTTTTTTATTCTCCTCGTAGTACTCTATTGAAAATTTGACTAGATGACATAGCCTCAATAGCGCAGTAGTAGTATTAGGCTGCTCGTCTCATAATGTTAAGGTCGTGAGTTCGATCCTCACTTGGGGCATACTCTTTATTTATAATTAAAAACTAACAAATGCTCTTTAAATGTTTAATTTTCCCTCTATATTATCAGTATTTAATTTTAGATTCTAGGAAATCTGACAAATCTAAGAAAAAAAAAGTAACGATATTATTATAATACAATATATTTTTAATGCATTTACATACGGCCTGTACATAAATTATTAACAAATTTTCCAAAGTCTTAATTTTTAAGATAATATTTTCATGACGTTTTAAATAAAGACAACATATTGTTTATATAACTTAAGAGACAGTTACTTAATACGAGTTACACGTCAGCAGAAATTTTTTAGGTCGCGGGATATTGTTTGGCACCGGAAGTGCTTTGACATATAGTTTGTGATTCACACTTTATTTAATTAATGCGGTACATTTCGGTGATGGATCACTTTTGATGAAATTTTATTCTGGTTAAAATTACTTTGTACTTACAATAGAAAAGTTTATATATTTTTATATATTTATGTGTAGTTTATATATCCCGTTTAATTAGTTTTTATAAGAAATGTATCTGCTATAGGTATTATTTTCATGTCAAATCTGTAATTCTAATTTTTGTTACTTCTTAACGACAAATAAGAAAAATATTTTTTTATTTAAATTATGGTTTAACAAATATAAGTTTAAATAAAGTTATCTATCTTACAGAACAATGAGTTAAGAAAATCACGATTTTGTAATTTTATTTGGATTATGCATTAGTGTAACGGGTTTAGTCTATAAAATTGTTATTTTTTAGTTATAGATTAAGAGGTCCTTGATCCCTGAAGTAAGTACATTTATAACTTCGAAAGGTAGTAAAAGCATTTTATATTACCAGACAGCTGAAAATACATTTTCAGCGGACGTATTACTCTTTGCTTCAATAATAAAAAACCTTTAAAAAATAAAGAAAAACCATAAAAGCAGCCGTCTTGCGATGCGTTATCATTTTTATATGTTCACCCCCCCTCAACCCTTTTAAGACTCCCCCACCCCCAATGCAAGCTCACTCACACATGGAAAAAGATCTATAAATGGGTTAAAGAAAAATGTGTCTACCTGAAAACGTACGATGCATGCATTTTTTTATTCCTCTTACATTTTCTTTTCCATCCGCGATTCTCATATCGGCGATATAAAACTGAAAAATACATTTAATTTATGCAAACAAATATCGACTCTAGTACATTGCATTAACGTAAAAAATACTCTGACTACGCGCAAAAAAACAGAACACCCATACACCAATTTTGCCCGCGTACACACGGAACCGCGCCGTTTAGAAAAAAAATAAAGCGCACACATATAAATTGCATGCAGTTCGAAAGGGATGCACTCAGAGTCATAAAATACACACACAGCCAAACTACACCCACACAAGCAAAACGGGTCTCAAGTCTGGATACACAGACACGTATGTAGCTATTCAAGCCTCCACACACACGCGCGATCCAAGAAAACCTTCCATGTGTTGTTGAAATGCTTTTCCTTGCAGCAACCTCTCGGGAAGAGTTTCATAGCGAATACCTCGCGGTAAAGACATCTAGACGATCTCTAAAAAATATCAAACAAAAAATTTAAATGAAAATAACGTTTTAGGGAACCGTTTAGAAATGTCACTTTAAAATAGTCAATCGATTGGCCACGGTCGTTTGTTATTCAAAAGTTCTTCACCCGTTTCGCGGCGTGAAAAAAGCGATCGAAATTTAAAAATTAAAAATAAAATTGGAATACGGTGATTCGCGCCAAAAGGAGAAGTGATTGACCGGTGACGTAGAATTAGTACTTAGTAAAAAGTTCCGATTGCAGTCTGAATGTTTGAAAGACACGTGTCTCTTGTATTAGTGATGTAAATGTGTTTGTTAATGAGTGTGTCGGTGTGTGCGTCGCTTGTAGTCTTGTAAGATCGCGTTAATCGAATGTTGGCGTGTTGTTTGAAACCTTACATTTTATTATAACATGAATTCTTTTATTTTTTATTGAAACTCATTTTCAATATCAGCTAAAGACATATCATAATTCTTACCTTATCGTATTTTAAGGAATAGCTTAAGAGTTTTAAAAATATAAATTTGCATTATTATATTTTAATGCATATTCCTTTGTTTACTTTCATAGTTAAATAAAACAATTACTGGGATTTTATAATTATCGTTTCTGCTTATTTGAATTAGTTTACTATAAATATAATTTTCATAATATTGTATATTATTAACTGCCTTATAAAATATTTATTAATAAAATGAGTTTTCTGATTATGGATTTCTACTTGAAAAAACAAGATTTCACTTATTTTATTAAAAATTCACATCTTTCAGATTTTTCTTTATACGGAGCATTAAAACAAATTCTGCTTTATGAGTTAGGTAATAAGATTCTTTTTTATTCGCACTTAGTAACATAGTCATTGAAAACATGCTATTTTATAACGAAAATGTTCTTAAAGTACAAAAGATTATATAAGTTCATAATTAAATTAGTTCAATTAGAATATCACGTTACATTCTTAAATAATAAAGTACTATATATTAAAAAATATTAATGAACATGATTTTTATATCGTTACTCAATAGGTTAAAAAAATCGACCAAAAATATTTATAAAATACTATTTTTTGTTGTTTATTTGTTAGAAATTACTAATAAAATATTTTAATAGTTAATTTATCTACATTTATATTACTATACCGTTACTATTTATTTTATTTAAAAATCACTTTACAATCAATAAAAATCTTTAAAAATTCAACTGAAGCATTTCACGTAAGATAAAAATATGATCGTCACAAAAATATATCAGCACGACCTAGATACGAGAAATCGATTTTAATTTTACTGCCTTTTATTTTAAGACATTCATATAACTTATAAAATAACATTTTCAAGTCATAAAAGACGCCGAATTCACAAATACTTTACTAAACTTTTTCGTTCTTGGGAATACATCCAAGATTGTTAAATATTATTTATTTTGTATTAGACGGTTAAAGTCATATTATAGAAGATATATTAATATACAATTCTAATCAAATAAACCAGCACATCACTAATAAGACTGATAATTATTTTTCTTACATATCTTATTACATCCGGAATCCAGTAAGAGATTCAACTTTTAAATTAAACGCACGAAACGGGTGAAGCTGTTAAAGTTATCTGTTAAGAAAAGCAAAATCGTTTAAGATGACTTCAATTTCATACAAAACTTAAACTTTCTTCCAGCTACGGTCCAGCCACCTCCTAACCCAACGAAAGTTCCTAAAAATACCTAAATAATTTTAATAACGAAGAAATTTATTTTTATTTCTAATATAATAGACGATAGTGTAAATATATGTGAAGATATATATTTATATAAGTGAGATACTAGTGCCAATAATGTCTATAAAATTGTCTAATTCTAATGTATTTATGAAGAAACAAATGAATTTTCCGATAAAACGTGAGTTTGAAGACTTCACTGATGACAAGAAAGATGAGAACGATAACGCATTTAGTGATGCGAACTCGGAGACTAGTGATGTGGAGAACACACCCCACGACGAGGCGACCTCCGCCCTGGACTACACGGAGAACACTCTCTCTCACCCAGTAGCAGATTTTATAAAGAAGGAGTTCCTACCGGAATTCGATTTTACGAATCCATTTAGAAATCAGAACCTCACATTCAAAGATGGTTTCCAAAACACCCGGTCACCGTTCCTCCTGCCGACGCAACTTTATAAAAGTTTCTTAGCGACTCTTGGCAAGAGGAGGCGGAACGTTACGGATTGTTATTCTTTATATTCAAGAAATATGCTGTTCTCGAATACATTTGGATTGGAAGCGTCCGACGACGAGAACAATGGAGACAGAACCACTAACTCACCAGATGAGGTAACGAAGAGTTGCGAAATAACGATACTTAGAGCACTTGATTAATGTAATATATGCACAATTCATTCGAGTAGATAATGAGTTGTTATCTGTTGGAATCAATTATGTATTTCCTTAGCTTGGACGGAAAACAAAGACGTTTATCGATGCCTCAGAGTCTTTATAATTTAAAATTATGTTTTATTTGCAATCGAACCAACGCTTTGGATAATATTTTATTATTCTTAATAGACATTTGTAATATTAAAAAAAATATAAAACGATTAATGTGTTTGCAGTACTTTTGTTGTTGAAATTCGTTAATAGTCAAACATTTATAAATAAGTATTTCTCTTGCAAATCATTCCATGGCTGACCAAAAATAATATTTTGTTATTTTCAATTATAAGAATTATATATTTAATGCACTTGAACCGAACCAAAATAAAATGACTTATTAAAGAACTTACAATTGATTTTAAAACAAGACCTTACACTAAGAGTCCCACTGCCTCTTATAAGAATATCTTATATTAGAATCTTTTGCTCAATGGGTGAGATGGGCTGGCTGCTTCACATGTGATCTTGTTGTTAGATCTTTCATCACAGCCTCTTGTTCCAGAAGGCAGGTGCGTCATCGGCGTTCGTGTGGAGTGGAGGGGGGGTGACCGGGGGAGGGGGGCAGGAGCAGCCAGCAGCGCAACCCGCCGCTGTGCCTACTGGTGAGATCGGTATCAATATTATATTATATTTTATATGTCTACTTTACTGCTTTGATCCGTGTATCCAGTAGAAAATATATACTCTGTTATAGTTTTATATTACCAATAAATGTATAAAAGTTAGTGTTTTTAGTAAATGTTGATTTGCTATTTTCTGTATGAATATTTTTTTATAAGTTTTTGGGAATATTAGGTTTTATACTTATGTGCCAAAAGATAATAGTTAATTTCTGAATATGATTCCTAATATCACTTTTTTGAGCGAGTTCAAATAGAGCTGCTTTCTATTAAATTAGGAGATTTAAAAATAATATTACAATTAAACAAATATATGCCTTATACCTACCGAGTTAAGGAGCATAATAACATTAAATTTCCTTATAAGAATATACAGTCTTGTTGGTTTTAATCAGACCTTACATGTTCTAGTAACAGTTACTATTATACGTATATTTTTCTAGTTAGTATTTTTTCAAATTAGACTCTATTCTTTAAAGTAACAAGACCTTTGATAATTGTAATAATGTGTTCTAACTGGAGATCAGAGTATATTGGACAACATTGAAACCAGTATATGACCTGTAGGTACCTCAGGCGGCGGCGGGGCGCAGGGTCTCGTTCACTGGATGTCTGTGATGGCTGAACACATGGGGGGGGGACACCACGACCCCTCCCACTACGCGCTACCACCATGGAACAATGGCAGTGTGGATGTGAGTACCATTACTATTAAATGATATCTAATTAATACTCGACAAATGGTAGGATTAGGTACTTAGACCGCGTGTCTTCAAGAGAAGGTTTTTTTTATGATTTATCATCCATTTGTATATTCAAGAATTTAAAATAATATCACCGACGTACATAAAAGCATAAAAAGCAAATACCTTTAATACAATCAATACCTTTACTAAAGAAGTTAAAAGTTATCCCGAGAATAAAGTTTTTGAGTTAACCAAAAGAATTGCTTTTAAAATTATTTGCCTAGAGATTAATGTTTCCAAAATTTTAAAATATATATAAACATCTTTCTACATTTGATTTTACTGATAGTATAAGATAGTATAAGATTGCTAAGTAATTATCATAAAAAAAACTAACATTAAACCTTATTTGAATAACCTTTTGTTAGTAATTACAACACCCTATAATAGAATATTAATACAATAAGTATAACAAGACTTAATAAAAGTAATCGTAGTCATTTTGATCTAAGATTAAAAAACAAAAAACAATAAACGCCTCATAAAGTATAATTTTTAATTGAATGAAGTTTAAGTCAACAACAAAATTGCAGTAAATTACTGTAATTATATCATACATTAGCATATTAGATAGTTTGGACTCTATAATAAGGATCAAGGTTTTATTTTTTTAGTCATCTATCTCTGGAAGTGTCTGTCAGTTTTTTTATAAGTATATATTTGCATTTGGTAGCTTATTTGCTGAAGAAGTTACTAGGGTATTACTATCAATTGTAGAAAATGTTTATAAAAATAAATTTTGTAAATAATGTAAGTATAAAAAAGTTTCCTTCAAGAATTATGTCAGTAGTTCTGAAAGTTTTTAGAAAGTTGTTATATCTATAATTTTATCATATTTCTGAATTATTATAATTTTTGTAAAGAAAAATATCACAAACAGTTTGTCTAGTTAGGTGTGCAATTAAAAAATATATTTGTGTGTGAAAATAATAGAAATTTTCTTTTATCCTTTATTTTTAGATTTTATAGTTTATTTTTATTTCTCAGTCGTTCTATTCTAGTATTTAATCAGTCACGACAACCCCTGTTGAAGTATTTATATAAAAGGTATTTGTAAAGGTAAAGATGTTAACATCATCATCGAGATTAATTTTGTTAAAACATCTCAGTTTCAAACACAATATTATAAGTTTAAACCTGAATTTAATACCTACCTTACAACCTTCGAAGTTTTCACGAAGCAGATTTACTATAAAGAGAATTCAATTATTCTGTGAATTTCCAGATATCACATTTAAATACTCTTCACACTAACTGACAGACGAAAGATAATTAATGAAGATTTAAGAAAAAAACGTTACCCACATTATTTTCTCACACAAAATTTACATAGGAGTCGCCAACCCTAACTAGATCATTTATAATAAGAAAAAGGATTTTGTGCTTCGTATACCAAGTAGACAAAACCTGTTTAGCGATTCTGAACGCATCATTACCACATTTCTTTATAATTTTGACAAAGGAATAAGGGTTAATATTGAATGGCAAATACATTGTACTAACATCTTAGAGCACTCGATACAATGAATTCGACGCCCGCGGCGCTTGCAAATGTATGCAAATTTTGTGGACAGCCCAAAATATAGTATACATGACAATGATCTTTACCTTCATAATAATAGAGTTCATTTTGTCAGGAATACATTTCTATAAAATTTCAATTTTGAGTTTTAACAAAGTAAATGTTAGATATATTATTGAATGGCAAACATTTAAGCTATAGTTAGACGGATTAGATACTAGTGCAAGAGACTTTGATTAATCATGACCAATATTTCGTGAAGTCGGTTAAAACTATTTAATATTGTCCTCGTGTGCAATATCTTTGCATAATATAAGAGTTCATTGAAGTAATAAAGATCATTTATAACGATGATATTTAAAAGACATTGCTCACAGATATAACGTGAGAAATATACAGATAATATATTAAGGAATTATTTAACATTAAAAAAAAATGCAAGGATATATCGTTTTAATATTTTTTTCTACATTAGCATTTGGTTAAGGCGTAAGTAATTTCTATTAAAGATAATACATAATTGTTCTTCAAATTCACGCGTTAATAAGACCACGTTCACATGAATTAATTTAATTATTTATGAAACTTAGAATAATTATTAAGTGCTATATATATATATATATCTTTATCTACTTTTTTTATGCTAAAGAACAGAAAATGGTAACATTTAATATGTATTATAAGTTACTTTAAACTAATTTATATTAAACTAATTTTGTATGCTAATAAAATTATTTTAATATAACTTACTATAAATTCCTACAGTAGAGGTTTCTCTAAAATCGGTTTATTTATTAATTATTATGTACACGTTGAAAGTCAAACCTAAGAATGTTGATTGTTATCAAGTGTGAACTAGTCCTAATACCTTATCAGCGGTAGAGTAGATCACGCTAGTTGGATGAAAGTGCATACCTTCACGCTACGTGTTATCTATCAGCTGTGAGAGGTGGATGTAGACCTCATCAGTATAACATACATACATATATACATACACTACTTATATATGTAAGTATATCGAGAAATATTTTTTAAATTTTTTCTTAAAGATATTCTCATATATCAATTTATATTTGTTATAATAATTAAGGAAACATGATGAATGTTTTTTTAATTTTTTGTACAAACAATTGAATTTTACAACATTTTCAAAGAACAGATGATCAACATTGTAATAATATCATTACGTGTTATAATAAAATCACTGCTAAAATACTATGTAATTTGGGATCAGTTGAAGATCTACCAATTGAAAAATAGTTCATACTATTTTTTTTATTTATTTATTAAAAAAAAATAATACGTCATAAATAACAAATCAAGGTTTTTGTTTCTAAATTTGTTAACTGCTTGTTTATGTTGTTTTATATTTATTGTGTCATTAAACATTTTTTTTTTAATTTTAGAATTTAAAGAAGAAGGACCTAAATATAAATAACACACATACACACCATCTTATAATTTCGTATCATTTTTCTAAAGCCAATGCACACAATCGCAATTGTAAAAAATAATATTAAGTCAGTTATACACTTAAAAAACCTGTTACAATATTAATAAAAAAAGATGTCTCCAGTCATTGGGAGTGTATTAACAATAGAGGGTCGTTTCACACTAGATACATAATGAAATAAAAAACCAATACAATACCACATTGATTCATCAAAATACAATAAAAATCTTATAAGCTACAAGTTTTGACTTACGACAAAAAAATTGCCAATATATATACATTGTTCTGAACCTTGCTAACGATATTTTGATGAGAGCCTTGCGATAATGAAAAAAAAAAAAAAGTCACACCACACGGGGTCGCACAAAAAATGTTTAGAAACTATCTTCAAATACATTGCTAGTGAATGTTTTTTTATTATTATTTGATTATAAAATACGTAAAAAATTTCGTTTTTTTATTTTGTTGTCAATACAAATAACCGTTATGTGAGAAAATATGATTTCTCTATCATTAATAAAACACAATTAAACACATACCTGTCATTTCACATTACGTAAACCATTTTAATTGCACTAGTCTCATTTGTCTTTATTTCCTATAAACCATTCACAATTATTTCTCACAGAAAAAGTCGCATTACCAATCAGTCAAGCTTAGAAAATCGATTGCGAACTAACAAAGAAACCAAACCGACTGACAAATATGTAGCGTCTTAATTATTAAACGTCAACTTCAATTATGCACGTTTAGTTATTTGAATAAGATATATTACGAATCATCTATTATAGTCAACTACAGGCTACCTCACCCTTTAGTGTTCATTGCGTTTTTTATTCGCAACTACGACACGACCGACGCTGGTAGTCCGCAATGTATTATATATAAGGGTTGAACTATAAACCATTTGTCCGGGTATCAGGATAGTACGGTTGATTTAACACAGTGTTATCTATAGTTTATTAATTATTTCTTCATCCAGGTGTGCTGTAGGACTGTAGGGCTGTACACGCCTCTCTGACTTAATATTGGCCCGGAGGAATTGGCTTATTTCACTGTCTTTAAAACATCCCATAGAACGTATTAATCTTTTTAGATAATAGCTTTTATAATATAATTAAAAATAACGGCAATCCCATAATACAAACGTATTCTGTGAACCATAATATATTGTGTATCAGTTCTTTAAATTATGTTTTTTTTTAATTACTTAACAAAACCAATGGTAACCATAAAACTTTATTTAAAATCGTAATTAAAGAAAATATTATAATACAAAGATGAAAGAGAAATAATAATTTAATAAAACAAGATGAAAGTGGATAAAAAATAAAACATTTTTTGCAGATGGTTTTCAGTTTATTTTATACGACCTCTAAAAATAACTAGGAAAAGAACAATGCCAATTCCCAAAGATTACGGCATTAAATAAAAAAATCATTAAAGATTCACTGAAAAAAATATATAAAATTTGTATCAACAAGTACAATAAACATTTACAATGTGATCCCATACACGAACTAAAGACTAATTTGGCTCAAGTTGAAAACCAGCCAAATAGAAAATGTTGGCAAAATAATCAGATACGTACAAGTCATTAGATATATTAATAATATTCAATTCGGCTCCATTCTCGTGAAACAAGGGCCGAATTAGGAACAATAGTACGATCACATATCTATGGGAGGACGGTGGCCACAATTTTGACAGGCGAGAGACCGGTCCGGGAAGATTAATGGTCGGTCTACTCATCGCCGTAATGACGCCCCCTCGCGCGGTCTAATGACATCCAGGGTAGGGTGACTGTGGGATGAGATGTTTATCTATCCTTTACGAGACTTGGAGACAGGAATGCAGGGCTAGCAGTCTGGATTATGAAACAAAATATCAGCCGTGTTTTTAAACATAAACTGTAAAAAAATACACTATCGTAAGCATTAACACGGCTATTATATTATTATATAATTAAACAAAAAAATTAATGAAAACAATATAAATAGTTTAATTATATAACATCTGCAAAATAAACTAAACTTTATTTAGTTTTAATTGGTGAATGGTTAGGGTTTAGCGTGGTCATAATTACAAGTAATTCACAATAGCCATTGTATTGAGAAAACTAAGTTTTTTCGTCTAAATTAATATTAAATTATCGCAATTCACCCAACAATAGTCTTCATTATCGATGCTAATTAGAATAGAAATTAAGCAGTCCAACAAAATAAAAAAACATGGTCACCCTCGACGCATCCTTGGTTAATGTCTTTGCTGTAACGAAAAAAAAGCCTGGCATGTTTATCTTGGCCGAGACGCGGAGTCGTTGCGAATTGCCGGTGAGTTTCGGCCCCTAATCGATTTTAGCCGAGACACGTCTAATTTGGCGGATTAATCGTGAACACCCTAGCGTTCGGCTAATTTCCTTGTTTATTGTAAGCGATAATACGTTTTGTTTCTATTGTTTCTTTTATTTTCTTTAATTAATGTCGTTGTCCGTATCGCTGCTCGTTATAAGACTGTGTTACTACGTTAATATATACGATAAAACGGTTTCTGAAAATGTGTGACGACTAACCTATATAAAAGTTTTGTTGTAAATTATTCATTCTCTCTTTATCAATATATCGGCAGAATCTTTAAAAATAATATTTAATATTCCTTATACAATATGGAAGATATCTGTTATGAAAATAGGTAACAAGATCGACATACTGGCTAATGGAAAACCGATGTTCCAAATAACCAAATGAAAAATTTATATATAGGGTATTATTTATTATATTTTAAAGATATTTTTTAAAGTGATGTCGGTTGGAGTCGGGTGTATTTACTATGGCTAGTACGTTCAATAAACAAACGACCCACCAGTTCCCCCGTCTCATATAAAGAGTCACCTTTACTGTTTCGACAGAGTTTCTTCTCTCGGGGTTTAAGAACTGTAAAAGCTATGGCTGCTTGTTTGATTCTGATGGCATCGATGGGATTACTTTTATCCTGTTTTACACGTTCAGACAAATTATTTAATAAATATATAGTTAATTGAAGACGAACACAAGTTCTTAATGTTTTAGCTTAAATGTTTTGCATCAAATTGTTTTTCAGATTTATAATAAAATTAGTTTTAAATATAAATTAAATTTTAATTTATATATCGAAACTATATTTTTTGTTAAGTTCACTGAAAAAATCCCCCAAATATTGCAACGTTCTAAATGTAAGTAAAAAGACAGACAATAAATAAGCAACAGCCAATAATTATAAAAAATGACATTGAAAAAATACAATAAATAACGTGTCGATACAATATTATGATGTCACAATAATGCACTGAAAGATATTATTGGGAACGTAAATCCTACGTTATTTGCAAAGGGGTGAGTGACGCAGGGGTTAAATAGTTGTCTTAATACATCAAATAGATGGACTTATTAGTTTTGAACTCAGCTATTTTTAAAAAGAAACTGACTCACGTTTTTTTTCAAACACTTTAATTAATTACATTATTTTTTGTTAAGCAAACAAAAATCAAGTACCTACTTACATTATAGTTTATATTATAACGATTCCATTGTATATGCCCAAACAAATTCAACATATTTTACAAAACCTAACGTAGAGTTTCTTACTATTCTTACAAAGCAAAGTTTACGAACAAAGATCAAGACGTCTCAATCCAAGCACACCATTCGATTCTCATACAATTTCTATAGAGGTAACCGCTACATGTCTATTTGTCATCGTCTTTGTTCGAGATCTTTCTTAAAAAACTATAAAAACTAAGATTCACGTTAATCCATTGTCAGTTGTAAATACTTGAACAGTCAAGGGGTTTAGGATTTTGGTTATAATCTCATAATACTTTAATCACTGTGCTTATGAGATTGGGGAATATACCTAACACCATATTTTGGATATAGTTTTTAAAAGCAATTTACAAACACAAAACCTAAAAAATATAATATATTGTAAACTCATTAATAAGCAAAACCGATTATTACAAGTCTGGAACTAAATTATCAATAAAAAATGGCGGACAACTATAGTGAAATACGCTAAGATCATTAACTACGAGACAATAAACCATCACCGAGCTACCTGATGATTACATGAACCAGTCCTCGGCGATTTATATTTATTACGAGTTATTTTATAATTGAATGTTTTTAAGCAATTGGAAGCATTTATATCGACGATTAAGATTGTTTTGAGTTATTACATATACTAACGGATCTATCCAAATTACTTTGGGGTTTTATTATAAACTATTTGATGATGAACGTAAAAATAAAGAAAAATAAAGAAAAATAAAGAAAAATAAAGGGAAATTCAGCGAAACCAGTCACACTGCCACGCCCACCCATCCATCTTAGACTCCACTGACTGACGACTCATCACACTAATTTGTTTCTGTGTGCCTTAAACTGGAATTGCTTAATTTATAAATACTCATATGTAGTAACATTTCTATTTTAACAATTATATGTTATTTATATCTACTAATAAATTGTTGTAGTTAAATATAAAACGTGCTTAAATATTTATATTATTTGATTTTCAACATACATTTTAATATTATATATAATTTAATAAAATAGTAATATGTGATATCTGAACAGTTTTCTTCGAGAAGCCCTCGGACTGTCCCATGCTAAATGTTATTCCACCCATCTATATAATCTAACCAGTAACTATAATCTGTGGTTCTCTACAATATCTAATTAGATTTATTATTACTTATATATTTTTTAACCTTTTAATAAACGCTTATGATTTTAGTTGTACTAAAAATTTGCATTTCACCTAGATTATTAGTCTTATATTAAAAAAAAATCTTGTAAATAAAATAAAACATAATAATATGTAATGACTAATAGAAAAGTAGAAGAAATATCAAACTATTTTATTTGTCTTTACAGAATTTCTAGTTACTCTTATCATTTTTTTTTGTTTTACTAATATATATTTATCCTATTACAGACTTATATTAGAAATTGTATTTTCTTCAACTCTTATTAATATGCCTTTAAAAAAATACATAAAAAAAAGTATTTTAAATATTTGATCACAAATAAAAGTTTTTTATGCTAAACAAATATATCATTGTTCAATTACTTATAATAGAAAATGTAATTTCATGAATTCCTTATTAACGTAAAAAAAATATTTTTCCTCATAATCCTACATATCCATTTATTTTTTAAAGTTTTTGGGGAAAATATGATCCTAAAATCTTAATTATCATAAGATAATGTACAGTACATATCAGTGACGTGTATCTGTCACTGTCAACTGTGATCGTTATCATAGACCACGTGATTAGTTTTGATACTTGAGGTGGAATATTTTAATATTATACTATTTTTTATTTGTCATGTACAGAATATCTTAGGATTTTGACTTGGTGCTTACTTTATTAATTAAAATCATTTTAGTTGGTTGAAATTATATATTTTTGTTAGTCGCATACAATAGAGCGAGGATAATAATTTAATAATTAATTGACTTTAATTAAAAATAAATGAAATTAACAGCTTTACTGAAATGAGATAGAACATCTGAAGATGACGAAAGATTGATATCACAGTGTCTAAAATAAAGGTGACCTTTGACCGTTACTTAACAGTATAAAGAATTATATCTTCTATTCAAACTACCCTCACTACTGAAGCTGATGCGTCACTGCGTGTGACGATGACGGATGTGGTACGGAAGATCTGTTCACATTTTACTTGTTTTTTTTTTAGTTATATAGATTAAAGATACTTAGACTTCAAAACTAATTACTTGAAATGACTTAAAAACCTTAAAAACTTTATACACAAATGTTTTTACTTTCACGCGACGTGAAGATGTTTCAGATATATTTGTAAATATCTTTTTCTCATATATAGATTATCTCAGCAGTGACAAATGGACGTACATCCCAAATCGAGTTAGAATGCCCGCAGACATTCGTTTAATCATGGCCTTATTTTTTCCTTTTTTTGTTTTGCAAAATTGGCACCATTTTTTATTATATATTTTTTCAACATCTTATATAATATGCTATGTTCAAGATTGTTTAATTCAACTATGAATCATACGACACCTCAATTTGTAAGTTTTTGTCAGCTTGCTTAATTATATTAAGTGAAGTTTTGAACAAAAGAACTTTTTAAATAACAATTTGCAACTATTTTAATTTCTCTTATTAATTCGTATTACTTTCTTATAAAGAATTAATTTATAAAAAATAATCCTTAATCCATTTGAAATGTATAATAAAAACTAGGATTGGCATCAGTTTATAATAAATATAATATATCTAACAATATAATAAAACCAACATATCACATTATTTGTCACTGTACTGTACCATATTATTTTCTTTATATCATTATCTTTCAATTTTCCTAGAGTTGATAGTTTTTATTCTTAACCTGCCTCAAACCCAGGATCTAACATAAAAATGCTCTGTTATTGATTATCTATACAATGTTATTTCAAGACCCGACAGCATAATATTTTACTACCCAAACACACACATACACAGAGACACACACACATACGTGGTGAACACACACATTGATAACTTAAGAAAAATACTCGTGTCGTGGGTTTTTCTTGGGAATAGGGATGGGATGGAGCCATTATTGATATTATTATAAAAATATATTAAAATTTCAGATATCTTATGTAATATTTCTTAATTTTTTTAGTATAAGTATCATTATAAGAATCAAATAATTAGCATCCTTGAAAATCTGTTATTTGAAAAATTGTCACATATTTCCCACAGGTTATGATCGTTACAATTTAACTGTATCAGAATATTTTAAACGTTAACAAAGATAACAACAAAAACTAAAGACAACATTATAATAAGTATGGAACTACTTTATATAAAAATGTCCAATAACAATCTGCATTTAAAATACAATAATAATAATAACATTTTCATATCATCTCCACAACCCTCGCTTTCCCCACGTCTCGCATACATGCACGTCCTCGCCTGCGTCACACGTGATTGGGCATTTCGCTCTAACACGTAACACTAGAAGGAGAAGGAAAACGTTTAGGGCTAACATTTTATATGTTAGTCGGGTCATGGATATAAAATCGTTTTTCCCATATATATATGTTATAGCTATAACGTAGAGGCATTAGAAACCTTTAATAATGGAGAAATATTGCTATTGTGTAGTCTTAGGATTATGTTCCCAACGGTTTTGATATTTGAGGAGTATACGATACAAACACTTCTACTGTTATAGTAAAGATATAACGGTAGAGTATACTCAATATTAGATTTGAGAAATCTTGCGTAAATTATGTTCGATGAGAACACATAAGATTCTCTTTTCTGTCAAGAGTAATGTGAAGAACTGTTAGTTTAAACAAATACTAATATCAACAGAGGGTCTAATAATAATAATAATATAATAATGTTTGTCCGACAGCATTGCCAACAAAAAGATCTGGATTATGGAGCGTGGTCGCGCCCACGAGGTGCCATGACCATCAAACAGGGCTACGAGGTGAGAATAGCTGTCCCGGCCGTAGATGTGTTGCATGTCGTAGACGTAGTGTACATACGGAACAACCGACACACATACACTGAACATATGTGCCATTATTATGTGTTTATTGTGCTTATGTGGTATGATAGTGCAAGCGGACTAAAAATCGAATATTATGTAGTAAATTGCAGGGAGTAGTACATTGTCGTCGTGGCCAAACATGTCGCCACAGTTGCATGTCGTAGACATCGTTGTGTTGTCAACAGAATCAATTTTAGATGATAATATCAGTTTTAGGAGAGGAAACAGAACCGAAGTCAGAATGAAGTCACTTGCTCTCGTGGTCATCACCATACCAACCACCATAGAGTCTAGAGATTATAGTTTCATGCTTATAATATAATATCCTATACTCATCTATCATCATCAACATATTACTTCTAAGAACATTTTTTGTATGATTTATGTTTTGGTTGTTGTATGAAATTAATAAATAATGTAATAAAAGTATTTTCTCACACACTCATAAAGTGTAAAAGTGTTATTTAGATAGCTTTAGATATATAATATAACCATAAATATATACAGGGTTATTTCTAATTAGTTGACAGGCAAGCAGAATCTTTACATCAATCCCAACAACAGCTGTTCTACGACTTTGTTGTTTAATGTTGTTGGGATTGTTGCAGAGAGGCTGCCTGCAAGAGGTGGTCAACTAATTAAAAATAACCCTGTATATACGACTCACTTATACATGTATACAAATGTATGTATTGCATAGGTATATAAATGGCTCGTACGCAGGAAACATTTGTCACTTTTAATGGGATTACGTCACTATTGAAATGGCGCAACTGAAGACCCGTATTACAGTATACTTCCTTCACTAGAACGTTGAATTAACTATTGAAACTGGATTAAAATAATTTATTTACTTCAAATACACGTTGTTAAATCGTCTCACATAAAATCTCAAAAGTAAAGCGTGTTCTTCCTGAGGGACTTATGACGAAGGGTCACGTGACAAAGAACTCTCATTTGCAACTGTCCTCTACAGAGACCGCCCCATCTGCAAGATTTTTGACATTTTTGTTTATATACATTAGTTATTATAATGAGTGCAACGCCTGGGAGATGTCCTCTCTCTGTCATGATGAGTACAGACAAACAAATATTATGAATTCAATTTTAAAAATCTCTGTTACAGTACATATTTTATTGTTCGTACATAAAACATGTTGCGAAAATCATCGGAATTATATTTTAAAGTTTGCTATATAACCCTCAAATTTCGATGTGGGTCGACAAAACACGTCTGTTTGTTACCGGGGGCAGTTTACGTCAAAACTCGCTATTAGCGGCGATAGATGGCGCTGTTTTAAAGAATCCGCAGCGAGCCCGGACGTTGACGCTGGTTATTTTTCTTTTACGACACTCTGTAAAAGTATTTTTCGTTGAATATCGCCATCTATACTATAGTTGAAAGTAATTTAAACTATAAAGTCAGGAAGTTTTTGAGCTTTCAGTTTATTGCGTATTATGAAAATAAGAAAAGTGTGAACATTTTTATACGCATTACTTTAAGTTGGATCATAAACTATTATTACTGAACCTAACCATATAAAACACAATAGAGCAAGTTATGACAAACTTATTCAATAAACTTGGATCACTTCCCTCGATCGAAATTTATTTTTAACGGATGTTAACATATACATGGTATATATTTAGGATACTGGTATCATATTTGGTCTGCTGCCGGTCAAGTTGGTTCGTTTTAAACTAATGGCTACATGGAATAATTTAATCGTAAACTGCGGATGTGATCACTTACATTTAATTTCTCGTCCCCGCCGGGGCGTTATCTTGAAATTAATTTGTAACAAATACCCCATTGGTTCGGACCCCGATAGTTTTTGATTTATTATTTGTTTACAAATGATTTCATAATAATAAATATTACGTGTATGACTTTTGTTAGTAAAATGAAATAAATTAATATCACTGTATAATAGGTCAGGCACAAGTTAATACTATTGTTTTGTTTTTGTTTAAAAATTTATTTAAATAAAAATTTGAATTTATTTGACCATAAATGCTTTTGAATATAAAAAAGAAATAATTCATTTACTAATCGTCTAACAAGTTAAAATCCTTCATATCGCCAAAAAGGGTGACCAAATTCAATAATTTACATAAGGATACTCGCGTTAGTTCCAGTCGATTTGGCGCGTGGTCACACTTAATTGAGATTCTACCAAAATATATTATTTTCGGGCTGACCCCTGACATGTCTTTGTTTAACTACATTTGTATATTTGACATTGGTTTACGATTAGGTTTACTTAATTATAAAGTGTATTAGTAAATATGTGATTATTGTTTTAATTTCAAATCATGAAACTCTGGAAATAAGAAAAATCCTAAGAATGGCCGGAAATATATAAATATATTGCTAATAACTTATTTTACAGAAATGCTATATTTTTTGATTTCTTATTCATTTAAATGGTAGTACATAAAATAAACCGCTGGCTGTTAAGTATTAATTAATTTGAACTTTTAATACGCAAACTTCGATCTTTATAGTGTTGCGCATAATAAATACATTAAGGTCAGTTATAATATTTATGGCAATCACAAATTGCTTGCAGACTTAAATCAATATTTTAAAATACTAATTAAATTTTAAAATTCTCGTAAAGACTTAGTTCAGCTTAAAACACATCTTAGATATTACAAAACGCACAAATAACAAACAGTAACTACTACATCAAACTTAAACACAAAACAATTACAAAAACCACTTTTCGAGTAATTACTACTTTCATATCGAACAAAATTTCTAAGTGAACATAAATTTCACCAATAATTTAAGTAAAGACAGCAAAAACAGTATTTGATTTATTTGACCGCTATCTATAAGTCATGCGCGTGTAGTTCTTGACAAAGTGACCACTGCTGAGGGAGACCGGTGGGTTATTTATTACCAGCACGATAATTCAAGGGTTAACATTACTAAGTTACTGTTACTAAAGTGATTAGAAAGATTAATCTTTGAGAGTGTCATTTTAAAATAACCCCTAAGATAATATTTAAAGAGTTTCGTTACAAGAGAACAATTTCGCTAAACTCTTTTAATAACTTAATATATGTATTGGCTACCAAATTTGATACTATGTACATTAAACTATGGTCAAATATAAAAAAAAATCTTATAAATAGTATATCCAAGAAATTCATAACTTATGAATCCTATTAGTAACTTAATAATAAAATATAGGTAACACTCTCAATAACTTCGCAATTATTATCCATTTACGGAATTATTCTTCCAACTCTAGTAATTGTACTAGGAACAGAAATAAAATGAGGTAAATAAAATGAATATTTCTATCTTACAGGCCAAGATGAGCACGGGGGATGGTACCGTCCATCAGAAGACGGATGACAGACTAGGTCACCATCAGTCCATGAGTCAGATGCTGTACGGAGCGGGCCTCGGACCAGGTCGGTCGGGTTAGTATCTAGACGCGGGTTTAATGCAAAAGCTTGATATTGCAGAGGTCATTCAACGACAGATATTTGGCAAGCGCCAAATATCTTCAGCCATCTTAAATACCACAACGTAAAAAAACATTAAACGGAAAAAAGCTAAGGAGACTGACTCTTCCACTTCCTCTTTGAATAACAGACAGATAAAAATATATTAATTAAAAAGTATTTATACTATTATATTAATTTATAGTTTTATGGAAATGTTTTGTAATAAAATAAGTACCCACTTATACTATTAAACTATATCTATAGCTTAACATTATTAGATTATTCTTCAAGTAATCTTTATATCACCATCTATATCTCTCCAGGCTCGTCATCTTCATCACCAGTGGGTGGTACCAACACTGGGAGTGGGTTACTGGTGGTACCACAACCACTAGGCAAAGGCCCCACCAAGCTGCAGCCGCTACACTCCCACGCTAGGAAATATCATTGCAAAATGTGTCCTCAGGTATGAAGTGGTTTCTTTTCTCATATTTTTTGTACCAATGACAGCTAATAATTTATTAATATGATGGTTTCGATTAATATTCTTTTGTTTTCTTAATCACGATATAATCATACAGTCTTTTAATAAACCTCAAAAATCCCGCTAAAATAAACAAAGCAATCTTTCCTTATAATCTATATCCAGTGATGTATTGAAAGTTATTCCTTCAACTTAAGAAATATTTAATATTAATAGGATAACTTGAAAGTGTTCTATACTGAACTGAGAGTCCACGATCCGTCACAAGAAACGCGTTCTATAACAATAAAGCTAGCGATACATTTATATTTATACTCATTTAATATATGTTCAACTAATGTAATATAATAAAACAGGACAAACTACACATATTTATCTAACCCCTAAGTAAGCAAATTATTTGCTTGTGGTAAGGGTGTTAGACAACGATACAAATACATAGAAATACAGAATAAGAAATAAGATTTCGAAACAAACGTAAGAGATGTTGTCTCCGTCACGATAACAACGCGGTAACAACACGGTAGTACAATAAGTAGAGAGACGGTATCCTCTCCCAGGGATGGCAGGTTCGAGTCCTGCCCGTGTTGATGAATTTTTCATCACTATAATAATATCTACTCTAAAATGTTTTATACAGTTTTGTAAAAACCTCATTTGCGGCCGGCCTTATAATATACAATATACAAAGATGGCAATCCGATTGCAAAATGATAATGAGCCTGCTGCCACTCATCAAAATTCAATTCGTCAACGGTGTACCGTCCGCAAAACAATATTCCTTTGATTACAAACAAGTCATTCCTGTTTTTTTTATAATTATTGTTACTTTATTTCTTAATCTTATAACTAAAAAATATTTTATTAATATGTAAGTATTTTATAGACATATTCCGTGATAATATGATATATTAGCCTGATATATATTGTTTTTATTTTCAAAACTAAACATAGGAAGACGTCTGTAAGTAAGTGAGATTTAAAGAAGGGACTAATTTATTAAAATTTATTGTTCTTATAAGAGATAGGTACTGTAAGATAATAATTTAAAGACGTGTATAATTACTGATAATGTATTACTGATAATATAACAGGTAATTCAATGATGTGTGTTTTTATTTTATATACAGTTACATTTTACAATAATACAGTTTTCTTCTGGCGGTACATTATATTGAAATTGCAATTAAAACGCTATTGCTTTTTGCTTATAACTTCTATCATCCCATTTTAATATAACCAGAATATTTAAACTAATACGGATAATATATAATTAGAGTACATTTATAACATTAAAACAAAAGTAATAGGATTAAAGTTTGGTAACGCTCAAAAAAAAAACACAAAAAAATCGTGGCTGAATAATCAACAGAAGGAATAAAAAATAGAACAGTACAATTTAAGTATAATTTAACAATAAAATAACAAAAATAAACCCAATAAGATCATTTTAAAACAATACTCCATGAGACTATTTCACTTTCGGTAAAATGACAATAAAAAAATCAAAGGAATTCTTTCTCCGACTATCTTTTGTTAATTAGAAAAAATAAAATATCATCATTAAGAAAACAACCTTAATGAATAACAATAAGGTTAAAAATGGGTTGCCCTCTACGACAAATCACGTGGCTAATCAAAACCGGGAGCTGAAGAATGTCATAGCAAAAATGCAGGATGGTCGAGAGACAGACAGGGCGGCAAAAAGTTGAATCGCCTAATACTCGCTGCGTTTGTGTAAATTTTAGAATTCCCGTATCACAGGAGTCAAAAACATTTTTAATTTTTTATTAAATATATATATTTAGAGTGTATTATAAAATATTTTCCGTTTTAACCATATGAACTAGAACGGTATGTTCAATTTACTGTATTACTACGAAAATCAACGTACAGAAAGTAAAACTCAATAATCATTAAGTCATTTTGCAGAGCATATTATTTGTGTTGTATATAAAAATGGATTTACTGCTTTTATGGTGTATTATTTGTGAAAATATATATTAAACCATATATCTATTTTTAGTTTGTATACATAGATAGTTTGTGTACCTTTAACAAAAGTGCTGACCAATTATTGTTTTATTACTTATCAATTGACTTTAACAATAATACGGAATTATACGGAATTACGGAATAACTGTAAATCAAATAACCTTTTTAATTGAAATGAGAGTATACAAGTATAAAAGGTTGGTCATCCCTTTGGAACTGTGTGCCCTTTAAAATCGCCGACGGTCACTAAAACGGTCAACCGTGAAAAAGATATCTGATTTTAATTACAAACGACAAAAAATAATGACCTAGAAAATATAAAGATACATTTATCTCTAGACATTAGATTCAAGCAACATATAAACTAAGAATATTTTATATTATATAATTTAGGGAAGCTATGTATTATTTTTATAACTTATTTCTTCTTTCTTTTTTATGTAAAAATTTTTAAATATATTCGGTTCATAGAAAGTCCGAGTCAATTTACTGAAACTAACAGCATCCAATAACTTCTGACACTCTGCAAATAATCATACAAAATTCTACCATTTTGTCAAACACTAGCACACCATACTTTTTTATAAAATAACAAAACAAATATAGACCTTATTGTAAGGACATAAGAATAAATCAAAGGCAAATATCAAATTTGTCAACCCTACTTGAAAAGCCGTAATAGCTCGCAGGACCAAAAACATTTTGAGCTATTTTGGACTTTATCACAATGAAATAGATTTGAAGTTAGAATAAATAATCAAATAGCTTTTTGCTTCATATTAGACAGGCTCTTATAGTCTCTATTTATCACGAAATGGAAATCACATCCTATTTCCGGTCATCTGTGGGTTTCCCGAAGGTGCTTAGACGAGAACTTTTTATTGCATGCAATTTGTGAGTCTTCGCTGTCTTTCATTACGCTGATTTTTATTGCCTTGTAATTTATTTTTTCTGTAGGTTTTTGATATATTATATTCCTACAATTGTTTATATTTTTATCTATACTTACGTTCGTTAAAACAGATAAAAAATTATTTGTCCATCTAGGAGATTGGGAAGTGTGTCTTTGTATCATCAACATATCTCTCTCCTTGGTTCCCCAAAATTCTTTTATACACTAAATTATTAAACATAGAATATTATCACTAAGCTATATTTAATACTAAACTAAGGTCCCTTAGTATAATGCTAACAATACAAACAGTTATAATACATAGGCTGCGCGCGCGCCGGCCGGCAGGTGGCCGCTGCATGCGCCTGCGCAATTAAAACTTGTCACGGGAACCGCTCGCGATTATTAGTGTTGAGCTACTAAAAGAGAGGATAAAGTTCGTTATTGTGAAAATAATAACTTTTTAACTACGAGTAATAAAATACTAACCAAATTCAATACAGGACAATAATACATTCTTGATATTATTATAATACAAAATAATATATATATTTTTTTTAATTTAATCTAATCGAAACGTATGATTTAATGTTAAATGTAAATATAGTGGTTGGGATATAATAAACGTTTCAAGATTATACTGACTCTACATTATTAAATTAAAGTAAGTTTAGAATAATAAATCTTTAAAACTCAAATAAATAAAAATATCCATGATATAAACACACAAAACACTGAAAACTAAATTTTTAATTTAAGTTAATACTTTCAATGTCAGTTTTGATTTGATATCCATTAGATCGTCAACTTTCTTACATTCCTTTAACGGACATCTAGTATCGCTAGTTTCATGGCCCCAACGGTCAAGCATGCGTTAGACATGCAATTTACAATTTTCATATTTAATCTGCATTAACAACCGTTAAACAGTTGACTTATCAAGACGCTGTATTGTTAATAATTTACAACGCTATATTAACTTGACAGGCGGTAAAAATGTAATATACTTTAAACTGTAATCACCTTGGGATAGTTTAGATAACAGATAAACGTAATTATCACGTTTATTGTTGGTTGGGAAAATTGTTTTAAGATTGTAGACGTAGCATATCAGGTAAGTTATTGCACAGGGAATTATGTTTTAATGGAGGATTTTTTTATTATTTTAGGTGTACTAGAAGTAATGTCAAGATCTCATTAATAACATACCATTTTTAATTTAGTCGTTTTTTTATTCAAACCTTAAATTTTCAATCATTTGATAATGGCATTTCCAAAATAACTCTTTTCTATATTAAGTATTTACTATTTTAGTAGTAATTTGTTATTCGAATTTCAAAAAACAAAGTTTAATATTTAATCATTTATTATAGAAAATAATTATAAGGATTATCAGTAAATAACAAGTGATGCAATATATTTGTTGTATAATTCTAAATTTGTATCAAAACATCATCTCATTAGAGGTCACCCCCTGTATCATACATATATATATTAAGAACGTTCTTCTAAACGGCTTAGAGGCTGTGTGTGGTTGGTACAGCACAGACTAACACCACAGGTTGGAATGGTAAATTAAATCCTTACTGAGATACTTGATATATTTTTTTTTTATATATAAAAACACAATTATTTTTTTTGAATAAAGTTTTTTATTTTTCGATATAAAAATTTGAATTTAAACTTAAGTACCGCATGTTAGTCTGTTCTTATCCCTATAGTTTAAAAAGCTTGTAAAGTCTTATAATATTCAACAGTTGTATTATTATAGTATATATTATAAAATATATATAAAACCCCTGTATCATATATTCTTAAGTAATATTATACCAACATAAAATGTACATGTGGTTTTCTTTATTGTCTGTCTGTTTGTGTAACGCCGGCCACAAGCAGCTTTGTGGTAACCAAGAAAGGTCTAAGACATACAAAGTATTACAAGTATTTAACTTCCAAAATAATTTGATATTCTAAATGTAATATAATTTTAATCTTTGGTTTAAAATCATGTTTTATTTAATATATAACTACTCCGTTTGGTTAGGTTAGTTAAGATACAAATAACTTAATATGCAATAAAACTATTGAGAATCTTCTAGACAAAGGTAGGTATCATGGAAATCAGAGGTTAAGCACAGACCATCTGAGTTGTGATGAGTTACAAGATGAGTGAGCAAAGACTTGAATAGGAAATATTAACATATCTAGAAAAGTGTGTCAGTCTGTCTTTTGTCATCACTTAGATGTGACAACAGATAGACAGAGTTTAATTCATCACATTCATTCATCATTTATCCCAAAACTAAGACACATGAAACATTATTTCTAAAAGCTTGTTTCACGATACCCATATTTATAATTATTTAACTATTTTACATAATGCCTCGTATCTCATCTCACACATGCCTTATAAAGGGTGTAGGTTAAACACAATCTAAATAACAATGCCCTTAACTAATAGGCGTTGCGGTGCGAAGACGCATTGTGACTGCGACAATCCATCATTACAATATAAGTAAACTAGGGATGTGCACGTGTCGATGATTCAGTTGCTGTGTTATATGATCTAATTAGTTGATTTAAACATGCTTCGAAATTGTTGGAATAGAGTACTAAATTACCTCTTTTTTTCTGACTAATTAATAAAATCGCTTAAGTTTAGCTTTAAAATAAAATTTTTACTTTAGAAATTTATACATACATTTTTTAATATCTTGTGTTAGTGATAGGGATCTGGCGATCACATTAAGATGGAATGGAACCCAGGACAAAACAAAAAATAGCTGCCAGAGTCACTAACCAGTACAACTACATAGACCTAAAAATAATAAAAACAAACAAACCAATGAACAAAAAATAAACGAACATTCACTGATAAAGAAAAGAAGAAAAAAATCATTTAAAAAATTGTCGATAAACGTCATAGAGAAGAAACGTCACTATCAAGTAGCATCCCGGCATAAATCAAACAGCAGATTGATCGTATTATGTCAACATGCACAATCACTATTTTTGCATAATAATTCTAATGCTTGTCAATTATTGAATAAAACATTAGTTAACAGAGCACATGGGAACCTACACTTAGAATTTGTCATTGCCAAATATATGCTAAAGACTATGTAGATGTTAAGATTATTTAAATTCTAGTTTTGTGGTATTGTGGGAATTGAAAAACGTATACTCTTGATTAATTAGTATTTTTTTATTATAAAGATTATCATTATATATCCTGATTGTTATTAAGAATAAATTTCTTTTATAGTAAACTATTTTAGGCTGAAGACAGAATTATCTGTGGATGTTTAAAATTTTTATAATTATTTTAATTTTATGTATTTTCACATGTTATCATTGTTTCTATAGTTCTTTTTAAAATACTAGATTTTATTGTATTTGATCCTGTTAAAGAATATATTTTTAATGGAGCAAGATAAAAGTAAACATTATATTATTGCTATCAACATCTCAAAAGAGAAAGAAAATATATCCCAAATACTCCACCCATATACGGAACTGACAAAATCATATTCTAAACAAATCTTCTTGGAAAGATGAAGGTAAGAAGGGCAAAGTACTTAAACCCTTTCGCGCCCCGGACAATAGATCAATACCCAATAATCTTATAATAGCATTGTAAGGGTTAAGATGTAGACAAAACGTTATTGAAAGCAATGGAAGGGTTATAGTCCTTTTGGCACGGATTAGCAAAAAGCCGATTTCGCGTGACAGATGTTGAGCGTCATGTAAACCAATCCTAATCTTACACTTGTTAACTAGCTGTACTTCATCAACTTGCTCTGTAAACAAGAAAATACCTACTATTATTTTTAATATATACCTAATAGATATATTATAATTTTCTTGTTTATGTCTCGAAAAAATACTCTGAATTTACTTTCTTAACAATTTTAAGTAGGTATTATTGCCCAGGAAAGTTTAACTAAAAATGCATTCGATAATAACTTAAAATATTGTTTTTTTGCTCTTTTTCGTAAAATGTCCAAAAACTTAGATAATGACGTAATCCACGAAATGTTTAAAGTGCACCATTCGATTTATTGCCAACAATTCAATTTAATATCAAACTACAATGCGCTTTTTGTGAATGGCAAAAAATATAAAATTTCAGAGAAAACTGCCAAACTAAAGATCGCACGCGCCGATGTCGATCTAAATCATCGATACGATCAATACAACTACAAAAAGAAACCCTTTACTTATACAATAATCAACATGTTTTTTTTTTCTAACATTTACATCCTTACGGCCTTACTCATTGAGAGTGTTATCCCCTGATATATTTTAGAAGTGGCTCTGTGTACTATTGATGAAATATAATATTTAGTTACAAGGGTTCATTACACTTCTTCTAAATTAGAGCGTTCAAAGACTTTCATCGCGTATCAATACTTCTTTATACCATCTAAGTGATTGTGTGATTGTTCAATTATAACCCTTTATACGATGGAATATTTCAAGTTATTGAAATGTTATTATTACGACACGTGACACTTTACGAGTGATTATTTCCAACAATTAATTATTAGTAAGGTTTACTTTACTCTAGTAGGATTGAAAATATTGATCAATATTAGTATAAGAAATAAAATTATCTTAATTACTTTGTATTTAGATACAGAAGAACACATAAAAAGTCCAAAAATACAATCTCATATTTAATCACAAAATTAAAATATAAGTAATATGAATGTAAATATAGGTGCGTGCTCCACCTGCGTGCTTCCCGTTCTATACATTATTATAATAAAATCGCATTACAGCTTATTAATGCACCTTGGTTTTTAAACATTATATTTTATTAGCTTTTATTAAAAAAAACACGTTAAGACTTGGTTTATATTATAAGGTTCTCTAATGAAAATCTCAATATATTTATTTATTTGATTGTCATATAACGGTTTGATCAAAATTTTAAACAAATCTATCAAAGAAACAATCTAATTAATGCACGCGGACATCCCCTACTGTTCTCACGATTTTTTAATTGCAACCAAGCAGATGTTTTGTTCCGCAATAAAAAATAAAGCACCCAAAGGTATAGAAAAAAATCCTAAATATTCATCAAACAAAGAATAATCAACGATGACGAGCATCAAAACCGGAATTCAATTAGATATACAAAAGAAATTGTTTGAAGGGACTAACTTCTTGTTCCAGAGGACTTTAATTATTCACTATACCAAGATTCACCCAAAAGAAGGTCTCACACGATCGCAAAAGCATCACTAATGACAATCACAATAGTTAAATAAAAACCTGACCCCAAAAGAATTTATGAATAAAATTAAAAATTTCGCTATCCTTAAAATAAAGCTCAAAATAAACAGACATACTCAAAGAGACAGTCTTAAACAGTAATATGCAAAGGAGTATGCAAAATCGGTAGGGTGACCGAGACTGGCTATGCAAATCACCGTGCGAAGTTACAGTAAAAAACAAATAGTGAAAAAACCGCTTCTATGGGTGAATGATAAACATAAAAACAATTTTTGCATTGTCTCGTCACTAGTGTACCTTATAAAGTATATAGAGCCGCGTATCGTCCCTTGCGGTACTCCTTTCTTGTGAGAAACACAGGTTAGGACGTATGCAAATTACGGATACTACTTAATCTTTTATTTTAATGGCATCGCATTGTGTTTAATCTATTCAAGTTTTTTGGGGTAAGGAGGATGAGAAAAAAGAGTAAAAAATTAATGATTCAACATATGCAAATATCTACTGTCTTGTGTGACTATGGGAGTCTAGTAGTCTGGGGTGAAATTTGGGAATAGTGAGTTTTTTTATACGTTAACGGAAAAGTTTTTTAGTCATCTTAATAAATCTACAATAGGGATAAATATAACGTATTTTTTGTATGTGTAATTTTGTTTATTTAGCGTTTATTTATTTAAAATATCATCGAGGAAAATATGTACAATAACAATATAAGAAAAAAAGTTAAATAAAGTACCAATTTCATTAAGACGGTCATCTTAATTAAACTTCTAAAAATTACATTACTTCAAATGATATCTATGTCATCAATGTAAATTTAATTAATTTTATCCTAGTTTTTATTTTACGTCATAACAATAATATTTTCTTATATAAAGATACATTAAACCATATTAATAATTGGTTAAAGTGTATTGAATTATTAACCATCAAAACTCTGTGTAATGTTTTTATTGTTTGTTACAGGTACGTAAACTCTGCAACCCTTACACGGTACCCTTATAAGGTATTTATTTTTTTTTGAAAGGAACAATTGAAATCAATTAAGTAATAGAAAAAAAGGTTTGAAAGTTTTACTCTTAATTATTAATGAGATATTAAGTAATAATTTCTATATTTTATTGATAGATAATATTAAAACTGTTACTCAACTACAGACATCTATCGGTTATAAGCTGAACATTAAACATTAGTTCCCTTGATCGTTCATAGATGGACCTACTATGACTTTTGATGATCTCGATAAGCTACCTTTTCATTGAGAAATGTTTGTCTTTTGAAAACAATTAATATATAATATACGTTTTTATACGTAATTATGAAAACTACCTAATTGAAAACACTTTTTTTTTATTATTTTTGCCGTAATAGACATCTTCTACTGTATTTAATAAATAAAACCACATTTATAATAAACCGTAACATCACGCAATTAATAAATTTGTTAATATGCTATTAATATTAGAACCCGAAGTAATAAAAATATCGGCGCAAGCGCAACCGCACACACCTAACACATTGCACACACATACACCGCAGACGCACGCACACAAAGATAAGTGTATGAAGAATGACTCGTAAGCCATGTGGTAGTCGCCGGCAAGTATTTTGACGAATTCCGAATAGAGTAGCTGTGCATTCCTATGGCATTAGCACCATACCATTTTAATTTAAAAAAACATGTATATTAAAATGACTCTCACTTATTTTAATGCTATCATTTATATCAGCACAGTACAGAATACAAATACATATATAAAGTACAGCAACATTGTAATTTTTAAATAGTCAAATATCTTAATATTGATAAGTACGTTAAAGTAATAAATATTTCGGTTTCATATATAATATGATAGTAAAGTAGCGATTAATTTATATTCGGTGCTACAGACAGAAACAACCATGTTGAAAAATATCTATAAACATGCTCGTAGTGTCAGCTTATATATTTATTATTTACCTCCGCATTTCCGACTAAAACTTGCGAAACTTGGTTACGATAAAGTGACTCATAATTTATTATTGGAGTAATTTTATTCAGGATAAGATAACAATTTAATAATACATGCAATGCCTTAAATATTACTTCTTTAAAATAATATGAATATGTCTTTCTCAATAAAAATTAAATAAAAAGTAATTCTTACACTTTAGAATTAAGGTACATCTCGGCCGATTTATTGAACATGTATTACCTAACAGAAAAATAATTATTGATTTATTATTTTGTATTATTAATGTACCAAGTACTGCCGTCACAACGCACTCGGCGCCTCCCATGACGCTGCGCGCACGCAGCGGAGGGGGAACCAAACCTGATTTTCGGTCTATTCTGACCTTGTGGCGGACATATTACATCACACGGTTTAAAATGCTTTATTTCATCACTCTAGTAATCGATATGAGACCTTATCTACTACCCAATTAAGCCTATTTTTCAATGACGGTTGTTGTTGTTGTTTGTCTGTTATAAGAGATCTAAACCCAATTCGTCGGTTACTAAGTAATGTTTTTCCGGCAATGTCTTTCCGCGTATGTTTTGTTGGTAATTGAAGTTTTCTTTAGTTTATTTATTGTACTTTGTCCGATTACGTTTTCCGGATTCATCACAATTTCTTCAAACAAACAACCGCAAACTTTAAAACTATTTGAATAAATTATAAGAACTTTTCAATTTCTTTACTCATAATTAAATCAAATATCACTTTTTCTAAATAAGAATAAATTATCTATAATTATTGACAACAATATATAACAATAGAAAATCTTTTTATATTTGGTCAACTTGAGAGTCAAATAGTGTTATCTTAAGTTTAGATACAATTCAGGTCAGTAATCTACAGCAAAATTATATTAAAAGTTATTAATAATAATTTAAATTTTATTATAATGATTGTTTCATTATTTGTATTATAATATTAACATTTAAACTTCCCCTTCACGGGTTGCAGTTTTAAAATTTATATTAGTTTGTAAAGATAATATCTACCTAGCAATTTATTTACAACTATCTTAAATTTAATATATAAATATATTAACATACCTATATAATGTTTATTTCCTGATATTTCATATCTCAATATGCTCGTTGAAGTCTTTTATTCATATTCTTGAAGAATCCATAATACTGCACTGTATATTTTATTATTATATATTGTCATAGATATCGATTCAAAAATTATATGTTAATGCCTTTTCTATTTATAAAACTTTTCGCTAACACGCTGACTCAAATTACAATAATGAATGACATTTTGTGTATATATTTATACGCGATATATATTTTGTCAGTCTGTATTTCGATATTAAACACAATCAAATAAAAAATAAGTTAATTATACTTACAAACTTTATTAATATTAACTATTGTAACTTATTATGAAACTCTATATTAATATGGAAACATCATTGACTCCTTGTTGTCTTGATGAATTATTAATAAAAAAAAGTCATGCATTAATTTAAAGCTGCACATAAAAAAAAATATTCGATATTTTAGATTATTATAAAAAGTCTATAAAAATACTAATATATAGTGAATCAAAGTTACTCAAGGTCAGTCTAAACGGTGTTGGAACGAAAAGATTTTAATAACTAAATTATAATTACATTGAACCGGTTATCTGTTCTTATGTACTTATTATATTATATAGGTATTGCATCTGATAAATATTTGAAACTCGTTTCTAAGATTTATTCTGTTTTCATTTGGTTTGATATTTAGACGATCATGATTAATGAGTGATATATTCATATATGAAGAAAGATATTTGATAAAAATAGTATTTTTTTTTCCGCGCTAGCGAATTTTGTGGTATAATTACATACAAATAGTAAATTATAATAATATATCTTAATTAAGCAATGAAGAACATTACGCTTCACAGATTTGATGATTGTTCTGTCGGTAATGTAGTTGTAATGTAGTTGTGTGTCAATGACAACAGTCTTATAGTTCCGTGGTTTTCTTAAAACAGAAGTTTAAGTAACTATAAATAGTTCCGCCGTTAAATTAACATATTTATAACATGACTACGGTTTGAATACTAAATTTAATAAATTATATATTTGTCTCTTAAATCTGTTACTTGTATTAAACTGCAGCAATGTTTTTATTAGTATTTTATTGATTAAGTACTTTTATGAGTTGTATGACCCTTGTACGGAAGTGTAGTTAAGTTATGAAGTCCTCATTTAAAGGTCATAATCGCTAGTTACGCAATATGGAGCATTCCGTTCACGGTCAACAAAAAACTTTTCATTACGTTCACCATAAAAACAATTAACTCGCCATTTTGTTTTACGCAAAAAAAATATGTCGTTTTTATGTAAAAATTATTAGGTCAATGTGTCTTTATTTGTCCTTTTAAGTTATTTAAATATCTGAGTCACAGTTAGCGGCTTTATTTATATTCGGAGATGTCCCTTTTAAATTTTATCGTTTGTTTACATTTTTTATACATTTAAAGTTAATAAAACGGTTCATTAGAACACGTGTGTCTCGAAATAGAGTTATTCATTATTGCTTGTATCATATTTTATTAATTTTGTTTATTTATTAGATACATTATGGTTTACTTTATCTATATATTATCTATATATTGAATTATATTAATTTTTATTATTAAAAGGCTCTTATGAAAAAAAGCAATTTTCAAAGACGAATAATAAATGTGAAGTAATTAATTAAATAAGAGGTATTTCCAATCATAACATATATTAGTTAGATGGTTATCTGTACGTACGTACAGTTACGTCATGACTCCAAAGTCAAGGCTACGAGAAGGTAATTAATTTAAAAAATGTAAAATTTAAATAAATATAGTTTTTTGTTGTTATAAATCATTGGTACTTGTAAAAATATAAACAACTCAGTACAAATATATTAATATGTATTGGATTATAGATGGCAGGTTCTCTATATGTATTTTTGGTAAATTATTTTCATGCACATGTATTTATTTTGTAACGCGAAACTATCAATAGAATTAACAGATTTTATAAGTTTGCTAAGTTAAAGTTATACCTAAGTAAGGTTTTTGTTGGTTCTATCAAAGTGATTGACGGGGAGGCTTTAGTTGTGTGAGGACTATGAGTGATACATAGTAGCGGATAATATTTAGACAGTATTGGTAATATTTCAAAATTAATGATATTTAAAAAAGTATTTTCTTTGTATCTGTTTTGGGCATGAAGTATAATTTGAAATAAGAAACAAATAGAACAATGTTAGTAATAACTTTCTAAATAAATCATAATCGTTTAGAAAAAAATGACAACAAACTTCGTATAACATTTTAATTTTACAATAGGTATATATCTTTAAATTACTAGACTACAGGTATGTCCATAGAAAACAGTCGGCGTGGTGAGTCTATCAACAGGTTTTAGGCTATGTCGATGGTCTGACCTCACAGTATATAAGAAAATATACGTAATAACACTTCGAAGCGTTCTCAGCAATTATTAGATACAAAATACTTATACACCGAACCAATTTATTACTCAAATAATTGTTATTATTATAAAAATACCACACACTTTTAGTAACTTATTATTGCATCGTAAGTAATAGAAAAAAATATATATTTTTCTAAGAAATAAAACAAATAAATGTTGAAATAATTTTATTGAAAGTTTTTTGATATCGAAGTCGGAGTCTAGTTGCACGGTCCATGGAGAAGAAACCGTTTGATACACCGTCGTTAAATATGGATGAATAACTAAAGTATATGTTGTACGACGATATTGAATACTCTGAAACTAAATCTTTAGTTACTTGATATAACTGACGAAATAAAACATGATAAAACATGAGATTATAGTCATGATACAGAACTCATGATGTGACGTCATTGATCATGTATCGTGCTACTTGCGATAACTTGTATTATTAGACAAGTTTAGGACTAACACTAAAACACATCTGAAAAAATTGAGTGTCCTCCTTGTGAACTCGGTTTCTTTAAGTTTTTAAAGTGTTTTTTGTATTTCTTGTTTTATATACCTTTCAAGATATAGGTATACTTTGTTATTTTTTATTTTTATTTAGCTTTCTATAGTATCTATAAAATAGCATAATATATCCGTGAGTCTGTTTTATAAAATGTATAAAAAAAACATTGCAACATCTCACTTTAATTACTGAAAATCTTGAAAGTACCATAAGATCTTTCCACTTAATTTTGATAGAGTTACTATTTATTTGACTAACTTACGAAACAGTACGCAATTTAATTATATACTGGTATTTTCATGATTTATCGTTTAATTTTATGAATTCCCAAATATCGGATCCTATTTCTGTCACAACATTGTTTGTATGTTAATACAAAAAAAAACGTTTTAATTAATTTGAACTGTGTTACTTACGCCTTGAATAAAACATTAGTGTCTTTGATAGACGCTGAAACTTAAATACTGATAATAATCATATAGACAATTTAATTTAGTTTTAGTAAAAAAAAACGCTTGACACTTTCTATGTCTGAACTATTATCCTGTTACATGAACTATCTCAGGAAGTATTATAGTAGTAGGTACTACTACTACTGCTACTAATACTACTACTATGTACTAGAAAATAAACATTTCAACGTTCGAAAATAGTTGCATTTGTATAAAGATGTTTCTGGAAAGTAGTTAAATTAATAAACTACAATTCGTAGTAGTTTTAAATAAAATTATTAAGTGTTTGAAAAAAATGCAAAATTAAAGTGCTTTGTTCATAATTCCCATTCCCATATGTAGAAAGTGTTTTTATTTTAGTAGAAAACCAATAATCCAGTTATATAAATAATGTTAATTGTTAATTTTCTTTAGTCTTGGGTTCAATCCACGGCCGGACGGCGTGATGCATAAAAGTATTATTAGGATGTTCAAAAACTTAAGTGAAATCAAGTGTGGAAGTTTTTTTGTTTCCTGAACTTGAACTTTTCGATAGAAAACACCGAATTTCTCCCTCGCCGTCAATTTTGTGCGTTGATTTACAACTGACGCGTTTCAGGACATTCACAAAACATGGATAAGACTACAACATTTATTATGCATGGCTTTTATATGTTTATTGTTTGGACCAATAGAAGGACATTAAAATGTTGTTGTAAATATGTGACTATTTTATATTACATAAGCCATTGAAAGAAAACAATATGAATAAAAGATGATTAATGCTTTTTATAAGAAGTGGCTTGTAATTATATAGAGGAGAGTAATCAAATAAGCAACATAGACATAGCTCCATTATGACCTACAATATAAATAAAAAAATACACACAAGGCAAACTTCACAGCATTATTTATATGTTTTTAAAAACAATCGAGGATTTGATCAAAAATCACGTCCTGATTTTAAGATCAAAAATAAATAAAAAAGAAGTTAAAGTTAGGTAGACTTGTTGTGGCATTCGCATTTAAGATGTATGATGTGTGACAGACATACATAATGAGTTTTGATTTTAATAAACAAATCTAGGTATGTCCCTATATAGCTGGCCATACAGCAAGTGTGGAACACATGTGATTACGTTGACACCGGCCGTCCTAGCTGCGGCTTTTACACATCCAGACAAATATTACTAACGTCTGCGGTAGATAAAAGTTAATATATACTGAGTTATCTATAAATAAATTAACAAACACATAGTACTTGTTTGCTCAATAAAATTTTACTTATGTAATACATTTTAAACTTTTATCTGGATAAAAATAGTATATAATGGTTTTGGCCCATTTAACTGCATGGCTTAGTTTCAATGTAGGTAAAATATCACGAGTACGCTCTACTGCCGGCTGATGTATTACCTAAAACAGAATATCTATTAAGAATTTATTTTCCTTCACCAGTCTTGTGAAAAATAAGTAGGTATTATAAGGTTTATTGTTCGTCTAGGGACGGAACCTGGGGTCCGCCAGGAACACCCCAAATAATTTGTTTTGTTGTGAAAGTAAAAAATCTATTTATATACAACATAATATCGAAAATATATGGATATTGTATGGATTAGACAATATATGAAATGATACGAAAAGATATATACGATGTATGAAGGCTTACACCTGATAGATTCACTTGATTCAATTAAAAAATCTCACAAATCTTCCCACCGGCACTCGAATAGCATATCGCCGGATCACCCATAAAAAAATGCTTTAAAAAATCCCGCCATGCCAACACCTGTTGCGCCTACGCATCCGCCAACCAACCGCGCCATCTTGTATTCAAGATGGCAGGCCATCTGTCAAAACTCATTTTTAATCATTTAACATATAGTATCACATTTAATTAAGTGTATTAATTATGTAGGCATTTAATTGAGGAAGTTTTTTTGATGCGATGAATAGATTGCTAAATCTTTTTCGGTTCGATAGAAATACCTACCAACCGGCTGGAAGGTAACGATTTACTTTTTAACTGATTTGATAAACCTATTATATTTCGAACATTGTAAGTATAGCAAATGAATTGTAACGCATTTAACAAATTATTTAAATATTAAGCGCTTTATTTCACTTTGGCATTAAATTATTTCTATGAAAAAAAGTTACCGATCTAAGTTATTTTGCAATCCTTTGAACTGACCTCAGTCTAATTTCTAAATATTCGGCCACAACTTGACCCAAGTTATGTAACAACAAAAACCAACAATGACTCCACATTCCAAAGGGCAAAAACAACCTAACGGGTTCCTTAGTAAAACGGACCCGAAATCTTTTTCTCCAAACGGAAGCAAAAAGAGTATTCACAAAAAGTATACAATGACTTTTTGCAAATAAACTCTACTTTTTCTCAGCACGCGTTTGAATTTTAAAATTGTTTTTGCTTTTGTTTTTCTTAGTGTTGCGTTAGGTCATGTTGTGACATCGTTGAATTTAATTGTTTCACGAATTGTGAATAATATTCGTACTTTTTTATTTAAAGCAAACATTTTATTTGACAATGAAAATTGCACTAGAACGATGAATTATTTTTCAATAAAACCAACAAACAAGTAAATATTCATAAAAAAAAAAACAAAAAAAAAAGTTATAGGTTAAGTAATAAGTGAAAAAAAATGTTATATTATTACACGTAGTCTGTTTTTGGAATAAATAACTAAAAAAAATGCTAAATTTACAACGATACCATATCATAGAAAGCCACTATAATGTAAAAATAATATAGGTATATTTTACAAAATTCTTTAAGTATTCTAGGTACTTACCTACCTAACTACGTACAAACCTACATATAATTTTTAAAAACAATTTATCTAAAAAACATTCAAAATATATTTTATATATATAAAATACATCCAAAACTTTTTCGTTTATAAAGCAATTTTTCTTTGACCTTTAATCAATATTTTTTTCGAATTTGTAGAATTGTATATATATGATATAGTAATAATATATCTTAATTTTCTACAAAATAAGTATAGACATTTATGTAACAGATATGAGTTTTAAAAATATTATAATACTTTATTTAATTTAGAATTAAAACAACCTAATATATACGTGCTTACCTACTAACAAATTTATTATGTTGTATTTATTATTGTTTCTTTAATATTCCACTTTAGAAAACACAAGCCATAAAAATATTTAGAATCACTAGTAGTTTAAAATAAATTCTGATAAATCAGGTGGACTATGAACCCAAAACTCATGCAATTACTTTAAACCTCGCTACGTATATGAGTTACGCATGTGTGCGTTAATGCGCAGACGCAGCTATGCGATCCCAATGTTGCACACATTTCTCACCCCCGCTGATATTGAAGGATCTAAGGTTTTGATACTTTTACATATTTGGAAATAAGGCTACGAATATTTTCTCAATTATAAAAATATTTAATTAAATAACGACTGAATCTTATTTATATGTACTGGTACTCACAAGTTAATTATGAATAATTACGTTTCAACTTCAATAACAAAATTTAAATATTACCATCTTATTATTTTGGGTTAAAAATGTATAATAGAACTCCGAGTCATTAACGTTATCGAATCGACGATCTTTTAAACAAAGATTAAATATTTTAAATGATGCTCTTTTAAATATTTTAAAATTTTTAAAGTTGTTTATTAAGAAATAACAATTTTCAGACGTATAAAAACTATAAAGTTAATATGCTAAAAGAGAAATTATTAATATCAATGATCAAAACTAAATGGTCGCAGTGTACAAGCAATGAATCGTAGGCGTACACAGGGTGGGTCGCATAAAGAAACCTTTTTTTTTAACATCCACTAGATATTTTTTCTACCTGCGAACCCGAAATCTACCTGACGCTGTGCTCACGCGCAGATTCTAACATATTTAAGAAAAAATATCTAGTGTAAGCATTGAGGGGGCTTTTTGCTAGATTTTTTTACTGAAATTTCACTTGCTATAAACTAAAGTTTTTGTTCCCAATTTTTTCTGTTTATTTTTACTGAAAAGGGTGATAATTTTGTTGTTACTTTTTGCGGTTTTTGGGGTCATTGCCTTCTTAATATATTAAAAAAACCTTTTCACACTCTTAACACCGAAATGACTGAATTGTGACATATTAACCATATTATAAATAGTTAACGCATCCAACTAAATTGGCCACGTAATTATTTTTAACTGTAATGATACCTAACATCCAAAACTTGTTGACCTTCGGTAACCTGCCTCTAGATCACTTGTAAGTTAAATTTATTCGATGAATGATAACACATAAACATTATTCTAAAGTGTCTATATTATTTATTGAACTTAAGTTTTTTATGAAATATTTTTTATTATTTTACAAAAACAAATTTATTTCAATTAGGGCTTACCTTATGTTCTTTAAAACATAATAACTTATATTTTATTAGCTACAATGTATTAAATAACTTCATACAAGTAATTGTAACCGCTCAAGCGGTTCGTATGTCTGTCAGTGTGTATATATATATGTAACATATGTATTAGGCAATGGCCATGACTTTCATAACCAAAAGTATCTCGTGTGAGCTCAATGTATACTTCGCTCGAAGATTGTGTATAATTATATATTTTATAACAACTACTGTATTCCGGTTTTTTTTCATTACGAAAATCATTCAGAAGCTGTTTTACATTTATATTTTTAACTATTTGTGATTACATATTTTTTTATAATACAAAATTTAATAACATTAATAACTAAAATGTTTAACATCAGAAAAAGGTTATTTTTATAATCATTTTTATACAAAACACACGCTTTGGAAAAGTGTTCTATGTATGTAAAAGATAATACATTATATTTAAATGAAAATAAATAGATAAAAATACACCAACAGGCCAAAATTTGTGAATTCTAAATAATACGATTTATTTGTGTAGTTCCTTTCCTTGGTAGCGTACGATTCTCATGATACAATATATTCGGCAGATATGTCGCAATATTTTTGGTAAAAACAAGTCTTTTCAAAATTCTGAGCAATATAAAAGAATAATTCAAACTGACCCAATAAAAATACTACAATGCAATAATTTAAAGAAATAAATCACAAAAAACATAATAGATTAACAATATTTAATCAGGGGCCATAAAATATATGTACAAAGGAAAAAAAACTGCATTTCGCGTCGTGGGAGATTTTTTTGTGTCAAAAGCTTCTTTTTTAGTAAAAAGGGGATGTGCTTTTGTCGTGACTCAGGTGCTGGGTCTGAATAGCGAATTCTGTTGAGAAATCACTTGGCATGGAAACTAGAATGGTGCATAGAATTGTGATGTTTATTATAATGCGTTATTTTAAACAAAAAGGATACAAGTCAGATTAGATGTTCCCAAACTATTGAAAATAGTCCTACTTTGTTGGATTGCTATTTATTACTATAAAGATAATAAAGACATAAGTGATCGAAATATATAAAGCAAATGAAATACTAACAAATAACATAAATTAAAACAGGGACGTGACGGACATCTGTTTGTCCACTATACAAACAGCCCTTTGTTAGCATTTTAAAATCACTAAAACTTCGTAGTCAGGGCTGCTAATAAATCCCGAAACTACGGGAAACGCACATCTAGCGGAGCCCTATAGCAAATTCTATTAGTATTGCTTCTTTTAATTTACAGAGCCAAAAGACGTATCTCCACAAAAAGATTTAGACATTTACTCTTATGCTGTTGATTTAAATGATAATTTTCTTTACAATTAAAAAGAAATAGGCTATTAAGATTTAAGGGATGGCTTACAAGATGTTACACATCATGAAGAAAAACTTAAGGACGTAACAGATGTCAATGATAATTAAAAATGGAACTACAACGTAAAGGATAAGGTCCAATTTGCTTTAATAGCGAGATGTGATTAAAGTGCTCTCACTAAGAGGGATGGGCAGGTAAAGAAATTTGAACATTTGAGGGATGATGAAAAAAACAAGGGTCGATTTTAAGATACAAAAGCTGGTGTCGGCGTCAAGCTGTGCGATGGATGGAGTACGGATGCAGTTTTAGATTTTTCTGTTGATTTCGAAAATCACTTCGAGACAGTTAATTGAATATGACCACTTCAGATTTTGTGTAGATTACCGCCTTGAAGTTTTAATATATCTAAGTATATTAATACATATTTAGTTTGATTGCAACGTTCTTAGAATTCTGCATTGATTACATCATAATAACATTTTGAATATGATTTATGGAGTACTATTTAATAAACATCATAAATATATAAGTAAAAAAAAATGTAATAAGATAATATTCTAAACGTTTCCTAACCAATTGGAATCGGATAATTTGCATAACCTTTTAAATTTAGACCCCTTTATAATCTTTTATAAAACACATGCCTTCTTATACGAAAAAATAATATAAAAAGTCTGTCTGATTCTCCTTTATTTCCCAACCCTCAATACAATATGGTGGGAGATTTCGTAGGGACACTCGCGAGCCAGCAGTTTTTATATCAATCAAAGAAAAAACGCGGCGCCCATCTTCCGACAGGAAGAGGAACTCATTTGATTATAATAAACATTAGATATCTATAAAAAAATGAACCAGGTGCAAAAGAGCTTTGTTTTTTCAAAACCAATCCAAACAATATTGTTTGTTTTGTAATATCCGATCTGTGGACACCCTTTCGTTATGTTAAGGATATTATTTTGGAAAAAACAATTGGGCCTCATTTTTTCTCAGTAGCTACACTTTTAAGTGCCCACAAAAAGTTAGTTTGAAAGAGAAAGTTATGTTTTTGTTGTTTTTCAAATTGCATAATAAAAATATGTCTTTGAAGCGGCTTCCTTACAATTATTCGCCGCTCCCTTTTAACTGAAAACAAAAGCAAGTCGGTAGCTTTGTTCTATCTATTAATAGCTTATAAAACTTTTATCAGCTGAGATTCTAAGCTCATGTTATTTGGTATCTCGTTCTCAGTCCGGTTTTGAACATTTGCGTGATGAATGATCAGTCACTTGCACGTACATTATATTACCACGTATCGCTCTGACACATCCCTCCCCGGCGATAAGATAACCTTTTCTAACATACATTGCTGCTTCTGAGTAGTAAGCTCCGAAAAATATGATTTAGAAGACGCAATGGAAGATGTTTAAATCTTTATTATTATTTATCAATGCGAGATGTTTGAAGATCTGAAATGGCAGACTCCTAAAATACAGGTTTCTCAGTAGCAACATAATAAGATGAGGCTAGATGAACGGGTGCTGTACGTCTATTTTATTGTCATGTGTAATTTTCTCTTTCCTGTTGCTATGATATTTTTACTTATAATGAGATGAACACGCACCTTTGAATATTATTATTGAGCAACAGTATGATGTCGAAAATGAAAATTTAAGTTCAAGTCAAATTTGATAGCGACTGCTTTTTGTTTACGTTACAATTATTATATTATATATTATAAATCGTTGTCGCCAACTACTAATAATCATGCATTTATTAAATAAATCATATACAGAAAAGTAAATTGACATAACCTCCTCCTCATTTTTATGTTTACATAGAACTGAATTAAATTTATATTATTTATAATATACTTGTTACCGTCACTTGAATCCCAGGTTTGATTTAAATCAAGGATCTTATCAACATCCGACTTCCGCATCTCAAACAGGTGATTTTTTATATTATAAAAAATCTATTCAACTGATTGTTGACAACCCTTAAAAAATGAAAGCAATAAACGAACATTCAAGGACCAACGAAATTGAAATTTTAAAAGTAACAACCCTTACTCATTGTTTTCGTTATTGTTGCGAGTGCTTCTTTATAACAAGTTTTTAGTATTTTTATAATATTATATACTATTCCGTTTCTTTAGAGGCTTCATATTCAATGTTGCATCAGTTGTGGGAGAAGAGGGTATCTGTGCTACTGTCACTGTCACTGTCACTCCTTCTGTGATGTTATCTTTAGATTCATTTTTATACTCATATATTTCATTTTACAATTGTATACAATTATTAACCCCATAAGGAGTGGAATTTACAAAAATCCAATATTGATAATTATAATCCAACCACTTAGGCGAATTTTGTAGACATAGAGGTTTGTATATGGAACAAACTATCTTGTTAGCTAATAATAAACAACGTACATAACGACAAATTTATAATTAACTGTCATTAGAATTAATAACCGGTAAGTATATCATACAATATTATCTGTGGAAGTTTTTATGCGCTTGCGCACGCGTTAGAGTCGTTTGTTTTAGTTTTCGACCGATTGCCGTTTTTTCTCTGTTTTCCATATTACACGATTCAGGATAAATATTGTCCTCAATATTTATCTTCTCTCTACAGTGACAACATTCATCAAACATTAGTAGTTAGTCTCTAATTCTATTTAGTTGTTACTACCTTTTAACTTTGTAATCTTTTTTATCAACAACAATAAAATTAACAAAATATGAATAACCCTATAAAAATAACTTTTACTTTTAAACATTATTTTTGTTTCCTAATATATATTAGGGTGCCATAAACTATATAGTTCTTTTGTGTACTGGTGACTCTTGTTATAAGGAGACGCCGAACAACTCAAATACTTCTGTTTTGTTTAAAAAAATAAAAAGCAAACAATCTGCTTATATTTGATTATACCTTATTAATATTTACGATATATTTAAAAATCCTTTTACATTGTGATATTTCTAAAAACGAAAGATATCTTTTAAGAGGAAGGAGATTTAATCTTAATGAGATATGTAGGTAATAGACGTAAGTATCTAATCCTTTAAGTATGAATGTCTCATGACTATCTAAATATTATAATACTTAAACTTATTTGAAACTTATATTAAGTTGAAATAATATCATTTCTCATCACGCTTGGAAACTTATTTAAAAAACAATTAATTTAAACATATATGGAAAATTTACCTGTTTCTTATTAGACACACTATTCTATAATTATATTAATACACACACCTTGTCTTGATATATCGGGACTATATGTTTTAGGAAAATAAGTGTTGACGTAAATATATTAAAGGTAATTTCGTGATTTTATATATCTATCGTGTTTTTATATATATTAATATTATCTTTTAAAATTTCATTTTTTTTTTCTTTAATTTATCTGTCAAAATTATTTTGTCTATGTCTTTTAAATATCAATATATCTGTTTTTTTATATCTATATCTTTAATAGAAAACATATTTATTTGTATGTATTATAACTATATATATATATTTTTTGTGGTCATAAAAGTAATCAAAGGTGTCCATTAGTTTCAAAGTTTGTCCGGACACTATTGTTGTCTCTTATGCCAATACCTCATCTACACCCACTTGGGTACTTTATTAACTACTAGCTGTGCCTGCGACTTCGTACGCGTAGATTTCTATTTTGATAAAACGTACCCTTTGTAAGTACCAATGTGTGTAAAAACAATGTGTATAAAAGTTATTTAAATTGGCTATTTGTTTTTTACGTAAACGTTTTACGACAAAATGAAAAACCATTGTTTTGGGTTCTCTTGCTGTTATAAAGGCCCTCATCATGTGTTTTTTTAAATTTTCCATGTACAGAAATCGATCACTGACAATTTTATTATATGTATAGATAATAACTATATTTACTTGCTACTGGTGCATTTTAAATTAAAACCTATTATATGAAGGTGTTAATCTGTCGCCTGACACCTACTAAGTAAAATAAGTAAGCAATAAGCAAAGTAAGAGTAAAATTATTTACTCTATCAAGAGTAGAGACATACTGTTATTTAAGCACGTCTTGAATATAGTATAGTCATTTATGGAAATAAGATAAATATCTCATTAACTTGTTTCAGGATCTTTAGTAAAGTATCAATTTTTAAATCCACGGCTGCAAAAAAAGTAAAACTGGAGCCATCGTTGCATACTATTAAGCACCCTCATTTACGTCTGGTCAATGACAGCCCTGTTTTAATCAATAACTTCTTTTTCCCGCGGCGTCCTTGCTTTTTTTTTCTCCGGCGCGACATCATGCGCGAATTACGTTTATATTAAGTGTCAATCAGTGTTTTGTATTTCACGCGTGACGTTGCTATGACATATTACCCCATTTTCGTCGAATACGTAAAAAGCTCCGCAAAAAGGCTAAAGCTCGGCCAAAAAATCGTCTACCGAACGTATCTCGTATCGCCGGTCTTGTAGCCATTTTAATTATTATTTAATACCGAGGGACGAGCACGTGGCGACGCACCCCCTCTCTCTTCCTCTTTGGGTAACCAGACGCGCTCGCCGGTCTCCGTCCCTCTCGCACGGAGCCCACTTACACACATAAAAATCGTGAATAATAAAAAATGTGTACACATTTTTTTCGCTTAACCGCCGCTCGCTTGTGTGCGTGCGGCCTCACGCCGCTGAAGCGAGAAGGAGCTATCCACGAGAGCGGTGTGGACCTCTCCCCACTCCGATTTTTTAAGCTCCGGTGTCGTTGTTAGCGTTCGTGTAATTTTTTTCATTTTATGTGTTAGTGTACCCCTCGCTCGGTGTAGTTCACTTTTTCTACTACAGATCTGAAATTCAGTCTCGTTTTTGCCGCGTCGGTCTAAAGGCGGGCGAACGGGCGTTTTATATTACATTTTTGTTGTCGCCGAGAGTAGCCGGTACGGAGCTTGTCTCAGGAGTCTGGAGAGGCCAGCTTTTTGTAGAAGCACATGTCTTAGCGTACGTTCGCTACTGCAATCGGTGCACGCGCAAATCGCCGAGTGCGAAAAAGACAGAGCGACCCATCACGTGTGGATCACCCACAACTATACCAAAATATAGCACACAAAAATACTGAATACAAAAAATCCGACAATTCTGATCCTAGTAACGACGCTCGGCATTCATAACTTATCCGCAGTCCGGCTCGGTGTTTTTTCTCCCGAGTTTTTTAAATGTTTATTTGCCGGTCGCACGTGGATTTTTTGAAATATTTTGGCTATCAAGCCTGGGACTGTGGCCTTTTGGACTTGTTGTGACTTTAGTGTTACCTTATTATGTGATATTTTTGTGACATTTAGATAGGAACTAACTGTGATTTATATGGTGATATTGGTGAACTGAAGAATATGAAACATTGAAGTATAATAAAGGGTATGTATCTTTTTTATTTAATAATTTGTTAATTTGAGTAATAGTATTTTTACGTAATATCTTCCCCTCCTGATAAGTCTGGATGCTATAATCGTAGAGCGGTTGTCTGTCTGTCAAACGCGACCTTGAAGTGTGCTCGAAGTATACGGAAATATTTTGGCATCTACTAGGTATTACCGCGATGTTTTACAAATAATTTATATTCTATTGTGTGTTTTAGAACCCTTTGTTTGTAAATATCTTGAATTCATTAATATTATATTATGTATTTTGTTTAAATTTTATTGCATTCAAATTTTATTTTTGTTAAATTTGTACACTTGATTAATGTTGTCCGAATTATATGCAAAATTTAAATTTAAAAATTGTGAATAATTAATTATACAGTATTGTATACTTTTGACATTGACTAAAATCTACCACTCTTTAAAATAATTATCAAATATCAACCAAACACGAACATCCACGAACATGAACTACCTATGTTTGAACATTTTCTTTATTTTTTAAATTAATATAATTCGATATTAGTTAAGCTCTATAAAAAGTTTATTGAAAAACTCAATAAATCTGTAAAAGCATGTTTAAAAACAAAAAAAAAACATAGATTGAACAATCTTTTATTATTCGCTTCAGTTACTACGAAATTAACAATTTTGCAATGACAAACTAACAAATTATTTTAAAATCAAGTTTCCTATGGACGGTGTTGCAAAAGAAAAAACCGACAAACCGATGTTTTTAACAAAAACCAACTACATACCTGTCACTTGTTGATAAAATAATATTCAATAATAATAATAATATAAATATCTTAAATTATTATTTATTTAAATTCTAATAAACACTTCCCCGTTTTAAGACAACTAAAGATTACAAATCTTAAACTGGATCGGCCGCGGGGCCCGGGTACTGAGAACCAACAACTAAGTAACCCAACTTATAACATCAATAGCTCTTATTTGTAGCACTGTAAGGCTCAAGGTCCAATAAATTAATATAAACGATAAGTTGGTCATGTATTCGGTACGCACAATTATTATCTTTGACAGCTGTGTATGGACAACATGTACAGTTCAAAACATAAATGTATATTACGTAATTACGAAAAAAATATCCACTGAAGATTTTTCGAGGAGAAGTATAGTTTTGTAATTACCATAATTCATGAATATTACAATGTAAAAATATATATATGAATATAAATATTATTAATTATTATTTACATAAATTAACTAAATGAGAAAATTATTTATCACAAAAAGATATATAAATACATATTAAATAAAAATAATTAAAAAATGCGAAGTACTAAATCAGTTCGTGAACTCATAAGAGAGTGTCCTGTATCCGCGGCTGTACACAGCATGTTATTATAGAAGCCTTATTCGCTGCGGCATGTGGGCTACAGGCTAGATCATTGACACAACCTACGCGGCTGCTCACTCGTCACCTGCTAGAAAAAACACTTTTTTTGTACTATGAATCTAGTTTTAAATAGATGTACACGAGGGTCCAAAGCTGTTAGACAAGTGTTAAATTAAAACTTGTAATATTTATAAGATTTTCTAGCGCACTTCACCGTTTAGAATTCGGACAACTTTCAAAACAAATTAATGTATTTAAAATGTTTAATTAATATTATAAAATTATTTCTTGCAGTTAAAAAACGAAGGATCTCGTCACAATTCCATGACACAAACAGCAACAGATACCAAGGAAACTTTAATAGAGAAGCCGAATATTTTTATATGATAGTGCCAAATACGCTTTAGACAAATTATAAAACAAATATTTTGAAACTTAGATAGGACTTAATAAAATAAACAGCAAGATGATGGAAGGCAGGACGATCGATTACCGGCCAGACGGTGGTGGGCTAGATTACCATAACTCTCCATTAATGGCAGAGATACCATTAGACAATTATTCTCATATCCATAGAAGTATAGAGCACCTGAGGTCGATAGGGATGGCTCCACCCATCGACTCTCACAGACATTTAGCAGCGAACCTAACAGATTTAAGAAGATACGACCACCCAGACGACATGCCAGAAATTAAACCGTCCGTACTCAGACTATCCGACTTCAAGAGTGGTCTTCAAGACATGAGGATTCATAACGACCAAGAGAACGACATCCAGCGCCAGATGACCCCTCACGATGACGGCAAAGGTTACAGTGCACCATCCACCCCCCTCTCCGAGAACGGCGGACAGAGCATCCAGGAGGAGAAGGTTAGATTTTTTTGTTTGATGGTAATTAATAAAAATAATATATCATTATTTTGTATCCTTGAAGTCTTCGGAAGTTTTCGTCAGAATTGACGTCATCGGTAATGTTCGTTGATACAATGATCTTTATAATCATTATGAAGGATCACGATGTAGGTTTGTTCCGTGTAGGTACAAAACCATTAATCTTTGATGATTCTATTTTTGGCTGTGAATTTCCTAATATGTCTAAGTACTCACTTCCTCATTCAATTCGTATGTTGCTTATTATTTTATAAGTTATAAGTGTTTATCTTCATTACCGAGTACATCGTGAGCACACTCGAACCTCGCCAAATACCTACTGTAAGAATATTTGAGTGAAGAAGTCAACGTATTTACATAGCAATCGATTTTGCACCTCAGAATACATTTTTATATCAATGACGAATTTATAATAAATTGTACGTCCAAGGTTTGCCAAATGGACAATGAACATGTATACTAACAAGCAAATTAAATTTCTTCTTAGAATTATTGTGAATAATAATACTAATATTAAATCAACAATTCTCGAATTAGATACATATACTAATTTAAATTAATTTCAAATGTTAAAAACGTCATTTCATATTTTAATGCAATATCGTCTTTAACATTCAGTATTTAAGCGCTAAAATACCCAATTTCCCAAATGAAAGCCTCCATTACGCTTGATGAGTCCGGATGCGCCTTGAACGTCCAAGGTCAGTCGTACTCAGGTCGATTAGAGGTTGTAAAGGACAATAACTACAGTCTCATGCAATAGATAAGAACTTTTGAAGTAATCACCTCAACCAGAGCTTAGCTCTATAAGCCTAGACTCAAACCTCGGACTTTATAGAAAAATTGAAAACAAAAAAGCAACACCTCAAATCATTTCAACCGAAATGTAAAAAAAACAATCTTAAGTTCTATAACTTTACACCATGTCGTATATAAATTATCTTAAACAATTAAAAAATATATATTTAATAACCAAATTAAAACTGAATATCATGATACGGAACCATTAAACAGAACAACACGCGTCTTACAACTGCTTCCGGGATGATCTTGAGTTAAGTTTTCGGCATTTAAGACACTAATTACGAAGTATTATGAATTGTTATCTTATTGTTCTTATCATATTAATCTTACACGTTAATTTAAACCTCTACGACTCTATATTTTTTACTGCATGTATTTTTGTAATTAGTCGTTATTCGGGGTTTCCCTAAAACGCATTCAATTCTAAGACAATCAAGTTTTATGCTTGACAAAGTCAGAAATAATTTATATATTTGTATCATTTAGTATATAACCTATACCTACATTTTAATCACAAGTAACAAATTTAAAACACTGATAATAAGTGACCCGGTAGAGTTAATACGATACAAGGTCTCTGATAAATATATATTATATAAACAAAAAAAATATTACCAATTCACTTTACCCCTAAATTTAAGTCCTAAATATTTATTCAACATAAACTCTCATTTATCTTATTAATTCACCTCATTTATTATTTCTTATTTCTGTATTAAAAGGGAAAATTGATAATTACATTTTTGAGTTTTATGTATATTAATGTTTGCTCATGTACAGACATGTCCCCCAAAGATATCTTGTTGTTTTTAAATATATTAATCTTATATAAAATCACTGTATAGAATTCTGAGTGAAATATATTTTTGACCTTTATAGCCAACTCTGAATACTGTATTCGTGGTCTTGAAGCAGGGTCCAATACAGCTTCCATCCAATATGCAAGCTTATAATATTTATTTTATACATTATACCTAATTTTAAAGCAGGCATCGAGCAAATTATTTATCGGTCTATTTTACATATTTATTTTTAGAAATATTTACTGAAATAAAATTGTATGATTTTAGGGAAATAAAATCGCTTCAAAACATCAATTCAAACTGTTTTAAACATCATCACTTAAGTAAATTTACTAATGCTGAATGCTGCTCATGGTGCTGATGTAAAAACGTTAGATTAAGAAAAAAAACATTGTTATTTTTTTAATTTAGATTGTTTTAATTTACCAACAATTCTTCTAAAAATGGTCTTCCTTCCAATAGTAACTAGCAGTGATTCCAGAATTGATTCCACGTCTTCTTGAACAGATTCCTAATAGAAAACTCCGGTTTTTAATATAATAAAGAATTGGTAACAAAGCATCGAGAATGGCAAGACTTCAGACATTCAGTATTTATTTTGTTTTATTTCTTATAATATAGAGTACCTATAAAACAAATGTAGCAGGATGTCGTAACCAGTGAGCAGTGTGCTCAATTTGCAGACGCTTGTATAATACTTTTTTTCTCAATGAATATACTCCTACTTGTTGTCTTGACTCAAACACATCTGAATTTCAATTACCAGGAATAACCTTCAGTTTTTTAAGTTTTATATTAACACAAATTTAAATCCTTTTCCGTTTTAAGGTTACATTTAAATTTTGGTTTTCTGTATAGCGAATCCACAAAAATATCCCCAAAGATATTTCGCCAGTGTAGGTGTGAAACGAAGAAACCTAACACCTCACTATTGTATAACTCAAATTTAAAACCGGAACATATGATTTATTTTTCAAAATACCTACATATAAAAACACGATATTTAAATTTTATTCATATTTGGTATTCATTATACTGTGATATCTCAACCATATCTTATGTATAAATAAAACTCTTCGCTGATATGTTTTCCTACAGTGTATCTTTGCATGTCCGATACCAGCAGTAATCTATTCTGCACGGTTAATCTATCGATTATAAAAAACCTGATCTGTTTCCCGCGCAATTTGCTCGACGAGAAACCGAATTTGTTTCAAGGCCGCATTCCAATTTCAAACCATTGTCAATGTCGCCAGGGCGCATGACGGATGTTTTCTTTGGCTACTTTATGACACTTTTTAAATTAAATCGAATAAAGGTGACAAGCTGGCTTCGTTCCAATTAGTATTTTTATTCATTGCACTCTATATTATAATTTAAATAATAATTCTAATAAGATATAATATTAAAACCCACACAAGGAAAATGAAAGATAGGAGTACCGAAGTATAATTAAGTATTTTAGCAACGAAACTCGATTCCAGTTTGGAGCCTACTTTATCTATGACCGTGCTTCCAACGGTCAATGCCAATAAATTGTGCAGTAGACTTGTCATTTAAATATTTTTTGCATATGTACCAGTTTTTTAAATCTAATTAACAAACAACTTTTTATAGAGTTCATTGACCCTTGTTGAAATAAAAAAAATAAAGTATGTGCCCATTTTTTTATATTGTTCTTGTATAATGTAGGTATTGTACTTTCATATTTTTCTAGAGAATGAATGTATAATTTATATAGATGTTAAAATAATTATTATGTTTATATTCAGACCGTTTTTATGTATATTCTTCAATACATATTACCAAAAAAAAATTGACACGACGTTTATGAAATATTTAAATAAAGTAACAAACTAGCTAACATAATAATTTGTAGGCAACTCGCCATGTCTTGATACAAACAATTTCTTGGAACGTACCACCAAAATATATGCTTCATATATGTAAAAAAAAAGTATACAGTCTTTATGGTGAGGGAGTAAAGTTGATTGTGAGACGGCAAATAATATTCACGAGCGCATATCAACAAATTTACACTGTAATTTTGATTGACACCAACCATTACGGGCGAGTTAGGCCTTGCGTCATCGAGTAACTACATACGTTGCTTTATTTTTTCGGCGGTACCAACATTACGATAGCAACTGATTTATTACTCGACTCTTGATATTGAACTTTAAGACATTGAAATAAAAGTCAAGGCCGGCTTTTGTGATTACGTTATTATGTTGGTTCGCCTACAGCTATTAGTGATCTCTTGGCGGGTACCATTATGTAGTCGGTTATTTTTGTATTTTATAATTTGTTTATATATTTTTGTAATTTGGCTAAAAAAATATACAAAACATTTTCTTCGGAATATATCTTTTTAATTTACGTAATACGGATGCTATTCAAGAATATCATAGTGTATTCAAGGTCACGTATCTCCTAAATAGTAAATAACGAGTAAAATAATAATCCATTTGAAACCTTACAAAATTACACTAATCACAGACTCGTCACGCGATTCGGCTATCTTTATCTTATGATATAATTATTTGGTCGGCCCCGCCTGCGGCTTGCTCGGCATTCTGTGTGTCTGATGTATACAATTTCTCATTTATCAGGGATATATTAAACAAATATTTAATACCCAATACACGTTCAGTCATGTCTAGTTTAATAAGCACTACTCTTACAACCTATATAAGAGCAGTTCTTCAGTTTTAATTGTTGTAATAATAAAAATATTATTTTGTCCTACACAATATATAAAGATGGTGAACGTAGCGTCTCAGCGAGATCTCGAGTCGTTAAGTTAGAGGTAATAAGCACATGCCCAAGATTATTACTTCCTTCAAAGTCACCTCATTACTTGAAACTATTTTAATATTACGAAACACAGATTAAGTATACTAGAACAAAACATTATTCAGTCTTCCAATGAAACCCATTATACAAAAAAAAATCTAAAAAGTAATCCCTTAAAATTATGATAATTTTAATATTAATAATCTGTAATGAACTTGTCGCTTCTATAAATCATTATAATACAACAATACTTAGTCAACTGAAATGTCACATGCTATATTAAGTTACAGTTTTGCGGTTTTGCCTCTCACATTGTTCGAATACAAACATACAAGGGTTAACGAAATACCATAACGCATTGTACCCCCATGTTATACCCATGAGGATATCAATTTATAAATGTGTTTGATAAATATAAATAAAACAAAAACAAAATACGCGTCTACAGGCGATAAGACTTTATATTTATAACACAAGTTGGTTAGCTTTATTGTAAATCATTTTGAAATATACTTCTCAAAAGTATAAAAAACGCAATGTCAATAAGTGAAACAATATACCTATAAGTAAATAGAATTATATCAAAAATAGCAAAATAGGAGGCACACCTACCTTATACTTTGCGCAGACGCATGTGTGACGTCATCGGGCGTATTTAGCGTGACCTTGGACCAGCTCAATGCCAAGAGAAATTAGGCAGCTCACATAAACGCATCCGTCGTCAACACCAAATATATTACATAACATTGTTAGTTATATAACGTACTTTGTTTTTATTTATTTTTGTTACACAACGTTATTATTGTAGAGATCGCAACGAAACTCTATATTATTAATATTCACCAATGGTCATATCGATCCAATAGTTAACCCTATCGTAATTTATAGTTGGAACCCTCACACAATTAATTTAACCCTAGCAAGTGCAGGTCGAATTTTAACCGTGTTTGAAACTCCTAGTCATCACTCAAGGGTCCAAGTCACCCTGAACTTTGATTTTAGCAAATGAATTCATGAAATTTTAAGTATCAAAATTAGTCATGTATTGTATCTCTTCGTTTCTTTGACGTGTCAAATATTTGCCTTAAATACATTTTATAGGCGGTATAATACATTTTAATGTGTTAATAATATGTATATACATATAAAGTGTACAGACGTCTCTAACAAATAAATTATAAACCCTCCACTATCCCTCTATTAGCATAGATAAGCTAAAGGTTTAAGACGCAATATCTAAAGATCTCTTAATTTATGATCCCATAAAGTATTATATATCTCAGCTATATATCTAACTCCTAATTAAATATTCCGTATATATGTATAAAAATACTTGTAAAAAATCTTTCAACACCGACTTCTCTAAAATCTAACGAGACATGAGAAGCCATATTGGCCAAGCTTGTAAACATTAGCTACTCTCCCATGTAATCGCAGTCAGGGTGGTCTGAAGTCTGAACACATGACCTACTGACGCCAGGTGTCATGGAAACCTTACGATATTGGCACTGGCGGCATTATGTCCCTCTGTTGCAGCCTCCTGATATATGTATGAAGCTACTTCACCAATTTTATTAAGAGTAGTTTATTTATTTTACAAAACCTTCTTTAACAGCATATTTAGATTTAATTAATTGCTTTAAAAATGTTCTTGATACAACAGAGTTGTTTGTTAGTTGAGCATCGGTTCACTTGATGCTCATTCTAAATATATATATATATATATATATATATATATATATATATATATATATATATATATATATATATATATATATATATATCTTCTAAAGCGGTGCCACTCTTGAGGAATGGAGAGGGAGGACTAGAGAAGAAGAGCTAGTATATTTGAACTCTCTCGATTCTAGTATTAATTTTATGTATACCTAAGGGTTACTTCGACCACTACTAGTACTCTGGTCTAGTCAGCCCGTATTAGAGATACAGACCAATAACTGCAACGAGACTCTACCACAAAAAAAAATAATAATGAGAAAATACAATAATAGTTCTGTATTATTTTTGTCTTTACTTAACTAAACTAAATATATATTAGAAAAACCCTAAGCAACTGTGTTATGGTTGCTTGTTTATTTAAACTATTTTATATATTTCAGTTGCTTCATAGATCGGCCAAATTTTTTTTTTTTGCTTTACATGTCAGAACAATACTTAAGTATATTTAATACTAGTGGGAAAACAGAAAATCACTAAAATCTAAATAGATGACATCCCCTAGATACTCACAGATTGCAAATATCTGAATTTTAACAGGATGTAACATAAGAGGGATGCGACCTGTCCCACGACCTGCAGGTGACGGTACACATGCCACCAACCCAGTTGAGCTGTAACCGCCCTTGCTCCCTTATAATAAGGTTCTTAACGACCGCAAATTGGGAGTTAGTATTGCAGTTCATTGCACACATGCTTCTTAAAGGTGCTAATCTAAAATCACCCTTATACTATTACAATAAAATCCAATCCCTATTCTATCAGGACATCCTCGTGGGAAAAGTTTACGCGAATGAGGAATTTCGGGTATTGAATGATCGAATGATTTATCGGTATCCCGTATTAGTTTTGTTAGAACTTCCTTTATTTGCATCTATTTAGGGGATGCGTTCATACATCACTATTAACAATTATTATTAATAATATATTTTTATAAAATTATTACTTATAGATAAAACATTCTGTTTGGATTTTTTTATTAAATACGAAAAAAACATTATTTTTTTTGTTGGAAATCGATTTTTATATTAAAATCAATTATTGTCAAATAAGTGTTAATTGGTTAATAAATTGAATAAACGTCCTAATTGGATACCGATCATTTTTCCTTATCCAATTATACGCTTTAGCTTTGATATTAAGAAAAATGGATGCTGTATACAAATTTGAATAACACAAAAATCGATATGAAGCGAACTTTATGCATCTGTCGTAGTATTAGCATGACAATAGAAGTAACGGTCAGTCAGCATCGGTGACCCAATGCCCTAATAGGAATCTCAATGCCCCAAAGAGATGGAGTAGGGTAGGGCGCTGTGAAGGGTGCATCATCGATGCTCAGTTTTGATGGATAGTTTATTTTTACCGGTAAAGAGAATTGGCTTATGCTTTATTAGAAAGCGATAGGATTTTTTTTATTTTTATTAAATTTAAGATTTAAATTAGAACTTAGGTGGCTTCCTAGAAACCACAGTTGGCGATTAATTGCATTGATGATTTAAGATTTGTCATTTCAATTTTTAGTTTAAAAAAATTCTTGAAGTTTTAAAAAATAACTTGAAGTTGATTAATATAGTTAAGACATAACAAATAGGTAATAGATTCTGATTATTATATTTAAATGTCTTATTTAGATTAAAAAAGGGAGATTTAATAAAGTTTAAGATCAATCTAAGTACTCTAAAAGATGAAGTAAATACATATAATTTATATAATTTGACTGTTTTAAATATTTTTATTAAGCATTAAGGTCTATAATTGCTTATCAGATATGTTACAAGTACACAAAGGCTCTTATTTTATAAAGTACTACCTTCATATAAAACAGTTCCCGATCACCTGTTACGTTACATCACGGACCATAGACATTGAAACAATAAGATAGGAAATTTAAATTTTATAAATATAACTATAATAATATAGATCATTTAGGAGATATTTTTTATTTTTGTATTTCCTTAATAGTTTTTGGCCTTAAATGTTATTATTATTATACCTTATGCATTTAATTTCTTCATAATTGTGTATTTAATCAACAGTTAAAATTATTCTGTGCTTCAAAATGGAAGGAAGTTAATACGTTTACAAATAAGAAGGTAATAACAGTAATTACACTTAAGATAGAGAAAGATATATATTTGTAGGAACAAGAACAAAAGAGATGCTAAAACCAAAATCCTTCGTGTATATATTAAATATTTTTCCCACATTGTATCACGTTTATTAAATGACGTTTAATTGCTATCATTAATACACGATGAATTAAACATTTGGATAGTTTTGAATTTTAATGTCTTTTAGTCTTTATTTATTTAAAGGTTACACATATTTTTGAAATATTCTATTTTAAACTATTACAGATGATTTATTGCCTTCTAAAACAATTACTTATAATTTTAAATTTTAAACATTATTTTAAATTTTTTAAAAACATTCAACAATTAAGTTACTTAATTACCATAACAACCTTGAAAACGTTTACTAACATATAAAGTTATATGTTTGAAATTTCATATCCATGAGACCGAAGTATTAAATACTAAAATATAGTAGATTTCTAAAGATACCACGTATAGTGGTAAATCAATACCATTATCTCGAAACCACTATAAGAATGGGTGATACCGAACAACACAAGCAGTTTTATGCGAAGTTTTAGAGAATTAACGATCATTATCTCTACTCCATAAAAAATAAAAACCAAAATCCCGTAACGCGGTGGTCGTCTCGGCAGAGCACAATTATCTGCGTAACACCAAACGAGATTGAACTATAATGTGCTGTACATTAAATCAACATTGTAATAATGTATGTGCAATTCCATTTTAAACCGCCAGTGTGGAAAAATAAACCTTACGTCTATATGGTAAAGTCGAAATTGCGTATCACCATGCTGAGTTTGTAAGCTGTATTAAAACTGTTCACTTTTGTGCTCCCGCGCATCTCACGACACCGGGCGGAAATCTTAATGGATCCTGGAACCCCGACTAACGATGGGTTTCATCGATCCAATATTGCCTTGTCTTGGTAATGGTTTTTGTTCATATTTTTTATGAGAGTGCTTTGAAAATCATGAGTTACAAGGTTACTGTTTCAAATAGACATACATATATGTAAACATTTCAGATCTCAAATATATATGTATCATTGTTATTAGTTTCATGGCATTATACGTACTATACAATATTTTAAAAGCATTACTTTATAACAAGTACCTATGTATTGCTGTCCAAAACTACTTGTTTTGCGAATGAAATATATATTAATATAAACTACGAACGCCTTACTTTCGGTTACAAAGAGACGTCTGTCACAATTCGTTTTTAAACTCGGCAGTAAATATGATTTCACGTTTTACAATACTAAGATATCTGAGAGATTCTAACTCGCGCCAAATTAAACGTTCAAAACTAATTTCCACGCCCAAATCCGAGCACCTTCAATGCCAATATTAAATGGTTTTTTTGTTGGAGCGCACGATTTCCAACTTTTTCTTATCTGCTATGGGTGACAGAAGCAGAAAAAACATAAAATAACTATTGTGTTTCATTCAAATGTTTGACGTTGGATTTAGGGTTTAAAATCGAATGGTTGTCTTCAATTTTGTAGGGTCCAATCTGGGTCTTGGTCTCTTACTTCTTTACCTCAATGTTTTAAAAACAGTTATTTTGAAATAGGATTTTATTGGGCACGTGCTGTTGAGACCACTCGATGAATTTGAATATACCCGTTGAAATGTTCCGCTTATATTATTGTTTATACTATCATTTTACTAAGAGTGTTTGTATTACAGTTAAGTTAATTAAAAATTAAAAAGAATATTAATAGAAGTTTCTTATCTGATGTATATTTCATATATATACATTTAGTATATGATAAAGACTAAATAATTGCACATTAAAAGGGATTATTTTTTCCAAATGTCATTAAAATTATAAATCATTTTGTTATAAAATAAACTTTGTAGACATGGCAATCGACACATCGTATTATTATAAACAGACCTGCTTCTACTTTTAATATTTTATTATTACACATATTTTTGCAATAAAACAAAACTCCTCAAACATTGTGATGAAAAATTAATCAATAGACCAACTAGTTTCACCACATCTGTAATAAGCGCCAATGACGTTTTCAAATTATGAATATTCTTACAAAAAAAAAATGATCTCGCTTGAATCGATTCGTTTGATTTAGTAACAGTGATTTCTTGCTATTTACCTAAATTATCCAGTTTTTATGAACGTTTCGCCAATATTTAACGCATGAACGAGCTTGACATTGGCTGCTTTTTGTTGAGAAAATAAAGAGGTCGCTCGGTTCGATTGATATTTCTATGATATAATAACTACTATTATTTTTACGTTTATCTCGACTAATGATCTGAATAATTGAAGGTTATAGAAATATAATGTGATGCTTATATATTTATTTGTATATCGACGCTTAGAAGTAAGTATTTTTAATTACTTATTTTATAAAAATGACCATTCTACGAGTTTTGTTTGTCTATGTACAATTGAATTCTAAAGATATTTTCATTAAACAGAAGTCAAAAGTATTAATTAACATTGAAATAAAGAGATTTTTTGAATAATATTTATAATTCAGTGTCTGTTAATGTGTATTATACATATTTCAGTAAATATTATTAATTTAATAATTGTATTCGGTGGCTTCTGTATTTAGAAGTGAATCTGTAAAGTTAGAAGTACCTATAGATATAAAACGATTTTACTTTTGTTTTAAATAAGTACTATAAAAAAATTAAAACCGGTACCCATACTTAATTTTTTCCTTGATTTTGTACCAGACTGTATAATCACATAACTATTCCAAATATTTATTTGATGAAACAATTGATCGGATTATTTTATTAATTACAGAGAAATAATTAACAATAAATGTAGTATCTATATTAATTGAAGGGTTTTTTGTTAGCTGTATACATTTAGCTATTTCACTGTGTTGTTGGTAAAATGTCATGTCAGAATTCACTCCAAGGAGCAATACATATATATAATATATGAGGCTAAATCTGTTTATACGTACATACATACGAACAAACTGTCAATATACAATATCAAATAAATAGTTAGATAACACCTGTTTCCGCCACAATACCCATTTAAAAAATAATAAACAGGTTTGAACATGTCTGTAATTATAAAACTCATTTTTATTAACATTTATCGATTAATTGCAAAATAACCACTTTTCCACCTGAGCGGCCATTATTATACATCCACCATTGCTGTTTATAAAATAGGTAGCCATATTAGAATATTTGAAATCATTCCGTCGACGGCTGTAGGTACATATTGTTTACCATTGATCAATGAATCAATCAAACAAAGGGGATAACTAATCACTAGTAAAATATGTCATTCTAACTTTTGACAGCAACTTTGTTTTTAAAAAAGATATCATAGAAATGGTATAGCTATAAAACCACCCAAAAAAATTACCGACCGACCTGGAAAGGAGCCTATGTAGGGATTTGCATGCAAAATTTTATACAAATCCCTTCACTTACATGATTTTGACGTAAGTGATAGACAAACATTCAAATAATTAAACATACTAACTTTCATATCGTAAATATATTCGATATGAAATTTAAATTGTTTATTTTTCCGGAAACAGAAGTAGCGCCATTAATTTTTAATTAGTATAAGAATTTTTGATTTTGTCGGATTGTTTTATTATACCAACATAAAGTCGTGTCACTAAAGAAAGTTATAAATCCCTCAAAATAGTTAAAATTGTAACTGCCACAAAAAAGCCTTATTACAGTGCGACCCCTAAGCCTTGCAGATAAATAGCGGGATGCTGGCGATTAATAATAATTTTAGGATGCCCAAATCTGTCCGGTTGCCACTTTTTGCTGATGTTTTTACTAAAAGGGGCCTTAAGGAAATTAGTTAATCTTGCGTATTTTTTTGGAATATTTATTTTGCAAAACATAAGAAATAAATTATAAAATCTAAAGTCTTCGTTTTTTTGTTTTTTCGACATAAACGGTAGTCGTATATAATTTGTATCAAATATCATTAGGTATCATTGGTCTCGTTAGTCGAATATATAATAACAACATGAACACAAAAATAGACATTTTAATACAGCCGGGCAAAAGTAATCGTACCTTCATGTCTCAAATTATGACATATTTAAGATAAACATGACACAGTGTCCTGAGGTCTAGCAATTTTTCGGGTTAAGGGTCAGTTTAAAACGTCATAATAGATGTCCGGTCCTTAATAAGGACATAAATCCCGTGACCCTTCTGCATCTTTAGGGGAAGTTATCTCCTTCAAATCAAAGCACTTTATGTTACCCTTATATTAATTACTACATGTCATGATTAGATTGAACTACAGAGAACACCATGCTTATTTAAACAGTAATTTCAGATATGCTTAGGTATTTATATTTATACCAATATTTCGGTCTTAGCTTAGTAAGGTCCAAATGTTATGTTCTTTTAATGATACTTATTGACAAATAATTAAACATGAGGCGAAAAAAACTAGTAGCGATATTTGCTTAAAAAAGATACAAAAATATCAACTGAAAGTTTTAAATAAAATAATAATTTAGTCGGGGATTATGTTGTTGTCTAATGGAAAAGAATTACTTAAATATTTTTAAGAGTTCCAGACTTTATCGATTACAGAAAATCTAACAAAATTTTCTTGTTTATAATAATAGTTAACATAAATTACTATCAATTTTCATAAAGGCCCGACTGGTGATTGTTTTGAATAAACACTTCTGACAGTTACTTCACTATATTGTAGTTTTTGTTTGAACATTTTTTCTCGACACGTTCTTTGGACTGTTTTTCATATGTTTTTTAGTGTATTTTCAATTAAGTAGTTTAATGTGTATCCACAAATGATCATTTCATTAGTTATTGTTGTTACGCCTGCTCGGTGTTTTTGTTTGATCTGACTCACAACTTTTTTGTTATTTCATACAACTTTAGGTGCTAACAAATTTTATAGTTAAAACGAAAATTTGTAAGTAATCGAAGCTATTTCAGATGAAGCGGAAGGTGGTGTACAATACATCAATTTAACACAGATTCCTTTGCGGTGAATCAATCCTTCACGAAGACCTATTAAAAGTCAAGCACCACCTCGAATTTCCAGCCTCATGCCATTAAGTAGTGCTCCAAACTTTAATTATGTTCAGGCTGTGACCAATCGCGTTCGTGTTTGCGTATTCTGACTAGTCATGCAACGTGCTACCGAACATGTAACTCTGGCAAATAGAAACTCACTAACAGCATCCCACAGATAATCTCAAAAGTCGCTCTTATCTCCATGGCATGAAATGCTATATTATATAAACTTTAAATTTATAAATAACATTTTAAATTTGATTCATTTCTAAACAGTTTTCGTCAATATACACTATAATTTGATGACGTAATTTGAGTTCTATTTACTTCCCGTGTAAGAGTAATATCAGCTTAATTTCAACCAAACGTTTTGTAGATGACTTAAAATTGAGTCGCGTTTCGTCAATAGATTCTGGTGCCCGAAGGAACGTGGCCCACAGTTTCATTGTTGGACACTGAATAAACCGTCTCGGTAAGATGACGCAGAGGTTTTAGCTCAGAAACTAATTTGGAATATCACAATGAGTATCGATGCGGTTCCGAAACAGCCTTTTGATTGTGCGCCGTTCTATTATACACTTCGTTGGCACGCGTGGTACCTAGCACTTAAAGCTCCCTTGGCAATATAATTTCAAAATATATTAGCGGATATATACAATACAATATGATTTGTGACGTGGAACAATCAAGTTGTCAGAACGAGTAATACGTTCGTCTTTGATTTGCTCAACTTGTTTTTAAATAATGCTTTAGTTTCGACGATAATTACTTAGATTCTCCAGTAGATTAACTTTGAGGAAGTCAGCTACCCAAGATGCGTGAAAACCGCCGTGAAGGTGGCATCCTGGCTTTATTACCGTGTTAGGCTCTTGGCTAAATAAAAAAACCTTGTTTCGCATAAACTAAAAACAATTTATTGCTGTAGCTGCGGATGTCGTTCAAGGACAAATTCACTTTTCGACTCGTTTCATTTTAGATCAATATATAATTCACATTTATTATTACTCCATACATTTTAAGATTATAAGACTTGATTTAATTGTTAAAATTAGGTACTACTATGCAATAATATCTAATCAATTCTTTTTAATTTTTTTTTTACTTTTGTTCTGACATTTGTATGATTATAACAATAACGATGATAAGTTATATCGATTGTACTACTTATATTAGATATTTAAGTACCTATCAAAAATGTATGCAAAGTTTAACTAAATTAACCATATATTTTCTTCTTTCCAGGTGTTTGGCTCCAAAGCTGACCTTCAGCTGCACACACAGATTCATCTGCGCGAAGCGAAGCCCTACCGTTGCACTCAATGCCCAAAGGCTTTCGCAAACTCATCTTATTTGGCGCAGCACTCCCGCATCCACTTAGGTATCAAACCTTACCGGTGCGAAATTTGCCAACGTAAGTTCACGCAACTGTCTCATCTGCAGCAGCACATTCGGACCCATACAGGCGATAAGCCTTATCGATGCACTCAAATCGGATGCACCAAAGCCTTCTCCCAGCTCTCAAACCTCCAAAGCCACAGCCGCTGTCATCAAACCGACAAACCGTTCAAATGCAATTCCTGTTATAAGTGTTTTACACATGAAAAAGATTTGCTCGAACACATTCCTAAACATAAAGAGTCTAAGCATCTCAAGACGCACATATGCCAATACTGTGGCAAAAGTTACACTCAGGAGACGTACCTTAGTAAACATATGAACAAGCATGCTGAGAGAGCTGATAAGCGGCCTCCGATATCCGCTCTTGGACTGAGCGGGCTCAATAGATCCCTAGCGGCTGCCGCACCTACAGCAGCTCCATTTGCCGATCACCCTTACTGGCCAAAAGTTAGTCCGGATTCAGCAGCCCACATGTCTGATGAAGGAGGCTATCATCAGCAACGAGAAAGTGATGAACACCATGAGCAACAGTTACATCAACAGAGAGCGTTGTTCGCTCAGCACGAAAGCCAAGAAGACCGTATACAACCACCCGTGTCGTCTGCCGCGAACTCTGCTTTTACTCCCATCAACTCAATGGCTCCGCATTTAAATGGACTATCCCATCACAGTGCGCTACCTACGAGACCTTATCTGTATGATCCATTACACTTCCAGCAAGGGAAGCAGCAGCCCAACTCGTTCCCCAATCAACTGATATCGCTCCACCAAATCCGTAACTACGCTCATCAGCCGTCTCTACTACCCGCGGAACACATCCTTCCTCACTCTCTAGCTCACAAAGACAAACAGTAACCTTGCCGTTTCCAGTAGGTGCACTTATACTAGAACTTATGATGGTATTATTAGTCTATAAAATAACAAAAAATATTAAAATGTTTAGAATCTCGCTCTCCAAAACAGTGGTATGTATCAAATACGAAATTCGTTTTGTCATTAGTGATGCGATATTCACGTTTTTAGACTTATATCGATATTGTGTATAAATATTCTGAATTATGCGAGTAGATATTATGTAACAAATATACTGGGTATGAAATGTGATTTCAAATATTATGTAAATCGTTTTAAATCATTGATTAGTTTTCATTAAAGCACACTTAGCGTCGATGCGAGGAGCTTTCATTGTATTTCTGTAATGAGGAATTTAAAATATTGTAGAGATGGGTTATTTGTTAAGTTTTTAAAACGACTTTTGTCTGCTGCCTTGAAGAAAACTAATCCTTAAAGTTTGAACGTGAAAGCAATAATCCGAATATCACTTGAAAAATATATAAAAATAATAATATACGTGCATAATATTTAAAGCTTTACAAGCATAATAATACTCTTCTATATGTTTTATATTTTTTTGTGAATTTAATCACATTTTAACGTGTAGTTATGAGTCTAAAAGTACTGAAAGTTATATAAAGTATAATTTAAACAAAAAGGTTATATACTTTTAATAAACATTTTATGATGATTATCAAGCAATAAACCATAGAATATACATAATTTTGTTGTGAACCAGAAATAGCTATCTTAATATAATGTATTGATATTTAATAAAACAGAGTTCCTGATCGATACATGAATAATGTAACAATATCGATAAAATATAAATTCCAATTGAAATCACTATTTGTCTGTTGCATTTTTATCGTATTGGTTAAGATGACAGATCTCTTGTACCATCACATTCGCACTCAGTTCCTACTTAGATCGAATAAAAAGAAATTAGATTTATTTTCGTTCTTACGTTCTTATTAATTATTCTCGCACATTTAGAAAATGTGGTCTTCCTTCAGATAAGTTCGTGGGCGGAGTTAGTTTTTGGTGCGATGTCGACGGGAGAGGTTGTGATAATATTATCTTTTTAACTTCATTTCGAGATCGGTTTAAGACGTACGTTATTTTTAATAGAATTTTCTTAGACTTAAAATTATTTTACACTAGGTTTATTTTATTGCCAATTTTTATTATATTGTATCTTCATTATTGAAGGCTGATAACATTTTCTATTTGCATTTTTGTGTTTGTAAAAATAACGGGTGGCCAAATCGCTTTTTCTCGTCTATCAATGAAAGCGCACTTTTGTAAATATTTTGTAAATAATCGTACACATTTTTGAGAAAACTTAAAATTTATTGATCTTTTTTTCTTTTAAGTCTCAAATGCTTATGCTCAATTATATAGACGTAAGGTCATTCGGTAATAGATACGTCTCAGCTGTTATTCTGAGTTGCCACTTCAGTTCGTTTGTTAAGTGTCAATCTAGCGTATATCAAGTTGTTTCAACTGCTTATAATTTTGAATGTACTTAACAGTTGAGTTTTATCGATATGTATTTGGACAATTGGTTTAGTAACATCACTATTCCGCAAACTCCGACAATATAATTGCTATAAAATATTGTACTTAAACACATACATTTAAAATTACGAAGGACTTCATAGTTATCATAATTATATAAACCAATTGTCTGATGAGCAAATTAGATTAATTTTAATGTATACGAAATTGTTAATTTGTTTCAAGAAAAATTCAAATTAGTCTTAAAATTGTGATAGGAAGGGGGGGGGGGGGGCATCGTGAAGTTATTGATCATTTTATAGTTAGAAGTTGTTAGGTTGTGGTTAATGTGATGTCGTCTCGGCTCCTTGAGGGCTGTGGTTGCGCCTGTCACAATATTAGCCAAATGCTAATCTTAAGTTCTTGTACAAATGACATTGTTTTATTGTAATCTACGGGCAATATTTTATCTCTTCCGAATCGTTGTTAGTGCTTACGTGTAGATAGGTGAGCCAAGAGTTTATCCAAATTTGTTTGATTTTCGGTTATAAATAAGGGATTAAAGATCGCCAATATCTCTCTATTTTAAGTAGAAATGTGATATTGTAATGATTTTTTTTAGTTAAGTGTAAACTTATTATTATGATTAAATACATATTTTTGTAAGTAATTTCGTTTTATAATAGTTTCGCTTTGTCTAGCGTTCCCGTTTAAGATTATTGATGAAGTGGGTGGAATCTTTTTTGTTACTTAAAATCGATTAAAAATTAATTACAACTATGCCAAGAACTATATTGATTTTATTTCAACCCTCGTCCACACACACACACACACAGACACCTACACCTACTTTAATGTCAAATGAAAACCATAAATATAACTTTTGTTTTTTATTTCGTTAACAGTCGCAAATACATTATTGAATAGGTACTTAAAATAGGTATTTACAATATAAATGGGGTCATTCTACCTACGTAGGTAAAATTCATACAACTCAAACCATACAAAATAAGAAAGCAAAATACTTTATACTTAAAGAATTAAAAGATGGGATTTATTGAAACATAAGGCTAGCGAGAGATAAAGATTACAATACACAATTAGTAATATTAAAAACGAACACAGAAAATCTTCTATCCGTCGCCAGCACTAATCAAAAGTCAGAGGCGAATTCTTCTCCTCTCGCGAACTTTTTAAATAAAAAGCGGCGGAGGGTCACACGAAAAACACAAAAATGTCAATTCGCCAAATACTTTCAATACATAAATCCCATCTCATACTTAAAACTTAAAAGGGAATATTTTTAAATAATACTTCATATGTATTGTCATTTAGTCGCCCTAAAACTAAACGAGAATCATATAAATAAAAACTACTGCCACAAAATAAATAAATAAAAAATGCTAATAAAAATAAGGAACGAAAGAAATATAACAAAACGCTCACGACTAGAGATCAAAACAGAAACCAAATCGAGAAAGCGGACGTGGACTAAATAATAAATAACGAGCGACGTCTAGACCTAGACCTAGACCTAGACCTCCACCTTGTAGGGGGAGCCGGGGATGTGCTCGTCCCCCCACTTCACGATGACGATGTACTCCCCGCGGTCCCTCACCACGTACCAACACTCGTAGTTGTTCTTGCCCTTGTGCTTCAGTTGGACCTCGTCACACGGACCCTTGGGACCGTAAATACCCACGTACATTATGTTGTTACCTGGAAAATATAATTCTTTAAACGATAATTTTGATTCATTCTTCATAATGAAAGTTGAAGACAATAGTAACAACATGAACGAGAGAAGATCCAACAACTACAGAGTACTAGTATTATAGTTCTATGTGTGGGTGCTCCCTGATACGATGTGTTATCTACATATTTAGCATTTCTTATCAATTTTCAGTTCAATCAGTTCATCAAATGCGTTCAGGAACGTTGTGTTCTGTAATTCGCGAGTAATAAATAGCAGGGGACAGATATTGTTCAGTGAAGGAGCCACGGAACAGACAACCACAGCGGAAGCCCGACTCACCGGCGTCGCCCGCGTGTACAGTGAACTGGTTGTGTTTGTTGAGGTACGCCTTCTTCAGACCCATGCCTTTGCTGGTCACCTTCGTGGCGTCGGACTTGAAGTGCGGCAACACGGGACCTTGCTTCTGAGCCGCCTTCGAGACCTTCTGGACCGTCTCCACCGTCACGGACGAGGTCTCCTGCGCTCCGATCTCGGCGAGGTTCTCACCTGAGTGTCGGTGCAGGCGATGGTTTGATGAGACGACAATGTACATTATATAATAGTACCGAACTTATACTTTGAATCATGCTTTTTGATAATATTACTTATAATATAGATAATAAAATACTTTTGAAATTTTTATTTAATGTAATGTAATGGCTTGAGTCGACAAATACTCTAAGCTGCGGACAAACTCTCATTCTGAGAGAAAAGATAAAAACTAGTTTGATCTCAACAGTTGTACGGATTTGATTATAATTGTATGTAATCACGGCTTATTACTTAGAGTGACGCAGACAACGCCGCGGGCGGTAGGTGTTATTTAATAATTATAATTATTTTAATAACACAATATATATAAAATGATATTTTATTGATGCACATAGTTATTATAGATGTACCTGTGGCTTCAATCTTGAAGGGTGAGCCCACTATGTGTGCTCCGTTGTACTTGACGCTCAAGTAGTAGAAGCCGGGGGACAGAGGGGTGTATCGGACCTTCAAAACAAGAGTCTCTATATAGAAAACTATTTATAATAATAGACCCATACACATATATAGTTTCAGAAAATGTATAATAATTTAGTTTTATTGAGTAAGTCGATACTTTTATAGGTAAAAGTGTTAAAATATGCAGAGTTAGTAGTTTGAGACTATTGATCTTAAAAAAGTTGTTTGTATTTTAAATGATTTGATTAAGTATTTTAACTAAGATCATTTTTTCATATACCTACCCAAATTTAATAAGAGAGGAAAGGTTTTCATAAAATAAATTACTTACACGTCCATATATTTGACAATCAACGAGCAGCAAAGAAATAATAATGATATATTTAATAAAAGTCATTTTGTAATTTATCTCTGAATTTTAAATATAGTAACACACTAAAAATAATAAAAATAATACTATTAATTTAAAATATGAGATGTGACGTCAGCCTTGAAGAATATTCAGGTAAGTCGTATCTATTCGAGGCTAGCAATTATGGGTTCCGGGTTCCCGGGGTCTCGGGGTCTCGGAAAAATTAATATAAAATACACAAACAAAGAAACACAATTAAAATTAAGTCTTATACACTTTAGGGAACGTACCCAAACTACGTGACCTATATTTTTAAATTTTTCGACACCCTCCCCACCCCCCCCCCCCCCGATGACCATCCGTAGTATGTGATAAGACCCCCCCCCCCCCCCCCCCCGTCCCAAATGTTACGTAGTATAGCAAAGGTAAATTTTTATCATTCCAAACGCAGAAAATGAAACAAATAAAAATAATGTTTAATTTTTGTTACTATTGGGACGGCATTTATTGCACAAAAATGTATCACACGACTTCAAAGAACCCTGAAAAGCAGACTTTATTAAATGTTAGTAGCTTAAATTGCCTTCTCGAGAATTCGACTACGTGATAATAATCTAAACCCCCCCCCCTCCCCTCGCTTCTGTGACACAGCGTAATATTTTAAGGAACCCCCCCCCCCCCCCCCCCCCCATAAATAGGCCACGTAGTTTGGGTACGTTCCCTTACAACGAACGTTGTGAAAAAACTCATGAACAAGAAATTAGCTTAGAAGTAAGCTTTGCCTCTCTTGACAAATTCAAAGAAGCTTAAAGGAGGCCGAGTCTGAACCTCTCAGGGGAATTAAAATAAAACGCGCAGAGACGTTCTACTATAGACAAGGACAAGGACAAGGTACAGCAATCGTACAGGTGAGTGACAACTATAATACAACATTGGTACAACGGTACAGTGGTACAGTACCTTGTACCCTTCCTCGACGTCGGTACAATCCATGGCGACCCGCGAGGGTCCGTCCAGGGTCACGGCGAGGATGCCGGCGCCCGCGTTGCACGTGTTGATGATGAGGTCCGTCTTGGCGCCTGACAACGAAATAATGAAGTTAATGGGTATTCTTTAATAATCGATTTTTTAACTACATTATATTAAAATAAGGTTTTGAGGAAGTGTATTTGCCACCTCTGCGAAAAAAGTATATCAACAAAGTCATGAATTATTATTGGTCGTCTCATTATAAAAATTAGTGTTTTACATAGACTGGACTATCCGATCCTTTAGTTTTGAGTGCAAATGATGTGTGGTTCTATGGATTGAATGTGTAGAAAAATCTTTTATTTTCGTTCAGTCTTGGATTATGGATCGATTAATAACATTGTGCAGAAAGTAGTAAATATTAATGTTTGTATTATATTAAGTCGGTACCTGTCTTGACGGTTCCGACGCCGGGTCCGTGTACGTGCACGGCCGCGGGATCCGCGTCGTCTTTACCGACCTGTACGTACACAACGCTTTACAAAAAACTATAATAATCTTAATAATTATTCTTAATAAATAAGCTAATAAAAAATATAAAACTTTTATTAAAAATATACTAATTTAAATTAAGTTATCTTTAATCCATATTTTATAATGAATAATATTTAGTTAGAAGTTTAGAAAAAGTCTAATTCTAAAAAAGTTTATTCAAATTAAGTTAATTTAATTCCGCAAACAATAAAATTATACTAAGTTTCAAATAAAATAAGAAATAAAAAGATAATAATCACTTTCATCCTTAGGACATTTTAGTCTTTGGCGCCAAATATGCAGCTCTTAAATATATATTAGATTTTTGACCTAAGAAATATGTATATTTTAATTAGAAAAAAGTAAAGTATTTTTTACCGACTACCAATTTGAATTTATTTACTGTACCGTACTGTATGGAGAAATTAAAATTATTTTCATAGAACTTTCATTCCTTTTCATAACCCGTGCAATAAATACGATGATTGTATGAAGTGGTAGTTTATATATTCAGACCTTGATCCTCAGAGGAGACGCCGGGATGTGAACGCCATTGAATTTCACATTAATGTTGTGAACACCATTCTCTCTCGGCATGAACCTGATGCTGTACTGGTCTCCGTCGATGTTCTGGATGAAGCAGTCGTCGGTCTTGCCCGATGGAGATATCACCTGCGATACATTTCATTATTTAATTTTTATATTACGATGATTTTTGTTTATACATAACAAGATAATAGAAAATATTTTATTTGTTGACTGTACCGGAAATAAATATATTAGTAATATACAAAGGAATTTATGATGTTGTGGTCAAAGGATATATTATATATTATTTTAATATCATACAAATAATATTATATTCTGGACTGGTGTTATCACAATATTTCTTGTAATATATATATTCGCATTAATTCCACAGCACTTGTAACTTATAATATATGAAGCAGGTTTGATTTATGTGACCGCGGCGGTCAGTCACGTGCGGCCACTTGCTTTTATTACACTTTTTTCATATTATGAAACTATGATTCATATGTTACATTCTTATTCGAGCTAACTGTATTTACTTTATATATTTATGTGCATTTCCGTTTTTTTAATCAAAAACCAGAATAACAACAATATAATATTAATATAGAATAAGAAATTAAATATTAAAAAGGAAAACAAAGAAAAAAATCCTGAAAACATATGATGCAAAAATATATGTTTTTGCATAAACAGATAGATACTTCATTTTATTAACAAATAATAATATATATAATAGTAACAAGTAGTAACTGTAAGAAACCCATCGGGTATCCATCGTAAATGTTTAATATCTCGCAGCATCATGTTCTCATCATAAATCATAGTGACCCTTTGCGTGAATATTGTCTGTGCGTTCACGAAACATATGGATATTTAATAATTCATACACTGCACTGACCGACAGGGATTTGTATGAAATAAACGATTTATAACACAATTTTTATAAATAATATAGGTGATAAATCTTAATTTAATTAGCTATTGTGTAACTATTTTTGTGTTGCGGTTTAGGGTTGGTACAGAACCACCCATATCTTCCCAAAAGTTAAGTGAGAGCCGATACAAAATATAAGGAACTATGTATATATGTGGTGGTGAATATCCCACCAACATGAACTGTCAAGGTTGACCAGAGCAGGCCGTCGCAGCGGCCGGTACCTACTAAAAACTTTGCCAAATCTCTAGCAATATTCTAAAGAATTTGCACAGGTTAATTTATATTATATTATTAATTAAATTAAGACAAAATAATTAAGATAAGGACAGGTGCATGGTGATATGTTATATTTTTTTATTATTTATTGCCTAATTATATACTATGCCAATGGTATGTAATGCTAGAAAGTATTTTCTACCAGTCAACCTAGTAAAGGTAAAAAACTATACAATAATTATTTATAGAATTATTTATATAGATTCTAGTCTATAACTATTACTAACACACTATAAGTTAAAATAATATGTTTAGTATATTATTTTATGTATAATATGTTTTTAAATTTTATTTTCTAAATCTATTCCATATAAGCCAAATACTTCGAAATGTAAATGTTGACATCATAAAAATATTTTTTCTCACCCTGCCGTCCAAGCTGCCCTTGGCTCCGTTCAGTCTGATGTAGAACTGAGTGGGTTTGTCCACTTGAGCCGAGTCCGGGAACTGAGCCACCTCCAGCAGGTGAGCGTCTCCCACCGCCGGGGAGATGTACACCTTGAACGGGGAGTCGGGGATGTGCTGCTCGTTGAACTTCAGACCGATGCGGTATTCACCTGGAAGGATTTCTTGCATAAATATATAATTTCTTGTATGCTACAGTACTTATTAGATTGTTTACTTTCCTGTTGTGAATGTTTTAATATAATTATCAGTTTCTAGTAAGAGTATACATTGCAGTAACCTTCTTATAAGACTTAAGTAAGTATTTGGTTATTTTTTGTTTTTAACATAGACGTACTTTATTATAAGCTTTTTGATAGTATGATGTAGTTTAAGTCAATAAAAAGCTAATCTTCATTCATAAATTAGTTGTAACAGGTCTTTCAAATCGCCGACAAATGCCACAATAAATTTGAAACAAGCTCGAAAAAACCGACAAAATTGGGAAAAAAGTGGACAAAAACGCAATTTGAATTGCATAAAATCCTGGGAGAAGACGTCAATCTGAATAACCAACTAACGATGCGATCGATATTTCTTATCGAGCCAGTCGTAGATATTCAAATCTTTACACGAATTACGGTTTGTTCTTAGCTTAGGAACGAAGAAAGTTTTGGGATCAATATTAAATATTTTGTTAAATTATTTTTTTATTTAACGAATATCAAAGCTTTAATTTGATGTAAGTAAAATAAATGAGAAATATTTACAATAAATAATGGACTTCATCTTTTTGACGAGAAAAGTCTTTATAAGATGTAAGGGAACGTACCCAAACTACGTGGCCTATTTATGGGGGGGGGGGGGTTCCTTAAAATATTACGCTGTGTCACAGAAGCGAGGGGGGGGTTTAGATTATTGTCACGTAGTCGAATTCTAGAGAAGGCAATTTAAGCTACTAACATTTAATAAAGTCTGCTTTTCAGGGTTCTTTGAAGTCGTTTCATACATTTTTGTGCAATAAATGCCGTCCCAATAGTAACAAAAATTAAACATTATTTTTATTTGTTTCATTTTCTGCGTTTGGGATGATAAAAATTTACCTTTGCTATACTACGTAACATTTGGGACGGGGGGGGGGGGGGGGGGGGTCTTATCACATACTACGGATGGTCACCGGGGGGGGGAGGGTGTCGAAACATTGAAAAATATAGGTCACGTAGTTTGGGTACGTTCCCTAAGTCAAATATTAATTTTAAACATTAATATTTTTCCTAATAATACTCGCAAGTGTGCCATGACTGTTATCTGAACAGCTTCGTGGAGGTCATATTGTAACAGATTTACATCTCGGAACACTGGTTTTTCGTTTGTGTTTTTCGGTGATTGGACAAAAAATCTTTTTGCATCTTGGTTTTTTTTTTATTTATAAGACAAATGCCATTGTAATGTTATTTTGTTGATTAAATTTATTATTATATAATATACGATTGATTTTCCTTAAAATGTATGCTCCTTGTTATATGTTCCTTTATTATCGCATATTCCAATTTTGATACTTTTAACTACTTTATAATTTATCATGGGATAGAAGACAATCTTCAATGAAATTCTAAATCGTATAATTGCCGGAAATCCCGTGATGAGTCAGCGATTAAATCCGACTATTTATTTGTTGTTTCTCAGAACACTTAACAGAAGATCAAGCATTAACCGTTAGTTAAACGAATACAGTTGTGTTGTACTTTTTCCAAATAATGATATCTGTACGCAAGGCGGTGTAGTATTGACATGTTTCGGGTTCGATGTCCCGGCCGGGCCGCTTCCTCTTCTTATTTCGATAAATTTTCAGTTTTTGCAAGTAGCAGGTGTGTTTTCTGACATTTTTTATTTTCTTTGTTATACATACATACTAGTATAATAACACTGCAAACGCTTGTTGGTATAAACTCCCTAATCATCGTAACTACCAGTCGTATAGAAAATAAAGTTTTTGTACTTTATAGATGTTTTATTAAAGGGTGTAGGATTAATAACATCACACTAAAGTGCAGAAGTGCATTTTAAAAATATAACAAATATACGATTACTTTGTTTCCCAGATTCGAGCAAAAGCTCTATATATATAGCCTGTATTTCGCACCTAGTAGGTACGCACCTAGCATCTTAGTCATCTCCGCGGATTTCCATCCATTACGTGGATTATTAAAGTAGATTTCTGGAATATATGTTTTGGAACACCACTAATGAGTGCTCAAACATACCATAGTTATAGTTTAATATAGTTAATTTATTACATTTATGTAACTGTTAAATGAAAACAATACTAAAAATAAATTACCAAAAAAAGTATTAAATGTAACATTTATTATATTATTAATTTTATCGAAAGCCCAACCAAAGAATTTGTCCTTGCAGTCTCGGATCCATGAATTGTTAATAGTCGGTATCTTTGACCGGCGACTTGTCATTTTCTTTTATTTCTTTCATAGAAATGATAAAAGAAAGTCTTTTTATTTTGTCTTTTGAGATAAATTAGATCGTGAAAAGTTTTTAAGAATTCTATATTTTTTTTACCTTAGCATGAATGATTTTTTTTTAATAATCAATATAAATAAATAAAAAATAATAAAAAAAAGTGTAAAAAAGACCATTTCATTATATTCTAGGACATTTTCTAAGATATTTTAAATCTAATTTAATACAAAGGTATTAAATTAGATTTACAATATCTTCTTCGGTTGTCATTGGTCAAACAAACAAACAAACAGTAGCTAAACCATTATATCATTAAACGAAACTGGAATCATTCGAATTATATCTAATTAAAGACTAAATTAATTTATTGTATGAAACGCAAAAATGGATGAATCGTAGAGGTCCATGATATAATGTGTCTTACTGACGAGGTACCTCGTATTTTTGTCACAACGCGAATATGTTGGATTTAAATATAATTAAAACAAATTACGAGTTTTATTATTTTACATAAATATTGTTATTTCAAGTTAAATAATCATTTCAGAATATATTTCTCTGACAAATATTTCTTCCTAAAACGTATATCTGTTAAGACGTGTTTAGTGATATTGTAAAACAACTTACGAATAAAAAAAACACAAATATAGAGTCATAATGTTCTGAATAAAAATGTATTATAGTTCTTAATATAGTTTACTTTAAATTTATTTAATGATATGGACACTTAAGGGAAAATTAAATATTTTAAACGTTTTATTTCTACTCCTACTTATGTTTTCTGTTTTGGAAATTCCAACTTAAAGGTGGTTAAATGTTTCGGCAAAAAATATATAAATTCCATTCAAAATAATAGCAGTCATTATTCAAATGGGAGTTACTTCAAACTCTCTTTAATTATTGTGAAATAGTTTCTTGTTTTTTTTTAAGCAGATGAAAAACACCTTACATGTACGTCTGTCACTTTACATAAACGTCAAAAACTTCAATACAGTGAGATATAATTCTAAAACCAGTTATATCCTAAACAAATAGATAATAACCTGCATCATATCAGTTATAAAAACCATGAAAACATCAATTTCAACGGAAAAACAAACAAAACAATAACAATAAAAATCAGTTAAACAAAGTCATTATTCGTCCAAATAGTTCAGACATTTCTAATCGCCATGCACTTATGAAGTATCCGACAGCAAAAAGAGACCGCTTCTTTGTCGGGTACGTGCTACTTTTTTTTGTCCAAACGAACAATGGACCCCGGACAAATTTAGTTTTAGACCTCAAATTCCTGGACGCTGGTGTTTAGAAGTCATTTTAATTGACCGCCGGTCAGATATTACGAGATAAAAAGACTACTCTGAAGACGCGCTATGACGGAATGTCTGAGCAGCTTTTAGAAATGGCAGAGCAGTTATATTAAAATATTGCGTTCTGTAATTGTTTTAAACTTTTAGAATATTGCGAGTAGAATAAATAAATGTTCTATTTGTCACTGAGTATTTTTTTCCGATTGTTTTATTATTCATAAACAATTTAGGTATGACTTAATGTAGTTTATGGTTACAGTATTTTTTATTGTTAATCTAGAATAGTGTTGCGGCAGTGCGTCACTATAGTTGTATTTATAGAAGGGAGGGGAGTTTTATCGTAATTACGAAAGTGTGTTAATTTAAACCACCATTAGCGAGTAAATTAAATACAATTCAGTTGTTACTCAGTCGTAATATGCAAATAACGAAATTAGCAAATCTAATATCATACCCTCGCGATTTAAACAGTGATTACTTGCAGCTGACGCGGTGATTACAAAGAACTGCATCATAGAAACTTTAAATATTATCAGTAAATAACTTGACACGGGTTTTACAAACAATAAAATTATACTTTCAAAAGTTTTAAAAGCGAACTAAAAGGAATGGCTTTATAAAACTGCAGGAAAAAACTATCGAAGAGTTATGATGGACATTATTAAAAACAAATACAATAAATTCGCGTAATCACTGGCCGAAAATGCGACGGCTGTTATCACTCTAAAAAAAGAATACGTACTGCCGTTTAAAAAAAAACAAAACAAATTTAAAAAATCGATCTGTCAAAATGGTTCGCAGTAAATTTTGCCGCGGCTGCGGTCGAGCCGTCCGCTATTGGCGCACAGGTACAGGGGGCGGAGACCGGCGCATAAGGAACGAGTCCGACGATTTATTTATGAAGTGCATTTCAGTGTTTACGTGGGTTTTTTATGGCGTACAGTTCGGTATGGCTCCGCGGGGGCGGCCGGTCATTTGACTTGGAGATGCCGATGCGGGCGCGATACAGCGCCGAGAAATTAATTGTTTGTTTTCGAGCTACGGACGCGTACGTCGGCCGTCATGCACGTTTACAAAATGAGTAAATTCTCTGGATACTGGATAAAGTTGCGAAAATGCGTTTTTCTATTTTTTGTATTTTTCGTTTGAATAGAAAAAAGACGCAAAAAAGCGCGCCTATCGGTTGCCGATTAAACTGATCCAAAATGAATATCCATCACGTAGTAGTCTCGCACCTGCGAGTTAACAAATCTCACCCGGTTCGTCGACCTTGTAGGACACGTCGCAAGAGCCGTCCCTCCTGTCCTTGAAGTCGATGTCGGCCTTGCTGGGTCCCTCCAGTGAGATGGCGAGCTGCCCCGCGCCGGCCTCGCGCGTCCATACGTTGAACTCGTTGGCTCGTCCCGCCTCGCCGCGCTCCAGCCCCCCACCGCCCGCCTTCACCAGGTGGGCGCCCGAGTCGCGGAGAGGACCCACCGTGAACTGGAACGGAGACCCTGGGGACGCGAAGGTATCGAAACATTATAATTATGAATCCAATTTAGTTTAATGCTGACTTATTAACGATGTTAGAAGGACGATATTTCCAGGACAGGATGTGTGCCGACCGTGCTCACGATTGACGTCTATATCGTGGAGAGAACCGCCTTTACGTGAAATATCAATGATGTCAATAATTGTGCAATTGTATTCATTACTACATTACAGTAGGTCCCAATTTTAAGAATCTCAGTCAAAGAACGGCAGCAAGCCATACAAAATGAAGACCGAACAAGTATTAAAACCCTCACTCACCAGGAATGTGGATCTCCCTGTATTTGACCGATACGGTATGAACCCCCAACTCCTTTGGTACGAAGTGCACGGAGTACAAACCGTCCTCCACCTCTTGAATCTCCGCGTCCTCGGAAACACCCCCCGGGCTGGTGACGGTGGCCGCCAGGTCGAAGGAGGTGATGCCTAATATAATAGAGAAAAGGTTGATTACACGACCTTTAGACAAAAACTGAATCTCCTTAGATGGTGATGGTGATGGTAGTGAAGGCTCGTGATAATATCAAAATTATCAGACATTGTCCTCGAACAATATACGCTATAAGAATTATCGTAATTATTAATACTATTTAATGTATTTAATTGATTCATCTTTATATTTATGAAGAGTAATATAAGTATGAAACAGATATTTTTTTATTGATTTTAATTATATTAAATAGTACGAGATCCGGTGTATGAAAAACATATTTAATGTACATACTGAGTCTTGCCATAAATGTTGTAACAAAGAAACAAAATATTTTTGTTATTGCAAATAACATTTACTACTTTTACAGTGTGTTAGTTTAATACACAAATATAAAACAATTAAAAATATAAAAAGCTTATTCGAAGTGGTGTCCATTGGCTGCAATACAGTCCTTTAAACGTTGAGGCCAGCTATCAATAGAAGCACGCGCTCTTTCTCCATTCTTCACTGCCACTCGTATGGATTATTTTAGCGACTCCAAAATATCATGGGGTTTAGAGCAAGCTGTACTCTTTAAAACTGACTATAAATCGTAATCCAGCAGATTAAAACCGCCACTAGACGACAGCCAGGCTTCAGCTCTGATGAAGTCCAAGTCATTCGCTTCCAAGTAAGACTGCGTGGACCGAGCTTTATGACCCGGCGCAGTGTCTTGCTGGAAGGGCCATACTTGATTATTGAACATGGTGTTATTAAGGGGCTTAACTACCTTCTCAAGAATGATACCTTGATAAACTTGTCCCGATGTTTTAATACCTTTTTCACAAAAATGTGACTCAGTCACTCCTTCATAGCTAACACCCCACCAAACCATCACTGAAGTCGGATAAAGCCCACGTTACACTCTGTCGACTAATTGGGAAGCTTCCTTAGAGCTTAAATACGATCATTTTGTTTGTTAAAATGTTGCTCAATTGTAAAAAACTTCTCATCTGTAAACATTTTTTTTCTGTGACCTCCCTTTGCGTATCAAACAGAGGAAGTCTCTTTGTACCTATTGATAGCCCGGTACACAAACATTTGACTAATACCAAGGGTATGGAGAGTTTTAAAAATCGCATTTGGCTCCATACCTACTTCGTCTTATGCAATCACAGCGATTCTGTTCTCTTCATCACTCCACTCCATTTTAATATCGCAAAATATTTTACAAAGTATTGGCGCCAAAATGAGAAAACATAATGAACAATCGTATAAAAATAACAGATTCCAAATCCAAATGTAATATTTTTAATTTTAATTGTAACAGTATTTATGGCCAGACATGTACATAATATCTGTATATAAAGAAGTTGATATATCCTTTTGCATAAAAAAAATGGTTCGATAGTATAATAGATATTACGATTTTAATATACGAGTTAATATATTTAATATAATTTTAATATACGAGTATATATCAAAATATGCCGCCGCTATAAGACCGTCATATATTCCCAATAGTGTCGTAAGACCCAGAAAAAAACCTAACATCCTAACCTAACTATCTTTCACCACTCATGCGAAAAGTGGTTTAAAGTAGGTTTCCTAATCTATCCTTAGTAATCCAAATCAGTATAATAAAATCAATATGCTGGAGCTTATACTAAAAATATTTCAAAACCAAAGGAATCTTATCAATTCGGATAATTTTTTAATCTATATACACATATACAAACAAAATAAACTTCCAAAACTTAGCAATCATTTTTTTTTGTTATGTATGTATAACAGTCTTCATGACTGTTTGTTTATACATGTAAATAACCCTCTTGTCAATAAGCGTATATGGTGTGTGCGTGTGTCAGGGTTTGGTATGTGTGTGAGGCGTGTGCTTCTGCGGTAATGCGTGACTTGCGTGTGCGGTGCATACATGTGTTCCTTGTTGTGGTTTATGCGAGTGCTTCATGTAACGTGTGTAAGTGTGTTGTGTGTGTGGTAAGTGTAGGTGTAGTGTATTGTGTATGCAAGTGTAATGTGTAGGTGTGCAGTGCGTGGATGCGGTGTATGGTGTGTTTGTGAGCAGTGTGTGCGTGTTACCTGGCATCTTGAAGGTAAGTTTGCAGTTGGTGCCGACCTCAGTAAGCGGCGCAGGGTCGCGCTGTCTCTGTATCTTCTCGCGCTGTCTGTTGCTGCCCTCGCCGGTCACCTAGCGGGGAACGGAATGGCTACAAACATACCCTTACGTATTTCAAATAAAATGCATCTTATTTAACAGTTCTAGCTGATTTCATTCATTCGTATAATACTACGGATCAACTAACTACCGGGCGTTGCTTAATTTTATATTTGTGATTTTTTTTGAATATAAATAAATATAATCTCTATTTTACTTCTGTGGTTTAAATTAATACCAATGATAATATGAAATGTTTTTGGAAATAAAGATACTGACGTCCTCTGGATTCCTTATTGTTTATTTGTTCATTTCTGTATTATATGTAAAAATATCCAAGTATTTTAATATCTACGAATATGTCTAGTATTATTAATATTAAAAATATAATTGTTGGCAAAGTTTGAGTATTAAATGTCAATCAACGTTAAAAATATAAGATATAGGTAGTTAAATATTTTAATCAATTTGAAATTTAAACTTGTTAAAGTACTTTAGCTGATATTTTACTGTGCCTAATCTTAAAGAAGATTTTCTTAAAATAATGGTAATTTAGGCTCGACTTAGGTTATTATCACACATATTTGTAAAATATACAACTGTAAAGTATTGACCAGAACGACTTTACTTCTCTATATTTTCTGGCCCTACCTTGACAGTGTAGGGCGACCCTTCCACGTGGTGGTCGGCGAATTTAAGATTGACGATGTAGTATCCAGGCTCCGTGGGCTTGTAGCTGATGGCGAGGACACCATCCTTACTGTCAGCACATTGTATCTCTGCTTTGCTAGGACCTGGTGAAAGGAAAATTGGTAGAAATGAAAACTGGAAACGAATTTTTGTTACATCTATATTATTTTTTAATTACTTCTCAATATTGTTTTTGATGCAACATCCTACCTTCAATGGAAAGAGAGAGGCCACCGTAACCGGCGTTCCTGGTGTCTACCATGAAAGTGTTCTCTCCGTGGGTCTTGCCCTCTTTGAGGCACGCTCCGGAAACCTGGACATTGATATACTTACTATATAAAAATATTCTTATTAGCAAGAACGAAATGTTTCTAAATAAGAGTTGTCTTTATGTCAGCATTGGAGAGAAAGTGCTGTTCTGGGTCAGAACTGTACGTCTAACTCCATTTGTTCAACAGATACGAGTAATTAAGCCGAGCGACCGTCTAGTATTACTGAAAGCACATTGGTTTGATCGGTTTGTTAGTTATTGGTTTCATTTTAGTTTTTACTTGGTTTGTAACTCAGTTGAAACAATTTTTTTTTAAAAGAAAACGGCAAAGTTTTCGTTTCAGGTTATTTTAATGACGAGCCCTTAATTTTTTTTTGTTTTCGACTAGATGCACATTAAATACGCCAAGATATAACATTTATATTATTGGGCAGTATTCATACAGACCTTGACTTTCTTGGCGTCTCCGACCTCCTGTTCCTGTACGGTGATGTTGAAGGGTGAGTTCTGTATGTGGACCCCCAGCTTCTTGACGGCGACCACGTGCTGTCCGGCCTCGCGGGGAGTGAAGCTGATGCCGATGTTACCCGACGGAAGGCGCTTCAGGAAGCAGGGCTCCTCAAGGCCAGATGGAGCCTGGAAGGAGAGAGATGTTATAGAAGAATCTAGACGAAGCCAGTTAACTTTTAGTCACTGCTGCCTCGACTGAAATGTACCAGCTCTTGCAGAAGATTTGTATAAAACATGTATAATGATAATAGCCTAAAGGCTAATTCCTCATACTTTACATTTGTTACATTTCTCATACGTTACCATATACTCATCATTGAAAACAGTGGCAACCCATAAGATGGATGGATAGACTACCCCGGACAGTAATTCATGCAAAATTGCAGAGTGACAGTAACTTATAAATGTATGTACCATCAGATAGACCATCTGCTCATTTATATATAAAAAGAAAGAAGATTTGATGTGCTAATTAGGGCTTTTCGTTATTTATTTATTGTTGGTATACGGTTGGTACTTTATAATAGAAACGGTCGTTAATGATGACGGTAAATGCTTATAAATATATTTTTTACGAACAAATCAGTTTCGTAACTTATAAATATGTTTTTAAAAACATATATACCTAAAGCAAAAAGCCGACCGACTATTGTTCATCCAAATTAAACTCATTCGATGTTTTCGTCTTGAAAGTATAAGTTATCAGTAATTACCTGAATAGAAGCATTGAGGCTGCGGATGTCATTGTCACTGATCTTACCGGGGAGGGTGACCTCACTGCAACTACCGACTGAGATTTGGTTTCTCTTACGACCTTCACCTGTGACCTAGAAATTAAAATATTAGTGTGTACTTACATTTAATTTGGTTCACGGTTTTTGATGTATAGTTTTTATATTAATTATTATTACATTATTTTTTAATTAAACAATACCTTGGAGACGAAAGGAGATCCCTTGATATGTTTGTCTCCAAACCTCACTGATATTTTGTACTCCCCGGGAGCAGTGGGGAGGAACGACACCGACACAGTGCCGTCTTTGTTATCGTGGCATGTTATCTGGAATAAAAATATAAAGTTTTATAAATTAGTCATTTATATGAAATCGACAATATACTTAATATGACATATATTACTATCGCAAAGCCTAACATTCCACGTCAAGAACAAAAAATAACTTGTAATAAAATAGTAAAAATATATTTTTAACTAACCTCAGCCTTACTAGGACCTTCAACTGCCATGGAGAGCCCGCCGGCTCCGGCACCTTTAGTGCTGATGGTGAACTGGCTGGGCTCACCACTCACACCGTTGATGAGACCTGGCCCATATGCTGTTACGTAGCCTGAAGAGATGGAGTCCACGTGGAACTTGTATGGGGAACCTAGAAAATGGTAGATAAGTTAGGATCTTTAATGTTCTGTTCCTTTGAGAAAAATTTAAGTGAATCTTCACGGACCTTGAACATGTTCTCCATTATACTTCACTAATAGTTCATGTACACCTTCTTCACGAGGGTCATACTTGATGCTGACGGTTCCGTCTCTGTTATCTTCTATCACCGGCTGATCAGTGTGGCCACTCGGCATTTTTACTTCCGCTGTAATGTAAAAGTTTTCTTAAAATTTGAAACGAATAACAATATAGTACTACAGTAATTTGGCGAACTACATGCCATTACTGACTGAAATAAATTATATTTTCAAACTACAAAGGAGAATGCTTTTTCAATGAAGTTAATAACATTAATGAGGAAGGGGTAACACAGAATGCATACGAATCTATAGGAATCATTTCGCTATAACCAACCTTTTCTAGTTTCAATATGATAGATTGTGATAAAATTGAGGGGCGTGTAGGACAACCCGAAACCAGTCTTATTAAATGTTATCTTGTGGGCTTCTGAGAACACTATTGGTACGTCTTCCTTGTCTACTTCGGAGACTGAGAAGTACTTTAGTTTCTTATCTAGATATAAAACTGATGTTTCGGTCCAATCTAGTTCCTTTTCGTTGCCACCAACGAGAGAGTTCCAAAGTCCAGACATAAACGCCATTACTATTTAGCACTTAAATACCGAAATTGTGTTGTGTGGTGTGTTATATTTTTAACATGATTGCTCTAGTGATGCTGTAATTGTTGTGTATGTGTGTTGTGTGTTATTGTAACATTCGTGAAATTAACACAATTTTTAATTGTGGTAATTTCACCCTTTGTTTTATTTGTGTAGTTATTTTATAATATTTATTTTCTGTGCAAAAAAAATGTACTACGATCATATTTAAAATAGAACTACGTTAAACCGATATAATATGACTGTTTATGTAAAAACGGACTAGGCATATAGAAAAAAATATAATTTTAGAAAATGACAATAATTTATGAAATAAACAAGACTTAACATCCGACACGACATAACGTCACATTTACGTCATCGTGTCGCTAAGTGTGAAACCACGAGAGAGTGTCTGTATATAAAATACGCACTTTATGAGATAGTTTTGACATCACAAACCATAAAAATTGTTGGCAACTTAGTCGTCTCAATATTTATGAGGCTGCGGACGATGAAGATTTAAAAAATACTATTATAAAAATCATTGTAATACGATATTTTTAATTTAATCGAATAATCGAATATTTTTAATCCAAATTCAAATATAAAAAATCTCTTGACTTATTAAACAATCCAACATTGACAGTACAATAATGTTGAATAAAAATAAAATTAAAATAATATAAATAAGTCATGGTACAGACAGTGTCTGTTTGTCGATGTGTTTTCACTAACGTTTCCGTTCGGTGACAAGTTGACATCGCGTCAGGAAACGAGTGCCGATTATATAGTATGAGTAAAATAATTTAATACGAACATAACATTTTATACGATAGTCAAAATAGAAAGCGATTTATTAACTCTGTAAATACTTTAGATATTTCAGTATTTTCGCGGAGATAATCATTTTTTGAGAGTCCACGGAGTTCCTGTAAGCTTATAGGATCTAAACTCTTTGGAACCGTTTAACTAAATTCAAACGTTTCATAAGCGGCTTGTGGGAGTATTTATATATTTAAAATGTTAATCATAAAATTTTAAATATCAAACACCCTCATAGATTTAAAAACATATTTAAATTTAGAATTTAAGTAAATGCGTTCTTTCATAAAAAATTTTAACTTCCTCCAAAGAGTTGTCTGTAAATGCTACTCGTAGATTGATTTTTTACTAAAATGTAGAGTAGATTACAAAATATAGAGTAATTAAACAATTTCAAACATTTCCAAATGATTGACGTTGATAGAATCTAGTTGGAAGCAAACCAAACAGACGGCATTGGGCTTGCGACGTCTTTTATTAAATAAGCAAGCAGTTATTATATATAATGTCATTGCGGAGGCAATTACAGGAATTTAATTAAATTCTAACTAACGTTTCAGTTTATAGTTACTTTTCTTTGTCGTTGTCGTTTGTTATAGTTTTTCTGAAAGTATAATGTAAGAATGGTAATTTGTTTAAAATAAAAAATCTTCAATTTATTCTGGATGTAGAATATACATTTTAGAAATATTTACCTCAATCAGAGTTGTTCAAAGCATTTCATACAAAATTGATATACGGCGAGGATTCTTTGAACTATCACCACGGACACGTTAGAAGATATAAAACAATAATTATACACAGACAGACATACTTGCTCCAGTCACAGATGCCACATAAAAAATAGCGGTCAGAGTCTGATCACAGATATTCCTGTTGGCGATAACTTCAAAGAACTTATGATTTATTTGATAGAAAACATTTTTAATGTCTAATAATATTGCACTTGTAATACTTCACTGAACCTCAATGACATAAAATATTATATTGTCTTAAAATAATGTTAATACTTATATTATACGAGATAATTGAAAGTTATTATTGTGCTTTTATTTCTTTTTAATTATGTAACGGAGTTAGAAAAACAATATATTATTTTGTAAGCCGAGATTTTAATGTGCAACTTAATAACGATAAATTTTAACGAAACTTTATATATTTTATAGAAACTTGCTAGGAGTTTCCGTTATTGACTTTAATTGCTAAAAAGAACAAAGCTGAAAATTATGAATGAAGTAGTGCGTTAAAATTCTGAAAACAATTTATCATAATATCTTTTAAAAGAATTTCATTATTCATTTCTAGAAACTTTTTTAATAGCCATTTAAAAAATAAGTTTCGTACTCAGGAATTTAAATGATATTTTGAAATGTACTGCAGTCAAAAGTCAATTAACTGTTCTTGATTTACGAATACTAAAGAAAAGAATTTCTATCTAATAAGTTTTTATATATTTAACTTAGAACACATGATTGACAATGACAGCTTAAAATTTTAATATATTTTTATATAATTAAACAAAATTTAACAGATAAATTTATTTTTATTCCGCGAGCACACATTCGTAGATTCCACAGTTTAATATTGTTATCATACTAAATGTCAAAATGAAAAGAAATATAAAAAAAATATGGTAACCTACGATTAGCGCTTCATAAAATAGACGACTAGCAATTAATGATGGCGTCGTAAATAAAAAATATGAAGGTTGGATGAGACTTTTAGAGTTTATTTTATAAAAATAAGATGTTGTTTAGAATAAAGACGGAAAGGGTTGAAAATAGCTTGAAATTAGTTCAATTTAATGTCTTTACAACGAAAATCAGACGCATAATATAAAACAGTTTGCTTTTTAAATATTTCCATTAAACATAGACATTTATAAATTAGTGGTTCTAATAAAATCGTAATAAATATTTAAAACATTAGTCATGGAAATCGAATCGTACATTCTAGATTTTTTTCTATTTTTTTTTTTAGTTTAACAGGGCTAAAATTAATATTGACAATATCAAAATAGAGTTATGAATTTTAGAATAGTTATAACAAAATGAGGATAGGATATATAATTATTAATCTAAAATGCTAAACCGGATACGTCTATTTCTTCCTTTCCAAGTAGTGTAAAGTTAGCATTACTGTAGGTGGCCATGACTACTACTAGCTAGGTGGTATGACCTAGGTGGTGGTGGTATAACCTAGGCGGTGGTGGTAGCACCATATTGGCTTCTTCTCAGTAATTGTGAAACATCTAAGAGCATTTGCCTCATTATTTTCTTTTTCTAATTGATAAAAAGCTTCTCACATGTATTGAGTAAATTAATTTCAATTGCGATTTGCAATTCTATATAATCTATAATGAAGGAAATAAGAAAAGATAAAGAATAAACAACAAGGAGAAATATCAGTATTTGTGTTAATTTATAATCTATATTTTGAAGGCTTATCTTAGACTTGGTCTATTTTCCATATAGTTTTGTTAATTGCAATGATAGTTTCCTCTCTTGCTAACCGTTTCTCATCACGAGCTAGAAAACATCAAAACGCATATGAATATTAATAAACAAACTCATTAGATCCAAGAGCTGTGATTTATCACTGCAATTCATTGTAACATTTGAGTTAATATTATATTTATTATTGTAATGATTTCTAGAAATACTAGACTTCATTACTCCCACGTTAGAGTTCAAAATAATCTTTTAAATAAATAAACCTTCCTAATAATATAATATGAGAGTATTTTTAAGTCTTAAGTCCACTCTCTATTTTTTGTGATACTTAAACTAAGTTTTACGTGATATTTTAAAAGTATTTTGCGTGAGCGGATCATTATAAGAGTGGAAACTGGAACAGATTTGAATAAACTAAATGTATCAGGTTGAGAAATAGTGAATATTTTAGATGAAATCGTTTCAGCGAGAATTATTTAGTGTAAAGCTTAAGTAAGCTCATAGAATTGTTATGTAGAGTGCAGATCAACTATTAAGGCCGGGAGTTAGTTTAAGTACTGTAAGTGCTTCCCAGTAGCACTGACTAAACAGACAGACAACAATAGACTTTGAGATTCGATTAGATAGGCATTGAACATATATAAATATTTGCGCTACGATTAAAGTAATAAAAAGTTAATTATTTTGAAGTGTGTTAAAACTTAACATGCATTAGGCCTTGTATTCAAAAAACTAAAAGACGTAAACTCATGTTCAGGAAGAAGGTAATAAAGTAATCTTGATATATTACTAATACTAGCAATTAATAACAGCGCTGGAAGTGTCACAGCCTGTTGGTTAACACCAAAAATGTTGAAGATCTAGACAGAAATCCTTCATAACTGTCGTCTTGGCTTCCTATCCAGAATTACTTGACCCATTTGGCTCAAACTCCTTGAGGCATGTAAACGTCCAGCCATCACTCATCTAAGATTTCCGTACTCTGCTGGATTAATGAGGTTCTGGAATGTTCCATGTAACCTTCGGAACTGGAAAGAGACCTCAAGGTGGAAAATAATGAGTTCATACTAATTATTGCGATACTAAATGTTATGATTTTACATTTACACACATTAATATCTTTTGTAACATTTGCTGGATTATAATTCGAGCACAGTGTATTACTTATTTAGTTTTTTAGTAACATAACATAAAATAAGATTTTTTTCACATTAAAAGCTTTATTAAATTAACGCACGCTCTATTATCTTTCTTTATCGTTTGATGAAATTACGCAGCCAATAAAAAAATATCAATGACTAAAAATTACCCAACACTATGAAAATTATTCGATATGATTACAGAAATAATCGGGGTCGCCTCTCTACTCTCCCGTGACCGGAGCTAATACTGGCCAAGAATGTCGCAGCAAATTTATACATCCGCCACCGAGAACAGCTGCTGGCTTCAACTCACATTTACCTAAACCTACAACTATTATAACTTTTGAGATATCAACTAACTTGCACTCACAGGTCGATCTAACCGGGCCTTATTCTATATTTAGCAGCCTTTTAAACTCAATAATGCAATTAGTAAGTTTAAAAAACTAAACTTAATTGAATTACGTATAGATTTCAGGACCTTAGTCGATGTTACATACGTGATGAATCACCTTCATAGATCAGTCATCAATTATTCTAACTCCCATTAAAGTAACATGAGATGGCCTTAAAGGAGGTCGATGTTAGCAATGCATGTAGCTGGTTTTACGTCGCAATAAAGATACTGTTCTTTATTAAATTTTATAACTAGTTAAAAATGTTCGTTAAATCTTTTCAATCATTTAAGATTCTTAATTGAAAAAACCTCTCTCTCTCTTCATCTATATATCTGTTCTAAAACTGCTTAAGGGTTAATCTATAAAATATAATTTTTATTACATTTTGTATAAAATCTGCGTATATATTTTCTCAATCTGCTCTCTTAATTTACTATTTATATTATATCCATGATCCATTTGAGTCTACAGCTTTATGGTTTAGGGTTCGATAAAATGTATATCACAGTCAAGTAAAAAGTTTAACGAAGATTATACGTTTCTTTAATTGCAGAAACTTCCAAAAGAAATACACTTATATATAACATAATGAAAATAATTAATCTAATTAAGTGCTCATCAACAACATAATATTACATAATACGTAACATGATAAGTTGTCTAAGATATTCTTATCAAACTAAAGTATCTGACAAAATTTAACGTCACAAAAAAACAACCTTAAAGTATCGAGTAGTAGTAAAAAACGCAATGACAGTTTTAATTTAAGATTTAGTGAGTAAAAATAAATTCAATCTTAATGAATCATAATCAGTCAAGACTATTCTTCTCGACATCTGCTGCAAAACTTTCTTTTCCCTTTCTTTGTATTTTTCTACAAAAGTCATATGTTCTAGTTACTACACGTATTCATGAAGAGAACTTAACCTTGGTTAATTTACTTAAAGACACCAAATGTTAGTTTTTTATGATAGGAAGTTCTTTTTTATTAAAATAGATCAAAATCCATTCTTTGTTACTAAAGATTAGAATCTGTCGAGTTCTTATCTTATGCGGGCCAATAACCTGTTCTGTAGATAGAGTAGGTAGAAAGCCATTTAAGATTGATTTCAATGTCCGAATGTAGATTGATTTTCAATTTCCAAATATAGATTGATTTTCAATTTCCAAATTTCTAGAACTAATGCACCTATAATAAGTACATAGATTATAAAACGTCTTTCAGATATTTAAATATGTATATACATTACACAGAAGTAGTGAGTTGCGTCGCAGAACTACACGCAATAAATATAGAGAATGTGTAAAATCGTCCGCTATAAATAATTTAATATGAATTCCAGCATTTCAAAAATTTAAATGGAGGCGGCTTTTTATTAAATAATTTCATTTACGTATGAAAGTGTTATTGAGTTACGTAAACGAGCAAATTACTTTTAAATATTTTACAGGACGTCTGATTATTGTTTTACTTCTCTTAAGATTTTCCTTAATATTTATACTTTTTTTTGTTATGCGAAAAAATGTAATCTCAATATTTATAGCATCGACTAAAGTGTGTCTACACCTACAAAATGACACTACATTTTTTCTCATATTTCGTGAATTTCAACTCTGATGACCGTTTTATTGCTTTTAAAAAGTTTCAATAACTCATTCCTACAATAAAACTGTAAATAGTTAGCATTATCTTCCATTGATTTACGACTTATAAAGATATTAATAATGTCGTAGCGACTGGTATAGCGCGTAGCACTTGCGTAGCGTTGTTCCATTCACGAACTATTGTTGGCATTACAATATGCCATCTATGTATTTTATGTCAGTCCGAAAATTCCATGTATAGTGTTGTGTGTAAGAAAAAAAAAACTCTAAAACCGTACTCTCGCCATTTCGATTTTTAAACACCAACCGTATTTTTTTACCACTCAAATCACTTCACACTGGCCACTAAAATGTTTTTTAAATTTCGAATGTGGAATTCCAGAGGATACCGCACAGCGGTGCGCGCGACCTGAGACTAGTCTGTCGACATCCAGCCGCGTAGTAACATGCAACTAAGTATTTATTTATATATTTTATAATAATTACCCTTATTTTCAAGATTTTACACGTGTTGTTTCGGTTGAAACATGCCTTCGAGTGGAGACTTTTACTAAAGTTTTTATTTCATTTCATACTGCGTGTTCAACAACTGTGTTTTAAAAACTTACTCATAAAAAATTGACATAAACTTAATTATATTTTCAATTTTTCAAAAAAATCAGTGTAGATAAATTATTATTAGTTTATTTTTTTGTTATTAATAACCACTTTTTGTAATTTCCCTCAGATATTTTCAATAAAAATACGAATAAATATTGAAGAAATGAAAAATCACACGTTTTGGTATACATTAGAGTTACGTCCAATGTCGCTGGAAAAAAACCTTGGAATATATATTTCTTTGCAATATATTCTAATGTCTGTCTGTAAACATCTAATGTAGGTTATATAAGCATTCATCTTTATTTTTGTTGAAGCTGTCATTTACCAATAAAAATAGTTAAGTAATTTTTAAAATGTATATTTTTTTGATTTTTATAGATGATTGTATCAAATTAAATGTCGGGGATTTTCAAAGAATATATACTATGTATATACATTTCAATTGCATTAGAGATATAAATTTTTATCTTTAATGTCTGAACTTTTAAAATGAGGTAATGTAAGTTGAATATTAATATTTTTACTATCAACCGATATTACTAAAAAGAAATAAATTCACAGTTAAACTATAAACTATAATATAACAATATTCTATAACAAGGCTACCATGTCTATAAACAATATCAAGAATAAGTATCTGTTTGGTATGAAAAAATATGGAGGCTGATCATTAGACCTACCCTTGGGATCGTAGGTAAATTTAGTATAATATATAAACCAGCAATATAACTTAAAATATATAATTAAAAATTTAAAAAACCCCCGGTACAATAAGACCTATAAAAATACAAAAATAATATTATTATGAACTTATTGAAGTCGTTGCGTCGGGGGACCGTAGTACGTACGTTGATAGTGTACATATTACGAAGTTAATCATTGAGGACTTAGAATATACGATTCGATATCGCAATTTCTTTATTTGCCTTGTTAACTTACTTGCATTTTAATTTCTTCCTTTATTAAACGGTCCCCTGACGCAACGAATTCAATAGCATTAGAATTCTACATTATGATGTACAAAGCTTATATTTAATACTTCTCGTATTAAATGAAGGAATATACATATTAAATGAAGGAAATAAATGAAGGAAGAAATAAAAATGCAAGTAAGTTACCAAAGAAAATATAGAATAGACAAAAACTTTGTAAAATGGACACCATCATCCCCGACGCAACGACTTCAATAAATACATAAGAATATTATCTTTATGCATTTTAGAAGTGTTTTTGTATTGGCGAATTAAATTTTTTTATCTAATTTTAGAGAATGTTGATAGCAATTAAATAATTAAAATCTTTTACCATTTTCTTTATCAGGTTAAATTTACCTCGACACTTGTACGTTGTTTAACTTAAAAATATTCTTATGTTATTTATGCGAATATTTTGTATTTGCATATTATTATAATATATGTATACATGTGTGTGTGTGCTCGTTACAAGAGAGCTTGTTGTTTGGTCAAAGAATCATTGCTATTTAAGAAGCGTTGCAGCCTCCGTTCGAATTCAGGTAGATATTATTTATTTACTTTTAGTATATATATATATATATGTATTTAGTTTCTAAATAATAACTCATAGTTATATTTTTTGCATTCATATATTGGGTATAAGATATTCTAAAACCTTTCTTGATCTGTTGTCTGTCTTGGCATAAAGCTGGTTTTCTTTAAAAAAACATACCCTTAAAGTAATATTTTATAAAAAAAAAACTATTGATGAAAATTAATAATGAGTATGGTTTATGTATGGATATAAGAGATCATACATAAACATTGTGCTAATACGCGTACTTAAAAGTGACCTACAGCTTATATCCCTATAGAGCTTATGTTCCCGTAAAATAAAAGGAATAATCCTGAGACAAATTGTGTGTAGAGAGGTCACGAAAAAGCGTTTATAGAATTAGCTAGTTAAGAACATACAGGAACAGCTAGTAAAGAACATATTTTAAAATATTATAACGTAGTAATAATATTAATAGTGTACGTGACTGTACAATAACAATGAAGATTTAAAGATTAAAGACAAACCACTTGAAGATGTAATTTTGCCGCCAAATGGAAGTTTTTTTTTGTCACAGATGAAAAACCGTTGGCGTACATCCAGGTCATTGTTTTCAAAGCATTTTAAAATTGCAGATTAAATAACCACAATTATTTTGGATGAAATATCTGATGGGATTTAGCGATTAGATGGGGCTTATATACTTATATACAATCTTTATAATACGATATATATTATGGTATGCATTGGTATCTTAATAAACCGTATTTTTTATGTTACAGTGATTTACCAATGTTATTAAGATAATTTGCTTTTCAGGGTTGTGTCTCAAGAGTATCTCTATATTTTGTCTCTTTTGTCTGTTTGTCAAGACTTCATTAGAAGTAGAGTAGAAATTTATATCAATTACATCTATCTGCAACATATTTGAAAAGGGTTTAACCTAAAAAATAATGCAAACCTTAAAAAAAAAGTCAACTCATTCAATTTATTCTTTGAGATTTGCTAATAAATATTTTGTATAGATATAGAGCACAGCAAACGAATTTATTACCTACAAAGTTAAATACGCCAATAGAATTTTATACGGTAGACACCGTAGTAGTAGTTAGTAAATTTTTGATGCACTCCCTCATAACCAAATAATAAAAAAGTAAAATCTGTATTTTCTTAATTATACTCTACGTGTACAAAACATAAATACTGCTTTGGAACATATAACAATAAAATAAAAGTACAATATCTTTTTAGTTAATATAAGAAATCAGTGCCTTTCTCAAAAATATGGCAAACTGGATGATATTGTTTCTTTCCAAAATTCTCAAATCATGCCTTTGCAGTCTTTTGAGTAGGGACCATATAAAACAATTGAACTATATTAGATTTCTAAAAACTTTGAAATTCTTTTAAATACTTGAAATTTTTATACAACCTGTTGAATAGGTTGAAATAATTTAACATAAATACTTGCAGTTAAGAGGCCAAGATTAAAATTAAACCACAAATAGTTCACAGCATATTATAAACTAGCTGTTTAAACGTCCATTTTAATACTTTTTTAAACATAGTATTTAATAAAAATTCTAACCATATATTACACTTACAGATTTTCATTGAGCATAATCAAAATACGACCATGTAAACTTGAGGCATCCTGAGCGACACAATCGACGTTATTTTGACCATCAATTTGCAGGTCTAGTTTTATTACTATAAAAAAAAACTATTTTGAATTACATATTATTTAGATAATATGTATTAGACATTCAGTTATATTGTTCCATATTAAATGTATAATGTATTTAAGATACTAAATTAGATGAATGCTGTATTGCTTACAATCGCTTCGTAAATAAGCCATTATATCTCGTAAAAAGTAAAGGATTAAAATTGGCTATTGTGGGTTATCCCTAGGATATAAACATATACCATTTCAGTCTTTCTTGTAGAACTTTTTAAGGTATACAATACTTAGTATATTATTTCGATCTATCTCGTAGAGTTCAGTCAGCGTTTGCAATGTAAGCGCAAAACAATGTGTTTGTTTACGACTTCGCATTAGAAATCTTGAAATTATCAGTGATTTTCTAATATATTAAGCATGTTATTATACATAAAACCTTCCTCTTGCATCACTCTATCGATTAAAAAAAATACAGACAGAGGGACAGACGCGGAAAGCGACTTTGCTTTATACTATGTAATGATAACATTTTATTTTTGTGTTCAAATTACGTACAATCATAATTCAATAATATCACAAACTATATTTGAAGTAACAAAAAGTAGTCTAACAAAATTAATTTAAAATAAGTATAGTATAAGTTATCAGGAATGTACTGTAATTTATAAAGACTTTATACATATATAGATATTTTTAAAGTTCGACGGTAAATTCTTAGCACGCTGTATAAAGCGGCGCTAAATGACTCACAATTTTAAAAGATGTTTCTTCTTTCTCATCTGACCAACTGCCAAATAACACCAGTATAACTCGCACCGAGTTCACCCCCTACAGGTTTACAAGGTAATGCACCTTGGGTTTTGGTTAAAATTTTAATTTATTTTCATGATCTTAATGAATTTCTGTGTTCAAAAATAGTTTTTTTTTTATATAATATAAATTGCTTGTACATTATTTACTACCACCCTTCCACCCACTTTTATTATTAACTAGTTCTTGCTCGCGGCTTCGACCAAAAAATAATTAAGTTAAATGGTTTCTCGGTCACAGTGTCACATCTCGTGTTCAGATTTTGTTATTATATATTTTTAATCATCATGCGCCGAAAAAACAGACAAACAGCGCTATTTCCTTTGACATGATTCACTAATAACGACGTTCGAACAGATTTTTACGTCTACCATGATTTTTTTAACTTTTTCAAAGTGTATCAATAAAAACAAACAGTATCAATAAAAAAAACTACAAATAATATTACTTTTTCAAATGAGTTTCAGTATAAGATAAAATGTTATAAAACAGGCTACAGAATCACATAACATCATTGTTCTCTTATATCATATTTATATTTATATATTTTTTCTAATAAATGTATTTCGAGATATCTAAAGATCTAGGAATAAAAGACACAATGTTTGAAAAAAAATTGTTTAAGATAATATGAAACTTTATGTGAAGAGGAAGTCGCCTATTAAATGGAGCATATCCGGCGACTTCATATTAAATACACGTTTACTAAATAATATTTATTGCTATATTTTATAGGATTCTGCGTCGATCAGAATAATAATACATATATTAAATTTATATGTCTCCGTTTTCTATTCGAGTACATCTTTGAATCAATTGCGACGACCCTTCAAACATTTAAAGTTATTTAGCAATAATAATAAAATATAAGAAAAAAAGGTATACCAGATAGATATCCGATAAGGTGTATTACTTTTTAACTAAAAGTATTGTGTAAAAAGTAATTTTCATAAATGTTTTCAATTTATAGGTCAATAAATCAATTTCTCATTCTCCGGAATATTATATTTTTAAAACTGTTTTATATTACTGGAGAGAGAGAGAGATTTCAGTACCTACATAGCTATTTTATCTTTAGTTAAAATTTATAACATGATTCTCAACAACAGATGATTTTAAATGACATCAGAATTATATAAATATATGAAATGCTACTCATATAAATGTTACATGACACTGTATGTAACCTCCTCCATATATATACTTTTTAATTTCACAATATACGTATAGTAATGAAATTAAATACTTACACCAAAAGACACGCTAACGTGGCAAGACATTACTAGTGGTTAATTATTGGGTATTAAGGGGTACCGGGATCGACTCCTAGCAGGTCGGTCAAGACCAAGAACCTAACAGTATGAACTAGACATCCACACTTTCTTATTTAACAGAATGAATGTTTCCCGAATAAGATAAAAATAATAAAATAAAATAAACAATAATATACATATTTTTCTAAAGAAAATTTCTCTAAATCATTCGACTTTTATTTTGCTTAAATATTTTAATTAAGTCAAAAATCGAGTCATAACGACAATTTTTTTCCAATATCATTGTTTTTTTTAAGAAGTATATTTATATGCACAAAATATACTTAATTTTATTAGTTAGCAAAAGCACACATAACTTTATAGTTATATTTTTTTTATTCGAGTTAATTCTTCATAGAGATTATTGAATATTATTTATTACTATTGACATTTAAGAAATATAAAGTAAGATCCTAGTATTTCGTAAGTTTATTTAATTGCTAAATTCAATATAAACCGGTGACTTATTTTAAGTCGGTCTGACTCATGATATTCAGACGTTCGCCCACAGAAGAAAATTATAACAAGCTTTGGCACAAATAAACTTCACTTGATATATATTTGTGAAAATTTTGGTACATTTTTGTATGACACTATCACCAACACCATGGGTTTAGAATAATTAATTAATTACCAAGGATTCTTATTATTATTTTATTTTACAGAGTTATATACAAAATCGCTGCTAATAGATTTTTTAAATGAATTCCTCATTTAATGGTTAATCACATCGACACTTAACTGGTGATTTATATGTTTATTTGTGCGTCTGTCTTTAGCGTCATAGCTCGCAAATGGATGGACATCTATCAAGGCTTTTTATATGTAACCTGATTTAATCCAGATATTTCTTAGTTATGTTAAAATAAGAATCAGTTCTTTTCAGGTCAGGGTCGTATAATTTATTAATTTTACTGATAGGTTTTATAATTTCAGTCCCTGTCTGTATAATCTCGGCGATTCATCAAAGAGCTTATTGGATTCTCTGTAGAGTTCAGTATCTGTTTACAAATTAGGTAACAGATGAACAATTAATTAAGTAATTAATCAGATACTTTGACAAATAAATGTTCCTTATTTTTGGTAAAACGCCAAATAAACTGTGTTAGGAATGTAAAAGTAACGTGCAGTGACTAATTAATTTAATGTAATTCTTTATAATCTATTATTTGAGAGAGAAATCTCAAGTATTTCTTAGATAAATTTTCGCAAAAGATTTTTGTATTATGTAAAGTATCAACAAAAAATTAAGCAGATTTAAAAAATCCGACAAGTAGAAGTCTGTCTATTTAAAAAGAGTACTGAAAAATGTTTTACTATAAATAATTAAGGAAATTGCATACAACATGTGCTTTATACAAATAATTATCTCAATAGTAATAAATTGTTATAAATAAAAAATTCACTCGTCTTAATTTCAATATTGTTAGCAGAAAATAATTTGTAAATTGAATTGGTATTTCCGTGCTAATGTTCTTAATATATGACGCACCTATTCTTAATAGCTGCCCATTAATTTAACGAATCTAAAATATAAACAGAAATAATCTCGAGCTATATGTGTTATATAAAAATTTAACAAAATTTAACACTAACAAAGTATATATAATAAATTTTAATAACTTGTCCACCTGTCTGCATAAATATACACACGCGTCATTCACATATATTTGTATATATAAATAAAACTCAAATATGTTATATTCAACGAAATCATTTGGTTTAAAATATTCATAATTTAAAAGTTTTTTTGATTTGATATACCTAAATTATACAAGGATTAGGCACTTAATCAAATAGATTACATTATTGACAACTTAAATCTTCAGTATTAGTAAAAGTTCAGTCAATTAATTAAATAATCTATAAAAACTTTATATCACCATCTATTTTAAGGGGGAAAGTTTAATATATTATACATCCATTAAAATTTTGCAAACTGGTAGTTGTCTAAACTAGTAGGTACTTAAAATTTGTCATATAAAGGTTAAATGGTGTATTTTTTGCAACGCTGTATTATTTAGTTTGGAGTCAATAAAGTTTACGTCAGTTAAAGGCTAAAGCATAAAAACATTTGGATTAAAATAAAAGTACACGGTGATTTGCGTTAACTCGACAGTCTCGTTTAAATCTCTCGTCAAATAAATCAATCACGTTTATTTTGATATCTATTATAATATACATTTATATTGTGAAATTGGGTACAGCGCCATCTACTATAGTAATGATGAACTACATGCAAAATTTAAACATACCACTTACTAACGTTATAGTTCCGACGATAACTGAGAGAGGTCGTTGTTCTAAAATAATTAGTAAGATATGGAGTAGGTGAAATATTAACGTGGAAGTTTTTCAGTCTTTAATATTGGAATTTAAAATTATGTTCGTTATAAATAATTACAAAACACTGGGGAAAACACAAACGCACCCATCACGTATTTGATCACTTGACTCAGACGAAATGTTGCTTCACAGAATTCTGCAAATATTACCTTATTCTAAAATACATATGACATTGTGTTGACGTTGTATCAGACCGATAGATACTTCTGTTACATTATCTCTGTCTATTTATATTAAGTATATAATTTTCTTCAATTTAATATAGAGACATGACGTAAATTGTAATATATTTACATCACGTAAGAGGCCTACATTACGCTACACTAGGGATCAAATAAGATATAAAAACCTCCTTTACTAAGATTTTAAAACATCTTGTTACGATGACATATTTTAGAACCTCATTAGTGGTAATATATTGATTGATACTTAGATTCGTTAGTGTGTCCTGGATATTCATAAATGGTGAAAAAATTAATAAATCTAAAGAATAACTTCGTGGTAACTGGTAAACCTTTGATAAGTCAAAAGAGTCCTTATCATTTAAAACGAAGTTTCTTAAGCAATTGCCTAACGCAATTCTTAACAACTAATGATCTATCGTTCATGAATTAAACTTACCTTCTAAAAACTGTCTGGTGGGTAGGCGGAGAGAAACTTTTAAGGAAGAAGCGTACGCAGAGTCGATGTACCACCGCGGATCGCCCTCACCCAGCCTCTTGCCCTCTCTGTAAAATTTAATGTACTTATGAGCTTTTAAACTAGGAAATAAATATGTAATAATTTACATTATATATACTTTTTTCTACCTACAGACGTTTTTGTACAATAAAAAATTTTGATGAATTGATTAAAAATTACACTTAGCGTAAAAAAATACCGAAAATTAAGACTCAAATAATTTTTTGAAGCTAATTACTTTTAAGTGGCTTTTATTTATTTTTTTTATTAAGTTAATTTTTTTTTATTTATAGAGACAATATTATCTAATCTAGATTAAATTTTAGGGTCACTTGTTAAAGACATTCTTTTTACACACTTAAAAAAAACTATTCTATTAAGTAGTTAATATAAGAGATACAAGTATGTATATTATAAAGCCAATTTTAAAATATATTTTTTTTAATATCAAATTACACAACATATGTGTTAATTGACAATATTTGACTGTATATAGCATGGAATTTGACAGTCCCAACTACATACATATATGTAAGCCGAAACACCGACACAATGAGGTTATACAAAACAAAAACAATCGCAAAAACTTAAGAAGAGCTAGAGCTGTATACGATATTACACAGATTACAAATAGATATTTACCCTGAATCCATATCGATAGTCATCTACGACACGGGGATATTATAGAGAAATAAAATTCGCCAAACGACGGCATTCAAAATAAAAACTACATGTTTCCACAGCACATATGTCAAATGGTACTATTTTGGGACTCCCAAGTTCATACTAGCCGCAAACATAAATATCTCTGAAACTTACATGCATAGCTTCAGCATTTAGTTTCAGGAATGGTTTGTATCTAAAGCAAGAGTAGTTTTAAAACTGATCAAGAGATGGTGTTCACGTACCATCTATTTTACCTAACAAGTGTTTCAGATTTTAAATCATAGATGGCGTTGTTAAAAAGTTTCTCAAACTTAACAGTTATTAAAAATATTTTTATTTTATTGACTGGTTCTACAGGAGCACAAATTACAGATATATTGGATGTAGATCCTGTTTATTGCAAATAATAATCTAGCTATTAATAGTATGTTATTGAAAACGTAAGGTAAATCACTATACAGTACAGATGAATGATGTGCCATCCATCAGTTTCAAGCACCTCAAGATTCTAATCTTCAATGAAGTAAACATTGAGATGAATTTATAGTTTAAATCACGTATAATTTACAGTCATTGTCAATCACTAGATGTCAATATTTATATCCATCATTGACACTGTCACAATTGTCATATATTATATTTAATAAAACCAGAATCACATTATATACAAATAAAGTAAAACATTTATTCATGTGGCCATCTAATGTATTTTATATTATTTTTAATTGGGAAATAAATAATAAAAAAAATTGTGTCTCTGCACTTTTTAATGTAATATCTCTCATGCGTAGTAATGATTGTAATACTATGTCAGTTGTATGTTTTTAAATAAACAAAGAATTCACACATTACAACAAATAATGCATCAATTAATTTTGCTTCAAAATTACGCAAATATTGAAAATCTGTAACGATCGTCTCAGAGCTTAGATATTACAGTTGAAAGATGCGCCCACGCAGGTTTACACCACGCGGTACAATAAATAAATACCACCGACTTTAAATTATAATGAAATCGTAAAACTAACATGTGTCTCGTACGTGTAAAAGAAATATTTCGATATTAGTGAATAGTGAAAATATATTTTTATAAAACATAAAATTCTTTTTTTTTGCTAATTCTTTTCGTGTTATTAATGAGATGTTAAATTTAACCCTTTAATAAAAGCGTTTTGTATAATTATTAGAATCAATTAAGATTAAACTTAAAGTTAAATATATAAATATTTAGGTAACTACCAGTCTTCTAATTGTATAAGAGAGTAAGAAAGCTCGATCATAATTGAAATAAATAGTGTTCACCCAGCTACTTTTCCTTTAGATATTAATAATAAAAGCAGAAACTTATTTGAAAAACGAAACAATTTAAAACAATAAACAGATTGAAATAAAACTATTTTTACTATTTTGAATTAAATTTTAAATTTACATTTTAAGACGAGATGGAGGTGTCTTTCCGTGAACACGATTGCTGCAAAGCATTCGAAACGTCGTGTTCGATTTAAAATGTAAATTTAAAATTTAATTCAATATACGCGAGTTAAATCCGTAAAAATAGTTTTATTTCAACAATAAACAGTCTGTCAGTACGTGTGTAAGAGAAATTTGTGTAGAAATGTGTGCTTACAAATTAAAACATACTAATGAAAATTTAAAAATACTATTAATAGTTAGTTAATACTATATTATTAAAACAAAAAAAATATCTTTAAAAAATTATTAACCTTTAACCACAAATATATTTCTTATTGTATTTTTTCCACCTCGTTATTATAAAATATTTATGTAAAACATCGTTCGTAAATTCAACCGCTCGCCAATATTAACAAGTCACATACCTCCAAAACTGTAATGGCAGACTGCCCTACAACAATGTATTAAGTGTTGGTAACGATAATGGCGCTATCACATGCTATGTAAATAATTATCACGATGTTGGCTTGTGTTTAAATACTCATTATTCTAAAGTTAAGTATTAAATTCTTGATTATTGTATGTATTATCTAGACTTTGAAACAAGATACGACTTTCTAGGTCCTATTATTTTTGTATAAATGGTTTAATCACTTATATATTATTATTATTTCCATTTCAATATTTAATCGAACTGAAGCCGCTTTCAAAATTGTAAGTTTAACGTCGGGAAAACAAACTTAAACTAATTATGCGAGAACAGACATCATAACAACATAATTTTTCATTTATCCTGTTTTCCCTTTTCAGGATTTTATAATCAAAATTGTAGTATTGAGTGACTTACAGGCCACAGTCCCCAGCTGCAACCAGTACGTTCAAATATCAAACACTCAGGACAAGTCTTTTTTTATATACAAATGGCAGTTATTGTAAACCATGGATGAGAGCTCAGATCATCTTCTACTATATGTATAATTTGTTTCTATGTGTATTTAGAATATTCAGTGTATTTCTTTAATTATTGGCTGTAATTCAAACCCCACTAAATGCAATCATAGGCCTCAAATAAAACCAACTAACCAAGAATTCAGAATAGTATTAAAACATTACACTTGCAGACATTATTAACAAGTGCGACTATGTGTTCTCAATAATGTTGAAGGTATTTTCTACATAAGTATGAAGCATCATTTAAATATAAATTGATTACAAAACCGAGCTTCCTGCGTGACGTCACACAGCAGATGACATTCTACTTCATTATTAACCTGCTTTTAAGATTGTGTAGGAGTTGGACAATGAATTTAGATGCACAGCTTTAATATGAACAGTTAAATGCATTTCCATTCTACTAATACTATTACATGTTACATTTTTATTTGATTTTATTTGATACACCTATCAAAGTGATAGATTACAGTTTGAAAATCGAACTTTTAGTTCGGTAGCCAGAACTACGAACAGCTTTACCACGAATTCGTCAATAATGGCATACTCTTTTTATTATGTACTTAAAACTGTGGTAAGTAGTACACATAAATATTGAATTATATTAAAACAAATTGATACTATTTTGGTTAGACAATTTAATGAATATAAAACAAACACACAAGAATTACTACATTGCTCTGAAGGAGTGAGATAATTAATCACTTTTATATGCAGGTATGTAACATGTGGTAGAACTAATTAATAAGGTGTGGAGAAAATTATTAAATATTGAAATAGAATACCATCAAATCATAACAGCGTCTATGAGAATAATGATAATAAAACTTAAAACAAATACTAACATTGTTTTTATCACGGAAAACATACGGATCTATATTATCACTCAACTACTGAGTACTACTAGTACCTAGTAACAACTCATGACGTAATAAAAATAATTTATTTTGAAAACCTTTTCACTTTCTGTTAAATTTAGCTGAACTCAGCTCTTACTCACTCTTTAACTGATGCATAGAATAATCAGTGACATCATAATTACAGAATGTTTAATTAAAGTTCTGTAGACGTAGGTATATTATAATGTTTTTAAATATTTCTTAATACATTTTTTTGTCAGAACCTGTACTTTAGGTACATCATTATTATATAAATAGTTTATGTTTTATACATATAATATTAAATGTTTTTAATGTTTTATGAAAAATAACATAACGTATATACAAAATTAATAAAATCAAGTTTGTTAACTGCAGCGCCTAAAATGAATTTGTTTTTTTAAACAGTTCTTTTGTAATTTTTTTTATTGACTAAAGACTCCCAGCAAGCTTTAAGTCTATTTGGCTGTGATAGGTCGTGACAGGTGCGCTGGCGCAGCGCCCGTCTCATGATTGTCAATCTCGGCTCCAGTAATTAGTATATTGTATTAACATTCTTAATAACTTACTATTTAAAAAAAGGTTAATAAAATAATGTACAAAACCTACAAAAACAAAAATGTTAGAGAGTTGGTCAATTTTTTAAATATTCTTTCCAAGCGCCCTTTGAACGCTGTCATAAACAACATTAGACAATGCCAAAAAACAATAGTTTAAAAAACTAAAAAAACACGCTTTTATTGCTAACCGAACAAAAAACTAGAAAATAATTTTTAATGACAAAGAGTATAAAATTACAGTAGTAGAAGATCGAACAATTAATCATAGTGAATCGCCTTAATATAAAATTATAATAAAATTTAAGTTATCAACAGAATAATTCAATTCTGAGTAAAAATCGTGGGGTGCATTTTACTGTGATTCATAACTATCCTCTCATAGATAGTTGCTTATAGAATGATTGTAATACCTTAAATATCGAGCACCCTACGCTTTTTACTCAGAATTGAATTATTCTGTTAATAACTTAAATTTTGTTATAATTTTATATTAAGGCGATTTACTATGATTAATTGTTCGATCTTCTACTACTGTAATTTTATACTCTTTGTCATTAAAAATTATTTTCTAGTTTTTAGTTCGGTTAGCAATAAAAGCGTGTTTTTTTAGTTTTTTAAACTATTGTTTATTTTTTATTTTTTTTTGGGAAACTTATCAAATTATTGCATTGTCATCGGTCCTTGATACGTGTGCAAAGTTTCAATTTAATCGGATCGCTGGAACCTGGTGAAAATTAAGCTCGAAGATTCCGTTACATTCATACATACATACATACATACATACATACATACATACATACAACCCAAGCTAATAAAAGCGTATTAAAAATACCTCTTCACATGTATTTAAAAATTAAAGTTTTTTTTAGATAATCAGTCTGATTCAATTATAACACTTGGTTTGCTTGTATGTAAAGCAAATTAGAAATTATTTTATCATCAAATAATATTTCATTAAAATCGTGTTTCTGTAAAGTGAAAAAAAACTTTAAAGTAAAACCTACAAGAATCTAACTTCAGTACTCCTTAAATAGAAATAAATATAAAATAACTGATGTTCCAGCCACCTCTTCTTCCACCTTTAACCTTATGAAGGACTAAAATTCGAGGCTATGACCCTGTTTCCTTTATCCTTGTACCTTACAAGGTTGCCCTAAAACTCCCGACCGTTCTCATGAACTTGAAGGTGACGGCCTCAATACAAGGCCCCTTCTTGAAACAAGGCCAGCTGAACGTATCAGGAAGGCCGTTTTCGAAATGAGGACGAGTTCGTGACCTTGGGGTCAAGGTTTCTTGTAACGTTTCGGGGATGAATGTTTCATGTTCTTAGCAAGTAGGTGATATGGAACCAGTCTAATAACGTAATAAATAAGTCAGACACTGTAACCCGCTAGGAACATAAATATTTTATATTCATAATTCTGTTGAAATAATAAAAAATCGATAACGGTTATCATGTAAGGTTTTGTGTTTAATTTATTGATAAAATTTATGTGTATAAAATCAGGTTATTTGTATATTAGAACATTAAAAAAAGCAAAGGTTGTCATTATGTTAACTTACATCGATTATACCTAATTGTTACAGTAATAATGTTACTAAATTCCGATCGTTTAATAAAATCAATAATATAATAAAAATAAAATGCTTTTTATAATACTATAAAAAATACACATAGGCACGATATATTTGATAATAAAAATAAAAAAATAAATAATAATTATTGTAAACTTACATTTTGGTGTGATACTGTCTGTGGGTAGAAATACATTTGTTAATTAAATAGAACAAAACTTTTTTCAGATTAGACGAAATTATTCTGAGAAATGGTAATGAGTAACAATGTTTTTAAATTTTATAAGAAAAAATAATTAAACGTAATCAATTATTTCGACTATTTTTTACCAAAGCTACATATTATATTTGTTCATTGGCTTCTCATGCATCAAAAATCGTTTCTCTCGTGATAATTAGGTATCCTATTTTATATTTTAAGTTTTTTTTTTTTACCTGCTCCTTTTTATTATATCATGTTGAAGTTATTATTATATATTAATTGTTGTTATGTGCCAGTATATGATTTGAGAATTCAGAATACAATTTTTTTTTTTTTTTTTTTTTTTTGTCTGTCTATGCTGTTAGCCCTGTTGGCTATTACAGCGTCACCGGGGGAAATACTAATTACCTACTTTGAAAATATATTAAACACCTATACATAATACCATACTCTATATTAATACCATCTTTATGGCGATAATTATTTTCGTTTGTTTGTTTGTGTGCGCAATCTATCAACAATTTAAGCTTTCAATAAAACTAGAACGGACGTTGTCAAAATGTTATATGATGATAAACAGTTCAAACAACAAAATATAACGTGAGATTCCTACTTGAGTATTAATGAGTTGCTATAATTAAATTGAAGTTTTCTATTTCACTGTTTTTAAGTTGTTATATTCTTTGGATGCTGACATATTGTGTTAAAAGTACAGAAATAATTCTACTTTAAAATATCCTTGACAGCTGACAGATAGGTAGTAGCCGATCGTTATCTTCTGATTTCGTCGGTCCTCCATTAATTCGTCTTATACATGAAAAATATTATTTTACTTTTGTATTTCTTAGAAAATTTGTATCACAAGAATTTGAATTATTAACAATTATAAAATTGAAAATGGTTATCATTTTTCACCCTATTATTTTAAAATACTATAACATTTTAAAACAATGTTGTGATTTTAATTATAGAATTATACGAATATGACTTGTACGATATCTATTTTATTTAAAAAGATAAAAATGAGCAAAATATATTTACAACTTAATAAAACAAAAAAAATATATAAAAAAACTATAATTACAATTTCCTGAATAATGAATAAGCTGTTATAGAAACATCTATTGCAGAGTAACAAAGATTTTATTGCATTTTTGTTTTGATTATTGATAAATATGTCTAGAAGAATAATATAGCTGCCAACTGCTGGCGATGAGAATGACATAAGGATTGTGAATTCGATTGCAATTAAGGTTAAAATTAGGATAAGGATTAGGTTTTTTAATAAGATTAGCATTTTATTTGGGTTAAGACTAAGTTTAAAATTAGGAAAAGGTTCAGGAATATATTATATTTATAGCATATTTATTTCATGCTTACGAATTTTCTGACAGTTATTTATGGGGGGAAATGTTAAGACATGACATATCTATGCACTCACACTAAGGCAGTTGGAGTGTTAGACGCACACTGGCAGCGATTTATTTTTTCTGTTAATCTTCAGATCAATTCATGATTTTTTAAGAAAATGGTAAAAGTAATAAATAGACATTCCTATTATCAGTTGACTGCTATTTAATTACAACACAACCTTATTTCGTTTTAATAGATATAAAATACAAAACTTTTCATTTCTTTTTTCTAATTTCTTTTATCAAACAAAAATCGCAGGTTATATTAAAATACGCATAACGTTTTAACATATTGGTAGACAATTTCAAATAGTAACATGATGAAATTTATTTCTATATTTTATTAATTTTAGAGTTAAATTATAACGTTTTTAATTAAAGAAAAAGCCTCGATACAATATTTATAAACAATACAAGCATTATAAATATAAGTGTATAAGAGTCAAGAAGAAATAGCTCTTTGATTATTTTTTTAATTAATTAAACATAATATGCCTAGCATGTTTAAAAACACATTAATAAAACTTACCGCGGCTAAAAACGAAGCACTGGCCACAATTTTTTAATATATAATCTGTGCACAGTATACAAGTAACTGGAAAGTAAACGTCTTCTCGTATCTAGTAGTAATAAAGGTTTAAAATATCATATCCGAGTTTGCTGTCGTGAGGAAACTCGTCGGTTCTATAAATACAGCTGGGACCGCTTAGAAAATTATACGTTAACATTAACTTTATGGGGTCAAAAGAAGATGTGATGCACTATTAACACTAGCTGTCATTATTATAACAACTTTAATAATATATTATTATTTCACTGCTGTTTGTCATAACGAAGGTATGTCACAAACCGACTTCGGAGGAAGTATTAGGAATGAGCCGAAATTTATAACTCTGATAGAATTTTTGCAACTAAATATAAAAAAATGGGTCTTTAGTTCCGAAGTGAGGATGGAGTTTACTTGAGGTAACATAGGGTTGAGTTTAATCACAGATTGTAGATTGATTAAAAATGTTAACCATAACATATGGAAATAAAATGTAGGTAGTTACGTGGTAATTTATATTATAATATTTGTATGATTGTAAAAAATATATATTTATTGTAGAATAAACGAGTATATATTTATTGAATTGTTAGGAAACGATCCAATAAATATAATAATTCGTGACATCACTTATCAATGACGTTGGGAAAAGCTTATCAACGGCAATACACTCGCATCATGTTTCAGTAGACCGGAAGTGCTACATGACTGAAACACACACACACATATATGATTGATAATGTTCATTGGAAAAGATTTTTTTTGTCTATTGACAACTAAACAATATTATTATGCTTTAGTTAAAACCACGGTTAACAGTTTTTTAAACTTATTCTTAAAATATAAATGATTGAATTGAAGAATTGTATAATTTTGTATTATATAATTTATTTCGAATCTAATTTACGATTTCGACCTCGAAACAACACATTAAAACCACAACATCCGATTTACATGATTATGTTTGTATGAAAAATAGTTTTTATTGAGCTTTTAGTTGAGATTGGGTATAGATAGATATTATATTATCAAAAATAGAACAAAACCGCAAAACAAAACGAACCAAAACCGCAAGGCATAGTTAGTCTATTCAATAATCTAGCTTAAAACCTGGGCCTAATTATAAAAAACTCAAGATAAATCCAATCTTATCAAGAAAACATAATTTATGTAAAATATTATTCGATCAAGTCTGAAAATAGACATTGAAGTATTATTTGATAATTCCCAAGATAAATATTATGAATACGCGAATTACCTCGCGTCTGTAGGATCTCAAATGTATACAAACCTAAATAACCAGTAAGTGGGGAGCTTTTATATTAGAATGAATACATGTATATCTAATAAAACTGTCTGTTTTTGAGCATTAATCTCCTAAACTGTTATTACTAAGAATTAATCAATATCTTATTATTCTTTAAGACAACTTATCAATAGATCACAGTGTACAGCATTATTTTAGTAATAAGTTCTCTTTACACGAGCTTAGGATTCTAAATGATGGAAACCTTAAAATAATATCAGCTCATAAAGCGTTCAAAGTGTAGTGTTTATGTTATATTCTCATCATTACTTTATTACTCTTTCTCGTAACACAAACATACAAACTAACGGCTTCTCGAGTCTTTAAATAATTCTGTTAACTCAGTCACATTATTAGATTAAATTCTTAACCCAAATACCTATCAAATAATGAGAGCTTATTCAACCAAATCTATAGTGACATCTATAGTTGGAGGTCGGAATCTGTTAACGTAATTATTATTAATATGATTAAGTTAGGATTTAGAATGTAATATTTTATTAGACGTTAACAAGAGGCTACGACGCTGTACGGGTTTAATTTTTAAGATTTTTATATTATATCCCAAACATTGGTACGACTTTCTTGTTATTCTAACGTTATTCTTACTAAGTGTAAGGGAAAATATTACTAGAAGTCTATTCAAGAAGTCATTTCTTGCAGCAGGCTTAATACGCCAATACCATTGTAGCAGTTTCATAAGTCTTATCAATCCCAAATCTTTTTACGTAGAACTTATTAAATAACAGAACAGGTATTTAATTATTTTATGTAAGCTGGGATTAGAATTAATCTCTATTTCTTTTGTTTGTGAGCCTCTCCTGTTCCAAATCAACATTTTTTCTTAATGCTATTATAATAAATAAATAATTTTTGACATAAATGATTGGGTGTTATCACTTTTTGTAATTTCTAATTGTAGTCTGAAATCAACATTTTTATTAACAATGTTATGTAATCAGACAGTTTTATTTTTATCTCTTTTACCTACTAGATGTAAGACGTCATTTAATTTGATTAATTTGATATTATTTATTGCCGGTATAAAATCTATCTATCTGGTTCGTTACATCAAAGATCGAACGTATCCTAGAATAATATAAAACATGGCTGGTATTTATAATGAAATTAACGTACTCACAGTAGCTAAGAAGCAAATCTTCAGGAAAAATGACATTTGATAGAAGACCATGGAAGAGATTGTCGACCCAATAGAACAGATTGACGGTGAGTGTGATCACTGATTTATGGCATCTGACGAAGACGAACAAGGTAACCATTGGTTTTAGAAGGTATCACAAGAAAGGGGATGGTAGGTAAACTGTATCCCCTGGGTCAGGCCGTATACAAGAAGGATTTCATGAAGATAAAAAAATTTATAATAAAAAAAAGGTTTTCGAACCATGGCGAAATCGTTCCTATACTAATTTAGATACTGTTATAATTCAAAAAACAAAAACAATCTTACATTTTAATTTGGAATCTGTCACTCTTACCTATAGGCTATATGAATATGAATTGTCTCATTAAAGTGGTAGAGTAGGTACTCAATGGTGATAAAAATAACTGAATTGTTGTGATAGCATCACACAACGTATGTGTGAAACACAGTGCAATTTTGAGCTTGGTTTTAGTCTAATGTTTGTGTATAGCCTATAAGAGTTTAACTGGACATTACTTAACTTATAATTTAAGAATCAATAAGGTAATAACATCTAAATAAGTTCTTAAGCGGTAAGCAAAAGATCACAGAAAAAAAAATAATGACGTGAAAAAAAAAATACTATGAAGCAATGTTTTAACAATCATAATTACCGAGCTTATTATCTAGCTATATATAATGTATAATACTCACTATATTTTTTTAATTATTTCCATAAATATGTTCTCCGTCATTCACACTGATGATGTTTAAGATGATGTTAGTTGAGTTAAAAGTGTTTTAAATGTAGTTGTAGGAAAAGTGGATATTTTGATTATTAATCATCTTAGTTTTATGTTAAAACACTGATTTATAATATTGACCTCATATGGAAGCCTATTTCTTGGAAGGCCTTTTGGGAAAACCTTTATAAAAGTTAAGTTTAATAAGTAGTGATTACATATAGACCAAAAAATATTTACAATGACCTCTCATGGTCCACCTTATATATATTAGTGTAAATTTAAAAAATATTTTAATAAAATTTCGACAATTTGGCAAAAAAAAAGTATTTTAGAATATTTTACTAAATACTTTATTATGCTTCAGGTGAAATCTTATATATTCAGTAACTATATGTTAATATTAAAAGAGCAAATTAATGACGATACTAATGAATGCATTATATCTCTCTGTAATAACTCAGACGAGTCGTGCCAACCGAAACAGATTAAACTTGCTACATATACTCTCGGCATATTTTTAAACTCAGATTTAAAAAAAAAACTCAAACTATGACAATTATCAAGAGAATAGATTCTCTAACAGTTTTATAAATTAATTAATTTGCCACGGTAATGTAAAGTAGAGTTTATTTATACTATTTTTATTTGTACAAAAAAAATATTATTATTATTAAAGAATATAAATTTAAGGCCATATGTATGCCTTTTAGAGCGTGCATAATAGATACGTACTATGTAATCTTATAAACACTAAATATTGCATTTAGACCTAAAGTCTAAGCGAATGGTTAAAAGAAAAGGCAGATTCGTAGAGAGATAATACGGTAAGAAACACGATGCAAGAAACTAATTTTGGTTTCTGATGTTTGAACACATATCTATGAATGTATAATAATCTATATTAATAAATACTACAATAATCTATAATAGACCAAATATAGTTAAATAATATTGCTCCTTCTGTCATCTCATCTTTCTCATCATGATAATTCTCTGGCCTTAGAACAAAAGTTAAGGTTTTTCATTATTACCTCTCCTAAGTAATAAACCACAAATAGAATATTCCCCTAATCGATTTATAATACTTACATAGTATTCCTAACTAATAAAATATGAGAAATATGCTGTAAAATACTTAGTCATAACACAATCAAAAAGAAATATATTTTATATTTCAAAGAATATTTTTTTAACGCGTCATGATATAGAACATTTATTTATACGTGAAAGAATTCCTGCTACGTCACAAAATATAACGAACTTAAAAATAAAGTTATTTCGTGTCGTTAATTAAAATCGCGGCGCTGTATTTATAGTTTTATAGCACTCTGTAATGTGACACGGTGACGGTCTACGTGATCTTAAGAGAGTCCGTTACTTTGTTTATATTAACGTTCTTGCCTCATCAAGACGAAATAGGGTATTGACTGCGATTACGTGGAAGGAAGTTTATTATTTAATTATTATAAAGATAATAAATGTATAACAAAACCTGGGAAGCGTCTGCGAATCATTTTAGACGACTATATTTAAACTAATAAATGTCCTGCATAATTTAATGCTTTCTTGTGCAATAGACCGAAAGAGCGGGCTGTATAGTCTAGTTCTTTGTTTTCTATTTATACTTGCATTAATTATTTTAAGTCGACAGACTCATTATTATTCACAACTTCGCAATCTTTCCAAAAATATGTTTACCAACTGTAAACTGTAAAACTGTAAAAGAGATATAAAATCTAAGGTAGCAACTCAAAAAGGTTTAAATTAAAAAAAAATATTTAACAGAAGTGGTTTTCTTTTAATCAAGCATCCGACAAGCCTACAAGGTGTCAAAGATTAGAATAGTAGGTATACCGACGAGAGTACCCGGCCTATCTAATATTTTACTGGACTTAAAAAGTAAGTAATTCTCTTATGAGGCGAGGTATACAATTTACAACAAGCTCCGAGAAAACGTTCAAGCATTATCTTTTAACAAATTTAAGAAAGTAGGTAAGGAGCGTTTGTGTGCTAAAGATACTACCTTGTTTCCTAATATTTGAAAGATGTTGTCTCCGGGTATGAAGCTATCGTAACGTAATTATGTAAAATTTAAGTTTTACTTTAAAAAATACAGCTTTACAATCACGCAGAGTTTCAGTCGCCACTGGCTACCTCTTATGAAAAAAAGTTTTGAAAAAAGAAAAATGATTTGTATAAAACTGACTTTCAATAAATATTATTTATTTTCAGTATGGCTCGGACAACCTGTTTCCTCTTTGCAGTTTGATCTTCGTTTTTAATTAATATTTTTGAATATATTTAAATCTGAGTAAAGACTTATTAAAAAAATCTTCTAGCTTTTACTTTTTCCTGTTTTTTTAACTTGTTTCCTTGGAGTATCAAACCCGCTACTGGAGGCATTTTGATAGCCAACAAAACTTCTTTCTTAACTTTTATAACTTGTTGCAATAATATTAATACTTAAAATCTAATTAATTAAGTTAACTTCCGACAATAATCATCAATCCTGATCTATTTTTCTTGTAGACTTTGAAAACACATTCCACCATGAGTTATTAATGACAATAAATGACCTGCTGAGCTTGTAGAGAGTCATTAAAGGTTGATTTCAATCTCCGATTAAAAATCATTATTAATTTCGACCGTTAGTTAGCCTCATCAAAAGACTCATTCAGTCAATGACAGACTCACATCTCGTCTTAGCAAGCATATGAAACAGATTCAGAATAAATAATCTATATATATAAAAATGAAACCCGTTTTCCTTGGTCACGGCATCACCCGTGAATGGCTGGACCGATTTCAGTAATTCTTTTTTTGTTGTATTTGTTATTATTAGGAGAAGGTTCTTACGGAAAAAAATATTAAGAAAATCTCTCAGAAATATTAAAAAATGTACATTTAATTTTGCATATTTTTAAAAACGCGAGTAACAAATGTCAATGTCATTCACAGCCATAGATTATATTGATGAAAGAGCGTCGTATTGAGCTTAGTGTTTAAATAAAAATGCAAAGTTGTTCAATAGCGATTTGTAAAAATATTAGTGAAATTATTGAATCCTAAGAAATAAACACTATTATGAAAAAATATATTTTGTTTTTTATTTAATTAAAAATTAGTAAAGTCATTTTCAGGAATAGCGAGACCAGGGAATTATGGATTCATTTTTATATGGAGGATTCAGTTCAAATTGAATAGGTACTATATTTATTGATAGGTCAGCTATACAAAATAAAGTAGTGCATCATTGCAACGCTAAGGCGGTACGAAGTTCGCCCGGTCAGCTAGTAATTATATAAAATCATTAGGCCGTCCTATCGAATTTATTGGGACGGAACTAGTGGTTCGTATTTATGAACTACTCTCTAAATATTGACGTTTGTGAGACCAGTGACAGTGACAGTGACAAAAAATACATAAGTGGTCCTCTAATTTATTCAAAATGGAAGAAAATTAAAAAGTATTATAATATACTTACATAATTTAGGCTTTAAGTATGACTTATAACGTATAACAACCCCGCGTAGTTTTAGTCGCCAGCTCTTACCAGGAATGTGGCAAATAATTTTCCGAGCTTGTAGCTCGGCAGCTTTATGAATAAAAAAAAAGTTTTTGTATAAAACTGACTTTTAATAAGAAAAATGTTTTTTTTTTAATTGAATCTTAAACTCACGAAACTAACATCTAATGTATATGTTAACACAACCGTACAGATAATATAAAAGATGTTGCTTAATTGTAATGTATTTGAAAATGTAAAGTGAAGTTATTTACGAATATCTGTCCCGTTCTTAATTAATTAACTGGAACTGGGACAAGGATGCACTCCAGTTTGTGCCGGGAAGTGCTTTACATCAAAACTAGAACATATCGGCAAGAATATATACATTACTTATAACAGAGTTTAATATTTTATTTGGATTTAATTAAAGAATCTTTATTAAGCTTAATAGCTAGCTAATAGCCTAGCTACTGCGGCGGCTGATGGTGTGTATGGCGAGTATATTTTTACGTAAATAAAATCTAATGATAAATTTAATTTTTCTTACTTCGAAAATAGCAAATTTTTATTTCATCTAGTATTAAATTTTTAGAGAATTTAAAGAATGTGTCTAACCGAGTTCAAACATCATAAAATAAACTCCTTCGCCAAATTTCAGAGCCGTAACCTTGCTTCAAGATTCTATTCAGTATTAGTAATTATCGAGTGCTATTTGGCTGTTATATAAATATCGTATACGTAAAATAATATTCATTACAAAGACGTATTGTAAATGTTGGCGCTTAAACTTTTAATGCTCAATTGATTGTAGACAAGGCGTCTACTCCCTTGCAATATTAAATATTCTCACTCACACCTCACTATTGCAATATTATATAGTTTTAGTACTGTTTGCGTATGTTTCCGTTATAAATTACATTTCTATTAAATGTATTTTATGATTAAATATTAACATGCACCAGGCACCTATCAACTACACTTCTTTTATAAAGTAAATATAAGTTCCGACTTAGTTTTTTTAATTGAAGACCTCATCTTGATTAATCTGTTATTTAGTTCTTATTGGCTGTGGCTTTGTAGCAGACTGTACTAAAACATATATTTTATAAAAAATAATATAACATTTCTTTTGGAACAAAAATAATTAAAATGTAATTAATCAAACTACAAATATCGTTTGTTTTTTCTGTAATAAGTATATATTTATAATCCTTATATTGGAAGCGTGTCTGTCTGCACGGCTCATAGACGATTTAAGGAGTTTTGGCACCTACTTCCGTGACCACAGATGACTAACAGCTTAGCGACGTACATCCAATGTTGAAATACTAAGGGATTAGAGATTTAAACTAATCCTCAACCTACGGTCGGATCCGGGGTTACAGTATTTTATATCCAAGATAGGTATCCTGAGAATAACTAATAATAAGATTTCACTATCGATTACATCATGTCGACTCTTGGGCCTAGACTATATTTACTTTGTCGTAACTTGTATGAAATCCCACTTCTGCCAAGCCCAATTTAATGTATTTCTGTGTAATAATTGCTCTCTTCAACACACACGGACTATTTATCAAATGGTTGTGTCGTTTCCAAGATTCCATTATAGAAACTTGAATTAGTTAGTCAAATACTTATAATTTATATATAACCTTACCTTAACTTATCATAAAACAAACTCACACGACACTCAAATTACAAAAACATTGGTAATAGATGCCAATGACCACTTACATATCTGAAAAGTTTAATAATGTTGGCGGGAACGAATAAAGCGCGGGAATCGAACGGTATTTTAAATCAATTGACTTACTAAATAACTGTCAAATTAAAATAAATAAAAAAATGAACTAGGATATTTTTATAGGTGTGTACCAAGCCAGAGAACATACGTGACTAAAGCAATTCACATGCTTTAATATAAATTTTAGGTGGCTAAGAGGAAAATTAGTGTGATGTATTTTGGAACGCGTAAATCTTGCAATCATTTTCCACTTGCATCGAATTATAATACGATGAACTCTGGGAGCTTTATTGTGATTTACGAGAAAGTTTTCATTTGTAGACAGGCCGCCATCTTTTATTTCAAATCGCAGCGTAGGTGTTTAGCTGGAATGCTTTAAGATTTTATATATCTAATCATGAATCACATGTTTTGGAAGACATTAGAACTAAGGAGTTTATAATGAACGCTTAGTTTATGTTTCTCACTTTATAAATATACCAGCAATTTTAAATGTACGTAATCGTTAACTAAATGTATGAACTAGAAAAACCTGTCCACCACTAACGGCTTTGCAGTATATTTTTTTTTATTAAAGAAAGTCCGCCGATTTTTTTATTTTTTTTCCAATTAGTTTTCATAAGAAGTTATTTTAATTGTAAGCTCGCAAAAGCTTATGTTAATACAAATTTTGTCTGCGTGAACGTTATGTGCGCGTTCTCGTATTGTTTTTCTGATTGGATGTACCAATATATTATAATCTAGGCATGTACAAGAATTCATTAAAAGTTTAGCCGAAGTACCTGCGTTATTAGAGCGCTTCAGGCGCTTTATTGTAGCTTTTAAGGCTAGCATTCACCGTATTCAGAAATAAGAAATCTGTAACCCTTAATCTCAGGTCAGATCATGCGCCTGGAGCCAGTGGGTCACTGCTGATAATGTACTTATTTAATAAGTTAAGTAACTTAACTTATTACTATAAGTTTTTGATGATAGGTGAGGGTTGAATACTTTCATAAAGTTCTTCATAAATCTAAACACTCAAGATTGTTATAAAATTGGGTTACTTACCTTACTCCTTTCCTAACAATATGGCAATTTGAAGATAAATATATAACGACTTTTCAATTGGCTTGGACTATCTACTTACGGGAAAGTGGGAAAGTCACAAACTTCCAAAATACATTTTTGAGCTTTGAGACGCATCTAAGATTTACAAGAAGGAAGGTAAATTATGAAGCTCTTCTAGAGAATATATTTATTATGTATAGACGGAAAGATTCTAACTAATGTGGCGAAACACATCATCCTTGAAATCACATATACTGTTCGCCTCAAGAGATGTACGCGAAAAAACATCATAGGGGGCCTTTATAAGAACAAGAGACCCCAAAACAACAGTTTGTATGTATGTCTGTATGTTTTTTCACGCTAATCTCAGAAACGGATTAATGAATTTGGATGCAGTTACCGGGAATATATATTCCTGGTATTCACTTTACATTTTGTTCTTTTTTAACAATCAAGAACAAGAAGTTAATAATCTTTTATTTTCGTACCATTGCTGCTTACCAGTGATTAAATATAAAAAATATACATCAATAAACTAAAAGTACTCCTTGATTGAGTAAATCCAAGAACTACTCGATTGAGTTTGATGAAACTTTGAAGGTTTATAGATTTAACATACATTGGTAAGTACAAAAAGTACGGTTTATCAAACTCGAAATCTCCGCGGACGAAGTCGCAAGCACAGCTTACAATAATATAACTAATTAAAGATATAGCTATGTTGCGACAGTTTTAATTTTCCGAAATATGTCAGTGATCTCATCTTCAACTCTTCATCCCCGGTGGTTAAAAACCTTACTCACAATAAAACTATACTATACACTATAATGTTTTTACATACCACGGATAACATAATATATATATATATATATATATATATATATATATATATATAATATATATATTACCTGTCCATCACCACCGCGAGACAGAGCTACCGCACTTTTTCTGTTTGATGGAGACGCAGATACAATGTCCTTTGAGCGCTGCGCACCTGGATTATCCCGGATAAACGTTAGAAAACTTTCGCTCGCATTGACAAAAGACATTGCGTCTCCATCGAATCGCTAACAATGACGAAAAAAATCTCTGTGAGACCAACTGGCAGTCGAGCTTTCTGGTCTCATGAAAAAAAAATCGAGTCGAACTTCTGCCAACCCTCACTGGCTGTTCTGCTGAAGCCGGATGGATCCTTGGCCCACACAGCAACAGAGAAAGCGAATGTATTTGCTTCTCTGTTTGATGATAATTCGCATCTGGACACTGGCAATACTTCTACAGCACATCTTCTTCATTGTGATATTTCGATGCCTGAAATCCGCATCACGAATAAAGGGGTATGGAGAACATTGTGTCTTTAATGGAGAATATATAGTTATGGAAATCACTTTACATTTTGTTTTTTTTAAATATTAATTAACTAATAAAGAAGTTTATAATTTCTTATTTTCGTACCATTTCTTACTTACCTGTGATTAAACATTAAAAAAATATACATAAATAAACTAGAAATACTACTACACTCAGCACGCAAACACTACTTGATTGAGTTTGCTTGCAAACAAATGCAAATTTTAAAACTCTCTATACACTTGGTATTAGTCAAATGTTTGTAATAATGGTAATAGGTACAATGAGACATTCTCTGTTTGTGACCGAGAAAGATCTGGCCGTCCACGTAGTATTCATACGAAAAAGGTGGTCAAAGCAGTAAGGGAAAGAATTCGAAGAAATCCTGCCCGAAAGCAAAAGATTTTATCTCGGGAAATGAAGATAGCACCTAGAACCATGTCCCGTATTTTAAGAGATGATTTAGAACTTGCAACCTTTAAGAGACGACCTGGTAATTTCTTAACTGATAAATTAAAGATGAATAGGGTGATAAATCGAAACAACTACTGAAGCGGTACGCAAATAAAGGTCACAGAAAAATTTTGTTTACGGATGAGATTTTTTTTTTAATTGAATAACATTTTAAAAAACAAAATGAGCGTATTTATGCTCAAAGCTCTAAGGAATCTTTCCAATTAGTCGACAGAGTGTAACGTGGGCATTATTCGACGTCAGTGATGGTTTGGTGGGGAGTTAGCTATGAAGGAGTGACTGAGCCATATTTTTTTGTGAAAAATGCACAAAACATCGGCACAAGTATATCAAGATACCATTTTTGAGAAGGTAGTTAAGCACGTTAATTAAACCATGTTCAATAACCAAGTATGGTACTTCCAGCAAGCCTCTGCGCTGGGTCATAAAGCTCGGTCCACACAGTCTCGTTTGGAAGCGAACGTCTCGGACTTCATCAGAGCTGACGACTGGCCGTCGTCTAGTCCTGATCTTAATCCTCTGGATTATGATTTATAGTTTTAGAGAGTACAGCTTGCTCTAAACACCATGATAATTTGGAGTCGCTAGACCAATCCATACGATTGGAAATGAAAAATTTCCCCATGGAAAGAGCGCGTGCTTCTTTGATAACTGGCCTCAACGTTTAAAGGACTGTATTGCGGCCAAAGGACACTACTTCGAATAAGCTTTTTATATTTTTATCGTTTTATATTTGGGTATTAAAATAACACACTTTAAAAGTAATAAATGTTATTTGCAATTAAAAAAATATATTTTTTATTTGTTACAATATTTATGGCAAGACTAGGTATAATAAATATAACAATAGAGAACCATTGCATACACTATTTTTAATATTAGAATAACCACAAATCGAAATTAAAAAGTTAGTTGTAGCTAGTATCACCGTCAGTATACTAAAGAAATTGCCTCAAAAATTAAAAAAATACACATATGTATTAAAAACAAAGTTCCAATTGTAACATGGTCACATTTTCTTCATAGTCACAGCTCCGAAAAGAGAACTTTGTTGGTTTACAATTTTATAGTTTATACATACTTATCATTAAAACTAATATTATACTTATCTTTAACAATAATAAACCCGCTAATAGTTAAGTCGCAAAGACAGTTCATGGTACGAATTGAACGAAGAATTAACGTTAGCGGTTCATTTAACCGCCCCGTCGCGTTGGTCGAGTGGTTAGCGCAGACGCCTAACGTGTCACGGCGCAATGGAGCTCGGGTTCGATTCCCGGCAGAGACAGGCATGTATGTGATGAGCACAGATGTCTGTGTTTCTGGGTTTAATCGTTTATTAAATATATTCGCAATATTTATAATGTGTATCTCTATGTATTTATATTGTTGTCTAACACCCTTAACCTAAGCAAATAATTTTCTTACTTAGGGGTTAGATCAATGTGTGTAATTTGTCTTGATATTGTAATTATTATTGTTTTGATATTATTTTTTGGGAGTTGTCAAAGTCGCGACCTAAACTGAACGTCTTATCAGTCTCATAGTACAAAATATTGAAAAGATTCAATGTAGGTCGTCAATTAAATCGCAATAAGAGTTGATGGTAGGCCTACTGTTATCACTTGTGACTTGTACAGAGTCAGGAAGGCCTTTGATCATACTTATCGAAATTAGCCCTTCTGTAAAGACACTCTTCAATTTAAACTGTAATAAATATTTGGGGTAAATATGAGAACAACTGTAGTAAATATGAGAAATTCATTGAACAATATTTTTTTTTGTATCTCCATTTGTAAACTTTCCTATCCGTGAACACGCAAAAGCTTTTCACTATTAAAATCGTAGACTAACAATAAGTAAATAACAATAAGTACAGAAATAATACAGTAACAGATTCATAGATAGTGATACAATGTAAGTTATTCATTGTTTTAGGAAACCCCTTCAATAAGGCTCAATTGAATTGAAATGTTTTGATGTACCGTTGTACGTACGTTGACGACGCGACGGTGTTGATTTCACGAAGTTTTCGAAGCTAATAAATGAGGACTTGTACTATATGATTTGAAATTGTTATTTCGTTATATGCCTTGGTAACTTACTTGCATTTTGATTTCTTCCTTCATTTAGCGGTTCCCCGACGCAAAGACTTCGATAAGTACATAGTAATATTATTTTAAACTTTTTCAGATGTATTTGTGTATCGGGGGTTTTTAAAATGTTATATATTTGTTTTAAGCTTTTTAAAATTAAGATATTGATTTCTTTATTGTACTAAATGAACCTACGAACACACTACTTTTTACTTGTTTGAACATTAACTATAAATTTTGCTTAAGAAACTTTCACCCGCAACAATAAATGCTCAATATCTTGGAGACTGCTTTTATTTTGATCAAACATAGAACCATCTCGACGGACCAGGCTTTCGATTTAAAAAAACCGCAATCAAATCCGTCCACTCGTTTGGTTGCTTCGTTGCCACAGATAGACACACATATACACAGGTAGACATATACACGGGTCAAACTTATAGCACCCCACTTTTTGGATCGGGGGTTAAAAATGTTTTTTGATAAAGTTCCCTGCATGAATACAAAATATTTAGTAAAACTGAACTTGATACTTCACAGTTTCCACAATACATATTTTGTATTGTCAACTTTTCTAAGTGTTTTGTTTTGTGTTTAGTTTTATTTCAAATATTTATTTATTTTATTTATTTAAACTTTATTGTACAAAATACAATTGGCGGACTTAATGCTAAAGCATTCTCTACCAGTCAACCGAAACATTATACAGAAAAATAAGAACTACAAGGGTACAATACAGAAAATAAAAAAATATAAAATTCAAAACTATGACTACGGATCTAAAAAATATAATACATATACAAACTAGAATATCATAAATTAACAAACTTAAACATATACCTTATTTACAATATACTAAATATACTATGAACTATAATAAATACATAAACTACTACATATACAACATAATATATGATAAATAAAAAATCGCTACGCTATATACGACGGAAAATTTTAAGTCGTCTTCTCTAGAAGGTATCCACATACACGTTTCTTGAACACCTGCTTACTAGGAGCACGCCGAAGATGATCAGGCAGGCCGTTCCAGAGTTTTATTGCGTTTACTGTGAAGGAGGAAGATAGAAAACCAGTATGGTGTAAAGGAATATATAAACTAAGGTTGGACGACGATCGAAGATTCAATTCATGAGTGGTCCTGAGTAAATGAATTTTGGATTTCAGGTACCGAGGAGAAGATGGATCATTTAAGGATTTAAAATATCTAAGGATTATTACCAATCTGTCTTGACTTGGTGGAGTGGCCCGAAGTTACCCTGATGGATGGATGCTACTGGACCTCCTAGACAAATAGAGCTCGGTGCGCCGAATGTTGGCTCGTTTTGTTACTTTTAATAAGATTTTACCGTCAAAATTGATGGAGTGATCTGAAGGTAACCTGATGGATGGACGCTACTGGATCTAGACGAATAGACCTAGACGAATAGCGCTAGACCTAGACGAATAGCGCTGGGTTCGCCGATCATGGGCTTCTCTTGTTGCTTTTATCAAGATCTTACCGTCAGACTTCATGGAGTAATATATCCTGAATTTATCCTGGTTTGAATGATAATGGATTTCTTTTTTTGTGTTGTAAAACTCCGTTGTGGATAAGGTGATGACCGAGGTGTTTTGTTGGACTACCCGGCAGCATAAGGGACGTTGCCATTTTTAAGGCAATTTTTTTTTTCTCATCGTTGGAAAAATGCGTTACGCGTCATCCCAGCGGCCAGGAAGGTGATGGCCGAGGAGGTATGTGGAGCTACCCGGCAGCAAGGAAGCCGCTGCCATTTTTAAGACTGCCCACTAAAAACCAAAGGTTGACCTCATCGCCTTAGTGGGACGCCACGGGATCGCTGTCGCACTCACCGTGACGCCCCGGTGGAACCCCCAAATGAGGAGCCCCGAGCAATTTAGGGCACCCTCACAAGGTAGGCCTATGGTAGGCAAGAGAGGTCACCCCCCTCTCCCACCTAGGCACTACGCCTGGGGAAGAAGCGCCTCAACAGTGAACAAACCGCCGGCCAGAGACTCCAACTCACGTTATGTGCTCCTGCCCTGATACTAGCTGCCTCAGGCGCTTAACCCCTGGCCCGGGCATTAGCCCGGTGCCAGTACACTGCTGCGTGAACCTCCGCCTGGAGCTCCCAGGAGGAATCACTTGCGAGACGTGTCGCCGCAGTGAACGACACCGTACGGTGTACAAGTGACAGAGCACCTTCCTGGATCCCCAACTCAATTCTCCAGATTCTCCAAGCGGGTGTTTACCATAACACCCACTGGGGTGACAAGTGAGCGCTTCAGCTCTTCGACGAAGTCGCTGCCGAGTGATGGCTTCTCCACCGAGGCCATCTTTGCGGCTCCCTTCATATCCGAAAACGCTGGCCTGTCAGCCTTTAGCTCCGCGTGAAGATTTTTAACCTCCCGAGAGAGGTGCGCGTTGTCATCCCTCATACGACGACCCTCGTTGCTTTGAGTCCTGCCAAGAAGAGTGTCTACAACCTCTTGCAGGTCTCTCGAAACGTCCTTCAGACGTTTAATCATGGGTCCCTGGCGATGCCTAGATTTTCTCGACACCGTAGAGGCTACACTTCTTTCAGCTAATACACGGAGTTCTTCAGCCCCAAAACTTACTGGGTCCGTCGATAATGGCACCCCCTCAACGAGATTGCCGTTGTTTCAAATTCGGCTCGCAAGGCCTCGTGGGAGAGATCTCGCAGACAGGCTTTGGCCAGTGCGAGTCCTCATCCACCTCTCAAGCAGAAGCAGAGGAGTGTCCACGACTAACCGTCCTGTGCTTAGAAAGTACAGCCTCGGTTCCAGAATCGTAATCTGACGCTTCACTCACCATGGAAGCACAAATAAATAATAAAAATAATAAAGAATGAGTGGATGGGACACAGAAGTTCTAATAAAACAAAAATAAATAGAAATGAGTGTGTGAGCTTGCCGAGGTGATATTGGGTTGGTTGTAAAAAATATATATAATAAACTAAGAGAAATAAAAACATACAAACTAAATAACTAACAAATATAATCGGCCAACAGAGAACCAGTGCTTTAGAATCACTCTGAATAATCTGCCGGATAGAACATTGAACTATTAATCTCAAGGCGGGCATGGGTATGCATTTTTGGTGTGTTGACAGAGAAAGCAGAGAAAAGAAAAGTTACAATTTAACATATATTTCAAAACAATAGAAAAAAACAAATTCTTGTAACAATTCAAATTTTACAGACCTCTATAATTTAAATAAAAATTGTGTACTTACAGTTTGGTTTTGTTTACGCTGTTTTGCTATTACATTCTTTCCATAGCCAGCAATAAAGGTTCACCCGCATTACATCATCAGCAATACATTTTTAATTGGCGTATTTATTGGCAAGCAGGTTGTGAAAGCAGGTCAACGGTAAGCTCTCATGCTTCGCCCATCCCTGCCGCCATTGCACACTGGTAACGACTCTTTGGCCCACACGGCAAAAGAGAAAGCCGATCTCTTGGGCACTCTTTTTGCCTCAAACTCGACTTTGGACGACCAGGGGAGGGCACCGCCTATCATCCCGCGGTGTCCGAGCTTTATACCGGAAACAGTTTTTCGGTAAAAACTCATCCGAAAAACCCTCCTTTCCTTGGAAGTTCATAAGTCGAGTGGGCCAGATGGTATCTCTCCAGTTGTGCTACGAACATGTGCCCCTGAGTTGACACCAGTGCTAACGCGTCTATTTCGGTACTCTTACTTGAATGGCGTAGTCCCGGTCTCATGGAAGCGTGCCCTTGTCCATCCGATCCCTAAAAAAGGCGATAGCTCGGACCCAGCTAACTACAGACCTATCGCCATTACCTCTCTTCTCTCCAAAGTAATGGAGAGCATCATCAATAAACAGCTCCTAACCTACCTCGAGAATAACCAGTTGGTCAATGACCGGCAATATGGCTTTCGCCATGGTCGATCGGCTGGTGATCTTCTGTTATATCTTACACACCGTTGGGGAGCTGTTATTGAAAGCAAGGGAGAGGGTCTGGCAGTTAGTCTGGATATGGCGAAAGCCTTTGATCGTGTATGGCACAGGGGACTTCTTTTGAAGCTCCCTTCCTATGGGCTTCCCGAGAGTTTATGCAAGAGGATCACCAGCTTCCTCACTGGGCGGAGCATACAGGTCGTTATCGACGGTTTTTGCTCGGACCCTAAGCCCTTGAACGCTGGTGTACCCCAAGGCTGCATGCTATCCCCAACTCTGTTCCTCCTGCACATCAATGATATGCTGGATATCTCCAACATACATTGTTATGAGGATGACAGCACTGGGGATGCGGTATATTCCGGCCGTGCAGGTCTCTCTCGGGAAAACGTCGACGAGTGCCGAAAGAAACTTGTGTCTTCTATAGAGACTTCCTTGGGGCTGATCTCTGAGTGGGGTGAACTGAACCACGTGCAGTTTAATCCCCTGAAGACACAAGTTTGCGCGTTTACCACTAAGAAAACCCCATTTGTCGTATCACCGCTCTTCGAGAGCAGTCCCCTCATTGCCTCGCCAAGTATCAGAATACTGGGTCTCGACATTTCGAGCGATTGTGAGTTTCGTGGTCATCTGGAGAGCAAGGCCAAGTTGGCCTCGAAGAAAATGGGAGTGATTAATAGAGCGAGGCAGTATTTCAAACCTGGCCAAAGTCTTGCGGTCTATAAGGCGCAGGTCCGGCCATACATGGAGTACTGTTCTTATCTCTGGTCCGGATCACCCCAATATCAGCTTCTACCATTTGACCGCGTACAACGGAGAGCCGTTTGGATTGTCGGGGACCCGGTGCTCTGCGAACGGCTTGACTCTTTGGCATTGCGTAGAGACGTGGCTTCTTTGTGCGTCTTCTACCGCATTTACAACGGGGAATGTTCCGAAGAACTATTCGATCTGATGCCTGCCGCCGAATTTCATCACCGCAAAGCGCGCCATCGCCTCCAATATCATCCTTACCACCTGGATGCGTGGCGATCCTCTACTGTGTGGTTTTCAAGGACATTTTTCCCACGTTCCACTCGCTTGTGGAACGAACTCACTTCGGTGGTATTTCCAGATCGGTGGAGACCTCCATACCCAGAAGCCCTATGCGGTCCGCTACCAAAGTAGCGCTGACGTTAGCCAGACGAGCTGCCTCCGCAAAAGCTCCTTCCCCGAACAATGACGAGGGTGTCCTCTGCGTAACACAAATCCCTCCTCCGGAGAAGGAGTGGACATCGGAACAGCCAGTCGTAGCCCAGGTTAAACAAGACCGGCCCCAAGACGAATCCTTGTGAAATCCCAAGGCTAACGCTACGTCGGTAGACTCGCTGGTCGCCGCACTCCTACAGGACCTCTCTGTCAAGCAATGGAATGTAAATATCATGATCTTTTGTTACCTACATACATTTTACTAAATAATATACGTTTTGTATTAACATTTTTTTTCAATTATGTTTTCTTATAATTAATAACTTTAACTAATATTAAAATGGTGGGGATTATGTTACAATCGCTGGCATACAGTACGATAATGAAAATCATTTGTAAGAAAAGCTCATCAAAAAGCTCTTCTTTGCACTCTCCGTGATTAAAGCTGTACAAGACCTATAAAAAGGAGATATCTCTCGCTTGCTCGCTCTGTTGACCAATCCCAGTTTTTTAGAACTAACTTGGCCTTGCTCACCAGGTGAGTGTGAAACTGATCATCTCTGGAATACAGAATAATAATTCAGAAGTAAATTTTCTGTAGAACTGTTTCTCGTCTAGTTTATTTTTTTTATTTGTGTGAATTGTTTATTTTGTGTGTACATGTAATTTATGTGTTTAAACGACTCGAAACTGTTGTTTTTGTTATAACTGTCCAGACATTTTTCATCTGTTTGAATAGGTTTTTCTTGTCGCGAGTATAAATTATTTATATATTATATTCATAAATTAAACATGGCTCACAATTTTTCTGCGTCCATTTTTATTTCTATATTTAGTTAACCTAGCTAGGTTTTTTTAAAAGATTTTTTTACAATTCTTGTATTAATTATATTTATTTTTCTTGATTTTAATTTTTGATATTTAATATTTGATTTTTGATATTTAATTTTTCTTGATTTAATTATTCAAAAGTTAAATGATTTGATATTTACCCAAAATTTCTTGAAAATCTTCTATTATTTTACTTTCATCTAAATTATTTTAATACTTTTTGTGTGTGTGTGTGTGACTATGCGATTCTTGATTCAGTATACTTCATATTGATAATCAGATCATCTCATACAAGGATCAAACAGACAAAGCAATGAAAAGACGTATATCAAACGGATGGAAAAAATACTGGCATGACAGGTATCAAGAAACAAGACAGGAGACGAAAAAGGTTTTTTAGAGCCAAAACAAGAGTCATGGATGTATCAACTTAAAACGATAGACCAACTGAATTTGAGATCAGGCCACATGTTAAGACTACACTCAGGAAAAAAGCCCCAGAGAGGGAAAAGTGACACGACGCGACACTGTGGCGACTTATTTAACTGCTATTTAGTACTCACCTTAATATTTATTTAATTTGTTTTTAACATAAGTTGGTACTCCTGACCTGTGCCCCGCATAGGGTTAATGATTATTTACTTCATTGATTACTGATAATGAGACGCCAAATTTTTGAAAGTTGTTTATGAACACCGATGGTAAAATAACAACTTATAAGCTTTTCATAACTAAATAATCAGATATAATTTAAGTTGTACAATTCCGTTTTACGTTTTGCTAAAAATAACAATTACATTTTAATATTTTATAAAATTAACGTTTTATGATACATAGAATTTTCTAATTTTTAAAAAATTTAAAATTATTATTAATGTATTTCTTTAAACCATAATGAATATGGTTTAAATGTTCATATTTTTATAATAATTCTAAAAGTATAAATAATGTAACAATACTATAAACCTCTCCTAAGTCCCAATACAAACTACAAATATTAAACAAACAGCTGAATGTATATTGCTTTTGCAATGTATGGCATCCCTGACATTCTACATTTTTTTTTTGTGAAATATATACTTGTTGCACCTACTTTCAAAAGTTGAATTTTTACCTGTTTATATGAGAAAGTGAACACGATATCTAATTAGCATGTTGTAATATTGGCTTCAAATATGTGTTATTCAATTTACCGTTAAATACGGGATCGGGACGCGGAATATGTGCGTTGTCTTCGATATCTTTAATCCGTTACGATTACGATGCACCTGCAAACTGCAGTGCATATACATGAAGCGTTGATTGAATGCACTATACATCAACTCATAAGCTTGTCACTACGTAATAGCCGAGCGCTAAATTAACGTAACTAGTAACGGTGGCTACGTGGAACCGTTGGTTGTATCAATAATTATAAAAAAAAACAAACGATCTGACAACGAAAGAGTCATCAGATCACAAAATGACTCATAAACAGTCTGTGCCATGCCGCTATTGTTTTGTTTTGGAATACCTGCTGTTCCGATGAATAAACGCCGTGGAATGCAACTTAAAAGATAGTTGTCTAGATATCATAGCTTGGCGGGAAGAGTTATACATATCAGTAATGTGTTTCGTTTCTGTATAGTGTTTTAAAGCCATGGCTCAAAGTTCTGTGGACTCCGATAGACTATCTTCTGCAGGAATTTCAACTCATAGTTCAGGAACTACTGGTACAGTTGGTGGATCAGTGGTTGGCGTAAGAGCAGGAGATCCCAACCTTAAGAGAGAGGATGAAGATGATTATAATTTGGGTCCTTTACCTCCAATGTGGGAAAAAGCATTCACTCCCTCTGGAGAGAGATACTTTATAGAGTGAGTAGCTGTATATAAATTAAACTGCATTTATTTGTTTTAAATGAAATTTTATTAACCTTTGTATTGCCTTGGGAATGAATTAATGAATTCATATATTATTAATTCAATCATTGGAAACTTTTCAATGAAATTGAACAGAAAGTTTGGAATAAATTAATTTGCAGATGTTAATATATTATTTTTTTATAATAATAGATAATATCAATTTTTTTCCTAAGTACTTTATGAGTATTCCGTATTCTTCTTACATAATGTTAATATTTTTTTAATTTTGATAAAGATAATATTTAAAATGTTAGTAATTAATATGTTGCTTAATAAAGAAATCGTAAAAGGGGTATTTCTTCTAAAATACTGTTATAATTAAAATACTAAATATATGAATAATAACCGTCTTTAAAGAAATCACTCGGCAAACATATTTCTTTCCTTTCCTTTCCATTAGAAGTCACCATACTCATTTGAGTACAGCTATATTTGTGGTATAAATTCTAGGACTTATCAGGTGTACATGGGATACTTTATAATTTTACTTCATAATCAGACCCTTTAGAGTTTTTTCACAAGTGATAAGTGGGTAGTGCGACATGTTTTATTAAAAAGTGTCTGTCAAAGTTGTGTTACAGAAACATCATCGAGGTAAGTAAACGATTTTAGATTTTTTTCAAGTAATTAATTCTTCAAAAATTTTTTTTTCAATTAATTTCATGCATTAGCTGTAAAAAAAGATTTTAAAAACTGTTAAATAAATTACATGTTACTAAAATAAAACTAGAATATAATAAATGTAGCAGCACTCAGTTTAGTACACTGACAACATACATCACTAAAATGTTACACTGTTATTTTTTCAGATACTTTGCAATAAAGAAACTGCGACCTACAGCTCCCAACTAATTAATGTGGGGTTCAGGAAGCTTTCCAAGATGTGTTACAGGATAACGAAGATGACGCATGTGACTTGGCTATCATACCACCTGATCCAAGTGCATTGACTGATGAAGAGGAGGGTGTCGACAAGGATATGGCGGTATGTCCCATACCTCAAGAGGTACCTGCTACTATTGAGGCATTTAGGAATCAAGAGGGTAACGGTAGCAAGGATTCTGTGTGAAAAAAAAAGACAAGTTGGTGCTACCCGCAAATCTTCTTCGAATCCGAACCTAATTTGGCGCAAATGTACCTTCTCATTGTCTTCGACTTTTCAGAGTTCAACAGAAGTCTCTGATAAGAAAAGTGCTATTGGTGAAGAACTAAAGGTCCTAAGCTATGTACAAATATTGAAAAGATAATGGAATTCTCTGATTTAAAAAAGTTTTTTTGGGATTTTGTTACTATCTGGCTAGCTCAAGCTACCTCGAGAATTTATGTACTGGTAGTTAGATGAAGACAAAGATGTAGAATTGGTCAGCAAACCCATGACAAGGCATAGGTATTGTGATATTAAAAAAAATATAGAAAGAAAATCAAGGCAAGCTGCACCGATTGTCGAAGGGCTACCTCATTATGGAGTTGGACATTATACCCGCAAAATTTAAACAGCTGTGGTTTGTAGTATGCAGTACATAAGTGCGTTAGCAATAGAAGAAGCTGAAAACATTTTATGATGAAAAAGCGTGTCTTGAAAATTTTCATACCTAGTCAGTCAATTGAGGACACTCCTAATAAAACAAAATTTTCGTAAAAACCCAATTTTCCTTTGTACAAACTTATTTTAATATGAAAATAAACAGTTAAAAAAAAATCTTTTAGTTTTCATTTGACTTTTAATGGGTTAATATAATAATAGATGATTATTATGATATATATAAACTTGAAATGTAATAATTATGAATTGATTCTTGCAAATACATAGCAGAAATAAATATTGTTGTAATTAATGTTTACAAGTAACAATTCTTAACACTAGTAATCACACAAGGCCATATATCAAAATTATAAATAAGGAATATTGATTTTCTATATGTTATATAATTACAAAAAAAATCAGAGAAATGTTATAATTAGTATTAATTATTTTTACTAGATTGTTATAAAAATGACTGATTATTGTTTTCAAATAGTCTATGTATAATTGAATGAATTTAGAAATCTTACTTTGTTATTTGTTATAATTAACACTTTCTTTACTATTGTAGCTACAACACGGGAACTTCACATTGGTTAGACCCCAGATTAGCAAGGGTTAGAAAACACTCACTTGGTGAATGTGGAGAAGACGAACTGCCATATGGCTGGGAGAGAGTCACAGATGAGAGATATGGTTCTTATTATGTTGATCACATTAATAGACGGACACAGTATGAAAATCCTGTGTTGCAGGCTCGAAGATTAAGAGGTAAAAAAATTTGTACCTTAAAAAAATACAACTCAACTTTAGCCAATGCAATGGCTATATATAAAAAAAAATACTTTGTAAGAGAGAGAAACAATAACTCGTTGTTATTTAACAACTTTTGAACTTGTATTTCAGCTGAAAAGATGGCTGCAGAGAATGGCAATAACAACCAAGTTAGTGGACCTCCACCGCCCGGAGAGCTCAGAGGGGAAAGGTTCACTCTTACACTAACTAAAGGCACGCAGGTATGAAAATTCCAATTTTCTTAATGTGGTTCAGACAGATAGTTCATACTCTATATGACAAGAATGAATACTACAGAATAAATACTACTTAATTCTTGTGTTTCAGGGTTTGGGATTTACTTTGATTGGTGCTGAAGGTATACCAGAAACTGAGGGTTATTTGCAGATACGCAGTATTGTTCCTCACAGTCCTGCTTGGATTGATGGTAGTGTACATCCCAACTGAATGACCAGTTTAAACTAGAAATTATGAAGTGATTTACATCCCATTTCCTTAAGGTGCACTCCGGCCAGGCGACGTGGTGGTGGGTGTGGGTGCTCGTGGGGTCCGCGGCCTGTCGCACGCTCAGGTCGCACAGATCTTCCAGTCCATCACACCCGGAACCGACGTCACCCTGCAGCTCGTCAGAGGTAACTAGGGTGTCACAGTATTGACAGTAACGAACTACCAATACTATCTTAGTAGCAACTTGTGTATCATAAACCATATATGATATAGTAAATTACCATTGTAGATGGTAATCATTGTACGAGTGTCACTCGGATACAATGTACATTAAAAATATAATATAAATAAAACACTTACACTTACTTCATTTTGCACAGGCTACCCTCTATCTTACGATTCCGAGGACCCTAATACTCGCGTGCTGTCCACTCTGGCTGTGGACGCGGCTCCCGCCACTCCAGATGCTGTTGCCATGCAACAGCTAACAAGAGCTCTCAGGACTAGGTAATAGTTATTACATTTATAGTAGAACTAGATTAGATTTACCTTCTTGTCGCATCTCAGTCATCACATTTACAGAAAACTGTTCCTGTTACAGATTCAATCTAGACTCGCCTAACCACGAGACTCAAAGCCGCGACGAGCCAGACACCCCAGTAGCAGAGCACAGTCCCAACCAGAGACGACTTATGTCCCGTTCCTTCGATCTGGACGAACTTAACACCGAAACAAACTCGGTGCCTCCGAGGTGTCCGTCAGCAGATCATCTACTCACTTTAGTTACCGGTAAAGATAAAATATTTATAATAATATAATAAAAACTGCTATTTAGAGCTTAACAAGAAGAAATAAATTATTCAGTAAGCTCAGAAGCTAATCAGAAAACCAAATTGACTATAAAGATAACTGAAATGTATATGGAAATCATTTTTTTACCGTTGCAAACAATTAGATATTCACCGTTTACAGATCAACACCGCACTAACGGCGCCTCGGACGAGCCAGGTCGAGAGCTCGTGGTGACTCTGCGCAGAGGCGCCGCCGGTTTCGGATTCACCATAGCCGACAGCGTACACGGACAGAAAGTTAAAAAGGTATTTTTATTTTAAACAAGTTACCCGTTACGCTTTATCTATAATAAATTAAAGTCTGAATTGAATTGCATTAATGAAGAAAACATTTTTAAAACGTACATTAGACGTGTCAGCCGGTCTCTAGTTGTGTTATATTCAGGTGTGTGGTGTGCATCTGTATGCTGTGTGGTGTGTAGCTGTGTGTTGTGTGGTGTGCAGCTGTATGTTGTGTGGTGTGCTGCTGTGTTTTGTGTGGTGTGCAGCTGTATGTTTTGTGGTGTGCAGCTGAATGTTGTGTGTGGTGTGCAGCTGTGTGTTGTGTGGTGTGCAGTTGTATGTTGTGTGGTGTGCTGCTGTGTTTTGTGTGGTGTGCAGCTGTATGTTTTGTGGTGTGCAGCTGAATGTTGTGTGTGGTGTGCAGCTGTGTGTTGTGTGTTGTGCAGCTGTATGTTGTGTGGTGTGCAGCTGAATGTTGTGTGTGGTGTGCAGCTGTGTGTTGTGTGGTGTGCAGTTGTATGTTGTGTGGTGTGCTGCTGTGTTTTGTGTGGTGTGCAGCTGTATGTTTTGTGGTGTGCAGCTGAATGTTGTGTGTGGTGTGCAGCTGTGTGTTGTGTGTTGTGCAGCTGTATGTTGTGTGGTGTGCAGCTGTATGTGGTGTGTGGGGTGCAGCTGTGTGGTGTGTGGTGTGCATCTGTGCGTTGTGTGGTCTGTAGCTCTGTTGTGTGCAGGTGCTGGACCGCGGTCGCTGCGCCGGGCTGCGCGAGGGCGACCTGCTGCTGCTCATCGGTGACGTGGACGTGGCCCGCGCGCCGCACGCACATGTCGTACAGGCGCGTACACACTATGTCTACTATAACATATTATATAATACTTATCGGAGATCGAGATATATTAGTGACTTGCTCGTTATTGATGTAGTCATCTGGTACAGGATCCGTGGCGTAGGTCTCCGGCAATTAAATCACAAAGACACGGTATGATAATTCTTTATAGTATATTTTTTATAATATAGCAATCAGCCATCGCAAATTACTTAGTAGGTTACGTGAACCACTGGTCCCGTTTGGAGGGTCCGAACTGTATCGCTCTTTCTAATGATTTCCTCCTCACTGCTCTCCAATATTTAAAGTGTAACATTTACCCCTTCAAACGACTACGTTACTCGTTACGTCACTGCGTTCCTACCTTACAGTTATAACGATATCAATTGAGTTACTAATTATCATTAAATTATCGGTAACCGCCCCGTTGGATGAGTGGCTAGCGCAGACGCCTAACGTATAGCGACGCTATGGGGTTTGGGTTCGATTCCCGACAAGGACAGGCATGTCTGTGATGAGCATAGTTTATTCGCAGTATTTATATAGTGTATTTCTATGTATTTGTATCGTTGTCTAACATCCTTAACACAAGCAAATAATTTGCTTATATAGGAGTTAGATCAATATGTGTTATTTGTCCTATAATATTATTATCATTATCGTAAACGCAGTCATACTTATTATCGTTTATGAAGATTTTTACACACGTTTTTGTCAGTGTTGGTTCCCTTACCATAAGTCAATGTTATCCGTGCTACTAGTCAATGTTATCCGTGTTACTAGTCAATGTTACCCATGTTACTAGTCAATGTTATCCGTGTTACTAGTCAATGTTATCCGTGTTACTAGTCAATGTTATCCGTGTTACTAGTCAATGTTATCCGTGTTACTAGTCAATGTTATTCGTGTTACTAGTCAATGTTATCCGTGGTATGTAAAAAGCATTATAGTGTAAATGAAAAAAGGAGGCGTTTTATTGTGAGTAAGGGTTTTAACCACCGGGGATGAAGAGTTGAAGATGAGATCACTGACATATTTCGGAAAATTAAAACTGTCGCAACATAGCTATATCTTTTATTAATTATATTATTGTAACTAGCTGTGCTTGCGACTTCGTACGCTGAGATTTCGATTTTGATAAACCGTAAAGAAAATGAAAAATCATTGTTTTGGGTTCTCTTGCTCTTATAAATTATGATTTTTTTGTAATATTTTCTATGTATTGTTTTCGATCGTTGACAATTTTATTATATGTATAGATTAGGTACAAAAGGCTGCGCGAGCCACCGTGGCCACTGGCGTTCATCCGGAAAAAGACTTTATTTAATATTTTAATAGATTTATATTATGTATAATAATGCGGCTTTAATCTAAATAAATGATTATTTTTGTAGGTCCTTAAAGATTGTCCAGCAATGTCAGAAACCACGTTACGAGTATGGAGACGTAACACTGTTACGAGAGCCCCCAGAAGTAGATCTGCGACACGACTTCAGCCTACCAGTAAGACTGAGCTTAAGATTCACTTAGTTATATATCATAAGTATCAGTATTAATTACAAGTATCACTAAACATGTTTTAGCCAATTATTTGCCAATCTAGATTATATAAACTACTCGTCTGAAACAGCCGTTTTTTTACAGCATCGACGAATAATAGTCAACTCTGCAGAAGTAAGACTCCGACCGCCGAACAATTACGATCACAGCCTTCAAATCTTCGTACAGATGATAACATGAGAAATATGCAAAATGGCATGAACTCGGGTAAACCAAATAAAAAATATAGATTATATAACAAAATTAATAGTTATAGAATATATAACAAAATATATTGTCAAAAGATTTCAAATAGAACTTAGTAATTCATAACGATTTACCATTTATTCTCCATTTACAGTAGAAGCTACTTACGCCGTGCCCGAACACAAAAACCGAGAAACTAGAGAAAGTATAATGGAACGACGACGTAGAAGTAGTACCCCCGGCGCCAGGCTCACTCTACCAGCAGTCACCCCTTGGAACGATAACCAGGAATGGCAACAGCAACCCTGGCTCGACAACTCGAATAATATACGAAATTGGGCGGAGAATAATCAAAAATGGGACGAAAATCAGAAATGGGACGGAAATAACACAGAATATATTGGCAGGATGGAAGGTAGCGGGTGGGAGGGGAACGGGGAGCGCTGGAATAATAATTGGGGGGAAGTGCCGACGCCCACCGTGCATGTCGATATGAACGCCGCCTACTGGAGGGGGAACGCCAGCGTCGCCGACAGCAGCGACAATGGAGGTACTGTTATAATTCACACTCGATTAAAGTAAGTTGGTATTATTGTATGCCCGATAAAGAAGGCAAATTTAATCAATATGCAAAAAAAGAGATCTTGGATAATTACCCTATATTGTAATATCTCCCGATACTGATCTATTAAAATAAAGACCCAGTATCCGCCATATCCAGGTTTCCCAGAGGACGGTCTGTTGCCGTCCCCGGGCGCTCCGCCCCGTCCCGGGACCAGCTCGCGCTCGCCAGACAACTCCACGGGTAGAGACGGTTAATACTGCTATCTTTTCTTTATTCATTCTTAAAAAAATATATGGTTACATAATGTGCAAAAACTACAAGTTATTAAACTGATACATTTATTCTTCTAGCCTTAAATGCGTTATTATAAGTGTAATATAATTTTATTATATTTAATAGTTCATATTATAATTGTAATGCATTATTATAAGTCCAAGACTTAATCGTATATAATAAGTGTGATCCCCCCAGGTCGTTCCCCCGCCCGCCCCCGCAGTCAGTCTCCCTCCAGCCAGTCCTGTAGCAGCAGGCTCAAGGGGTCACCCCTACGGTATGTAGCTACTTACAATGAGAGTTTATATTTGATTTTATTTCATTTCTTCTAAGATTTCGAGTAAATTATACGTATATAGTAAAGGTAAAGGAGTACTAGGAATAGCAGACCAGAATTATTGTCTGTAGGTAAAATAAAACTTATATAATATTAAATTGCAATAATCAATATCTTAGCAGTCTTCAACATGCGTACGTGCTACCATAGGCTAGTATACTTAGTAGTAAATGAATTTACTAACAAAGCATTTATGCTTAACATTATTAAAGGGAAAAAAAATATAAAATATAGTATTATATTAGTAGTATAATAAATACTATATTTAGTAGTTTTAAGCTTTCTGAAGTTCTCATCATATTAATTAATGTGTATAGTGTTTGAATTTTGTTTTTCATACAATATTAAATTTATGACAAAGCTGCCAAAGGAGGTGCAAACCCGTTACTATTGTGATTTATAAGTAAGTTAATTGATTCCCTTTTGAGTAACTTTTGTCTACTTTTGATGTTTATTACATTTTGTACTTTGCTAATCGCTAGTATTCTTTAGATTATACAATATAAAAACCATTTCCTTGAAATTCAGTCTTGGAAAAGTGGGATTGTTTCAGTCGTCTAAAAAAATATGTTTGTTACAATTGCAATTTATTTTTACTTAAGCAGTATATAAATGTACTTCTATTCCTCCCAATTATAATGATGTATATAACGCCTCCAGTCTCCGTCCGTCTCCGGCGCGGTCTCCCCGCTTCGAGCCGGAGGCGCCGCCCGCACTGTTCGTCGCTAACTACCCGCAGGTGACTACACTAATATAAACATTACTTGATGGTTATTAAAAGGTACCCGTTTAAAAAGTACACTGCATCTTCAAAGTGTGTTTCCAAATATAAAGTTCCTAGGATTCTGGTCTAAGATACTGTACATTTATTTATTTATTTATAGGACAACCAACAAAGTGTACACTAAAATTTTATGGAAAAGAACAATTACAATTGTTTCACACATTTATGTAAAGTATCCTTACTTATAGGCGTGCAACAGTAGGTGTGACAAATATTGTTATTTATTAGTGATACAGAAATAAAACAAAATTAAATAAGACTAGCATAAGTTACACAATAATAATATAAATATATACAATAGCCAATTTTTATTCTTTACTTTTTACGAGAATTAATGGCTTATTTACGAAGTGATTTTAAGCAGTACAGCATTAATCCTTATCTAATTAGTTACCTTAAATACATTTTACATTTGATATGGAACAATATAGCCCTTTACAGCATGTAATTTAAATGTTATTTTCGAAGATATTACAAATTTTAAATGTAGGGATTTGTAAAAAGTCGTAGAACAAATATTGTTGAGATTGGTGTAGAGAGGCTGCCTGCAAGAGGTGGCCAATTAATTACAAATAACCCTATACATGATCCTGGATCTTTCAACGATTATCAAGGCTAAACAATTTAAAGTGTTTTAAGCAAAAATAATAGTTATTAAGTTTTTTATTCATATGGCGGTTATAAGACAGTTTTAAAAGAACCTTTTTTTTGAAGAAATTCTAATCGGCGCATAAGTACCTCATAGCAAGGAGTTTAAAATTATGCTACAATATTCTAGGCCAGACCTTACCTAACATCGAGAATATTCTGATTCTCTATTCTGTTTATTTTGTAGTTATGATAGTAAGAAACTTTATAACGGGAAAAATGGACATGGTTGCACTTATTACCGTTAAGTGATCTTATCTTGTCAAAAGACCAAATGAAGAAACGATTAAGGTCTTCTTGTACTTTAAAAGAGTCCTGATCATACTCCACACGCTTAAGAATTTTGAGATCGTCAGCATATAAATGGATAGCTGAGTGCTGAATGCTGCGTCGTTTATAAAAATATTAAAAAACAAAGGGCCTAGATGAGGTCCCTGGGAAAGGCCTGAAGGTATTAGATATAAGTTAGATGAGTAACCATTAACTATAACTTTAGACGTTCGATTGAAAAGGTATTATTCACACCAATCGAACATGTTACCATAGTTACCGAGAGTTGACAGCTTGTGAATTAATATTTTGTGATCGACCCTGTCAAACGCTTTACTAAAGTCTGTGTATACTACATCTACCGGAACTCCTCGGTCTACAGAATTGCTGACATCCGTAACGAAGCAAGCCAAATTAGTACAAGTAGAACGGCCTTTCAGGAAACCATGCTGTTCGGGCAGTTATAGTTGCTTCACATGCCATGAAAAAAGGGATAAACCAACGTTTCAAATATTTTAGCGAATACCGACAAGATAGGCATTGGTCTATTGTTACTGGCATCCGACTTGTGGCCCGATTTAAAAATTTGTGTAGTTAGAGTACCCTTCCAAATCTGAGAGAAGGACCTGTTCCCAATGATTTATTGTAAATCATAGACAAAGACTCCCCCAGAACTTCCGAACATTTAGCATATACAGTGTAAACTCTTTATAACGAAACTCGAGGGACTGAGCATTTTTTGTCGCTATAGAGAGTTATCGTTTTATGGTGTGAACAAAAAAACAACCCAATTAACAAGAATTTTTAATGTCATTATTATTTTCATATTTATTAATTCATTATTATTATATTTTTTTAATATGTAATTATTCATATCTAGATATGTAGTGGAATCGATGGAAACATTGGGAGAAAATACTTGCCAAAAATATAGCACTTAATTCGTTGGTGGTTTTTTCATAAACTTCTTTATAGAGTTTAAATTTAGGTTATGATCTAAAGTATTTTCACTCATTTTATATTGAATTTGAAGGGGAGGATGGTATATATACTTAACTAACATAATACGAAAAGTAAGAGAAGCAATCATTATGTTGTCGATGTTATGGTTATACTCACTGTGTAATTTTCTAAAACTTAATTATAGTGGAAATAAAAGTCCAGTCCTTTCTGCAGGTCGAGGCGGGGGGCTCCACGGACCCGGAAGCGGACGTGTTGGTGCGGCTGGCGCGCGGCTCCTCGGGCTTCGGGTTCCGCATCGTGGGGGGCACCGAGGACGGCAGCAGAGTCGCCGTGGGATACGTCGTGCCCGGTAAGAAACGTATATTACTCCTTACTTTTAAAATTCTTTTACGAACTAATATTAATATTATTTCGTGCGTTTACAGTTATTTTACTAAAAGTATAGAAATTATATGTATTACGTACGTTTCGTACGTGTCTAATGTGGATAAGACATAACATGACAGAAGGAACATAATTATTGTGATAATCTCAGCCGTGTGTGGTTAAGATCAATTCAAACGTCAACCCACATCTGTAAATGTTAAAACTTATACATATAAATTTGAATTTAATTTAGATAAAAAACTTCCGTTTCAAAATTATAGAAAATCTACGATTTCGGAGGAAAATAAATATATTCGAAAACCGATATTAATATTGTTGAGTTATCACAATGTTATAATAAACTCGTAACGTCTTGCAGGCGGACCGGCTGACGGCTTGCTGCGTCCGGGCGACCTGCTGACGTCAGTGGACGGCGTGCCGCTGGCGGGCGCCACGCACGCACGGGCAGTCGCGTACGTGAGCCAGGCGGCCGCCAGGGGACACGTGAGTGGGGGGAGGCCGGCTACAAATATATATTGTATATCTTGACCAGACAAACAATCGAGTATAGGAAATATTTACTATATATCTAACAATACCATAACATAACATCTGCTATACATCTAACAATACAATAATAAATTTTATTGAAACTAAGGTTCCTAGATAACTAAGATCCCTTTAAAGTGATGTCTTCCATAACGATTTAGTTGTAGTAATATTTTACACAATTTATACTATAGTACGTTTATTTCATAACCTGGATCCATATAGGGAGTGCTATTATAATAAGCACAAAACTTAACCTATGTTGAATTTCTATAATCATAATTTATTACTTTAAAATATTAGTAGCGGTACATATTGACTACTAACATATTGCATAAAACGGTAACTACCATTTTGAATCATCGTCTGTCATTTTTAGATATTATAGTATATATTATATTATCTTCAAAATATCGTCTTAGGTAACCCTCGGAGTCCGACACAACAGAGCAGACATACAGTCGCTGGGACTGCCGACGATACCTACGCATCAACCGCTACATACGTAAGTTATATTATCATATACATAACATAATATATGTTACAATATAAGCGTTTGATAATATCATACACATTTATATAATAATAAATAATAGCCATATTAAACTTATAATTAAATCTATACATATAATAAAATTGTCACTGATCGATTTATGTACATGGAACATATTGAAAAAAAAAATTAGGTGGAGAACTTTATAAGAGCAAGAGAACGCCTAGTTGTAGTTGTAGCAGTTGTAGTCTGTAGACTAAAAGGAATCAAAATAAAGAAGAACTGAAGATATAAATTATTTAATCCTTTACATTAATATAATAATTTTTAATAAAATAAAAAAAAGTACTCAAAAACACGTATTATTACAAAAAACAATAGTTAAGAAAACACTTTAGAAGAACATTGTATCAACGTATCACCCACTGTGGCGCCAGCGAGTTAAGTTGTTGCCGTGGGCATGAGATATATTCTAAATATCTCATTAAATATTATCTGACGCTATAAGTTTATAAGTTTAGTATCTATGAAATGTCTCCTTCTGTATTTAATATTATGTTTATTATATTGATATATATTGTGTGTATCTATTAATATATATTATAGTTTATGTATGTTATCGTATATATATTTACTACCTATGTCTATGTTTTGAAATATTGTTATATATAATTGAAAATATGTGTTTGAGTATATCGACCACTCTTAACGGAACTTTTCCTATTGATTGTTAGCTACGGGTTGCCCGGAAGAGAACAAAATTTTTGATAAGGCCGCCCATACACCCAAAACTACATATTGATACGTTTTTTGACGTGACAACGTCTTAAATTAGGTTAAGCTGGGAGTCACTTATGAAAAAGTGTAACGCCCGGTAACGTAACGATGAGTCACACACACATAGAATGCCTTGCGTCTCTCTCCCACTCAAACATGATCGGTCCGCCGAGCAATGTTTTGATTTTCAAATTGATTCTTTAAAATTACAAATATTAAGAAAAAGTGGCAGATATAAGAAAACTTGATTTAAAATGTGTTGAGCAAGAATTTTAACATCTAATTTAAGTAAATGTTTTAATTTTCAACTTCATTATTTATAATTACAAATTTTAATTAATTTCAAATTTATTTAGCAAAAATTTGAACCTTCGATCTGAATAAGTGTTTTGATTTTCAAATTAATTCTTTAAAATTAAAAATATTAAAATATATAAAATCAGAAGTGACGTCAAATAACATTATCTGTACTTATTATTATTTAATATGTAGGCCAGTACATGTGACCATACTTGGTAGACACAATTGGAAATAGTATTTTTTTATAACTGAAAAAAAAATATATATAAAATACTGGTAGCAAACAATAACTTCAATGATCGATATCTCCGCAACTAATTGATGTATCGAAAAAGTCTGTAAATAAATTTTGTAAAAAATAATAACATCAATAATATAATATAAAATAAATAATATATAAAATGATTTTACCTGACAACGTCTTCATCGTCCTATCCTCAACAAAATCACTCAAATTATTAAAATATTGTGCAATTTAATAATATTCATATCAATAAATATTCTACCGAGAAAAAGACGTGGTCACGTAAATCTTCGCCCGTAAAACCGACTTTACAGGCAACCATATATATTTTTTTTTCTTTAACTGTATTTTTTACTTTTGTTGAGTGTAATAAAGAATTTTACTACTGCTATTTTCCCGCGGTAAAAAGCAGCTTATGTCTTTTCTCAACGTCTAATCTATATTTATTCCATCTAGTTTCATAAAAATCGGTGCAGTCGTTTAAGCAGCGTAACAGAGAGACAGACAGAGTTACTTCAGAGTCAATTTATAATATTAGTATGGATTTATAAAATATTCAATTATTTTAGGTTTTAGTCAATTTTAAAGTATGCATGAATAAATGATTACATATCGTATTGTAAATATTCCAGCGAGCCCCTCCACGGTCCCACGTACAGCATCCTGCACCCGGCGCCGCTCTACTCGCCCTCAAACCTACCCATGTTTGTTATTTACCATTACATACTAGCTTCAACTTGTGTGTATCGACTACTAATATTTAGTTCTCATATTAACCTGACATACCGTCACTATAATTATTGCATGCAATCTCATATTAATGTAATAAATATAGAATAATAAATAAAGTAAAACCTCACAGGTACGGCGGAGTTCAATACGACACCGACGCCGGGTGGTCCTCGACGCCGTATGACGTCACCGTCACTAGAAACGAAGGAGAAGGATTCGGCTTCGTCGTAATCTCGTCCACTAACAAGGCTACCAGTACTATTGGTAGCAACTCAAACTATAATAATTTAATATAAGTCTTCTATGGCAACCTGTTTCAATCATAGCCAATAATAATGCAATACTTGAAAACAAACGTTTCACTCACAGTTCATCCTTGACGTTTTATAATAGTATACCATACAGACATATAATTATAAAAATAACCAAGTGGGTAGTGTATTTAGGGTGTATATATTTGATATCCTCCAGGTCAGTTGATCCCTCAGTCGCCGGCGGCGCGCTGTGGTCGCCTGCGGGTGGGCGACACCATCCTGGCCATCAACGGGCAGCCCGTGCGCGCTCTGCTGCATCCCGACGTGGTGGCGCTCATCAAGAGCTCGGGCACCGCCGTGACGCTCACGGTTGCGCCGCCAACTTAGCGACTATGTCATTCCTTTATTACAAGTGCCAATCATTGTCGTCTTAATCTATATTATTTTACAAAATAAACAATACACCTTAAATGATAATTTTGATTTTGAATTTTTAGTAGTTGTTTGAAAGAGAATAATAAAATTTGTATACACTCATAACTCCGCGCATTTTATCGCAGATATGACAAGAATTTCGACATGAATCTACGTTTTGAGCCGGAGACATCTGATAAACTTTGAGAGAAAAATTGTTAAAGTAATTAATAGACTCGAATTGACGACTCTTTTAGATATATTGAATCCGATAGCTTTAATTTAATATCAAATGTATTTTTAAATAGATAGTAGATTATCGTTAGATATCTAGATATCTTTATCTTTAGATAATCATTAAAATAATAAAAATTATTTAAGTAGGGTTGTGTTATAGTCACTTACAATTTTACCGTCCAATTTGTACTGTAGTATAATGAAATGTAAACAGAACTTCCGTATGATATAACAGTATAAGTATTTGCTCAAGATCTTGTTAGAATATTCCTCTACTATTAATAATACACCAGATCTTATGTAATTATATATAAATATGGTATAGTCATATTTTTAATATGCATAATATTAGTATATTTGTTTGTAACGTAGGTAAGTTAAATATAAATGTTTTTTTTAATTTACAATGGCTGACTGTATATCGTAAAATTAAATATATTTTTTTGCAATGTACCTCAAAATACACACATAAACTAAGAAAACATATTGTATATTGTTTTTAATTTGTAATTTAATTTGAATAAGGAAAGGAATAGAGATAAAAGTTAATGGAAGTTATTTTAGTAATAAAGGGACCACCGAAAGAATGGAGTACTTAGATATTAATGTTAATTATTATATAAGTATGCAATAAATGTGCCTTTAGACCCCGTCTTGCCTTCCATATATAATTACGTCCAAAGATCGCTCGGCTTTCATGTGCTGTCTTTGTACCGCGTATATTTGTGGTATTTTTGCTACGACATTATGTAATGTTTTAATTAAGGAAATCTACGTTCATTATTATATGATATTTTTAATATTATAACCGGACACGCAGCGGATTAGGATAAGTATCGGCAATAAATTACAAACTGAATAATAAATTACATTTACTAAGTAAATACACATATATTTTTAAATAATTAGTTTTATTTCCCTAATTAAAATTTCGACATATAAATGCCAAATATTGAAATAAAACTATTTTTACGGAGTTAACTTGGGTATAATTAATTAAATTTTAAATTTACAATACTAATTTAACCCGACGTTTCAAATGCTTTGCAGCAATTGTGTTCACGGTAAGACGAGATGGAGGTGTCTGTCAGTAAGTCAGTTAATTAGTCATCTACCTCCAACGGTTTGTAAGCTTCCGGGCGTGCACTTCAGGATTCACACAAAACTCACTAACAGTATCTTGAGGTCTTACAGTGCGGTCACAAACAAGGGATTTTATATTTTTCAAGAGTGGGTCCCTAGTGTTAGATAATCCTAAAAACAGTGTGTCCTAATGTGTTGTCAGGATTCTTGATGATAAGAATATCAAGAAAAGCTAAGGTATTACTTGACTGCAATTCCATTGTAAATAAAATATATTTTCAATGTAATTAAGGTGGTCTAGAAATGCAGATGTTTGATTCATAGTTGGTAGTATAGTGAAGGTATAGTGAACGTCGAGTTAAATTGAAAATGTAAATTTCAAATTTAATTAATTATACGCGATTTGAATCCGTAAAGATACCTTTATTAACTGTAGGGACACGGTATCGAATAAAAAGTATCGTACTCATAAAAGTATCGTACTCATAAAAGTATCGTACTCATAAAAGTATCGTACTCATAAAAGTATCGTACTCATAAAAGTATCGTACTCATAAAAGTATCGTACTCATAAAAGTATCGTACTCATAAAAGTATCGTACTCATAAAAGTATCGTACTCATAAAAGTATCGTACTCATAAAAGTATCGTACTCATAAAAGTATCGTACTCATAAAAGTATCGTACTCATAAAAGTATCGTACTCATAAAAGTATCGTACTCATAAAAGTATCGTACTCATAAAAGTATCGTACTCATAAAAGTATCGTACTCATAAAAGTATCGTACTCATAAAAGTATCGTACTCATAAAAGTATCGTACTCATAAAAGTATCGTACTCATAAAAGTATCGTACTCATAAAAGTATCGTACTCATAAAAGTATCGTACTCATAAAAGTATCGTACTCATAAAAGTATCGTACTCATAAAAGTATCGTACTCATAAAAGCATCGTACTCATAAAAGCATCGTACTCATAAAAGCATCGTACTCATAAAAGCATCGTACTCATAAAAGCATCGTACTCATAAAAGCATCGTACTCATAAAAGCATCGTACTCATAAAAGCATCGTACTCATAAAAGCATCGTACTCATAAAAGCATCGTACTCATAAAAGCATCGTACTCATAAAAGCATCGTACTCATAAAAGCATCGTACTCATAAAAGCATCGTACTCATAAAAGCATCGTACTCATAAAAGCATCGTACTCATAAAAGCATCGTACTCATAAAAGCATCGTACTCATAAAAGCATCGTACTCATAAAAGCATCGTACTCATAAAAGCATCGTACTCATAAAAGCATCGTACTCATAAAAGCATCGTACTCATAAAAGCATCGTACTCATAAAAGCATCGTACTCATAAAAGCATCGTACTCATAAAAGCATCGTACTCATAAAAGCATCGTACTCATAAAAGCATCGTACTCATAAAAGCATCGTACTCATAAAAGCATCGTACTCATAAAAGCATCGTACTCATAAAAGCATCGTACTCATAAAAGCATCGTACTCATAAAAGCATCGTACTCATAAAAGCATCGTACTCATAAAAGCATCGTACTCATAAAAGCATCGTACTCATAAAAGCATCGTACTCATAAAAGCATCGTACTCATAAAAGCATCGTACTCATAAAAGCATCGTACTCATAAAAGCATCGTACTCATAAAAGCATCGTACTCATAAAAGCATCGTACTCATAAAAGCATCGTACTCATAAAAGCATCGTACTCATAAAAGCATCGTACTCATAAAAGCATCGTACTCATAAAAGCATCGTACTCATAAAAGCATCGTACTCATAAAAGCATCGTACTCATAAAAGCATCGTACTCATAAAAGCATCGTACTCATAAAAGCATCGTACTCATAAAAGCATCGTACTCATAAAAGCATCGTACTCATAAAAGCATCGTACTCATAAAAGCATCGTACTCATAAAAGCATCGTACTCATAAAAGCATCGTACTCATAAAAGCATCGTACTCATAAAAGCATCGTACTCATAAAAGCATCGTACTCATAAAAGCATCGTACTCATAAAAGCATCGTACTCATAAAAGCATCGTACTCATAAAAGCATCGTACTCATAAAAGCATCGTACTCATAAAAGCATCGTACTCATAAAAGCATCGTACTCATAAAAGCATCGTACTCATAAAAGCATCGTACTCATAAAAGCATCGTACTCATAAAAGCATCGTACTCATAAAAGCATCGTACTCATAAAAGCATCGTACTCATAAAAGCATCGTACTCATAAAAGCATCGTACTCATAAAAGCATCGTACTCATAAAAGCATCGTACTCATAAAAGCATCGTACTCATAAAAGCATCGTACCTACTCATAAAAGCATCGTACTCATAAAAGCATCGTACTCATAAAAGCATCGTACTCATAAAAGCATCGTACTCATAAAAGCATCGTACTCATAAAAGCATCGTACTCATAAAAGCATCGTACTCATAAAAGCATCGTACTCATAAAAGCATCGTACTCATAAAAGCATCGTACTCATAAAAGCATCGTACTCATAAAAGCATCGTACTCATAAAAGCATCGTACTCATAAAAGCATCGTACTCATAAAAGCATCGTACTCATAAAAGCATCGTACTCATAAAAGCATCGTACTCATAAAAGCATCGTACTCATAAAAGCATCGTACTCATAAAAGCATCGTACTCATAAAAGCATCGTACTCATAAAAGCATCGTACTCATAAAAGCATCGTACTCATAAAAGCATCGTACTCATAAAAGCATCGTACTCATAAAAGCATCGTACTCATAAAAGCATCGTACTCATAAAAGCATCGTACTCATAAAAGCATCGTACTCATAAAAGCATCGTACTCATAAAAGTATCGTACTCATAAAAGTATCGCAACAAAAGTATCGATACTTCAAGGTATCGAGTACTTTCTTAGGATTTAATTCCATAGAGTTATTATAATAATTATATGTCCATTGAGCTCATAGAGACACGGTATCGATTAATAAGTATCTATACTGTTACTCAAGAGTATTTAAAAAAAAAGGATGGTACTTATAAAAGTATCTTAAAAATACTTCAAGGTATCGAGTACTTTTTTAGGGTCTAATCATCTAATGCCATAGAGTTATTATAAAAATTCTATGTCTAATGCTCACATAGAGACACGGCATCGATTAATAAGTATTTATACTGTTGCTCAAGATTAATTCGAAAAAAAAGTGTCGTGTTTATAAAAGTATCTAAACAAATATCTACGTATCTTAACAAACACTTCAAGGTATCGAGTACTTTTTTAGGGTCTAATGCCATAGAGTTATTAATGCATACATAGAAATACGGTATCGATTAATAATAGGTAAGTAACTATACTGTTGCTCTAGATTAATTTGAAAAAAAGTATTGTACTTATAAAAGTATCTAAACAAATATCTAAGTATCTTAACAAATACTTCAAAGTATCGACTACTTTAAAGTTTAGAAACTTTTACCTTAAGGCTTAGGTAATGCGCATACGTCAAGCCGTCAATCTCAGTCAGTAAGTATAGTCAGTTTAGATTCAATGGGACAATAGTACAGAATATGATAAAAATTATGATAAATTTCAAAATTGTATTTGCAGGCCTAACGGTAGAATGTATATGAATACTTAAATATGAATAATACTTATTTTGTATACCTACATTCAGAGCAAATAAATCATTATTATTATTATAAACTCTTGGTATTAGTATAAAAAAAATAGAATAATAAAAAAAAGACAACTGGAGAATAATAAGAAAAAGACAACTGGAGAGAACGATCACTGGAGAAAATTTTGTTATTCTTAACTCAATGTTTTGATTTAGAAGGTTGAGTATATTGTGCTAGACAGCGTACATAGCCTTAAGAAGATTTATTCGATACTTCGATACGATACCAGCCAAAAAGTACTCAATGAGTATAAGTATCGAATACAAAGTATCGAGTACAAAAGTATCGGTATCGAAACGTAAAGTATCGATACCACGAAGTATCGATACTTTTTTCGTGTCCCTAAATTTAACTGGCAGGCGCCACGGCAACTGTCATGATCCAGTCGATATAGGCGTCCACTCTGGTGAAGACGTCAGGTTGTTCTTCGTTCCCGCATCCCTTGTAGGAGTAGACGCCCAGCAGCACGGAGCCCTGCACCAGCGGCGCGCCCGAGTCACCGCCGCATGAGTCGATAAGGGGAACAGCACCCACCGCGCACACCACGCCTGCAAAAGACGATATTTACGGTGTAATGACACTGTTGTGTTTAACTTTGTCAGTTTTATCGGGTGACCCTCGAAAAGAGAAACCCGTCAGAAAAATGAGCTTGTATATCAATTATAATAAAAAGATAATAAATTTGTTCTTACTATCATTTATTTCAACATCGTCCTCCGCGTAGGCCGTCTTACATTCGTCCAGAGATATCGTGGTCAATGAGATTGCTTGCAGTGAGTCGTGGATTGGTCCTTGTTCCTTTTATTAGAGAATGAAAACTAAAACTATTAAAAAAATATTGACAATCAGAAAAAAAAGCACATTTATACCTACTCGGTGAGATTTTTTTTATACATACATTTTATAAATTTATTTTCATATGATATATGCTGTCATTGATTTTGAAAGAAAAAACTTACGAGTACGTAGTCGGGTCTCCAGCTTACAAGCGTAGTCTGCAAACCGATAGGAAGGATAGCATTCGGGGGAGGAAGGGCTAAAGAGTTAAGAGTGCTACCGATTCTCAAAGGCTCTTCAAGTAACACAACCGCAATATTGTTCTTTATAGGATTTTCTACGTATTCAGGATGCTGAGTGACCGCTTTAATAGTGGACACGTGGCCGCCGCTCATACTATCAGTGGAACCCGCACGAATGCGTAGATTGATGAGTTTGGCGCCCCTGGAATTATAATAATTACCAATTCAATTTTAGCTTCACATATCTTTTATATATCCAGAAACGATGTCATTCTAAATGATTGAATTGAATAAATAAAATAATAAAAGTTCCTATGTCGCTACCAGCCATGATCCGTAGCATTTCATATTACCTATATTATTTACGTATCAAGACGGATGGAGGAAAATCAAAATAAATTTCCATTGTTGCATTTTACTTTATTATTCTGCAAAGTTAGATATATTGATAAGATTTTTTTTTAAAAAGCCTAATAGATCGTTGCCTCTATGGATGGATGATAATGCTAAATTCATGAGGCTGGCAGGGGTGGGTTAGCTCTTAGGCTCGAGGCGGATCGGATCAGGGCTCTAGCTCACCGAGCCCTGATCCGACAGTGGAGTAGGGACTTAGAGTCCCCGTCCCCGTCGCCGGTCTTGCGACGGTGGGGGCTATTTCCCCCCAACTCGATCGTTGGATCGGCCGGCGGCACGGGACTCTAACGTTCCGTCTTGTGCAGGCGCTCACGGGGCATGGGTGCTTCGGTGAGTACCTGTACAAGATCGCGCGCAGAGAGGTGGCCCCCTTCTGCCACCACTGTGACGAGCCCGTGGATACGGCTCGTCACACCTTGGCGGAGTGCGCAGCCTGGGACCGTCAGCGTACTGAGCTGACGGCCGTGGTTGGAAGCGACATCTCGTTGCCGAGCGTTGTTTCCGCGATGATCGACGACGAGAGGTCCTGGGTCGCTAGGGCCTCCTTCTGCGAGCAAGTCGTTGCCGCGAAGGAGGCCGCGGAGCGGGACAGAGAGGCAGCCTCCTCTGAACCACTCCGCAGGGGTAGGCTGGGTCGAAGGTGGCGGGATTACGCCCGCAGCCTCCTTCCCCAGCTGTAGTGCCTGGTCGGGAGAGGGGGGTGACCTCTCCCGCCCGTTATAGGCCTACGAGGTGAGGGTGTCCCTAAGTTGATCGGGGCCCCTCGCAGGGGGTTCCGCCAGGGCGTCACGGTGAGTGCGAAAGCGATCCCGTGGCGCCCCACTAAGGCGATGAGGTCAACCGTTGGTTTTTTAGTGGGTAGCCTTAAAAATGGCAGCGTCCTCTATGCTGCCGAGTAGTCCCACATACCCCCTCGGTCATCACCTTTCTGGCCGCAGGGATGATGCGTAACGCATTTTTCCAACGATAAAAAAAAAAAAAGGGATGGGTTAGCTCAATTCATATAACGACAGAACGTTCTTCTAAGTTCTTCCAGAGGTTCGAATCCTGCCCGTATCGATGCAAGAATTTTTCAACATATATTTATTCAAAAAAATGTATTTTTTATTGATATCAATTGAAAAATAAAAAAAAAATATTTTACAAGGCAAGACGAAGCAAGCGCTATACTACCACTGCACTTTTTAGTAAGTGTAAAACCGTCTTTTTAATAATTATTATTTTATTATACCACAACAATTATTTATCACTTTTCTATATAATTAAGCTCTATAAACACACCTAAAGCATTCAGCAGAAGTAATAATGTTCCATGAGGAGACCACACTGCCAACGCATCTATAAACCCACATATCTGGTCGCGGGTAGTAATATATCAAAGCTGAGATGAAAGGGAACTGCTCGATGTTTGCGGGAGTTCCGCCTGCTATGCTTTTGTCAAGTGTTGAGGAGGCTGCAAAATAAAATACGAGTAAGAAGATGAGTAAAATTAAAATCAACTACACAAATGGGTGACTTATACTCCCGCCAAGAAACAACCCTTTTTATTAAACGTCTGGATCCCATCATGGGTACACACCTCTATCGAGGGAAAGATGGAGGCAGTTATGTGAGATTCCTACTCACTAAACCAGACGATCAACACCTCACAGTCTTAGTGGAGCGCCACGGGAACGCTTGCGCATACATCCGCATTTCTCCACGTGAGCGGACACCATAGTTGACTTGGACGCACCCGACTCCGGTGGCCGGCTTGATAGATCGTGATAGGCTGCCCTGCTCCTACCCCTACCTGCCACCCCGCTAACGGAGCCCTCCCGTCACCGCGACACCTTCACTAGACTAGACGTAGACTAATCAACGACAAGCGCTATTGTCCTGACGATGTTATTGCGCAAGCGCTATTTTACCGACAATTAACAGATGATAATACGGCTCGACTCGACTCGTGGTTTAGTTATTTTCATAGTCATTTATCTTACGATATTCCATTATGGTATGGCAGTGCTGCCGAATTGAATTCTAAATAAATTCTATATTTGTTTTACAAAAAAAGAGCTATACGTGCTATTTGTAATTTAAGAGCTGGAGACTCCCTAAGAGATGTTTTTAAAGAAATCGGTATACTTACAGTCGCTTCTCAATATATTTTTAATAACATACGTCAAAATTTAAATACTTATATAAAAAACAGTAACAGACATACGATAAAACAAGAAATAAAAATAAACTCGTTAGGCATAAATTTCTAATTTAAAAAGTCAACAAACATTTCATGGACTTGAGGGTACGGATATATAATAAAGTTCTAAGTTCTAAATCTCAAATTGAAAGTACATATATTATTAAATAAATCTTACTATAACATTCAACAGTTTTTGTGGAACTTGGGTTGTTGACTCGTTTGCAGGGCTGATGTTATAATGTATAAGTCAAATATTGTTAAATTTCATTTAAAAAGAGCAACTGTTGAGTTTCTGGCCAGCTCTTCTCAGCAGAACAGCATTCTGAGCTGGTGGTAGTGATGACTATTCCGAGGCCACCACCACCCTATTAGCGTAAACGGCCTTCCCTGCCGGCCGGACTCCAGCCATGGACCGGGCACAAACCCCAATGGCGTCGGGTATTAGCCAACGGGAGAACCCGAAGGAACTCATTAAAAATATTTTTTGACCTTTAATATTTATCCAAATAAGTGTTTAAATTGTTTTACTCACCAACATAAGTGAGGCACACTGCAACTAAAATAATTCGGAATACCATGGTTAGAAGCACAAAAACAGTTTAGCAAAAAAAAATCACGGGTAGCCTTTATATTATCTTTTACTTATATTATTTAACATACAGCATGTTAAGAAAAAAAATGCTATTCTGTTCACGAGAGTATTTCAAGCTACTAAGTTAAGAAAAATATTTAGGTACTCAAACTATTTGATTGGCTTTCACAATTATGCCGGCATTTCTTTTGTTCCAAAATCTAGCAAGTCCTTTACAAAGAATTCCTTTTAATTTTATCAAAAACACCCACACTATATAATGACAATAAACCCTCCGAAGATAACGTACTTTGCCGATTATAGTCGTACTCATAAATTTGTTGATAAGCTTTATATTAATTTATTTTTATTAATAACTAATTCTAATTTTTAATGTAATTTATATCTTTCGATATGAATAAAATGAAAAAAAACTTTAGATTATACATAATCTAATCATTTATATTTAAAGATATAAATTATCTAAAGTATTTTTTTATAACCTTCATAATATTGGGTATATCTGTGTATAATAAACATTACTCTATAAATCAATTCAGAATAAAATTACGTTTCAATTCGGGATTTTGTTCAAGTGCCTAATGTGGCTATTGTTAACATAGAAGAGTACGCTTGAGAATGACGGTCTAAAACTAAATGTGTCTAAGACTGAGTACATGGCTTGCGGGAGCCCTGATTCGAATTCTATCCATATAGGTCCTGTCCTATAGCCTATGGCCAGCCGATAAGTCGGCAAAGTTCAGGCACTTTAGATCAGTAGTACACGAGTCTGGTGGCATCGATCACGACGTCCAAGGCCGAATAAGCGCGGCCAAATGGCGGGAGGTCACTGGTATGGTCTGTGATCACAGAATCCCCAAACTCAAGAGGGCAATACGAATCTTGTCAAATTCAACGCCACCAAAACGCAGACGTGTCTGTTCACCGCCAAAAGAAGCCCACTCACCTTTGCACCTACTTTGCAGAATATATCTTTGGAATACAGTGATCGACTTCAGTTATTAGGCATAGAGATTTCCTCGAACCTCAATTTTGCTCAGAGCATGGAGTCCAGAGCAAGGGCAACTGCTGGAAAGCTTTTCGTTCTTGTGAAGGTCCGACAGTACCTATATCGGGACAGCTACTTAATGTGTTATACAAAGCACAGATCCGGTCGCGTGTGGATGGTTACATACTACTATGGTTACATATTTGAAGTTGCCCCAATCTTATCTTGCGGTTCTGGACTCAATTGAGAGACCCTGCTTTGGTTGAAGCTAACCCCCACACCTTTGAACACAGGCGTAGATTTGCTAGTCTCCCAGTATTCTAGAGGATACATTTTGGTGAGGGTGCACAGGAATTACACTAGCTAATCCACCGGCCCCATCACCGGACGTTCCGTCGCACCGCAAGTTACGTTATTTATCCTTACGTTGTGAACATAACTCCTGTCCGAACGAAGCGCTAAGGTAATAAAGTCGTGTAATTCCTGCGCACACTCACTAAAATGTATCCCGTAGTATACTGAGAGGCTAGCAAATCTACGAATGTGCTTAAGTCTGTGGAGGTTAGCTTCAATCAACTCCAGGCCTCTCAATTGAGCCCGGATCCGCAAGATGAGACTTTGTGGCACCAGCAAATATGTGACCACAGTACTCCACAGACGACCGGATCTGTGCTTTGTATAAAACAAGTAGCTGTCCCGGTGTAAGGTTCTGTCGGACCTTGGCCAGAACGGAGTGTCTATATGTAGTAACAATCACGGACTATATATTATATATATTAGTATCTACCTAAGTATAACCTTTTAAACAGATAAATACAAGAATAATAATAAATAGGTATGGATAGAACTTTTTTATCTCAAATGTTCGTCAAATATGTCATTTTTTGATTTTGTTATGACATAATAAAATAATGTCTTACTAATTATTGCAGTCAAAATTTTCTTGTAATAACTCAATTTACAATGGGAAATCGAAATTTAAGTGGGTTATCTTATAGTTTTCAAGGCAAAGAGGAGGACTCTGTATGTACACGACAAACCATAGCAAGAATTCCTAAGAATAAAAAGAAAAATTGTGAAACCGGTATTAGAAGATCCAAAGTTCAAAAAGTAAGACCTATAGCCAAAATGAAATCGACTAGGTCAATCACTATGAAACAACTTATTGATGACAAAATACCCGTATTGCTAGCTTTTATAACATCCAATTCAGATTGCCGTCTACGTCTCGACAAAATTCCTCAAAAATGTATATCTGCTCCCCGTTATGACCAATATTATTCTGACGAAAAGTTGAATCGTGGAATAAATTCCTTTCCTTGTGCCATATACTGTCGCAAATGCAAGAAGTCCTCATCACTCCTCAGGAAATTTGTATATTAAGTGTTGTTTTCTATGGTATACAATAAATTTATTTTACCTGTTATCTTTTGCTATTATATAATGTTTTCTATATATATATATATATATATTTTTATATTTAGTATGGTAATGTCAATTTCACGGTAAATTAAATTGTAACCTGGTATCACCACGCAGTGGCGCGCCTTCTACCGAGAAGGAAGCGTGTCGTGAGATTTGTGTATTTGTTATTACAAGTTAAAGTTTACATATATTTCTTGAATTTTATTAGAAATCCCTTTAATCATTTTAAGCGAACTTTATTGTGATTATGTGTTAATAACTTATGTGCGCCCGAGACGTGTGATAAGGGTAAGCTGTTATTTTTTTTACATTTGCTTATAAGATGGTGATACTGAACACTGTGTTTTTTAATAACAATGTTCCTATTAGCATTGATCATCCAATATTAAATTTGAAATACACTATGATTTATAAACGTTGCTAGTGAAGAAAGAAGTATCACTTGTGCGCCTTGTTTTTTGTTTTTAACTTTTTATCAATGACATTGAATACGTATGTATTGCTAAGTATAAAACAGTTTGTTTCATTTATTTATTTAGTTACTAAGGCCGGTTTACAAGATTTCATAACAAACACATTCATGAGATTCTAATAAGAATCTCATTTACATGGTTATAGAATGCAAAGTCGTCACAAACTGATTTTTGTGATTTCTGTTATCCTGTTTTCTACAATAATTTTAATATAATTATTATATTATGGTTTTTGGTATTTAAAATAAATAATTTAAATTCATATTACTCTTAATCATACAAAAAAAATATGTATTTTTGAGGTTATATGTAGTCTACCTACTTAAAAATAATCCATAATTGTTTTTTAACTAACTACCCTTCACAGATAAAATGCATTCCAGATTTCCAGAATGTTCTTCAACAAAAAAAATGTATAATATTTAAAACCATAATCCATATTTTACTTTCCATAATTTGTTGTTATAACTATTGCTAGCCATGAGCACGAAGGCCACATTCCAGTTAAATATATAGATTAAAAATATTTGGAAACACAGTGCCTGTACTTTTTATTATCTTTCTAATTGTTTTTGTGTGCCGGCTGAGTAATGTTGACTTAAATACATGCATATGCTGAAAACAAACTAGTTTTTAAATATAAAGGACTTTTTTCAACTACTATATAAATACACATATATGGAAGACATTATATAATAGTAAAATATGATACACATATAGAAGACATTATATAATAGTAAAAGATAATAGCTAAAAATAAATCAAATAATTTGAGGATTACAACCACCATAGTATTCCTTTCCTCAAATTATATTTATTTTTTTACAAATTCTTGAATAGAAATGGTTTATTCCAAATATATTAACAAATTACTTTTTTATAAGTAAATAAGTGTGTAAATTAATAGTCGCAATATTATTATATATTTGTATTCAAATTACAGTTTAGAATATTTTTCCCAAACAATTTTGAAAGTATATGCAATGTTATGTATTGTTTTAATACTTAACTAAAAACTCAAGAGGGAAAATTGTTTGTATGAATTTTGATATGGGTTCAATTTTTTTTTCTTTGTAATTACTTTTTTCTTTGTAAATCTGCACTATTTCTCAATTATAGATATTTAATTTAAATAATCGGAATATCTTTATGGAAGGGAAAATAGCAACATTCAAATGTGTCTTTGTCATTTCAGTACAGCATAACAGTTTACTTCAATAAAAATAACAGTTTTTACATCAAAAATAAATGATACCTATATTAAGTATTAACTTCTTTACTTTACTTCTTACATTTATGTTTGCAACTTTTATTAATCTTTGTAAACATTAATAAGTTTCTTATCACGATACTTTTAGAAGTAATAGATTATTGTCTGTATCTGCATATAGAAAATCTTTTTACTACAACTAATCTCTTGTTCACATTGAAAATCACAAATTGGGTTTTAAATATAAAACTAAAACTTCAATCATTTTGTCAACATTTTATCTGGAGATAGGTATATTTTAATATGAACATGTGGATGAATTTTAAGGCTAAGGTTAGTTATAACTGACAATAAGAAATAATAATTGCTGTATGCAGTAATTATTATTATCCATTGTATAGATTATGATCTATACATTATAAGCACCTTAGCTTCTCTGTATCTGTCCGTTGAATAAAAAAATAGAAGAAATAGTATTGTTAAAAGTTATTAGGTACTCGTGAAGTGTAAAAACAAGTTTACAATAAACATAAGATTTAGTTTGCAATCAAGCATCTGGACATCATATAATTAATGTCCGTGGAAAATCGGGACACTGTTAATTTATATCATGTGTTTTAAATTACTATTTTAGAAAATATTATAAATTTAGAATTACTACAAAAATGTATGTTGTATGTTACATTTTAAATAAGTTTAACATGATTATTAAATATATATTTACTCAGCTATATTAAATAATAAATATATATTTATTAAATTCCTTGGTTCACGAAAGTATAATTTAAAAAAAAGGAAAACATGGCTAACATATTCATCGAAAAATTTCAACAGGATTTGTTAGGTAGCGTGACAGTACTCAAGAAGTGTGTTTAACACAGTACATACTTATCCAATTAAACATATTAGTCAAATTAGTTTGTACTTATGTGTAGATAAACTGTCCTTTCTAGAACAAGCGCCGGTTCATTTCTAGAAACGTATTTCAAAGGCGGCATTAGTAGGTTCTTTCCAAATTTGGTTAGGTAGGGAGAGGAGTGTGGAGGATGAAGGTGAGCGTTTTTGCGCATAATAAAGGGTCCCCTTAAACCTACTCCTGGGTCGCAAGTCCCAGGCACTGCTTGCACTCCTCTCCTTGAAGAGCACCCGCTCGGTGAATCCATGGAATGCTAAGAAGCTTCGTCTTATCTACCTTACACGCTGTTATTTACATGTCGTAAAAAAGATGCACTAGTTGTTAATTAAGTCGGGCGCGTAGCCAGTTTTAATTATAATAAAACAAAAAAGATCATTAAACAATGCCCTGATCAATGAAACGCCTAGGTCAACTAGATCTGCCCTAGTGATAGGTCATAGGCTATCATTAAGTAAAACGAAATAAACAAACATTCGCTTATTTCTTCCTCACCGGAGTCACAGCATTAATTAAGTCCTAAGTCAATTATTGTAATGGAAGACGTTATAAATCAGGAACCATATCTTTTTTAATGTTTTATCATTTATTATTTTATTGTTTATTATAGTTTTTTCAGTGACATGAGAATTTGACTTTCAGAGAAAGCGTTTATTTTAAAACACATAAAGACACGTCATTAGCTTTACATTTGTACTACTTAATTATATAAAAAAAGTGAACTAATTAAATTTTGAACATTGGGACCACGATAAAGCATGTGATATACATCAAATAGTTGTTATCGAGTATAATTGGCGTGTGTACTACAAGTTACAACCTCAATCATGGCTGCCAGCTAATTGCTGTAACTGGTGGTGCGCCGACTCTAATTAATTGTTATTGAGCAAACGTTTTCAACTACTTGGCGTTTATTCAGAACTATTTCAAATATATGATATTTCTGATTTTTGTTCAGTTCGGTGCTAGTTATATTAGAATTGTTTGTAAATATGGTAATGTATCTTATTATTTTATAAATATTCAAAAAGTTTTTGTACCTTTAATAAAAATACGGTTATAACTTGATACAAACTTTAAACAGATGTACGGTTATTTTAATTACATTTATAAAATAAAGTAATAAAAGGTAAAGTAGAGCACATTGAAACAGAAGCTGTAATTAAATAGCATTTAACAGACCTTCACGGTTTTTGTTTTAGTGAGTCTATTGTTAGTGTTATACTAGGGTTAGGGTTTAATAAGAAAATTGGTTTTTAAGGTAAGGTTAAAACATTGGGAAAGTGTGAGTTAAACTGCCGGTTTTTGTTTTATATGTTGCGTTATCTTTTATTATTTTTAATAAGATGAAATTAAACCTAACTTCTTCTATTCTAATCCTAACAATCCTGTATCCAATAATAGTAGTGTACGTTTTTAAATATTTAATTTTTATTTTATAAAAATAAACAACTCTCGCGTTAGAGAATATATTATCCCTATATCACGCGGGTTTCACAAACAACGGATACAAAGTACACCCTGACTCGGAACAATAATCTGTGGGTCACACTAAGAATTGTTCCTATCCTATGACCTATCTATGGTACAACAGTCAGGGTCCCTAACAACTACACTATAAGGTCATTTTAATTTTCATTAAATTTGTATTTTATTGTATTTACCTTCGTTTTGTCTTTAAAAAAACCTTATAATTAACCTAATAGTTTATTTTGTAGTTCTTTCTTGGAAATCTCGAGATGCTAACTCAAGTAAGAGATTCGAGTTCTAAGAGCACTAGTATTGAGATGACTGTGATGTATGTATGTAGTGTGTAATAGAGAGGTGTCGTATCTCGTATCCGGTCTCTCGTGATGTTCATTGTGCTGTAGTCTTGAAGAATACGTGTTATATTGTAGATTAAATAACTTGCTACAGTTTTGTACACTTGTAAAAACAGAATTTCACAATATGTCTATATAAACTAGATATGCGTATATAATACTAATAAATTTTTATAATATGATAAATTAGAATATTTTATTTACAAAAACTTAGTTTTTAGTATTTACACAGATAGATTCTTTTAAAACCAAATTTGTATTTATATCAAATCTATTATAGGAAACTCTTGTTACTCTTAAACTAATTTTAAATTCACTATTATTACTAAAATACTATATACCGCACTACGGCTGCTTTATTCCTTTCACAACATGTAAAGGGCTCTTACCCAGGCACTGAGTTGACGTCATACATGTATATCTATATATACAATAAAATAATAATGAGGCAAAATCTGTATACAACTTTTAATTAATTACTGTGTTCAGTAGGTACATGACACGACTCTAAACAATAGTTTTATAATGTTGGTCTGATGGTTTGACCCATCACATAACATTTTATTTATTTCATGTACCCCAAATAGTTATAAAAACTAAAATAATAACAAAGAAGTTCACAGAGGAAGAAGTTATCTCTTCAAAGAGATCTGTTCCAGCTACCTAGTGTTGAAGACGAGGTTAGAAAATTTACTCAATGCATTTTTATAAATGTGGTATGCTTATATGTCGTCCCGGTCAGAACATACACACACACACAGGAATGTTTTACGGAGCTGGTAATATGTTACTCCGGATTTTTATTTTATTTTTACAGGAAAATATAAAATACTAACTTGGTACATAAATACAGTACAAAAAAGTAATAGGTAATGAAATTCAGTGCGGTGTGACTTTTTAGTCAACATATCGTATACATTTTTGTTTTTTCCCAAAAGAACGAAACGAAATATCGTTACTCATATATCAATAAATTAATAAGTGACCAACCAAAAAAGTTGAAATATACCAACCTAGCTACAGTACGCACCGAGGAATGAGATTTGGCATAGTTTAAGTTTATCTTGAGAGGTGCAGAAAGCTGAAATTTATATTTAACACCTATATGTTATATCAAATACACTAAATAATTATAAACATGTCTAAATACTGCGTCTATAAATACGTTTATAATAAGAACCTAGAGTTGCTCTGCCATTGTGTCTCAAATAATTGTATTAATGTAAGTGTATAGGGATGTCTGATTTAAGCGTTGTCCTCATTAAATTGAAAATGGGATAATTTAAGTATGAGAAAAATATTTTCATCAGCAGTTGATTCTTATACTGTTCAGAACAATATTATTAAAAGTTGTGACAATGAAATACAATTTTATTATAACACGTCATTAATTTAAGAAAACACGTTCTCATTAATTTACTTTGAACTATTTGTATTATGGTGGCACTTAATGTTCAAAAATAGTTTTAATTGTTAATCTATTGAAAAATAATGATTCTAAATATTATTATACCACCAGATAAACACTCTTATCTCTCTAATCGGTGCTAGTTATTCAGGAAGTACTTCAACCATGGAACACCCAAAATTTTATTAATTAATTTAAATCAACGGTGTTATAATTTATAATAAATTATATAAACTTATTGTATTATTATTTTTTGAGGTATGTGAGGTACCTGAGACACTTCTTTTAGACATGTTTATAATCAAAGATGAAATACTACAAATATATTAAAACGTAAATTGTCTTGATTAAAATTGTCAATGTCAAATATTTAGATATTTGAAATTTTTTTTAGTTCTATGTCAAACAGCCAGACGTAAAGAATAAAATTAAAAAAAAAGTATTAAGTAATTATAGAGTTGTACCTTTTCCAAACTATCATAAACATTAAAACTTTGACTATCTCGGCCACTCGGCGACTGTCATAAATAATGTTTTTGTTAAGTACATATTCAGTAGTAATTATTTTAACAGAGGTATTCTTAAGTGTAACTGTAACTAGACTGAACTAGGATATATAGTTTTAAATGGAAAATATATCCGCTTCAGTGTTTGATGTGAGAATGTGTTCTGTAATAAAATGAGATTATTCGTTTGTTTTATTACATAGTTATGTGGAACGTTAGAGTTATAATTTAGTTTAATTTGGATTCACACGTATTTGACTGTGGCTATTAATACAGCGATTGTGCAATGTCATTAGTTTAGTTATCACAGGATACAAAATTGATAATGTGTTATTAAAAAAAAAAATAACGTTTACTGCCAAATAAACATCTACAAAAAACTTAAAATAACATAAAAAAACGTGCAACTGTGAATTTGCATTTGGCCGAAATATTGTTTATTTATATATATGTTTTTAATTTTTATTCTGTACCAGAAATCATTCGTACGTTTACGTCAAACGGAAGTGTCAGATGTACCTATTTTAATCATACAATTATTATTTCTAGCCACATAACAAACTCAGCCGGGTATTTTTTGATTGTGATCAAACGGCAATATTTTGTAAGCAATTTACGAACAACTAGAACCATCGCTATCAATTCGATGGGAAAGCTTATTATGGTTAGTGTTTTAACAACTATAAATTTTAAAAAAGAAGTTGCTAACAAGACGACAACTCACCGCTAGCAGCATCCGTTCACGAGATTAACGCGAGGGTAAGCCATCACCCCCTTCATCATATTTGAGAGAGGGGTGGGGGGTCCGCAAAATGTGATAATTAAGGTCCGATACAGCCAGTTAATTAAACCAAAATGAATAAAAAATCGTCAAACACATTGCGTAGGTTACTAGTTAATCGCTAAAATACAAAGTATTGTCATACTGTTAATCTGATCCTTTACATTAGAATAGTATTTTTTATCAGATAATTATTGAGAATAATTTATTTATTACCAATCTAAGGCTCTGTTTGCGAGTTTATTGTTTGTATTGAGTTGTATTTTATGGAACCGAGTGGTTATGATGTTATGGACATTAGTTAAATTATAAACATTTTTATAATATACTATCATAATTCTAATTTATTTGAATTTATTTCTTAACGATTCACGTGGCCGCATGTAGATTGCTTCAACAGCACTCTTCTGCAGTACAAATATAGTATCATTTTCGGATGCATTACTCCATAGTAAGCAGTATAACATCACATGACATTGTGAAATTTTGTTTAGTACCTCATGTAAATAACCATATATTTTATATGATTTAAAGAAAAACATTACGTTATCGAATAGACATGGACCATAACAATTTATTTATGTTTTAATGTATAAATCCCGTATGTTTCGTGGCCACAAGTTTCATGTCGTTTAGTTCATTCACTCACAATACAGACGTCACTCGAAACGTTTGGTGTATGTTGAAGTTGTATTGAAAAGCAGATTTGTTTCAAATGTTTTTAGATTACTTTTTACTTATGTAAATTAAAAATTATTAAGAAATACAATAAAGTTATTTTTAAGGTACCTGAATTTTGTTCTTCAAAACTGTAGATTCTACTATATACCTACTGTAAATGCCTTGAATAATAAAAAAATATAATATTTTAAAATGTATTTTATATATCTGTATATTCCTTAATAACTAGATATACAAGCAGAGGGATGTGTTTATCTCCGAGCAGAGGTTATAAAGTCGCATCTTTTGCGATTCGTTGAATGAAAGTAAAAAGGAAATTAAACTATTCTGATCTATCGACTCATCAGTTGATCGAAGTCGTATGAGTACCAGCATTATTGGATTAGTCAAAGACGGTAGAATATATGAAAGAATGAAATTTATTAAAAATAATTCTTTTAATAAACTATGTAGTAGCAATTTTTTTTATGTAACTACATTTTACTCTTAACTTTACGTGGATGCTCGCTAAATCTAATAACTGTCTCTATTTTTAATACGCTTTTATTAGCTTGGGTTGTATGTATGTATGTATGAATGTAACGGAATCTTCGAGCTAAATTTTCACCAGGTTCCAGCGATCCGATTAAATTGAAACTTTGCACACGTATCAAGGACCGATGACAATGCAATAATTTGATAAAAGTTTCCAAAAAAAAAAAATAAAAAAAAATAAAAAAAATAAATAAATAAATAAACAATAGTTTAAAAAACTAAAAAAACACGCTTTTATTGCTAACCAAACTAAAAATTAGAAAATAATTTTTAATGACAAAGAGTATAAAATTACAGTAGTAGAAGATCGAACAATTAATCATAGTGAATCGCCTTAATATAAAATTATAATAAAATTTAAGTTATTAACAGAATAATTCAATTCTGAGTAAAAAGCGTGGGGTGCTCGATATTTAAGGTATTACAATCATTCTATTAGCAACTATCTATGAGAGGATAGTTATGAATCACAGTAAAATGCACCCCACGATTTTAACTCAGAATTGAATTATTCTTTTAATAACTTAAATTTTATTGTAATTTTATATTAAGGCGATTTACTATGATTAATTATTCGATCTTCTACTACTGTAATTTTATACTCTTTGTCATTAAAAATTATTTTCTAATTTTTAGTTTGGTTAGAAATAAAAGCGTGTTTTTTTAGTTTTTTAAACTATTGTTTATTTTTTTTTTTATTTTTTTTATTTTTTGTGATTATATTGTGCGTGAAATGTCATTTAAGTGTATTTTAAGAAATTAATATTTACAAGTTTTCGAATATAATATTATATAGGTATATACTATGATAAAGGTATCCTCTTCTATAGATATAATACGAAAAATATATTTTTTATCATAGAGATAAGCAAGACTGATAGTTAATTATGGTAAAGTTATTATTGATATTATGTGAGGAAAGTTTGATAGTTAATGTATTTCAACATTGTTTTTGTTGGTTTAATTATTGTATTCCGCACACGCAAAAATACTGGATGATTGTTCTGAACGTTTTATTCGCTTGTACCACTCAACATATTGGAAACTTTTTTGAAAATTCGGTATTTTTTTTATCTTCATGGGAAAAAACTGATAAAAAACATGAAATCGACTGGATGAATTATATTGATACATGGTGTGCCATGTCACAGCTTCTTATCTGAGCCAACATATGGGCTTCGGAAAACTCTTAATTTCATGGAAAAACAAAACAGCGGGTTATAACTTATAGGTTATTAACACTTCTGATATATTGTTATCAATTCGTAAGATTCTGTAATTATCACTATTAAACAATAAACTGGTTTGGATTATAATTACAAGAGAACTAGAGATGATGATAGGTGGTTTACTTTTTGGACAGTGAAAGGCTGAACCGGGGAACAAAATATTACATGTCTGGCAACATCGTGTATACTATCATGTAGTTACTTCTAAAAATAATAATATAAGAAAAGAACTTAACATAAGATAAAAGATAAAGTAATGTTTACAAGTTGTTTAATTGGAATAGTGACGTCACTAAACCTTCAGCTAATCGCAAATCTAGTTGAATCACGTATTCTGAGTGCAATATAAATACTTAATAAAAAAATGTGACTATTTTTTTATATACACTGAAATTCATTATTTCATAGCATTATTATTAATTATTAGCGAAAACAATACCTTTACTTTTTTTCTCGTCACAAGGAAATCTGCTTACGGTGCGTTGTTGACGGCTCCACTTTTATAACAAAAAGAAAAATATATAAAATACGGGCCAAATCTACTGTCTAAATCTACCTCCATTAAACTTACCAAGGTATATGACAGAAACGTGGGCTGTGTTTAAAAAAAACAATACCATCATAAATGACACTAAAACATGAAAGAGGCAAATAAAGTAAAATAAACATATCCGCCGCAAGGTTGTTTCATTTAGTTCAATTTTCATGAAATCCCGCAACAATCCTCAGTGTCCGCTTGACTACTCGGTGGGAAAAATGTGGGGAGTGTGTTTTATTGTGACAGTTTGTTAAGCGAATTTGGTCCATGGTACGAGATAAGTTGTCAATGTCACATGCCTCCTAACGACATTGTGGGATTTAATAATGTTTGGTACATTATTTACGTATACATTCACCCAATTTATAGTCAAAATATACCAATTCCGACCAAAAAATGTTCTTAAATAGTTTCTGCAGATATTGATACAAAACCGTTTTGGTCTTATTTTACTTATTTTTAAAGAATGGACAGAATATCAAACAAGGCCGTGGCTGAGGTTCGAGGTCACAGTTCACTGAAATTATTTTCGCAAATCTCCGACTTCCTATGGCCTTAACCAGCCTATCATCAACCGCGCAATAAATTACCTTTTTTCAATTCATTAGTTAGAATAGTTCTGAAGTGCGGATGAGAGTGCTAGTGTAGCCTACAATTTTTTTGGCAATTCTTTTTTATTTCTCATGGCGTAACGCCAATAGATTATTGTATTACTCCATTTCGGCGTAAAGTATTAATATGGTAAATACATATTTACATTGCTCCTGGCAGTAACTTGCGTGGTTGTGGTGTAGACTACAGATACTATTTATTAGACAAAAAACAGTTCCATCCCTGGGACATTTATTGATATGTACATAGTTTAATGACCAGTATTAGACAAGCTTATAATCTTGTCATAGCACTTAACTATTATTAAATTCTTTGTTGTAAATATTGTTAAATTTAAAATATTTATGTCTTGAATAAACATAAAATATTCAAATCTTTTTATTTATTTGGATAAATCTACCCAACCTCATTCAAAATGAATGTAAAAGTAGGTACTATAAATAAATTATTATTTATCGTCCACCGATTTTAGCTATTATTATATCCCAGGAACACTATTGCTACAAAGTGTTTAAAATATAATATGCAAAATAGTTTTATTTACTTTGAAAAGAATCATGTAAATTTGTAAAAATGTATAGAATATTCGCCAACCTTAAAACGCCTCAAGGTGTAAATTTGCTTTAAAAAATATTCCTGTTAAATCAGGCAATTTGTTTGGATAAAATTAAATAACATTGTTTCACCTTTTAAAACTAAGTCAATAGAAAAATAATTAAAAATATAGGTCAGTAGGCTCGCAAAGGAGAGACACGGTCGAAAGGATCTTTCTGTATATATAAAGCCCTTTGCCTGATTAGGCTTAACACACGCATCCACTTCACATATTGATTAGTCTCTATCTAACTGGCGGGAAAAGTTAGTTACAGATAAAACTTGTCATCTATAGGTCGGTTTTGTACTGGTTATTATATGTAAACTTTTTCTTGAACATTCTAAATTCAAATTCGGCTTGATTATATACCTGCGAAAAGTATTCTTATAATTCTTTTTTTAATTCCATTATGTTAAAAGTAATGGCAAGTAGGTAATGATGCTTTCTTAAATAGTGTACAACTGAGGGTGTGTATATTTTGCTCCTTTATAGTTCTTAAGTAATGGAGATTAGAATTTCCATTTCATAAGAGTAGTATTTGTGAAACACAAGTATTTAGGTAAATTACCGAGGCGAGGCTAAAATTTCCTTAAAGTACTTTAGAGAAGACAGATTTATGTAACTACTTGATAATAATTACGACTTCAAATTTTAGAAAATTTTATCTACACTACATATGTATATAAGTTTTACCTTACAAACGTGTACTAAAAGTAAATAAACTAACATTTCGAAATACCACCTTATTTCGTAGTACCAAAATCGTTTACAAGTAGATTTTCTTTCAGATGGTTATAAGTAGAGATCAAAAAATACTATGTTACTGTGTGTGTATCCTCCTGCTGGTGCTCGGTTACTATCTTATAGACGTGAGACGTGCGTTCTATAAGCTCCTGTTAAATTTGTTCTACTTTATTTGTGATATGCTCAAGTGTCTGATGAAGCTCGTCGAGTTATATTGAACATGTGATTGGGTGAGTGACATGACATGGAGTTTCTTTTGTTTTCTGTTATTCTAGATTCTGTTATGAGCAAGTCTTTAGGGTTTATTTACTATAATAATAATTATCCTTCTATAAAATGCTGGGTTATAAATATACAGGGTTATTTGTAATTAGCTTACCACCTCTTGCAGGCAGTCTCTTTACATCAATCCCAACAACATTTGTTCTACGACTTTTTAAAATTAATAGTTTTTAAAATTTAAACTTTGGGAAAGTTTAAATTTTAAAAACTATTAATTTACAAAATTTATTTGTTGCCTCTGGCATTAATTCTGAGCGTCGGTATGGCGCCCGGGCGTTGAGCTTTTAAGTACCTACTTCTTACAAAATAGAGAGTAATAAGTAAAAGAGGGAGCAAAAGTTTTTTTTTTCTTTTTTTTGTGTTATTTATCAAGATTTGTAAAAAAATGTAGAACAAATGTTGTTGGGATTGATGTAGATTGCTGCCTACAAGAGGTGATCAACTAATTAAAAATAACCCTGTATATACAAAAGATAAAAAAAACTTACCTTTTACACTACAAACCTAGAGACTAAACCAAGTGGTAAAAATCCAAGTGGTAAACCAAGTGGTAGGTGTTACTTTTAAAGTAGTATATTATACATATATATAAAGTATATATTAAGGCTTTTGGTTTAATATTAATTGAAACAATAAAAAAAATCCTTCTGTCAGTGCTATAAAGAAAACGAGCCGGGCCTGTCGCTGGCGCACAGCTAATATATAATATAATATTTTTTTTATATAAAAACAAGAGAACTCAAAGCTATGGTTTTTAATTTTGTCTGTTCGTCTGTATGTCTGAATATTTGTGCACTCTAATCTCAGAAACGGATTAAACGATTTGTATGCAGTTTTCGGGAATATATTTTCATGGACTTCACTTACCATTTTGTTTTGTTTTTTGTTTTTTAATAATCGGTTAACAAATAAAGAAATCAATAATCTCTTATTAACTTACCATTGCTGCTTACCAGTGATTAAACATAAAAAAGCATAAGTATGCAAAAACTGTTTGTTTGAGTTTAATGAAACTTTAAAGGTTTATAGTTTTTACATATATTGGCATGTACAAAGGGTACATTTTATCAAAATCGAAATCTACGCGTACGAAGTCGCAGGCACAGCTAGCAAATATATTATACCCAAAACGAACGAAATTATATTTTACACATTATGTAAGTGCTATAGTTATGTACGGTTATGTACGGTAAGAGTATAACAGATTCTGAATGTTTACAAGTTTACGTCAGTTTATAATCTGTTGATGAATCCTTTGTACATCAGACATGAAACGCACTATAGAGATTGTTATTTTAAAACAAAAGTATAAAGCTTTAAAGCTAAATCATCTGTTTAGTTTTCTGGCATTTGTTCATGTACTTCAAGGAATACCCTATCTCCTCTGTACATATCTAATACTATATTCTATATGTCCATGTCTGTTTGTTCTCTTAGTAACTAAAATGTGCAACGGATGTTGATCACAATTCTGATAAATTATTTTGGAAGTTTACAAACCTTAATTAATTTTATTTATAATATAAAAAATATTTTTTTTCAAAGTCTAAGAGACTAAAACCTTTATTATATAATATGTATATCGAAATAGTATGTTACAGTATTATATTATAGTATCTTTGAAGGTCGAAACACCATTTTTATTTGGCACTAATTCAAAAATATAAATGACTTGTAAAGTATATTTTACCACTGTAGTATTGATCCTCAAGCTATTAATTAGTTTCTTACAGTTTACAATTTAAATTAATCTATGTAGATGCATGTGATATCACGGATTTAGAACTATGGACACTGAAAATGATTGATACTTCGTTACGATTTACGAAACGTGCTTGATTGTCATTGTATGAATTCTTACTAAATAAGAGATGCATCATTCTGTTATTTATTTATTGTACTGTTTTTATATTTATATATCAATACTTTTTGCTGTAAATTTTTTTTTTTCATAGTTTAAAAGTGCCTTATTTATGAACCGCTGAGGTACCTATGTACTTATTACCGCTGACGATAGAATACTTTGGTAACTATTTTTAACACTATAGAGTCTACAAATTTATTTATTTATTTATATCTTTCCACTTTGAATCATAATGAGTGATCACTTGTGTATCGTCAGCGGTAATAAGTACATAGGCACCTCAGCGGTTAATAAGTAAGGAAATGTTCATTTCACAACATGAAAGTGTCTGGAGGGCCTATTTCGATACCAGATATACCCTTTTGTAAAAGCACTTTCCATCTTAATGATAAAGCTATGAGGGTTCCACACGCGTCCTGGTCTGAAAAGAACCACACAGCAAACTCAGCCGGATATGTTTTTTATTTTGATCACTGTTTCACAAACTTTAATCTTAAAAGCAATTTTGGAACAATTAGAACCGTCGCAATCTATCGGAAATGAAGCTTAATGATTTCAGGCAACGAAAATGAAATAATAATAACAGAAAAAAAAAGGTCTGCCACACTACCAGTCACCGCAAGCAGCATTCGTTCACGAGCATAACGCAAGACCCAGCCATAATTTTTCATCAAGGGCAAATAGCGTACTAACCCTTTTTTAATTTGTCTGATACGTTCTAGTCACTGGTATAAAACTTCTTTAGAAAGAACTCAACCAAAAAATATGTAGGTTGATTAAAATATATTTCAATCAAAACACAAATATCATGTTGGATTGGCGCTAATGAAAAGAATGGCATGACTAGCATTCCTAAATAATTTAAAATCCATTTTTCCTATTATTATCACACATTAGGCTGTGTGTATACAAGGGATTATATAACTTCGCTATAATTTTTCACATACTACAACATAGCGTAACGTTAAACTCACATTACGGAGATAAGATAGACCTCAAGTCATCAAACTGCCATCAATTAAACGGATTATTCCTTTATACGTGTGTTGTGTGTGGTTCAGAGACTTCGACACGACTCGATTTTTATGTTTTTTTTTTAAGTTTGTCTGAATAAACCCTGTGGGTTTAGATCCACAACTGGACCCAGTATGATACGCTGAAATTGGGTTCTAGGTCCTATTTATATTTTCGGGACAGGATAACGTCTTCTAGTAATGTATGAATATAAAAGCTTGGAATAAAATAAGCATTACACTTAAACAGTAGCAATAACTAACATGTCACCTTGAGAGATCTGAACAGTATCTTACTATGAAAAAACATTTCGGCGAAACATTATACGGAAGCCATAGATAATGTTAAGACTCGTACAAACAAATCATATGAAATATTACTTTACACGAATGTAAGCTGTATTTCATTGTTTGTAAGTGTGTCAGTCTCGTGGTGGATATCTAGTTGTGTTTTTGAGGAAAATTTTTATAGTTAGGTATACAACTTCACTTTTATCTATTCTAGACGGAAATAACAAGACATTTAATAAATAATAAATATGTAAATTCCTTAACGTTTTACCTAACATTTTTTTTTCTTGCGTTGTTTAAAGCTTATGTTTATTCTAATATCAACAGTTGTAGTGTTTTTTCTAGGTTACTATTAATAAGTAGTTACGAGAAGTACAATCGGATTTATCCCGGTTATGAGTTTTTTTTGCAGCGCACGTTGTTTTATGAAGTTGAAAATGTTTATTTTGCAGGTGTCGTTGCATGGTGGGGTGTCAAGGTGTCAGGATGGGAGACAGTTTCTTGCACCTGGGGGACATAGTGTCCCTCTACGCGGAGGGGTCTGTGGCAGGATTCCTCAGTACCTTAGGGTAATAATATATTTTAATATTATTTATAGCTTAGTATAGTTTTAACATGTAATGATGTAACTTGTTAAAAATTTTGTATTAAAAAAATACTTTTAATTTCTTATAAGTAATCAGTGTCTCCATTACCGTATGTTTAATTAATCCAAATCCAATCTTTTAAACAATTAATCCTTAATATAAATATTAATCCTTCAGATTAATTCTGAAATCCTAAATCCATAGTATCAGAGGGCTTAACGTGTCCAGTACGAGCTTGTTTGTTTAATTAAAGTATTAGTGTTTAAGTCGGGTTGTGGATTAAATTATTTTGTTTAATAATCTTATTGTATTGTTCTTTTGATTAGTAAAATTGTTAAAAAAATCGAAATAATTTCTAAATAGGAAAAGTCTATCTTTCCAACTGTTTTGAACGAGAACTTAATAATGCGAACTTAATCCCTCCTTTCTCTTAGAGGCTATATAGTTTTAAGATTTGTTTTCGATTCTTATATATTATATGAAACATAATAATATAGACGTACGTAGGTAGAGAGGCTGGTACTACTTCTTGTTAAGCCGGCCCTTATACCTACGCGCCGCTGTCAATTGATTATTCCCTATCTCAACTTTACTTTTCATAGGCAACCAACAACATATCATAGATGTTCTTCTAAGATTATTTAACATATATTTGATCAGAATCTGAAAATGTTAAAAGAGATCCAGCCTTACATACTACGAAAATACTTCAGAATAAAACTTGGAACCGAACAAAAACAAAGAGCAGAGGAGAGCCTCTTCTGTTGTATAATAACAATATAGAAGATTAATGTAAAAACGAAATTATAAATGTCAAATCTCTTGTACCTTTAGGTTGGTAGATGACAGGTGCGTTGTTTGCCCGGAGGCAGGCGACCTGACTGATCCGCCCAAAAAGTTCCGAGGTGGGTTAAGATATGAATGTTTTATATCTCGCTGTCTGAAACAGTAATTAGTTCACTGTCCGTATAATATCTAAAATTTGTATAAATGTAATTTTTATCTTATAAATAAATAAATATCAAATTTTTCATGAACAAAATTGTAAGTCGTTTTTTAATAAAAAAAAATCGTGATAGCATAATATAATATAACATATTGCAAATTCAAATGAAGAACCCTTAATTACTGAGAATCTACTTTATTCAAACGTATATCCAGATAGTATAAAGTTACGTAATTCCAGATTGCCTGTTCAAGATATGTCCTATGAACCGCTACTCAGCTCAGAAGCAGTTCTGGAACACCGCCAAGCAGTCCGCCAACGCCAATGCTGATACTGACACCGGACTGCTGAAGAGGTTGCACGTGAGTACCTTATTTTTTTAGTTTACAACCCCGCTAATAAATAGAACCTGGAAACTAATATTTCGTTCAGATCGTACGTTACCTTAGATTTATAGATCCATCTCGAGTCCTCTTGCTTTAAGAAAATATTTTATGCAATTGTTTGAGTTTAGTAAATCTTATAAAATTATATGACAAGCTTGTCTCCCAATAACAATTAATATTCTTTTGATACCTCATTAGTATTTTTTTAATTGTGTTTGTACTAGAAATAATTTAGTTATGAACATCAAAAAGAAATCAATTGGATAAAGCGTACTCGATACAAATTGATGTATGATATCTTTTTTTCTAATTTTCATATTTGTATTTGTAACCAACAGCAAGTTATTTCCTCTCAACTACCTGTCGTCTAATCGATTTGAGCTAAACGCCTCTAAGACTTCCAACTAAGTACTAAATCAATTCACAACTTGAGTTCATTAAGTTCATTTAGTATCTTCAAGGCAACTAAGTCATTAACTTCTGAAACTCATTTCATAAATTATATCAATACATTCTTCAAATCAAATCAAAATGTCTTTATTTGGACATCACATATTGATCAAAACTAAAATAAAATATTAAATCTAATTAATAAAACAAAAGAAGAAAAAAATAATATTAATACAATAGCAAAGAAAGTTATTGATAAATATGATGCCCAAACTGGAGAGACACTCAGCTATTGGAGAGGATACAGTCCTCTACGCTGATTTTCAGTGACCGCTGTTTATATTTCGAAGGCTAATGACGGAAATACAAGTACAAAAAACAAAAAAATGTACATAAAAAAATATATAACAGGAAACATTGGCATCATAGCACAAAAAATATATGTCAATATGTATGTTAAATAAGTCATATAAATTAGAAGTAAATGTTAGTAAAGTTATAAATATGTGTTTATTTGTATGTTAATTGAAGCGGGACTTGACGTATATATATAGTGTAAATATATTTTTGTTTGGACGAAATTAAACATTCTAATATTTAATATTACATCACCGCCCCGACTCTTCATTTAAGTTCTCCTCAAACCTAATAAAGTTCTAAAGGACGTCTGTTCATAGAAGGCGTCGATAGAATGCGCGTTGATTTTCGCGAACAACATTTGACAGTACAAAACATACAACATGACAAACATGATGATTAAATTCTGGGTCTACTGTACATCTATCGACATTACAATGTAGAAATTACAGCAAAAAAAGCTGTCAGATGATGAAAACAAATAAATTTTCATGTAAAATCTATAAATTAGCGAGTAAATACGAAGAAAAAAGCTATAGTTCATAGCATCATCTAACTTCCAGTCCGTGCCTAGAAAAATATTTCCTTCTGATGAATAGTATCGTCGATTATAAATAACGATTAACGTCTGCCATCTGGATTTATAGCTTTGAAGAATGAAATAATATTTTATCGGAACAATTTTAAAAGTGACCTGTTTTAAAAGAAAATAAATATCAATTTGAGTTTTCATATATCTGTCTGTTTTATAAACACAAGTTAATATTTGTATTATAAATTAAAATAGAGTTTGAGAGAAGTGGGAAGTCAACGCAATGGTTCTTTTTATTATGAAGTGATGATACGCGTATAGTTAGGTTTGTAATTCTATTGTTTAGTTTATAATTACTTATACTCAAATTAAAAATATATATTTTATTTGAATTGCTTATTTAACTATGTTCCCAAACTACTATTTAGATAGGACAATTTCTCGACGTGTTCTACAGTTGTATATGTTATTCACGATTACTCCTAATAATACAATGAACTTTTTTCTTATAGTATCAAATTGTTCAAGAAAATTTCTGATGCTTACAAATTTGTGGTTGTTTTACATATTATAAAAATAAAATAATATTAAATAACTGTATTAGCTTCATTTACATAATAAAATAAAAGTGGAAATAATTATAATAGATTAATGTTGTTGGTTCTTATATTTTTTGTACACTCCAAGTCCCTGGTTAGAGCTTGGTTCTTGAACATAATGTATAACCACATATTTAAAAATGTTCATTGAAACGAATGACTAATTAACCCAGATAAAACAAAATAATTCTTAGTCAAAGTTTTAAATGGCGCATAAATCTGATGGATGCGGTCATAATAAATTAGATTGTTTTATAAAAGATATTTTCTGTTCTTCTTTCTACAGTTTAAATATACCATTAATAATAACGAAACGTTAATAAAACTACGGACAGAAATATTTTTTTACTTACAATGAACTTTTGTTCTTCTGTCCTTCTAAATTTGCAAATTATTATTTTAAATTTTAGTTTAAATGAATATAAAATACATATATGTAGGAGAAACCTCCAGTAGTGATTTTAAAAAGTGTAAAGTCCGCAATGCTTGATGGTGGTTCATTATTACGTGTTTTAAATAAAACTTCACTAATAATTATAGCTCCGTTTATTAAACGGGCAGCGTTACAACGTTTTAGAGAGATTCCTACTGTTCGATTACTCGAGCAACAATTATTTTAGTCAGTAAACGTAACAATAATTTCAAATACACTTAAAACGATTACATTAGCCAAATACATTCGCATAATAAAAAAGTTAATACAATAACTTATTTTAATATTTAATAATGACATAGGAAACTTGAAGGAAATTTTAAGTAATCATTTTAAATAGTAATATTCATAAATTGATTATGTATTGAATGATCTTCGACTTTTTATAGACATAAAATATACTAGTAGTTATTCAATTTAAAATACATAACATGATCTCGATAACTAGTATTTTGTAACTTTTCTGCTATTATAATGTGTTTTTATCTTCTTTTTTCCACAGCGCGGATTTATTCTGTAGTTAAAGTTAGTGATCAATAATATAATTGCAGCATGCCGCAGAGATAGAGAAGAAACAGAACGATATGGAAAACAAGAAGCTGCTTGGGACCGTAGTGCAGTACGGCAGCGTCCTACAACTACTGCATGTCAAGTCCAACAAATATTTGACTGTAAGTTAAAGTACCAGATAAATGTATGATATCCTTGGACTAGACATAGATACATATTTTGAGATAGAAATCCTAAAATATTGTGTTTATGATCTCATTAATTAATATGAAAATACTTATAAGGTAACTGAGAGTTGTAGATGTCATTTTTGAGAGATGAAATTCTTAAATAAAATTAAATTGAGCAGATGTCTTATGTCTATGCTAGACAAAAAAATATTAGCCAATATAGCACACCTCAATGATTCAAATATATATATACATATATTTGATGATTTCTATTATATATATATAAACATATATAGGTAAACAAAAGACTGCCCGCGTTGCTCGAGAAGAACGCGATGCGAGTACACCTCGACGCGAACGGAAACGAGGGCTCCTGGTTCTACGTCATACCATTCTACAAACTGAGGTCCACCGGTTGGTATCAGACTCTACAAATTCATCTATTTGGAGAGTTTACCTGACTGACTCTACAAAGCCGAGCATAAGCTATTGTTATACACATACGCTCTGGGAGTACGTAAATAATAACTTTCAGCGACAGTGCTGACAATAATAGCTTATAGCAATTCCGAAACTCGTTCTTTAAATTTATCGCCGATTTAATTTTGCACTCGACAATTGGCGGCCGAGGATAAGGTGCCGCCCATCTTCGGAACACGTACCAGCTATTCTCTGTGGGTGTCCCCAGGCGACAACGTGGTGGTGGGAGACAAGGTGATCCTGAACCCCGTGAACGCGGGCCAGCAGGTGCTGCACGTGTCGTCGCACCACGAGCTCACTGACAACGCGGGCTGCATGGAGGTGAGACCGCCCTGGAGAGAGCCCTAACGGTTCTGTAGTATGGCTGGACCCAGGCATACTACAGGACCGGTCACGGTTTCTGCTCGAAGAAACTATGATACAATGTTACTTGTGATGGATGCTCCTTCATGTTAACAAATATTTTATGAGACCGAGTTGTGACCGTGTATGAACTGTTGTCGTTACTATACGAGTAGTTCAGATTGCGTTCACTCAGCTCGTCAATATGACATAATGAGATCATTACTCTACAAGTAATCAGTGCTATATCTCGAAATTTTCTAAATTCAGGTGAACGTAGTAAATTCGTCGACGTCGTGGAAGGTGACTCTATTCCTGGAGCACAAGGAGAATCAAGAGGAGATGTTGAAGGGTGGAGACGTGGTGCGTCTGTTCCACGCCGAACAGGAGAAGTTCCTCACCATGGACGAGTATAGACGTAGGCACCACGTGTTCCTGAGAACCACCGGGAGGTCCAGCGCTACCGCCGCCACCAGCAGCAAGGCGCTGTGGGAGATCGAGGCGAGTCCTGGGGCAGAGTCATTTTATACGAGGTATCACAGTGTAGGTATTGACCGCGGCGTGTGTCCGCAGGTGGTGCAGCACGACCCGTGTCGCGGCGGCGCCGGTCACTGGAACTCCATCTTCCGCTTCAAGCACCTCGCCACCGGACACTACCTGGCCGCGGAGGCCTGCACCAAGCTCGTGTATGTTTGAACTGCACTTTGACGAAGTTATAAAGTTAAATATTCCTCAGACATTCATCAATAAACTATCATAAAATAGAGTATAGATAATACGCGTGTTGTTGATACAATAAAGAAAAGAAGATCTCTTGTATCCAGCGAGGGCGCCATAGACCCCGAGGCGGAGGGCGAGCCGGCCTACCAGCTGGTGTCGGTGCCGCACTCCTCGGAGATAGCCACGCTGTTCGAGCTGGACCCCACCACCATGACGCACTCCGACGCGCCAGTCCCACAGAGCAGCTACGTCAGGTAATGTCTACGAAAGTACGAGCTCAGTTACGTATACATGTAATGCATACGATTGAAAGTAAAACGAGAAGGAATCACTACTTGACGTCTAAGTTAGGTAGTACCTAAATAATAATAGTTTTCAAGGAGTGATTTATATCTTCAAAAATGACTTAATATTTATTTTTTTTAGATTACAACATTTATGCACTCATACGTGGGTGCACTCGACGTCAATACCTATAGACAAGGAAGAAGAAAAGCCGGTCATGTCGAAGGTAAAATCAATATTATATTTTTTAACCTTTGTTTTTTAACCTTTGCCTTGCCAGCGCCCCGTCGGTGTCAGATTGCGATGTATCTGATGTTATGCCTCACTGTAGTCTTGATGTGTGACACGATGAAAGCTCGTCATGATGAAGTCTACCAATTGCAACGCCTACAGCTCGTATGTTGCTGATTTTTTCAAACGAACTTTTGCTTTATATTAAGTTATGGCTTGAGGTATCTCTGATCTCTAAGGTCTCTGATGGTCACAGTTCCATGGAGCCATGGTCTCTCTGAGTGACTGATTTGAATTGCATCACTCCATAACCTTGCCTGTCTAGCAAGCTCTCGAGCTATAATCATTTGTAGTATTTAGAATCGATGAGTGAAACCGGAAGTTCTTCTCTAAACTCCTAAATATTTTCCTTCAGGAAGTGATTGCATATACTAGAAAATCTCTCTCTAAGTTCTAGTTACACAAATCGTCTGCCGTTCAAGTCACGTTACATATCCGCAAATAGAGATACAAACAGGTTTGCTTCATCTTTGCTCCAGAATGATTGGTATCTAGGTATGGATGGAAATCTGGGATTTCACTTTTATAGAGAAACCGAAAACATTCACAATGTGCGTATACTCAACCACCGCTTGAAGTTGTGGTCCAGGGTGTACCCTGGGTATGATAAATACGTCACATCGGAAGGAACGAAAGAAACGAGAAGTGCGATTAATAATGGATGATGGAGCACAGGAGAGAGAATTGAGTGCAGACCTCTTCAAAAATAAAATCTTATTGAAAGTCAGTTTTATAAAGTGCGCTTTTATTAACTTCTGTTTAAAATTTTCTTTTTTTATGTTTCACAAGCAGTCAAATTTTTTTTTTTAAAGTTTTAGTTAGTTAATTTTACCCAAACCAAGTTTTGCGTTACTGATTAAATTAGCGGAAATCTGACATGTTAGCCTTTTTATTTTTTTTTGTTGTTTTATCTATGTTAAGTGCCCATGTTTTTATGTATGTTAACGTTTGTATGTATTTCCTTTGTAAAAGGTGGGCTGTTCGGTAATAAAAGAAGACAAGGAGGCGTTCGCGATAATATCAGTTTCACCCAGCGAGGTCCGGGATTTAGACTTCGCTAACGACGCCTGCAAAGTGCTCTCCGCGCTGTCCACCAAGCTAAACCACGGGAACATCGAGCCTAATGAGATGAAGTTAGTTTATTGCTAAAGTAGTGCTATTATATGTTTTTAAATTACATTTTTATACATCATTTGCTCATAAACTTAACTTACTACTATTAGTTAACGTATGTAGTTGAATATGTTTGTGTAATATTGCAGAGCGCTGACATGCCTCCTCCAAGACATAGTGTACTTCATAGCGGGTTTCGAGAACGAACCCAACAAGTCCAAGGCGCTGGAACTGGTGGTGGAGAACCCCAACCGGGACAGGCAGAAGTTGCTTCGAGAACAGTACATACTGCGACAGCTATTCATGATACTACAGGTAACAACAATTTTTAAATTTAAGTCTTCGTGAGTCACGCTTACATTTTAAATATTTTATGCGTGACTACTTTAGCCCCGTTTGAATACGGACCTCGCATAGCTTTTTAAATTAGTTTGACAAATTCCGATAACGCACAGACCAACTGGTATTATTCCTACTTCCCAGAGCCCCTTCCAAGAATCCCCGAAAGGCGAGCCGTTTCTGAAAATTGAGGAACTGTACGATCCTCGGTACGCGCCCTACAAATATATATTCAGACTCTGTTATAGGATATTACGCCTTAGTCAACAGGATTATAGAAAAAATCAGGTCAGTGTGCTGTAAATAGTTTTTTTTTTTTTAAACTATGCTCAAAAGAATTCTCGTTAAAATAATATGTATTTCAGGAATACATAGCTAAGTACTTCAGTTTCATGCAAAAACAAATCGGCTGCGACATTCTAGCGGAGGATACTATCACCGCTCTCCTTCACAACAACAGGAAACTACTGGAGAAACACATCACGGCCTCCGAGATTGAGACTTTTGTCGGTGAGACTTGCTAACCTCTGTTATGAATATGATTAGCTACTGATATTTATAATCTATACTAATATGATCGATTAGATTTTTTTTGCTTGCCTAGTACATCTTTGGTTTTTTTATTTGATACCGCACTGAAAACCGATGTACATACATACTACTCTTATTCAATCCTTCACCACTATTTTAATTTAAATTGCTTAATCAATTTCACTGATTCTAATAAAAATAAAATATTTGCACACATAATAGTTCTTTACTAAATGTCACCTTACCCAGGTCTGGTGAGAAAGAATATGAAGACCTGGCAATCTCGCTTCCTGGATTACGTGAGCGACCTCTGCATATCGAACAAGAAGGCCATCGCCGTCACCCAGGAACTGATCTGCAAGAGCGTGCTGTGCGCTAACAACGCCGACATACTCATTGAAACTAGGTGGCCAGTAATACACACATTTAATAGGTTTATGATCCTTCGAGTCGGTTTGCATAGATTGCTAATTTGGTCAAATATTGTATTCGTTTTAGTCAAATCCTTTAGAAATATATTTATGGGACCCTCGAAAGTCGCTTAAATAAGGTATCGCACCGCCGGCAATTGTGAACATTTTCCAGTTTCATTGAGACTTGTTAAGAAATGCGAGATTTACGCGAGTACATATTTAATGATATATACTCATATACAAATTATAAAGCTTTGTTAGTCCAGTTTCGAAGCAATCCCCTCCGCTCGCACAGGCAATTAATGAATTTGCTTTTTAATATATTAATAACACAACTTTACGAAGTAACATAGGTACTTTTTAAAAATGAAATATAGGTTATTTATTTATGTGTACATATGACAAATAATATATTCAGTGTCTTGTATTACTCAGGTTGGTGTCAGATGACCCAAGCGATACCTATGAGGACGAAGTGATGCTGTACTGGAACAATAAACAGGTAGGTACTTAGGAAGCGAAGGATTTAACTATTTTTAAATTATTTATTAATAATAATTAAAATGCTAAATAAAAATAGCTTCCTTATATATCTTAAACTAGCTTTTGCCCGCGGCTTCGCACGCCTTAAATTCGTAGTAAAACAATTCCCCTTTCCCTTTTTTTGTATTGGCTTCGATATTACTTGTTTTAAGTGATACAATCAAAATTATGACATCGGCAGACATCGCTCACTGTCAAAAATCTATTTAAAGTTTTTAATAAGGATACAATATTAGATACTGAAATTTCTTTATACTTCTCTTGTTTTTACTTAAACATTCATTTAAATACTTTTTAAACTTAATAACTTATAGATTTTCATTGAACATAATCAAAGTATGATCCTATAAACTTGAGGCATTCTGAGCTACACAATCGACGTTATTCTGACCATCAACTTGCAGGTCTGGTTTTATTAAATTAAAAAAATCTATTTTGAATGCTAAATAATATGTATTAGACATTCAGTTAGCTATATGCATTGACCAAATTTTCAATACTGAACAATCACAAAAACCATTTTTGAGACGGCTTGCACGGTTCCATACCATGTACGCCGGCCGACCGTGCCGACCGCAAACGAGATGACCCTATACTTAAAATCTGTAATATCTACGAAAATAATCATTTAAATTACATGCTGTAAAGAGCTATATTGTTCCATATTAAATGTAAAATGTGTAAAATGTACCTGATTAGATAAGGATGAATGCTGTATTGCTTAAAATCGCTTCGTACCTAAATAAGCCATTATTTCTCGTAAAAAGTAATGAATAAAAATAGGATATGGTGGGTTATCCCTAAGAGATAAACATATACCATCTCGGACTTTCTTGTAGATCTTTTTAAGGTCTACAATATTTTGTACATTATTTTGGTCTATCTCGTAGAGTTCAGCCAGCGTTTGAAATGTAACCGCGAAACAATGTGTTTGTTTACGATTTCGCATTAGAAATCTTAAAAATATCAGTAGTTCTGTAATATATTAAGCATGTTATTATACATATAAACCTTTATCTTGAATCACTCTATCTATTAAAAAATGCATCAAAATCCGTTGTGTAATTTAAAGATATAAGCATACATACAGGCATAGGGATAGATAGACGCAGGAAGCGACTTTGCTTTATATTATGTAATGATTGTTATATTTTATTATGACGTGGTACATAGTTAAATGAATAAAGTGAAATGGCTTACTCACATAAAATAATAAGGGACAAGTAATGTTTGAAAAACTATAGCCGTGTTTAACATTTCAAAATTGTTTACTAAATAAACATAAAAAAATATCAACCCTGATATTTCTCTATTATCCTGTAGCTGTGTTATGGTTGTCATTGATGAATTTTTATTTTCTTACTAATTTATTTGAAAACTGAAATAGCACATAGGTCTATCAGCTCTCTAATTAAATAAATTAAATTAAAAAAAAACATGGCCTGATGTCTCCCAGGAGTCCCGGACGCTCTCCTCGTTGGCGGCCGAGGCGGCGTCGGACCCTCGCAGCGAGGCGGCCGCGGTGCTGGACTACTACAGACACCAGCTCGACCTGTTTTCCAACATGTGCCTTAACAGACAGTACCTCGCGCTCAACAGCCTGTCACATCAGCTCAATATAGACCTCATACTCAAGTAATCACAGTAAAGCGGCTTTTACTGTTTTGACTTACACTTTTGTAACATTTAGGTCACTGCCGCGAGGGTGCCTTGAAGCAACTGAACCCGTAGTAAAATAGTTATTTTACGAGTATTATGTAAACTATGATGTACCTAACATTATAAACTTAGATGGTTTGAATATTTATTATTATTTTTTTTTAATTGAAACTTCCCCTCCTAAGATGCATGTCCAACCCGCTGCTGTCGCACGAGGTCCGTGCGTCGTTCTGTCGCCTCATGCTGCACCTGCACGTGGACCGCGACCCGCAGGAGCCCGTCACGCCCGTCAAGTATGCGCGACTGTGGGCCGAGGTCGCCGCCACCATACGAGTGCAAGAGTCGGTACACCCTCCACCTCTCAAGACCACACGCACGTCACACACGCACATCACACACGCACGTCACACACACACACACACACACACACACCAAACGCGCACACAGTATAAAATAATTTTACGATACAAAGTACAATTTATTTTTAAATCTAAATTTGTCTTTTAACAGCTACCAATGTGTTAAGGGCGGCCAGGATGCAACCAGGGAGAAGGTGAAGAAGCTTCTAGATTTTGTAGAAGATTATTTGTGTAATGTCACCAAAACCTGGTATCTAAGTGACCACGACCAGAATAAATTGACCTTTGAAGTTGTTAAATTGGCCAGAGAACTGATTTACTTTGGGTTTTATAGGTAAGGAGGTAACAAAATTCTCATATAATTTTGAATAAAATACATAGTGTTTAGATATACGGTGTAAAAAAAATATTGTTAATAATTAAACTAAAAAACATATAATATATTTTATCCAAGCCCGAAATTATGCTATTAATTATATAGAATAATTTTGTTGTATGTAATAGCTTCAGCGATCTCCTGCGCTTGACGGAGACGTTGCTGAGTATTCTTGATTGCGTGACCGAGATAGACATATTAAACGAAACCAGCGCTATTACTGGAGAAGTCGAATGTAAGTATTCACAAAAAAGTTACTTATTTTAGTAGTTTACCCTAAATATAATGTAAAATCCAATTATATTTAAAAATGAATATAATTTATGTCAGTTATATATTACATGCAGCTGAGGAAAGTGAGACTAAGATATGTGAGTAGTGAAAAATACTTTTGGTGACATGCAAGTAATAATACAAACACAAATAACTTTTTTTTTTCTAGCGGAAGGAGGTGTTTTGCGAAGTATCGGCGACATGGGAGCCGTCATGACGTCCATTACGCTAGGACCCGTCGCATTAAATGTAAGTTCTCTCAATATTTTAACAAAAAATATTAAATTTCATCCAATTCGGGAATAGAAAGACACATTAAATGGTAAAGAAAACATTTTAAGAAATGACATTTACATACATGATGTGGTCCTTGTTTTTAGAAAACTTTGTTATAGGTATTTGGTTTGTTTTATTTATTGATTTTAACTTATTTTAGTGAACACATTTAACAGGAAATACAGTATATTAAAATAAAAAGCAAACGATTGTCCCTCCCTTCTATCACTAATGTGATTTCTCATCCGCAATATCTTATATAGATTTTTTATAAATATCTATAAATATGTGTGGCCATGTTAAGCTTATTTAAATGAATATAAATATAGAACAAAAACCAAGTAAGCTGTATCAATTAGTAGAGCGACGGGACGGGATTTCCCAGCAGTCGCGGGTTCGAATACCTGCCCGTGTCGGTTTATTTTTCATTCCATATTTTTATAAATATCCCATTCAAATAATATCAGTCAACCAAACAATGAAGAATTTTAATAATCTGTATATACACGGTCGTTCTTAAATCCCCGCAAAACAAAATTATGAACGTTAAGTAAATATTGTCGATGGTGATGGTGGTGGTGTCGCCAGCAGGTGGTGGGTGTTGGTGCGGCGCGCAGTGCGTCCGCGATGGCGCTGGCCCGCAAGCACCCGCTCGTCATGGAGACCAAGCTGAAGATCATAGAGATACTGCAGGTAACAATCACGAGCTCCTTCTTCTGCCCACTCTCTCTAACCACACACCAGCTAAAAAGTTGCTATCGACTCCAATTGTGCTCGTAGATTTTCCTCTCCCATGTCGACCGTAACCGACCTTGACGCACGTGACGTGATCTGTTATTCCTGTGTAAAACTCCGTCCACGCCTCCAGTTCATCCTGGACGTGCGGCTGGACTACCGCATCAGCTGCCTGCTGTCCATCTTCAAGAAGGCCTTCGAGTCGTCGGAACGTCCGGAGGCGCTCTGTCGCATCGACGTGGAGGCCATCGGGCTGCAGGCCGAGGGCATCTTCAGCTGTCGGTAGGGCTTCGGCACCTCGGCCATTGAGCGACGACGAGACGACATTATATACTATTGACCCTGCAACGACTACGTAGTACATCTATTATCCCGATAGAAATATCCGTGTGATTTAGTTACACGGTAACAAAACATACTGTATTTTGTTTCCATTGTTGTGGTTTTATATTGTATTGAATGTCGTCTCTTCGTCTCGACCTCATCTATTGTAAGCTGCTCATTAATCCTACGTGGCGACTAATAGGTGGTGGATGTACAATTCATTTACGGTAGCGACATATATTTCAAAACTGATTTCATACTATTTTATTAATCGTTAGTAATATTTACATTATATTTTCTAGTATTTACATTATTTAGACGTTTATTCGATTACAGTTCACTCTCTTTTATGCTTAATTAAACATCTTGTATTTTCTTATTTATCATAGTTCATGAGTCGATTGTATCGTGTTTTTTTATTTGATTCTTAAATTAATTTTGAATATATCAATTGAACTGGTACCACTAGATATCACTAGTTTATTTAGCCGAGATTAGACCGGGACTTAAATATTTAGTTATGGACAAATTTTCAGCTATTGAAGCTATAATCACATGCTGAGTAATTTGTAAAAGCTTGTTTACTCATCCAAACTTCGACCTGGGTCACTGTTACTTAACCGACTGTGTTAATACATGAATCATTATTTCAGAGCAATTCAGACTGTGCCTGACGACTGTCTTCCAAAAAATGTAGATTTGTTAGTAAGATTGAACTCTATTGCATGATGCATGAAAGGAAGCTCGCTCCAGCTGCATGACAAAAAGCTTTGTTTTCTTCATGGCCGCGTTTTCAGTTGTCTTGTGTCCGAAAACGTGATTATTTTTTGCAAGGTGTTGTTATAAATATAGGCATAGTTATAAATATTTTATTGACGGATGTGAGCAGGAGGGCAATGATTTTCATAATATTTTAAAGAAGCACCCCACGCTTTTTTATATTTTTTGTCTGTAGGTTTTTCACTTAACTTTTTTAACTATTAGTAATTTTTTTTTATGAGATAGTGTGTTTTTTTTAGATTTTCTATTATTTTTAACCTATTATTTTTTTAATATTATTTATCTATACTAATATTATAAAGAGGAAAGGTTTGATTATTGTTTTGTTTGTTTAAAAATGAATAGGCTCCGAAACTACTGGACCGATTTCAAAAATTCTTTCACCGTTGGCAAGCTACACTATTCCCGAGTGACATAGGCTATGTTTCATTTTCAAAAAAGTTAGGGATGATTACTAAAACTTGAATATTCTAACGCAAGGTGTAAAAAAATAAACAAAAAACTGCGTGCGCTGCGCAAACGGTGAAAGTTTCGCGAAAATGATGTTCTATGAAATTGTTCCTCTTTAAAAATTACACGAAAAGCGACCTACATGCGGGCGGAGCCGCAGGCAACAGCTCGTTTTTTTATATTTTTATAAAATCAAATGATCATCACTTATTTATTTCAATATTTTGTTCAAATATATACTGTAATATATTGTTTATTTTTACCTCTCTTTAATTTCAGATAGTATGTTTAAAAATCTACGTATTATGTAGTTATTAGTATGTAGGTATATTTTATATTGTAACTTTTCGTCACCTACTTATATCAACGTCTTTCGTGAGTCCTGAGACTGCCTGAAAGAAATCATTATCAGGCGATAAGATCCTCTGTTGTACTTTATTTTTATTTTTTAAGATGCTTAATAATACTCTATAACTATATAATTACTAGGATCCGCCACAAAGCGCAGCGGGAGTTGAGCTGAGCGCCCTTCCCCTTTTTTATGGTACTAAAGTCGGTCCAAACCGCGCCAAGGACTTCCAATGAAGTTGCTCGCACCGGAAAGATTAAGAGTAACGATTGGCGAGCGCGCGCAGGTTCAGTTAAGCTTAAGTCTATGGGAGATTCAGTTTTTTGACCATATGTTTAAAACGAAACAATATTTTTTTATTCTGTTTTTTGGAGTAGAAGCCCAGTCACGTCCTTGACATGCGTGCCAATTTTGGTTAAAATTGGTCAAGTGGTTTTCCTGTAACGTTGCCTCAAAAAATTTATTCCTAAACGGTTAAGAGCTTTGCTTACACTAAGCTCAAAAAACAGTGAACTCTTCAACTTGATTATATTAGTAAAGATTACTTATAAATATAATCACCCAATTTGAGACAATTAAATTTTATATTTTTTTATTACTTTAAAAACCCAAAATAAAAAATAATATCAAAAATTTTAATATTTTATTGTTGTTAGAGATCTGGTATGGTTATAGTAGAATATTTATATATTTACAAACAAGGTAAAACAAATACTTAAAGCGATAACTTGTCATACGCATGAATGAATGATGCTTCTCTTAACTACCTTTAAACTAACTCATTTACTAATTTCCTAACTGATACTCAATTTATACTTTAGTATAATTTATGCAAAATACAACTAGTACTTAAACAAACCCAAATTATTTTATTATAGAGTATATATATAAATTACACCTCATTCGATAAAATCAAAATTTTATTCCAAAACGGCAGCTTCTTTACCGTTATCTTTTGTATTCAACTAGATAACTACCATATCAGCCCTAAATCGACCTCAATAGAGTCTCCATTCCAGGGACGGTCTCGACCTTGACAAGTGTGGCGGTCGTATGGTGTTAAAAGTGCTCCTCCAGCTGTGCTCGCAGGGCGCCTCGGCCAGTCTCGTGTCTGGAGCCCTAGCGCTTCTGTTCCGACACTTCAGTCAAAGGCAGGAAGTGTTGGCAGCTTTTAAACAGGTCTCTATGGTCTTAAGAGTAATTTAATAATTTAGCAAGGAATAGTTTCTTAAATTATTATTCATTTTTGTAAGGTACAACTGCTAGTATCCGATGCGGACGTGGAATCTTACAAGCAGATAAAAGCGGACTTAGATATCTTACGTCAGAGCGTGGAGAAATCCGAGCTTTGGGTGTTCAATAAAGGTCGTGCGGGAATTATAGATGACCACAACGGTAAGATGAAGAAATTTATGTTGATATTGTTACCAATAAAATGTTCTTTATCTTGGAATATCTACTTAAATAAAATTTCTACCTGTTTGATTGATTGTTTTCACTCCTCGAGTCACTTCTTTATTTCCACCGAAAATGCACCGTTTCTTGAAAACATCCGTCTAAATCGACAGACGTAAACCTTTAACGTGTCCATGAGCCTCTGAAATAAGATTAAGTCCAAAACTCCGATTATTTGAAAACAGCAAATCGAGTTCCTTCGTTCATATGACGTGAACGTATCTATTCGCAGCGGCTCGACTAATCATAATAGGTAAATAACTTAAGAGAACACGGGCCGGTTTTCAAGCCCGTGTACAGCTCCCATTACCATTGCAGACATAAAGGGCGCGCTGGGACCGGGCGGGGCCGTGCTGGAGAGGAACGCTTCCCTGGACAACGTACGAGCACCGCGGGGAGACCGCACGGAGTACTGCAAGATCAAGGAGGTACCACCACCACCTACCTACCTACGGCCTTGCGGCGTAGAATAGCATTTTAATTACAATAGAATTGGAATGTTAAGTGTAGTGAACATTTTTTTTTAATGTCGAGGGTATTTTCGTATGTCCGTTGAGAATCTACGTTCGTTTCGTTACATGTCCGGTGGTTATAAATGCGCAGATTTTGGAGCGCATGATCAAGTACTGCACTCAGGGAAACACCGTGCGTGAGGGAGGAGACTCGCGACCCAGGAGACACGAGCAGCGCCTGCTCAGGAACATTGGGGTCCACAATGTAGTACTGGACCTGCTTCAGGTAGGCTTATAGTATAAAATAACGATCACATATAGAAAACTTAATTCAACGAGACGGTAGAGCGACGGGGCGGTTTCCCAGAGGTCGCGGTTTCGAATCCCTGCCCATTTCGGTTTATTTTTCATTCTATATTTGTATAATTTTGAATAAGCTTAACATGGCTATACATGTTTATACATATTTTAAAATATTAAATGTATTGCCCGCCAGGTCCCGCACGACGAGGACGACGCGTCCATGGACGAGCTGTTGGAGTTGGCGCACGAATTCCTTCAGCACTTCTGCCACGGAAACGCACAGAACCAGGCCATCTTGCATAAACACCTCGACCTCTTTCTTAATGCCGGGGTAACTAGACTTCTATCTGAACTCAGTTAGATCGGCCCCACCCTCACCTTAAATAAAGGAAAGTCATTATTATTGCGCCCTTAGTTCCGCGAGCGAGAGAATTGAAAATAAAGATCCATCTCTTGCTCTCCTTTACCTCCCTTCCATCGGAAAGACGCGTCCGAGACGACATGACCAATTGTGGTTCCCCTATACTTCGGCAACCATTCGTCGTCTCCACTATCCGTCGCCTTCCGCCGCCATGATGGACATTTTAGAATAATTCAAAATGAACGGAGAACTGATTCCAGATCCGCGAGGCTCAGACGGTGTGTTCCATCTTCGAGGAGAACGCGTCCCTGTGTGGTCACGAGGGCAACGAGAAGGTGGCGGCGCACTTCGTGCACTGCATCGAGTCGTGCGGGCGGCGCCCTGCATACCTCAAGTTCCTGCGCACCATCGTGCGGGCCGGTCCGCACCACATCCGACGCAGCCAGAACCTTGTCATGCAGGAGGTACCTTCGTTTTATGATTTCTTATATGTCCGAGGGCAACCTTACGTTTCAGAACGTTAGACTCTTGTCGTTTTGGGGAGCTTAGCGTTTTTGATTATTATTATATTATTACGTTTGCTTATATATTGTAAGAGGCTAAGACCTCGATACCTGATAGCTAACGATCGTTACGGTGGTTCGTCTGTTGTCTTTCGGTTATCGTTTATTTATCTTGTAGATGGTGAACGCCGAAGAGGACGTCCTGGTGTTTTATAACGACAAAGTACTTTTCAATTACTTCATCCGGATGATGCGCGAGTACAGACAGACGGGAGAGATGCCGGAGGCCCTAACGTAAGCGCATAACTTTTATTAATAATGACACTTATGGAACATGCTAATGCCCACGTCCACGCCCCAGAGAAAATCACATATTATTCCTTTAAATAATCAACAGGTACCACATAGACCTCATCAAGTTGCTGACGTGCTGTACGTTGGGCAAGAACGTGTACACGGAGATCAAGTGCCACAGCCTGCTGCCGCTAGACGACATCGTGGCCATGATCACGCACGCCGACTGCATCCCTGAAGTATGGTGGTGTTGTTATTTATACCCTTATAACCATCCTCAATAAGCGGCCTCAAATCGAAAAATAATATAATATCATGTTAGCTCATTACCGTGTAACCAAATTTACATCGTAAGAAAAAGGATTTCTTATGAATAATTGTATGTTACATCTTAAGCCCGGCTTAAGGGAAGCTTTTTGCAATTGAAAATGTAGGTCTCATTCGACTGAAATTTATGGAGTAGATAAGACGAAGCTTCTTAGCATGCCATGGATTCACTGAGCGGGTGCCGGGCCCACCGAGTTGCAAGGAGAGGAGTGCAAGCAGTGCCTGGGACTTGCGACCCAGAAGTAGGTTTAAGGGGCCCCTTTATTATGCGCAAAAACGCTCGCCTTCACCCTCCACACTCCTCTCCCTACCTAACCAAATTTGGAAAGAACCTACTAATGCACCCTTTGAAATACGTTCTAGAAATAAACCGATGCTTGTTCTAGAAAGGCCAAGGTCTTTAAGTAGGCTATAGAGAGATTTTGCTGTTATACCTCTCGCTCCCACTTCTACCGCGTACAAACTAACTATAAATTTATTCCTGGACAGTTCGTTGGTCAGTTCGTAATACTTATTGAGCTTGAATGTGTGATCCCTGGGGTTTGTTTCCCAAGGAACAGTAAGCTCCACAAGTATCCCGCCCCTCAGATGTTTATAAGATAGAATTTTAATAATGCTGGGGACCAATCATAAATTAAGGTGCACCACTTCAAAGCTAGTGGAATTGTTGTGAAAAACCCAAAATTGTTTCGGTCTCTAAATAGGGTTGAAGAGTCCGCTGAGTGCGCTAACCCGAGCCATAACTTCAATGTCTTTATGACGCCTGCATCTAACTCTGACAAAAGAGTTTTAATAATAATATAAACGAGGAAAGACCACTTTAGACGCGATGTTAAAAAAATATCGTATATCCAAGCTTATATTATTATATAATTACCTAATAAGTAAAAAGATTAAGAAATATATATAACAATTTATTATAAATAATGTTATATTATAATTCTATTACCAGGTAAAAGAAGCATATGTCGGTTTCTTGAATCACTGCTACATAGACACCGAAGTGGAGATGAAGGAGATCTACTCCAGCAACTACATGTGGGACCTGTTCGAGCGCTCCTTCCTCGAGGACATGCTGGCGATCCTGCAGCCGCATATGATGATCACCTCGCCCGGTTAGATTCCGCTACTTTATTTTAAGTTTGATTATTTTATATAATTAAAATGTCGAAGCGATTTACATTATATGAGATTAAACGCGGTGACGGTATCCCGGAGATGGCATCGTCGCGTCTTGCCCGTGTTAATATAATTTGCATTCTACATTTTTTAAAAAGCAAAAATATATTTTTGTTTTTTAAGTAATGAATGAATGAATGAATAATGATGTTTGAATAATTACGAATGAAGATTTCTTTTTTGTCAAAATCAAGAATAAACAAAAACTAAACTTCTTCAGGGTCGTCGGAGCGCGCGGTTCGTCCGTCGTGGAGCGCGCGCCAGGCCTGGGTCAACTACGTCACGGACGTGCTCGTACACACCATCTGCACCTTCTTCAACTCGCCCTTCAGCGACCAGAGCACCACCGTGCAGGTAGGAGGGTCACCCGCCCCACCACTGTACCCTAGCATTATCTGGTTTCTTGAGTTTATCTATGTACTATGTTGCATTTATTAACTGAGCATCGAAATGTAAAAAAATAATTTTCTAGTTTCCTACATGCTTAGATTTAAATAATTAAAGATTCCCGTGAAATTTATGCTTTTTCTTTTTCACTCGTTATGAAATTACAAGATGAAACGAGACCCGAAAACTAAAATAAATATTATTTTAGTAACGTCCGAACCGGCCTTTATAGCATTTGTGAGTATGTTGTTAGCTAGACAAAATGTAATGTACGTGAAACTTACATTAGAAACTTATGAGAACCATTATTAATGGATATTGTACATACCTTTATCATACCCACGACTTTGTTGAGTTCGAACCTAAATATTTTTGAAATAGTCGCTATATAAAGTGTCTAAAAGTTACACATATGTCAATTAGTCTCGATAAAATTGGTAATATACATCTATTGCGTAGACTGACCTTGACAGGCTTAAACATATTGTAAAAACATGTAGGTATATATTAGTAACATCCAATTCGAAGACGCTTAATTTTAAAATTATCAAATATTTAATGTACAATTTTTTTTTCAATTATTTTCTTAAATTCGTGAACACAAGTACAAGTGCATTATAACATTTATATATTAACATTTTTTACATATTCATGCTAGTGTAACATGATTGTCATATTCATTAGTATTTTATTTTTATTTATTTGTGTATATGATAAATTAAATTACAAGTTTGAATATTGGGCATTTTTTTATTATTTAAGATTTGAGATTAACTTTTTTATTACTTTCTATTTGGTAAAAATATTTTAAATTTTTTTATGTACTATAAATATTATTTTAATAATAACACTTGAGGTACTATATGAGGAGCTATATTTAATGTTACAAACTGTTTAAAAACATGTAATGTCGTTTTATTTAATTCCTGCTGCTGTGGGTACAATTTGACGTAAGTGAAAAAATATATAATATTATTAAGCGTAGAATTAGTTTTCCGGCACAAATTTTTGTTTTTTTTTTTTTATTGTCGTTTCAAACAACAGATAGAAGTTAATGTTATGTCCAAATTAACCTAATTCTTAAATTATATCCAGTCTCACTTAGGTACTAAGTTAGACTGTATATAACTTACTAAGTTACGGTCCGTCCGGTCGTAAGTCCGAACACTACCGCTCCGATACAAAGTAGTGAAGTCGTTAAATCTGATTATATTATTAATAATAATAATATTACTGGACAAATTACACAAATCTAACCCCTAAGTAAGCAAATTATTTTCTTAAGTTAAGAGTGTTAGACAATGATGTACCTACATGGGAATACACACTATAATAATAATAATTTCAGCACAAATTACACACATTGATCTAACCCCTAAGTAAGCAAATTATTTGCTTGTGTTAAGGGTGTTAGACAACGATACAAATACATAGAAATACACATATAAATACTGAGAATATATTTAATAAACGACGAAACCCAGAAATACAGACATCTATATGTTCATCACATACGCGCCTGTCCCTGTCGGGAATCGAACCCGAGCCCCATTGGGTCGGTATACGTTACGCGTCTGCGCTAACCACTCGACCAACGGGGCGGTTATACATTATAAATATTTCAATATAATGACTATTGACAATGACAGTGATAATGTTCTAATAGACCCGCCAGTCGATCTTCGTGAAGCTCCTTCAGACCACGTTCCTTATCTATCAGTGTCCGTGGCTCACTCCGCAGCAGAAGCTGAATGTCGAAAAGTGTATACGAACGCTCAGTAAAGTCGGTTTGTGTCTTTTTATTATTATCTTTCTATATACATATCATGTATTATGTCGTATTTTTTCTAAGCGCTGAGAATCTAATGGCCCTATTTATTTTGTCTTCTTAAGTATTGTAACATTTTTTTAATATTTTTTTTTAATTCTATAATGTACAACCTACCCATCTTAATTTTGTCGTAGCTAAGAGCCGCAGCATAGCAATCCCGCTGGAACTGGAAGCCGAAATACAAAAGGTATTCGAAAAGGCAGCAGCGCTCACGAGACAAACCAGCAAGAGACTTCTCGCCACTAGAACTTCTAAATTGGAGAAAATGGCTTCACAGGTATAAAAATAATTATATCGAAAAATACGTACATACATACGCATCAAATATTTATTACTTACAATTTACATGTAAATATTATTTCTCTGTCTTTAGTCAAATCTCCAGAATGACAGATCGGTAATGGAGGGTCTACAGGAGATTGTGGCACTGTTGGAGGAGCAGCTACGTCCTCTGCTACAAGCGGAGCAGTCACTGTTGGTGGACATCCTGTACAAGCCTCATAGACTATTTACGAGCCCCGGGGAACTCACGCACCCGGATACTAGTGGGATTTTTATATCCAGGTACGCACAGGACCACGATTCATTTACAATATTATATTAAATATATAGTCATATTAACAGCTCTTCACAAGATGCAAATAAATATATTTTAAACCTCGCCGTCTTCGTAACCGTTATTATACCGTAAAAAAAAAATCCACTAAAAACTGTAGCTTTGATCGGTACGTATACCTTTATACCGATCGAAATCACTTAACGTTTAATATCTAATGATTATTTATATCGGTCTTCTTGCATAAAAAGGAATACTTGAAATTAATTTAATTTATTTGATTAGATTAATACGTCATACGGAAAAGCTTCTAGAAGAGAAAGAAGAGAAGCTGTGCGTGAAGGTACTGCGGACGTTGCGAGAGATGATGGCCGTCGACCCTGAGTATGGGGAAAAGGTAAGTTGTCATTTTCTTCGTTCAGTTCGATTTAGTAAAATTTGTTATTTAAATCGTGTTTTTGTATCAATAGATATTAGTTAATGGATGTGTTGTAGGGCAACCAGTTACGTAGCAAGCTGCTGTCGCAGTACTTTGTGCGACGACGTAGCGAAGTGCGACCGAGCATCACACCACCCGCCGCGCACGGACCCGGTGGTGAGACAGAGAGAGAGAGAGACAGACTTACACGGAACAAAGAGAGACAGACACACGCACACCATCATACACCCACCTATCAACGACGTGTTTACACAATTATTATTATCTAACGTACTTTAACTTATTAATTATTTATTAATAGTACTCAACGGTTTAGATCTCAATCATATAAGTATAGTTAGGAATAAAAAAAAAAATAAAATAAACAAATAAATTGTGAAACTAGCTTGCACCATAGATATAGATTTAGCACCTTAATAATATTCTAACCAACGAGAACTAATCTCATCACAAAATAGGATCTATCTAATCACCGTTGTTTGTAAAACGTAAGAGAGAAGACTTTATGTTTACCATTCTTATAAAACTCCTTGTTTTACAAAATAATGGTGATCTTTAATATACAGTTATAACATATATAGAATATACTGAATATCGATTTGCTCAATGTTAAACTAAAAACATTTTTGCATTGAAATATAATCAGCCACGCCCTAGTGTTAGATATTAGTGTAGAATGTTTGGTTTGTTTTCACGATGCGCATGCGCAGCAGACACTGTTCCGAACCAGCCGAAGAAAGGTGGGTACTATCACATAACATGGAACTTGCTTTAACTTATCTAAACTACATTACTCAATAAATTACAATGTAATCCTTGGTTATTATATGCAGCAATTTAAATCCCTACATGTGCTTTTCTCCTTTAAGTATGCCAGTTTAGTTTTTTTATAAATAAATTCATATCATTGATTGTCATAATAATCTATTAAAATGTTCCATAAATTACACACAGTTATAAGTGTTGTATTTTCTATACTATTTAATTAAATTGCGAATTCAATTGTTTAAGTGCTCTACAATCGCTTGCGCCAATGCCATATGCAGCTTATAAAGGCAACTCAAGTTAAATATAGATTTTTAACTTCTTAGCTACAAACACTTCCTTTTTATGGAAAAAAGCATGTTTTCCACAGAATACCTAATGGAATTACTTTCCCGCCTTTCAGCAGTTTCCTTCACAACACTTAGCTACCGGCTAAAAAAAAGCATGTCACCTAGATTGTGCAGTATCCATACCAAAGTAATACCAAATAGTAGTTCTCTTATCAGCATCTTGAAAAAAAAAAAAAAAATAGTTTAACGGACTCATGTCGTATCAATATTGGTAAAATTAAAATAAAATCGTGACATCCGTTGAACTAAGTTTTATTGTAAGTGGTAGTCGGTGGTAGTGACGGGGTGCGTGTCCTCAGCCAAGGTGTTGCTCCGCACGGGCCAGTCGCTGGCGCAGGTGCAAGCGCACCTCGACCGCGAGGGAGCCTCCGACCTGGTGGTGGAACTGGTCATCAACTCCACCAACAGACCCGACATCTTCCTGGAAGCCATCCAGCTCGGTGAGACGTACCTTCATTTGGATATTAGGAATTATACATATATTATACATATATTGCTTCCATTCTTGCTTTATCTAACACTCGATTCTCGGAACTCGATACTCGGTAGCTTAATAAAATACTATCAAAACTAAATATTTTGTTAACAGGCATCGCTCTGCTGGAAGGTGGAAATCCTATAATACAGAACAGTATATTTACAAAGTTACAAAACGGTGAGATTTCGCAGTCCTTTTTGAAGGTGTTCTACGACAAAATGCGGGAAGCGCAACAGGAGATTCGGTCCCTGGCCGTCTCCAGCACCACCACCACTTCTACTGATAAGCGGTCGTCTACTACTGATAAACAGAAATCTAACAATACAGACAGTAAGATGATTTATCTTCAATACATTACAATGAATTCCTGAACCAGCAATATTGATATACTTAACTTAATAATTTTTAGACAAAGGCATGGGTCAGCCCGTGGTAGGCGAGGATATGGACGATGAAGTCACCAGCGCCTGTGGGTCCGCCGTGCATGCATACAGCGACGTGCACACAATCTCACACGGTATTGTCAAACGCACTTACACCTACATACACTCGCACTTACACCTACACGCACACGCACTTACATCTACACGCACACGTACTTGCACTTACACCTACATACACACGCACACGCACTTACATCTACACGCACACGTACTTACACCTACACGCACACGCACTTACACCTACACGCACTTACACCTACACATACATGCACTTACACCTACACATACACGCACTTATACCTACACATACACGCACTTATACCTACACATACACACACTTATACCTACACATACACGCACTTATACCTACACAAACACTCACTTACACATACACGCACTTACACATACACGCACTCACACATGCACGCACTTACACATGCAAGCACTTACACATGCACGCACTTACACATGCAAGCACTTACACATGCTCGCACTTACACATACACGCACTTACACATGCACGCACTTACACATGCACGCACTTACACATGCACGCACTTACACATGCACGCACTTACACATACACGCACTTACACATACACGCACTTACACATACACGCACTTACACATACACGCACTTACACATACCCGCACTTACACATACACGTACACGCATAGAGTATAGTCATAGCATAGTCTCAAGTACACACAACTGTTTTACACAACTTTTACATTATTAGTTATATTTTTAGGAAACGATTGGTTTTTCTTAAATTCTAGTCAGCGCATTCAAATGTAAGCCTTTAGTCAATTGTCTCAATTGATGTGTGTTTTTTTTATTACGTAGAGTTAGAATAATATCGCTATAAGACGAAATGTTATTCAACGTTTTTCAAGCCCAAATATCATTGCCAAATGAATGTATCTTGATCTTGACACGACACGGTTTTTATATGATACATTAAGTATGTATTATTTCTAACAAAAAAAAATACGCCTTGCTTAGGTTTTAATTGGTACATAGTAATCTCGACGGTTATACTGTGTAACCACAGGAAAGACAGTGCTAGAAGAGATAATGGCGGAGAAGAAGCGAGAGTCTGGTAACACAGATATACTTCCCGCCAAGGTAGCTGTCATGAGGCCCATCCTACGTTTCCTGCAGCTGTTGTGTGAGAACCACAACCCTGACTTGCAGGTAAGGAACAGCAGGTTATACAAGACGAGACGAAGGTTCTTAGCATTCCATGGATTCGCCGTGCGGGTGCCGGGCCCATCGCGTTGCAAGGAGAGGAGTGCAAACAGTGCCTGGGACTTGCGACCCAGAAGTAGGTTTAAGGGGCCCCTTTATTAAGCGCAAAAACGCTCGCCTTCACCCTCCACACTCCTCTCCCTACCTAACCAAATTTGGAAAGAACCTACTAATGCCGCCTTTGAAATACGTTCTAGAAATGAACCGGTGCTTGTTCTAGAAAGGCCAAGGTCTTTAAGTAGGCTATAGAGAGATTTTGCTGTTATACCTCTCGCTCCCACTTCTACCGCGTACAAACTAACTATAAATTTATTCCTGATCAGTTCGTTGGTCAGTTCGTAATACTTATTGAGCTTGAATATGTGATCCCTGAGGATGTTTGTTTCCCAAGGAACAGTAAGCTCAATCCGTCCGGTCTGGATGACGAAACTCCAACATGCCCAGGAATTTTGTAATGCTTTTCATACGTGTCCATCATGAGAGTCCAATCAGGAGCCGCGCCTAAAATTGAATAAGGCTTCGCTTTTGATTTTTTGGAGGAGCCTTCTTTTACGAATTCTACAGATCGTTTGATGGTTGTTATACCCTTCCGCGCTCTTGCTACTGAACCGCTTCCCGTATAATTTCTAATACCTTATCGCGGCGACGCGAGTATTGACCTTTATCTAGAAGTACCCTACACCCTACTAATAAGTGTTTCGCGGTTCCTATTGCCTCCCCACAGATGTTGCAAGACTTTTCGGCGGCTTTGCCCCATCTTACTCAATTACTTTGATCTGGGAGAGTCATTTGGAATGCATTGAGATAGAATTTTAATAATGCTGGGGACCAATCATAAATTAAGGTGCGCCCCTTCAAAGCTAGTTTAATACAAAAATCTCCTATGTAATAGGAGAAATACAACAGCCCTGAAATAAACCAACGTTATAATTAAGTAGTTTTGAATGGTTTTCATTAAAAATTATAGAGAATTTTTATTTTGAATAATATGATGCAATAATGTCGCGAACTACCGTAGGAAAGTTATACCATTTAAGAGCGAACATCATCAGTTCATGTCGTACCGCCCCAATGGCGTTCTCTAAGTCTATCCAACAAACCGTAATTTGTCTCTTGCTAGGCTTTCCGATATTAACGTATTATGTTCCAGGCATCCAGAAATTCCGGGCAAAAACCCTTTCTGGTGATTAGGGCTGAAATATCTATTGTTAATCATAAATCGCGTCTTTTTTGTTTGTAAAAAAGAGAAAAATACTTTGGAAATTGTATTTGTTAGGGCTATCGGTCTTAGGATTATTGACATTGTCGTTTTTCGAAATGAGGACAAAAAGGGTTTTTCCGAATGATACCGGCATTTGCTTTCTTGACCAGATTTTACCGAATATATTTAAAAGATGTTTATGGAGCGACGGACATTTTTGTAAACTATATGAGGAATACCATCCGGACCTGGTGCTGACTTAGATGGTTTCATTTTAATTATTTTATTGATTTCCTCCAAAGTTGCTGGACTGGCATGAAAATCTTCAGTAGGAGTCTCAGGTTGGTCTTTGGTTTTCTGGCACTTTTGCTCGTTGGTCAAGAGAAGCTTACCTTTTAGATCTTTGAAAATGTTTTTTGAGTATTGAAAAGGATTTTTATCAAAGTCTACTTCATGTTTTGCCCGATCAAAGCTATCACGATTTTTTGTTATTTGATTTGTTATGCCCTGGACAAGTTTAAGAATTGATCGCAATGCACTAGACAGCTGGTGACTAAGTTGATTATCGCCTAAGGCTTTGGCTATACGAAGTTTCTTTATAAGGTCTCTTTTTTTCCTCCTCATTTTCAATTTAAAACCGTTTTCTTTATTTTTGTGAGCATAACGATTCGTAGGTGGATAGTGCTCATTAAAGTAGTCGTAAATAGTATTTTGGAAAGTCTCTACATCGAGTACCTAATTTGAGCCCGGGTGCTCTAACAGGGCCGCTATATTTTGGTTATGTACTTTCCAGGTCGATTGTTTAATATTAGGAATGCTAAGACGCATCCGGATGGTCATGGACTCCTGGTAGTTTTCATTCAATGGCCCACCATGAGATATATTAAGGTAAACTCTATCGGCAGTGAAAACTGAAGATCTTGCCGACGGTTGCCGCACTTCAGCACTATTGTGTGTTTTAAGATGTTTAATAAACCAGGCTTGTCTTTTATAATTAAAACAGGGAGATAAATGGATTATAAAAAGCCATAGACAACATTATTTTTATAATAAATAAAGACACAGGAATTTAATTTTTATTAAATAATATTACTGAGATTTAAACCATTTAGATGTATACAATCCTCGAATCTCGACTTAATTCTTTCAAACTCGGCAGCACATTGCTCGTAGGATAGTAGCCATCCCCTCGCCAATGCCGTTTATGAACTGGACCATTCTTTGGACTTGCTGAGAAATATAATATTGTTTCGATATCTCTAATATTGTTTCGGTATCTCATATATTGTTTCGATAGACGCAAGATCATGGTTCAATCGCTATCAATTCCTGCACTTTTAAAAGATTATATGGGTGATATTTTTTTTAACCAAAACTCACTTTAAATCTGTTCTTGACATAGCGTCCATCCTTTACCGTGTGATAACTGAGGAGCTCGCCGTAGTACGGACGACGCAGCTTTGCTGACAGTTTCCTCTGTTCGTATTGGCCATGGACGCAATGCCGGTTTCTTGTTCAGAATCGATCTTTCTGATCCACAAACTGATGACATTCACACTAGGGCATTGATTTTGACCATGTATGTAATATATGGCTCGACTCGTTTATTTTAATTATTTTTACAGTATTTCCTCTTATGATAGTTTTAAAATGAGGCAGGGCAATTAATTCTATATTTATTTTACAAAAAAGAGCTGTACGGGCTATTTATAACTTAAAAGCTAGAGACTCCCTAAGAAATGTTTTCAAAGAGATCGGTATTCTTACGGTTGCTTCTTAATATATTTTTATTAACTTACTATATTTACCAAAATTTAAATGCTTTTATTAAAAACAGCGACAAACATACGATAAATAAAAGAAATAAAAATAAGCTCGTAACGCCTAAATTTCGACTTTAAAAAGTTAACAAATCCTTCATATCTTAGAACTTCCTTTTCTTAGTTTTAAAATAAAAAGTATATTATTAAATAAACCTTACTATAACATTCAAGAGTTTTTGGTTGATCGAAATGTGTGGAACTTGGCCCTTGGGTCATTCACTCATTTGCAGGGCTGGTGTTAAAATGTACAAGTCAAATATTGTTAAATTTCATTTAAAAAGAGCAGCTGTTGAGTTTCTGGCCAGCTTTTCTCAGCAGAACAGCATTCCGAGCTGGTGGTAGCTTACTCACAGACTGACTATACTGACCAATTTATTGTAATTGACAATTCAAAAGTGCGTGTAAATGCCTACTTGAATAAAGATAATTTGAATTTGTAAACTAAGCTCTGAGCGAAATGTACTCCGAGCAATAGTGAGGCCATCTCAATTTTTGTAATCTACTATATTTCCGAGTAACGAGCCATCCATAGCGCCCTTCTCCCGCGCGCCTCTCACGACCAGTTCGTAGATCGTTCTTGCCCACTATGTATGACCTGCTCTATTAAAAGGATATTTACCAGCGGACCTTATTCTCAGATCTGATTTATTGCTTGCAAGATGAAAAGCGCGTCACAGAAAAATAATCAAACTGTATACAGATATGTTGTTAACGTTTATATATATACTTATTATATAATTATAACAAATTTAATTACATTGTTTCTTTTAGAATCTTCTACGCAACCAAAACAACAAGTCCAACTACAATTTAGTATCAGAAACGCTAATGTTCTTGGACTGTATCTGCGGGTCGACGACCGGTGGTCTCGGCCTGCTAGGTCTGTACATCAATGAAGGGAATGTGGCCCTTATTAACCAGACTTTGGAGACCCTCACCGAGTACTGCCAGGGTAGGTGTCATGGCTCGATTAAGATTGGTATCTATTTATAAGTAGTATATTTGCGATGTTTATCAGGTCCCTGTCACGAAAACCAAAACTGCATAGCGACGCACGAAAGTAACGGCTTGGACATAATAACGGCGTTAATATTGAACGACATCAACCCTCTGGGCAAAACGCGTATGGACCTGGTATTAGAGTTGAAAAACAACGCCTCCAAGCTCCTGCTGGCTATCATGGAGTCAAGAAATGACTCTGAGAACAACGCTGAGAGGATCCTGTACAACATGAATCCTAAACAGCTGGTGAGTAACATCATGTGTCGCATTCAATAACTCAACACTCTCAACGTAAGGCACAAAGAGGTACAACCATGCGGTAACAACTCGCTACATATGTAACTAAAGTTTCGTACAAGTCTTTGTAGATCAAATACGGTCCATAATTAAATCGTAATCGAGCAATTTAACAGCAAAAATAACTAACTTGCCGACCATAACACAATGTTTAAGAATGTTAAAACTACCGATGATTGTATAGATTTTGAAAATGATTCTATTCGATTATTAATTATTGCTCTTTATTTCTAATAACATTGCTGTCATGCTTATAGAGAATTGCACATAATAATGCTTGCAGGTAGATGTTGCTTGTTCTGCCTTTCACCAGGAGAACTCAGTGGACCCCGACTCTGACTGCGAAGACGATGTTCCCGTACAGGGAGTCTCTCCTAAGGAGGTGAGCACCGAATGTATTCATATTTATTTATGAAAGCAAGTACGTTAATTTATGTAAACAACATGGAAATCAGTCAGAATGCGTTAAATGAAACCACCTGTTTCAATAAAAGCTTTAAGATTATACCCAAATCCTATTTGTATTATCTATCAAATTTCTTAATGCAGGTAGGTCACAACATCTACATACTATGTCATCAGCTGGCAGCACACAACAAGGAGCTGGCGGCGCTGGTGCGAGCCTCGCCCACCGGGCCCGCTGCGCCCGCCCTGCAATACTACCGCACGCACACCGCGCAGATAGAGGTACATATCCGCCCACACACACACACACCGCAGATAGAGGTATACACGCACACACACACCGCGCGGATAGAAATACACACGCACGCGCACACCATGCGGATAGAGGTACACACACATTCATGGACACGAATGCCCACTGCAGTAAATAGCTCACGTGTCCTCCTGTCCGCAGATAGTGCGCACAGATCGCAACATGGAGCAGATCGTGTTTCCCATCCCGGAGATCTGCGAGTACTTGCCGGCGGATAGCAAGCACCGCGTGTTGCAGAGCGCAGAGAGGGACGACCAGGGAAGCAAGGTGGCAGACTTCTTTAGCAGACTCGATAACCTGTTCCACGAGATGAAGTGGCAGAAGAAGCTTCGTGGTGAGATGGTTTTTCAATCCCGTAAAGAGTATTTATTAATACAATATTATTGTAACGTTTACATAAAACTTTCATTAACCTGTCAGCTTCCGCCATCTTGAAATTTTGGCGTTTTTGGAACATCCTATAGGTTACGTCAAAATTTAAGCGCGCGCACTTGAAATCGGACACTTATAAACAAAACACTATTATGAACCTTTTTTTGTTTAGGTTACAAGAAGTGCGTGTTATAATCTTGAAAGCCATTAAGATAGCTGAGAAAAGGAAATAGAAACCAAAACATTTGAATGTTTATTTTTTTTAATAGAAGTGTTTGTTTCGAAGATATGTATAAGAAAACTGATTCTGCCTCCGTAATAAATGATTTGATGAATGAAAATGTTTGTATTTTGTCAAAAAGTTTTATTTTCTACCTTCTTTATAAATGGTTCTTTTAGAACAAATCAAAATATGTATCCAAGCAATAATAATAACTGGACTGTATAATCGCAAACGTAGGGAAAAAAATCGTCGATTCAGTAATTTCGCGCTCGGTGTACCCTCATTTTTAATAAATAATTGTTAACGTATTACTTATTTTTCTTGCTACTGTAATAATAATTCATTATTCAAGATTATTATAGTGCTTTTATGTAGCTACAAAAAGCAATAGATTTTTCATAAATAGCTAAACATCTCAAACGTCCGTATGAATTATTAAAGTTTGGTTTCAAACAAATTTGAGTAATATTAACGTAATTTTGAGGTAAACTAAATCATTTCTTAATCAGAGGATAAAATTCTGAAGTCATTGTCGTATAACACTAATATACTTATCATATATCATATATACATATCGAATGCGAATGTATTTGCTTCTCTGTTTGCTGAGAATTCGCATCTAGACACTGGCAATGCTTCTCCAGCACATCTTCCTCACTGCGGTATTTCGATGTCTGAAATCCGCGTCACTAACAAAGAGGTATGGAGAACATTGTGTCGTTTAGATGTGAATAAAGCCAGTGGTCCTGATGGTATACCAGCCATTCTGCTCAAGACATGTGCAGCTGAGTTGTCTCCTGTACTGACACGTCTGTATCGCCTCTCTTTCAAGACTGGAATAGTGCCGAAATCCTGGAAGCTTGCTAATGTGCAACCCGTGCCCAAAAAAGGCAGCCGCGCCGACCCTGTCAATTACAGACCGATTTCAATCACCTCCATACTCTGCAAGATTATGGAGCGTGTATTGAACTCGCGCCTACTAGCATACCTAGAAGGTAACGATCTCCTCAGTGACCGACAGTACGGGTTTCGCCGTAATAGGTCTACTGGGGACCTCCTAGTGTATGCTACACACATTCTAGGCGAGGCCATCGAGAAGAACGGAGAAGCGATCGCCGTTTCTCTGGACGTCTCGAGGGCATTTGACAGGGTCTGGCATGCGAGCCTTATAAGCAAGCTTTCAGCGTACGGTATATCTCCTGGTCTGATCGGCTGGGTAACGGACTTTCTGAGCCAGAGATCTCTCCGAGTAGTTGTCGATGGGTGTTCCTCGGAATCCTTGACAATAAATGCCGGAGTGCCTCAGGGGTCCGTTCTTTCTGCAACTCTTTTTCTGCTGCACATTAACGATCTGTTGAAGCCCGGTATCTATGGGTACGCAGACGACAGCACAGTTGTAGAAAGATATCTGCCGAGTACTCGGGCTAGTCGAGATCAAGTACAGTCTGAAAGAGAAGCCATGGTGCAGCGTTTGAGTGACAAGCTTCAGGCAGTCTCCGCATGGAGCAACGCCAATCTTGTCAAATTCAACGCCACTAAAACGCAGACGTGTCTGTTCACCGCCAAAAGGAGCCCTTTCACCTTGGCTCCTACTTTCCAGAATGTATCCTTGGAATACAGTGACCGGCTTCAGTTGTTAGGCTTAGAGATTTCCTCGAACCTCAACTTTGGTCAGTTCATTGAGTCCAGAGCAAGAGCAGCAGCAGCAAAGCTTGCCGTTCTTGCGAAGGTTCGGCAGTACTTTACACCGGGACAGCTTCTTGTTTTATACAAAGCACAGATCCGGTCGTGTGTAGAGTACTGTGGCCACATATTTGCTGGTGCCGCAAAGTCTCATCTTGCGGTTCTGGACTCAATTGAGAGGCGAGCAAAGAGGCTCATAGGCGATCCCGAATTGGTCGAAGCCGACCTCCAAAGCCTTGAACACAGGCGTAAAATTGCTAGCCTCTCAGTATTCTATAGGATACATTTTGGTGAGTGTGCGCAGGAATTACACGAGTTAATTCCCCCGGCCCCCTTCCATCATCGGACTTTCCGACGCACGGCAGGAATCCATCCTTTTGTTGTGGACATTCCACCTGTCCGAACGAAGCGCTTTGCTTCGTCTTTTTTACTGCGTACAGCAAAGGATTGGAACAGCTTGCCTGCATCGGTATTTCCGAAAGAATACAATGTGGATACATTCAAGAGAAGAGTGAATAGGCTGCTAGGGTAATGCGCCTTACCACCTTAGACTACATTTCACTTACCATCAGGTGGAATGTAGTCAAGCATTGCCCTATACGATATAAAAAAAAAAAAAAAAAAAAATATAAAAACTTTTCTGAAAACGTTGACAAAGTTTTAGTTTTATTTGTTTACGGCTTCAGGCAGCAGTAAAATATAGACTCTCATCAATACCTACTGATAAAAATAGGTGCTACACGAGTTAAAATAAAAAAAAATAATAATAATAAAAAAAAATAGAATAATAAATTTGCTTTTAGAAATCGGGACTGTTGTAGTCTATTCATTTCAAGGTTTCATACTTGTTACATTTTTATCAATAAAAACACAAAACTCGCTGTTATTGTAATTTATATAGGTTGAAAACACTATCGACTACAGAAATGAAACATAACTTTCCGCTTTTAATTCATAAATTTAAAGATATTCGTAACAATTGATCGTCTTGCAGTTCTACGCCCGTACTGAACAAAGGCGCTGAATTGAAAGACGATTACTTAATTATTTTCTACTAAGCCGAGTTAGTAAAAAAATTCTTACGGGCTTCTGGTTATTTGGCAATGCATTAGTAATGTTAGAAAAAAAAGAATATAAACATTTAATTCGTAAATTTATTAATTCCCAAGGAGTTATTTTTAGGGCGTTCCGTAACGACAAAACGTTATCTCGGATGTTTACGCTTTTTCAAAACGGGCGTTTCCTAACGCCCGTCGGATGCGGAGGGGTACGTGTACGAACGTATATATGTATACATATATACGTTCTTCATACATCGCTATAGTATGTTCGTATTATATTCAGTTTATTATATTCTTTTGTCCAGGTCAACCCTTCCTGTTCTGGGTGTCGTCCTACATGTCGCTGTGGAGCAACATATTGTTCAACTTTGCCGTTTTAATCAATGTCATCGTTGCTTTCTTTTACCCGTTCCCTGAGGAGAATCCTAGTGAGTTAAATAAATTTTTAATAACTTTCAATACTGCAATAACGAGTACTACATACAATATACAACATGGTGTGTTGCAGAGTTGGCGCCGCAGCTGTCGCTGGTTGTATGGCTGGCGGCGCTGGCGGCGGGCGCGCTGGTGACGTGGTTACCGCGCGGATCGGGCGCGCGCGCTCTGCTGGCCGCCGGCATCGTGCGGCTCATCTTCACCGCCGGGCCCGAGCCCACACTGTGGACCCTGGGCATGCTCACCGTATGTACTCCTGGACCTCTCTGCTTTTTAGTAATGAGGAGGGATGTAGATTACCAGGGCAAACTAAGCTTAGGCAGAGTTTGATCCGAGTAGACAAATATTTCAGCAACTACCCGGAACCTTCGAGTGCCGAGCTCAAAAGATTCTTTAAATATATCTTTAAAGCCATTAATATCATGTTTTTCTATTGTTTGCCTTCGATTACATTCTGTTTGCAATTAAATTATATTACGATTCAATATTTGGAAGCCAGATCTACGCCATGCCGTGTGATAATTATAATCTAAATTGAATGTAAAACAAAATTTCAGATAGTGGTGAAGGGCATCCACCTGGTGAGCATCATGGGCAACCAGGGCACGCTGTCCAAGTCCACGCGACACGTCATCACGGACCCCGAGCTGCTCTACCACGGGGTCTACCTAGGGTTCTGCTTCCTCGGCATTTGTTGCCATCCCTTCTTCTTCTCAGTTCTGGTATGTTAAAATAGAAGCTTCATCGATAGCTAGCTAGAAGATATTAAATTTAAGTATATTAATATTGAAATCCTGCAGTTACTAGACATAGTGTACCGGGAGGAGACCCTCTTAAATGTAATGCGATCAGTAACACGCAACGGGCGGTCCATCCTACTGACGGCCGTACTGGCGCTGGTGCTGGTCTACATGTTCTCCATCGTAGGCTACATGTTCTTCCGCGACCACTTTCTCGTCAACGTCGATCGCCTCGACGGTAGATGCCTCTCACTACTTTTGTTATAAAATACTGATTATACCTAAATTTTTACCAGAGACAGTAAAACGAACGCTCTATTCGCAGATGACGACGATCCTCGCTACGAAGGGGACAAGTGCGAGTCGGAGTCGGAGTCGTGTCGCGTGGGGCCCGACCCGGCCGCCAAGTACGCGAGAGGCCCGCGCTTCGTGTCGGTGGGCGGAGGCCTACGGGAGCGCAGCTGCGACTCGCTCATCATGTGCATAGTGACCACGCTCAACCAGGGCCTCCGTAACGGAGGCGGCATCGGGGACATCCTGCGTGCGCCCGCCAGCTTTGTGAGACCACCGGCTCTTATTTCTTTGCCGTAATGAGTAATTATATTACTATTTTCACTATTATTTATTTCGTTTCCTTAGGAGCCTCTATTTGTGGCGCGCGTTGTATACGACCTGCTGTTCTTCTTCGTGGTCATAATTATTGTACTGAACCTAATCTTCGGTGTGATTATCGACACCTTCGCCGACCTCCGTAGCGAGAAACAACAAAAAGAACTAATATTAAAGAACACATGTTTTGTATGTGGTACGTATTACACAAGTAACGGTGTTCATTCATCGGTTCTATTCGTCATTTATCTCACGATTATTTTTTATCGTATTTACTTGAGGTATTTCAGAAATAGTGTAATTTCGGTCGCAGGGTTGAACAGGTCGGCCTTTGACAACAAGACCGTCTCCTTCGAGGAGCACATCAAGAGCGAACATAACATGTGGCACTATCTCTACTTCATGGTGCTGGTGCGGGTCAAGGACCCCACCGAGTTCACCGGCCCCGAGAGCTACGTCCACTCCATGATCAAGGCCAACGACCTAGAGTGGTTCCCTCGTCTGCGCGCTTTGTCGCTAGTGGGCGGCGGCGAGGGCGAGGGCGGGGAGCTGGAGCTGCGCAACCTGCAGGCGCAGCTGGAGAGGGCGCAAGCCGCTGTGCGCGCGCTCACTGACCTGCTCACTGACCTGCGCGACCAGGTACAACTACTAGCACAGAAGCTTCCGTAAAAAATCCATTTATCCATTTATTCAATTATTATAATAAAAGTCATTTAGAAGCAATTAAATTAAACTTGACCCAATAGGGAATATGCATAAAATTTAAAGTGGTCTCAAATATTTTTTTCTCGAATACTTATTATCATCTTACAATAATAAAATATTATTTTTGTTTTTATTTACTAATTATATAAGGCCATAAAATAATTTGTGAAAAGTGTAAATTAAGGGAGCGCGAATTAACTTCCAATAAACTCCATCATTGGTCAAAAGGAAATGTGACGTCATTTGACACGCCATTCAAATTATCGGCGTCGAAGTTCATACTGTGGTATTAGTGTTTCTGAGAAAAATTAACAATTTAAACCTATATTTTAGTGCTTAAAAGTTTTATTAAATGATACGATTGTTTAGGTAATCCTAAAAATATTTTCTCAATACTCAAAAAACTAACAAAACAACTACAAATTCTTTTTCAATAGCAGTTAGCATGCTACTACACATTACATTTTTAAAATGTTTCTTCCTCTGAATCATACATTATTACTTTTGATAGCTAACTCTGAAAGGGCTTCATTAACCGGTATCAATCCTTGCCTTTTGACTACGGACATTCTCACTCTCTCACAGGAGGCACAACTCCTTTCTTCAAACTTAGATTACATTTTCTCCTTGCTGTTTCGTTATATTATATTCAATACAATTTGTTGTGTCTTCCTTAACCTGGAATAAATCGACAACCTTAAAAAAATCGTAAAACCAAGCGAAAAGGGGTTTTATAGAAAGTTATACTGTACTTTTGTAAACTAGGTTAGGTTAATTTTAAACCAAATTTTCTAATGTTCAATAGCTAAAGCAAGACTTACTTCTTACTAATTTACACTAAGCGGTATATACATAAAGTATATTTACGTTAAATTTATCACAACAATATAAACACGACTAACATATATTTTCCCTTTTAATTACCATACATCATTGTTTTTGTATTTTGGCATCTCTTGGAATACAAAAAACACTTTTTCGGCTGTTTTTCTACTACTATTTTTACTTCGTAACTATATAATACTCGTAAGATGGTTTTTGTCTTCTTCCATTATTTGTATAGCAATTAAAACTTAAAATATGTATAAAGTAACTAAAAAGTTTAGGGTAAACATTCACTGGACGTGTCATTTGACGTCACGCAAAGCGAAAAATGACGGCGTTTGAACAGCTCAAATTTATTCAATGTTTTCATTTTCACTTTATGAAATATCTATAATATTTTCAAGCCTATTTATATTTTTTATACGATATCAAGTGGTAATTGATTAATTTAAGAAAAAATAAACATGAATATTCCCTATTATACCACAAACAATTTCTGTAGAGAGTCATATGACCATATGGAAACTTACATAACAGCTAATCTCAGTGAAGTAATATTTTTTTCTTTAATGAAATTTTTAATTAATCTGTTCCGTTTGCAGATGACGGAGCAGCGCAAACAGAAGCAACGCATTGGTTTGTTGAACTCCACCTCGGCGTATCTACAGAACCTGCAGATGAACCTGCCGCCGTGAGCGACACGCCGCACGCACACACGCACACGCACACTAATGTCACTCGAGCCGATATGACTTCGATTTCAAACCATCCTACTTACAGTACATGAGCGCTAGTGGGTGTCTTTCCAACCGTACCTCGGAAACTATCGCACAATATAATGAAACACTTTGACTTGATGACAGACGTTGCACTGCGGTCGAACGAGAAATTTATTAATACGTAATGATTCTAAATTAATTAAATTAAACGTAAGATAGTTTATTCCTATTGCTATTTCGACATATCGAATAGATATTTTGAACATGTGATTAGAGAAGAAAATTATAGTATTCTAATGTTTGAAAATTTCTCTAGAATTTTATAGTTTTTTAGTTCAGAACGCCGAACGTTCAGACGTCCGAATCTCCAGACACGCAAGCACTAAGTGCATAAGAAATATTACAGCATTGACGTTTACTGAAGATTGCCAAAAATAAGCAATAATTGCTTTGAAGATTACTTAGATATGACTATTTTATATAGTTAATAAACCTTCAAATATTGAAAATAAGTTTACGTCTTAAATGAAATATTTTTTTCATATATTTTTCAAAGTGCCGCCATCACTTAGTTTAACAGATTCGCTTCGAAAGAATATATTATAAAATGAATGGATTATTTAAAATGGCGGCAGTTTTATTCTAATCTTAAATATGACTTTTATATTATAAATAGTATATTATTCTTGGTGACGTAGTGCTCATAGAAATATGGTTGTTAAAGGGGAGCCACGATAATGAACTCTGTGTCCAACTTTTAAGGTTCCAATTCGTTTGTTAGACTTAAAGTCTATTCTGTTTCTAGATCTGTTGACGCTCTCATATTTTATTCATTGTTTTTATTATATTTTACACTATTTTCGTCTTCTGATTTTGTTCGTATGTGTCCTATTATTCTCCTCGTAATCCTCGTGGTCTGTATGTGGCGGGGACAGAGGACAGTTACTGTGCTGTTATTTACTTGTAACTTGTTTACATTTGAAGAGCTCCCCGTATTTGAAAGTGCAATATGAAGTAGCTCAAAATCCGTTACCTATTTACTATAGTTAGGTAAAATTTGTATTTTAAATATATTATGATCTGAATATCTTTATTATTTTGCGTTTTATGTTATTAGGTTATATGGGTAGTGTTAGTTTAGGTTTTTACAAATTTTATCAGATGTATTTTATAAATGACAGCCTTTCTCGTTTTTAAGGTAATGATTAGAAATCCTGCATTTTAGCAAGAGTTGCGAAAACAGTTATGCTGTTAGCGATGAAAGCTCTATTCGGTTAGATTGTGACGGTTTGGTAAAAAATAAGAATCTTTTCTCTAACGTTAAGTTACAGAACAATATTTTTTAACCGCCATTGCGACCTCGACACTACGATCATAATAGTGCCATTTTTAAAGTAAAGTACCAATTTATTGATAGTATGTAAGTTAATACACTTTTTTATAAAATATGCTCATTTGTCGTATACTTAATAATCGATAAGATTATCCGTTTTATGTATTTATGATACGATATAATGACTCAAGGATGCGACAGATATTAACTGTCTATAACAATAGTTACAATACGAGAATTATTTTCAAAAATAAAATTATTTACAAAAACCTTTTTGTCGTTAGATGTTTGTACTTAATCATTACCATTAAATATATTTTCTATCGCATATTCTGTATTTTATGTATTTAACATTCCTTCTTCACTTATTTTTCATACATATATTGTTTTAATGTCTAATAACGTATATGTTCTTAAATATCTAATAAATGTTAGTACATTCATTAGATATTTAAGTACTACTGTAGTTTGTTATTGAAATATATATTTCAATTTTGTATACGAAATTATTTAGAACAACATTATAAATATAAATTCTCATGAGTGCATTGTATTTGACTGACCGCCCTCCACCACTTATTTAAATCCTGGCTAAAATTTATATTTAAACTTTCAAATACATCTTTCTCTTATTACATGCATTACTAAATCATATATGGTTATATAGATCTGTATCGAATCTGTAGTATATATAACTGGGCGCGGTTAGTTCTACGACCGTTTGTTGTTTCTACTAGTTTGTTGATAAATAAAATTATGGCACAAAACTTTATTTTATTTTATGTGATTCCCTGGTTGAGAATAAATTCATTTTAATTACATTTGGTATAACCTTAGTTAGATTAGAAAAACTAAGACACAAGTCCAAATTAAATTATCCTTTTAATCGGGTATACATGATTATATCCATCTTTCTACAATATAAATATTAACATAGACAAGTGGTTTTAAAGTGAATCATATCATTAAGAGTTTGTATCATGAGATTGTAGTTAAATTGGCCGAACGATGTTATCTGATATCGATTGATAACGCCAACAGCCGCTTATAGTGTTTGCAAAATGTGTCGAGCCGGAGTGCTTTTGGTTTTATTCGTCTGCTGTAAGTTTTTTTTATTAATTCAAGAATTAGTTGAGGAGTGAATATTTTTAAATGGCTTTGAGTCAATTGAGATGTTCAATATAAATTGAACTATACTATTTTCATATTGCTTTAATTTAAACTTGTTACTTTTGTAAGACTGTCTGTGTAGTATATAGTCTGAAAAATATATAAGGTATCATTATAAAATATTTTATTAAAATACAAATTACAACGGATGATATTTGTAAACTGTTATTACTACACAAAAAACGATTGCTTTGTCAAAATATAAAGCCACCGACGTATTTACAAATAAAATACTTTCATTTTGTGGACACTCCGTCGTCAAATACAAATCCACCACCACTAATCGTAAGCCACCATAACAGTAAACATTTATATTTTTTAAGCCCCGTCTGAATAAAAGGGGTGTTATAAGTTTGACCTGTCGATCTGTGTATCTGTTTTTCTGTGCATCTGTTTTTCTGTGCATCTGTTTTTCTGTGCATCTGTTTTTCTGTGCATCTGTTTTTCTGTGCATCTGTTTTTCTGTGCATCTGTTTTTCTGTGCATCTGTTTTTCTGTGCATCTGTTTTTCTGTGCATCTGTTTTTCTGTGCATCTGTTTTTCTGTGCATCTGTTTTTCTGTGCATCTGTTTTTCTGTGCATCTGTTTTTCTGTGCATCTGTTTTTCTGTGCATCTGTTTTTCTGTGCATCTGTTTTTCTGTGCATCTGTTTTTCTGTGTATCTGTTTATCTGGTTATCTGTGTATATTTGTATCTGTTTATCTGCCTCGAGAGACCGCTTAGGAAAGAAAAAATTAAAATAAAAGTAAGTTACCAAGGCAAATAAAGAAATTACGTTATCGAATCGTATAGTCTAAGCTCTCGTAACTACGTAAAAAAGACACCATCGTCAACGTACGTTCAACGGTCCCCCGACGCAACGACTTCAATAAGTACATCATAAAATTTTTATTCTTTTTAGAGGTTTCTTTGTATCGGGAATTTTTGAAATTTGTATTTTTTTTTTTTATTTTAATTATTTGGTGGCAGTGGTTTTTTCGTGGGCATAATCTTGTTCCCGCACTCAAAATTGTTTTATAATACAATAACAAACCCAACACACCACAATTTTATTAAAATCTATCCCATAGCTCAAAAATTGTATTTCTTTATTCTATTCCTCGCGAAACATTAAGATAGATTGGAAACACATTCATTGCAAAATAAGCCTTCTATGCTTTGTTAATGATAATTCATTTAAAATGTAACTTATATCAAGGGTTCTACAACACAATAATAAAGATAATGTAGACGCACTTCAAATGGTTGGTAAATATAAATGTCCATGGGTACTTGAACAAAATTACTTATATTTATTAAATAAATTAAATTACAATGGATTTTTTCTTAAAGTTTTCAAAATTAACCTAACATCGGTTAAAAATATTGATTTAAGAATGTTGACTACTTCGTTTTATTTATTTGTTCCTCCATAAATATTTTCTCTATCATTTTATTCGTCTATCACACAAACGTAATAGACGATTTGTCTGTTGATAGCAATTTACTGTCTGAAATTATCTCACAGTTCTTTTAGGGTGACTAAACAAAAACTAGTTTGACCTATTATTACAACACATTTTTCTCCGAATTTTATGTAATGTTAAACAATGTATTATGGGGGGTGGCGTAGCACGGAAATGGAGATGAACTCAATGGTAACAATTACTTCGAAATATTATATTTTAAGTGGCGCGTGCGCAAGACTACCTACAAGTAGCGGAATTTAATACCTCTGAAGACCCAAGTACACGAATCATCGGAGGCAATGCAACATCTATAGCAAATTATCCTTACGCTGTACAGGTAGGTACTTATTTTATACGCAAATATTTCGCCCCATAACCTTGGTGTATAGTTATTTGCAGAACCACATTTCATTGTTTGTAGGTCCTGTACAATTCTCAGTTGTCATGTGGAGGCGCACTAATCACTTCCCGACATGTGCTATCTGCAGCTCACTGCTTCATAGACACGTAGGTTTCACTTATAAACTACAATTAAATTAAATTATTACATAAAACTTAAACAGTTTTTACATTAAAACAAATATGTATACATACAAATACATTAAATAAACATCGTCTGTCAAGTTTTCATATCTGATGTACTTACAGGTCCGGTAAACAAGTTAGTCCAGCGTACTTTTCTGTAAGAGTGGGTTCTTCTTTTCTAAACAGAGGTAGGTTATATTCATATTTTTCTATTTACTTTTGTCTGATATTTTTTTTATGATTCCGTTAATAGAAAATTGTATATTCCATGTGTTCTTTCTAGCTTTAAGTAACGATAATCGCTATCGGAATTCACATTTCTACTCCTAAATTTCATATTCCTACATATTTTAAGACAGAGTCAGGACCGCTCCCTTCATAAGTGTAGATAATATTTAACTCTTTGATTATTCAACAAGGTGGCACCATACACAGAGTATCGGAGATAATAGTCCACAAGTCGTACAACATTCCATTGCGGGACAACGATATCGCGGTGGTGACGCTGTCCTCGCTGGTGGTGTTCTCACCCAGCGCCAACTACACCGCGGTGGCAAGCGCCAGTGCGGTGGTACCGAACAACGGACTAGTGGTGGCCGTGGGATGGGGACGCACTGACGTAAGTTTTCCTTGACTTGTAACATTACAATTCAGATTTATTGTTTATTCAATGCAAATAAAAATTAACAATACAATTTAATTCGGAAAATTCGAAAAAGGACTTGTAGCCGTTTGGAACATCGCATTAAAGAAACAATTGCAATTTATGAAAAGAACGTGTATATGCAGATAACGACGTGATCGCTCTTAGCATTGAGTTGTAGTTAAAACAAGCATGAATGTACATTGACCGGCGATTGGTACAAGCACTACACACCTATAAGATAGAATGCGTTTCAGCGGCCGCCACACTCTATATACATATATCGTACTTCCGATATGAAAATTGTTTAGCGATTCAAATCTTATGAAGTTATTGAAACTATATACTATGTAGTGATCTTCCGTGGAAACGACTTTTAAGAATGTACATAATATTAAGATGTGCGTTAGATGTGTGTGTAATAATAATGCAAGACCAGTTACACACATTGATATAACCTCTAAGTAAGCAAATAATTTGCTTCTGTTAATGGTGTTAGATAAGGACACAAATATTGAATGTATGAACTCACAGACTAACAGTTGTTCATGTGAGTGTAATAATAAGTTATTTTCTGTAAAACCAACATTGTCCTCCCCCGCTAAAATATTGTGTGACAAGGTTGATATCCCTGTTTCTAATAATAGTGGCTCCCTCAAATTAACTCCTGTATATGACACTTATATGTTTAGCGATAATATTGGAAAAGGAATGGGATCTGTACTAAATTCTTATTTTGTAAAACAAAAAGTATTCAACAGCTGTTCACCTGACAATAATTTAATGAATATTACTAGACAAATAAAAAATTCAAGTAAACAATTTACTAAATCAACAAATATAATAATTTTTGTAGGAAATAGAGATAATGTAAATCATTTGGAATTTAAAAAATGTTTTGAAACTATAAGTAACTTAGATGTCAATAAAATTGTCTGGTTTTCATTACCCTATAATCAAGGTTTGCCACAGGCCGAAAATAAAATTAGATATAAGATAAATTTACTGATATATAATTTATGTTTGTATAATGACAAATTTCATGTGATTGACACTAACACTAATGTTAGTAACTTTTATAATTTGACTAATGGTAGGTATTACCTATCTCCATATATTAAAAGACAGGTAGCTTCATCGCTATTATATTATTTTACTATGACAGCCAATAATTTGGCTAAAATTGTTTCTATTGAACAACATTCAGTTACTTGTATAAGTAAAAACAGCTTGGAAATAAATCCAACTAGTAATAGTAGTATTAGTAGTAGTTTAAACTAGACATTAAGACAGTAGAGATATCCTCTAGCCAAATAATTAAGATATCAAATAATGATATTAATGATCATTATAGAAATACAAAAATTGTTAAAATAAATAATAAAAAACATAATATAAACTGTATCAACCTGGTGCATCAGAACATTCAGTGTATTAGAAATAAGGAATTAGAAATTGAATTGTTTTTAAATACTTTTAATATTAGTGTTTTTTGTGTCACTGAGCATTGGCTTAAGAATGATGAATTAATATTTAATTTCAATAACCACCAGGTTGGTAGTTCGTTCAACAGAGTTAATTCCATACATGGTGGCTCTTTAATTATTTTAAATAAACAGATAAAATTCAAAGAACGCAATGACATAGTGAGCCACTCTGTTGAGCGGACAACTGAACTTGCTTCAGTTGAATTAGAAGAGTTCATAATTGTAAATGTTTATAGGCCACCGTCATCTAACTTTGAACATTTTGAAAAGATTATGGATGAGGTATTGTATAAACTATCACATTCTAGTAAAAAGGTAATCATTTGTGGAGACTTCAATATTAATATTCTTGAACAAAATTCAATAAGTATAAAGTTTTTAAATTTGTTCAAATCTTATAATATTTTACACATGTTTATGGAGCCTACTAGAGTCACAACCACTAGTGCCACTTGTATTGATAACATTTTTACAAGTGTTATTCCAAATTTTAAATGTTTATTCAATACATTAGATTCTGACCACTATGGCCAATTTATTAAATTCAGTTGTAGCAAGAGAGAAAAATCAAAACAGGAAATAAGTTTTATACCAGTGACTGTAGAACGTATCGAACAAATTAAAAAATGGGTTAGTACGCTATTTGCCTTTGATGAAAAATTCAAACCCCAATATTATGTATAATGACTTTTTTAGTACTTTCACTAAATTATTTAACTTTATATTTACTCCTAAAACAGTGGTTGTTAATGATAAATTAGTGTTTAGTGATTGGGCATCTGCTGAGTTACACAAAAATAGAGAAAAATTATATAATATGTATGCGGAATTGATGTTTAATACTAGTAATGAGTTTAGGGATGAGGTAAAATTATTTTCCAAATCTTTTAAAAAACAATGTAAAATAGCAAAAAATCAACATATTCAAAATAAAATAGGAAATAGCATTAATAAAATAAAAACAACTTGGAAAATAATTAATGAGGAAACTGGAAGAGCTAAATCCCAGAGGATCGACTTTAAATTAAATATAGATAATAAATATGTCACGTCTGATCTCGAGGTTGCTACTGCTTTTGAAACCTTTTTTTCTAATATTCCAGTGACTACAACGTTATCTTTAAATTCTTCTACCGCTGCAGCTATGGGTTTACTTAGAGAGAATGTAGATCAATGTGTTAGTAGTTTTAAGTTTGAAAAAGTTAATGCTCAAGAAGTAATCAAAGTATTTAGATCAATTTGCGTTAAAAAGACTAGTGATCTTTGGGGGTTTTCTGTTGACATACTTAAGTCCATAATTGACATTGTAGCGCCAGACTTAGCATTAATATTTAATAATTGTTTAGAATATGGTATATTTCCTGATCTAATGAAACAAAGTAAAATAACTCCATTATTCAAATCCGGCTGTTCATTAGATCCTAGTAACTATAGACCTATTTCAGTCTTACCCACTTTTAGTAAGATTTTTGAGAAAATAATTCTTAATCAACTTGTGGCATATTTCAGTAAAAACAATCTCTTACACAAAAACCAGTTTGGTTTCACTGCCGGTCGCTCTACAAGAGATGCTGGTGTTGAGCTATTACTAAACATATTTGAAGCCTGGGAAGGATCACAGGATGCACTTGGCATTTTCTGTGATCTATCTAAGGCGTTTGACTGCGTTCAACATGAAATCCTTATAAAAAAGTTAGAACATTATGGAGTTAAAAATAAGTCCCTAGATTTAATTAGTTCATATCTTAATGATAGAATTCAAAAAGTTGATGTAAATGGAAAACGTTCCCCTGGTTCTTTGGTAAAAATAGGTGTGCCACAGGGCTCTATCTTAGGGCCTTTCTTGTTCCTCATTTACATAAATGACTTACCTCACCTAGTGAGGGAAAAACATGGGATAGTGTTGTTTGCTGATGATACTTCTCTTACTTTTAAAGTTAATAGACGGCAATCTGTTATTGACGATGTAAACAATGCTCTCTCAGATGTTGTACAATGGTTTAACGCCAATAATTTGTTGCTTAATAAAAAAAAGACAAAATGTGTCAAATTTAGTTTACCAAATGTTAAAAATGTTAGAACCAATGTACAATTAAATAATGAGGACTTGGACTTGGTCAAATCTACTACTTTCTTGGGCATTACTTTAGATGAAAAATTGCAATGGGGTCCTCATATATTCGATTTGTCAAGCAGACTAAGTTCTGCTGCATACGCGGTTAAAAAAATACGTCGTTTAACAAATATGGAAACTGCTCGATTAGTATACTTTAGTTACTTTCATAGCTTAATGTCATACGGTATACTCTTATGGGGCAATGCGACTGACATTGATACCATATTTACATTGCAGAAGAGGGCTGTTTGCGCAATATATAATATGAGACCAAGAGACTCTTTAAGAAACAAATTTAAAGAATTTAAAATTATGACTGTTTACAATCAATATATTTATGAAAATTTAATTTACGTTCATAAAAATATTTCAAAATTCAAGAAAAATTGTGATTTACATAAAATTAATACAAGACAAAAAAATAAACTCGCTATGCCCGGCACTAGGCTCCATAAAATAGGTAAATCCTTTAAGGGTAATTGTATACGTTTTTATAATAAGCTCCCAAATGAAGCCTTAAGCCTATCATTAAATAAATTTAAATTATATGTTAAAAATAATTTAATAAAAAAATCCTACTATAGTGTAAAGGATTACATCGACGACGGTATGGCCTGGGAATGAATCTGTATTGTATTGCGAATAGCTAGTAATCTCCGCAATTTGTTTTTTGTTGTAAATTATTTTGCTTTATCGACCTTCTGCATCACACCGATTCCTTAGAAGTCACTACTTGCGGTAGCATCGGGAGTAGGGTTGCCTCCCTCCCTCAAATATGTGCGAAGGGGGTGATGGCTGGCTCTTGTGTTATGCTCGTGAACGGGTGCTGCTTGCGGTAACTGGTTGTGTGGCAGGCGAAGATTTATATATATATGTTTTTTCTGTTATTATTATTTAATTTTCGTTGCCTGAAATCATTAGGCTTCTTTTCCTATTGATTGCGACGGTTCTAGTTGTTCCAAATTTGCATTTAAGTTTGACGTTTGTGAAACAGTGATCACAATAACAAAAAATATATCCGGCTGAGTTTGTTGTGTGGTTCTTCTCAGACCAGGACGCGTTTGGAACCCTCATAGCTTTAACATTAAGATGGAAAGTGCTTCCTCAGAAGGGCTTATTACGATAAATCTAGTATCGTAATAGGCCCTCCTGACACTTCCATGTTGACGTACACAAGTGATCACTGATTATGATTCTAAGTGGAAAAGATATAAATAAAAAAAAAAAAAATAATACATAGAAATACACATTATAAATACTGAGAACATATTTATATGCTCATCACATACATGCCTGTCTCTGTCGAGCATTGAACCCGAGCCCCATTGCGTCGCTATACGTTAGGCGTCTGCGCTGATCACTCAACCAACGGGGCGATTAGATATTTATGTATAGTTAATAAGCTCTTTTATTATATTTTAGGTGTTTGTTGTATAAATACACTCAGTAGTTGGATAATTCTACATTCATAAAATGGCAAGCAAAGTGTCGTCATTCTCCTCAACTCAAACTCCATCCCCCGTTTCACTAAATATCAATCGTATGCATGGGAGGCAAATCGACCATTGTTATGACAGGTCATAACATGTTAGTAATTTGATCCTCTTACCCTCAATCCGCAGCCAACAATAGTGCAGGGCTCCGAAGTGCTCCAGGCCGTGGCGGTGTACAAAGTGTCACTCAGCGAGTGCAGCACGCGCTACAACCTGCTGCAGGAGGTATCGGGCCAGCCCTACCCGGTCACACGCAACATGCTGTGCGCCGGACTGCTCGATATTGGCGGTTAATAGACTTGCTAACAGACCATTACAAGTAGCTGAACATCGGACATCGTGTACTGACACGATGTCCCAACGAGATGTATGGGTTAAACTATGAGTTAGAAATACAGCATGATATCTTAAATCTAAACTATTTAAATCATATAAGTGTATCAAGTACCTAGCAAGGTTTACGGATGATTAGCGAGACGTTAGTGATAAAAATAATACAAAGTAATATATGGCGGAAATAAAGTAACATTGCTAATCTATGCCGTCAGTCACTAAAGTACCGCTTACGATAACTTCCCTCGTAGACATCGATAGTCCGATAACAAATCTGTGAAAACCCAGTGAGATATCTCTCGTCAAATTTGATATTTCTTATTATTTGTTTTATTATATTTTATTAATTCGTTATCTGGAAAATTAATCATTTGGCACAAACTAGCTTATTTCCAGGAAAGGACGCGTGTCAGGGTGACAGTGGCGGCCCGCTGGTGCACCGCGGGGTGCTGGTGGGGTTGAGCTCGTGGGGTTGGGGATGCGCCACACCCACCTTTCCCGGCGTCTACACCAGAGTGGCTTCATATGCTAACTGGATTGAAAGGACTGTACGTATTAGCAAATGGTAACATTGTCGATATCATAACAGCATTGTAGTAAAACTTTGGGGGTTTTTATTTTTTCTGAGTCATACATTCATCAATTGATAAAAGGATTGAAACATTTTAGACAAATAAAACCAACAAATATTTTACAACTTTTTAAAATGAAACTTGTAATTTTCATTCCATAAATACATTTACACAGAACTACATCAGAGGTGCAACTGTTTGAATGCAGTGCGTTTCAAACATACAATCCTTAGGGTACCTAATTTATGGCTGTCAATCTTATCAACATAGTCGAAAAATTTATAAATTTATAAATAGTTCGAATTATTATCATATAATATTAAAAACATTGGTGTATTAGATTTGAGATGTAGTCTCCGATTCATCTTTAACTAATTCATATATTATTCGTAAACTATAAGGAAGATATTAATATCTGACTCCAGATATCGGGAGTCTCTTACAGTCGCTTGTACGCGGCCAGTACCTTACACTTTCATTTACTTCTCGCTGTTACTGTTATTAGTCTTGTATTGGTAAGTCTTTTGATATTTTGCAAATCTTTTTATAAATTTCTTATTTTTTTCATAATAATTGCTTGCTATTCATTACTTATTTAGTGCCATTAATATTTTCTATTTGCTTCTCACTATTTTTGTCTATATTAGTTTATAAGTCGTAGTAATAAAACAAAATTTAGATATCACATATGAATATTTAATTTACGAGTAATGATATAGATATAGTATGTTACACGTACAATAAATATAAGGTACAAGGTGACTGTGAGTGCGGGCGCGTCACGAGCCCGCCGGCGACAGCGACACCACCACCACCTTCCGCCACGACACTGCAACCAACCACCACCACCACGCTATACTCATGAAAACAATACATTCATTGCAGCTCAAATAAACCTTCACCTTTGTCCGTGAGCGTATCCTCCATCCACAAATCTGCGGCGAGGTCATGAGTGCGAGCGGCGAAGCGTCGTGGGAGGACGGGGGAGGGGGAGGAGCCGACCCCGCCCCCCACTTCCCCCTCCGCGGCCGCCCGCCAGCGCGCGAACTCTTGACTGACGGGCGCACGGTCGCCGGCGGTTGTCGTCGCAGTGGGGCGGTGGCCCTCCTCGAGGAAGGGGGCGAAGGCCGCGTCTTCGTCGAGCGCCAGCGTGCGGGACAGCACGGTACATGTGACGTCACGCAAGGGGTCCACGATCAAGTAGCTGCGGTCGCGCTCCTCCCACGCCTCGCCCGGACTCAGTGTGGTTTCGCTCTTTAAGTTCATACGTTTACGTAATATATTTATATTTTTTGTTGTTAATAAATACTTTTTTAAAACAAGTATAATTTAATTTATACGCACCCTGGGCGCGGGGTCCAGTATGAGGTGTCTCCTGTCCGCCAGCGCGTCCTCCACCAAGTAGCAGCGCGCCCGCGTCCTGTCCGTCAGCACGTATGTGTCGCAGTCGTCTCCCGGGTCGACCGCGACGTCCCCGACCCCATCCGCATCCCCGTCCCCGTCCTCGTCCCCGTCTCTGCTGGCGTCGTGATCCCCGCCCTCGCCAGCCTCCTCGCACAGCGACGTATTGTCGCACGACAATTCGTCCAAAGCGTTATCGCTCACGAACTGTCCTTGCGAGAGGTCTAACTTTTCTTTACCTTTAATATATAAACATGTGATTAGCCATTTACTCATACATTTACTCATATGCGGCATGTCTGTGACGTGAGCATTGAGACTGACCGTGGTTGGGCAGCAGGCGGCAGAGGGCGTAGTTCCTAAGCGGAGCCGCCCGGGACACGTGGAAGCGCGCGCCACGCTTGTCTGGAAACAGTACTCACATGGCAATCATAATTAGACTTCATAATTAATTGTATATAATATCGATATCAATAAACTACCTTCGTACGTTGTACCCGCGTCGCTGATGCTGGCTGCCAGCAGCTCCTCCGTGCCTTGCTCACTGAATGTATCCTACATGTAGCAAATGTATATTATGTAAACTAATTATATATATAAATGCTTTATATGAACGATATGAACCTACCCTAATATTGTAGGAATATGGTACCTTAGGCACGGCGTGCTTATAGTGAAGGCTGATCTTGCTAAGCTCGTGGTCGAGGTGCGCGAGTCGGTCCGCGTGAGTCCCTCCCTCGGCCTCACCGGGTCCCACCGAGACCCCCTCGTGGCCCTCCGACACGGGGGCCTCCGCACTATCCACGCCATCTTGCTGGAATAACATTCCAAATTATACTTATTAAAATCAAATGCTTTCAAAGTGCAGTTAACTAATTTATTTTATATATTAATACTTATGAAAGCGCTAACATAATCAATAGTTAACTTGCATAATATTAATATTCATTAGTCCTGTAAAGTCTAAAAATAATCAAAACAAAATGTTCAACCTTATGGCTGACGAGTCTCCGCTGTGTGGGTGACAACGCCGGGCTGTACTCTAAGGGAGACTGCGGTGACACCGGACCCTTATATAAATAACATTACTATTTGAACACTTAAACAAGATATTACACATGATTTGTAAATAAAGACAAGAATCGCAATATCCAAATATATAAAGATACGTGTCAGAATATTTTCCCCCGTACGATGTCTGTTCAACTTTTACGACGACTACTACTAATATTTTTGTAGGTTCCTTAGAAGGAAGAACAAAAAGATAACCTATTTTGCTATCAAATCCCATGTTCACCTTTATGACTGGTTAAATGCGTGATAGATAGACACAAACCTCCACAGTTGCAAAACATTTTTACTTAAATTATCGTTCCTTGAATGTAATACACACTATGTAAAAAAAAATCTGCTTTCTAAACTTATGTTACTGATTTCTATATTTTATTTAATGAACCTACAAACACCCAAATTTTCATTTGTTTAGGTTTTTACTACTAATAATGAATAAAAACATATCACCAGCACCAATGAAAACTCTATATCTTGGAGACGACTGCTTCTATTTCGACTAAACAGCTAAGGAACCATCTCGACAGGCTTTCGATTAAAAAAATAGCAATCAAATCCATCCACTCGTTTGGCTGCTAAGATGCCACAGACAGACTCACAGGTACACACGTCAAAACTTCTAACACCCTTCTTGTTGGGTCGAGGGTTAAAAAAGAAAGCAGCATATGGTTAGATCATATAACGCAATATAAAACTTACGCTGTTAGATATACAGGCGAGTTTGCTTTTCAATGTCATCATGTATTCGGTGTAGGACTGGCTCTTATTGGGACTGCCGGGTTGCGTAGAGCTCGTCGAGTTTACGTTCGTCATACCTACAGAAACACGAGTTTAATGACACTACTGGACAGTTTTTCTGTCAGAGTTACATGATTTTCTTTTTTATGATAATATCATATTTATCATACACTAGTTAAAATAATAACAATTTATTAGGCCGCTCCGTCCCTTCACTCACCCACATCCACGTCGACAGCCCTCCGTGCCAGCGCGTGGTGCACCGCCCGCTGCGCCACCAGCTGCCCCAAGTTTTGTCCCATCAGCCCAATATTCTGTCCGATCAGCCCCTGTCCGCCCATCACGTTCTGACTACCCAAGCCTAAGTTCTGACTCGCTAGACCTAGTGATCGATGAAATAGCATTGAACGTTAATGAGCTCGATATAAGCGAATAGGTTACGAATCGTCCTCAAGCTAAGTATAGTCACATCAAACCTAAATTCTGTCCAAGGTTTTGACTCATGAGGTTCTGGTTGAGAGGTACGTTCTGCTGCAGGGTAGGCGGCAGCGTGGGCAGGCCCAACCCCAGTCCGAAGCCCGGCATGGCCTGGCCCATGGGATTCAGCTGGCTCACAGACTGGAGGACTTGCTGCTGGGCTGTGGTTTTTATTTGCATAATTGTCGGTGATCGACGGTGTGACACGGCCGATAACAATATTTACAATGCTTAAGAATAAAATTAAAGAAGAAATGATAAAAGAGCGCTAACGTAAACCAATCACGATACGCCCTCTACTTCATTATCGGAGCCACGGGCCGTGGGAACATCACAGCGTAAACAAAAGCAAATAATATAGTAATTAGTAAGTGCGTACCTATGAAGTCGTTAGCGGTGGCGAGCATTGGCGTGTAGTAGCACGGCGGAGCGTACGGAAACCGCGCGCCTACGTTAGTGACCACGTTATAGAGAACGAATACAATTCACATTTACACAGGTACTGGGTTAGAGGGTAGATATATTCATGATAGCATTAAATACTAAACAAAAAAATCACCAAACTGTTATTTAATTACGACATTAGTAACCGAGGCTGTACGGTGGCCGTGCGTTACGTAGACACGGTCGCGAGACTAACGCACCTGGCGGCAGAGACAGCAGCGGCTCGGGCTGCGGGTACTGCGGCGCGTTCAGGAGCCCTAGCAGGTTGGGGCCCGACAGGCTCTGCTGCTGACTGTGGGATGAATCTAATTTAGTTCACTAATTATTTACAACATTGTATGTATGGCAATAATATTTCGTAATCTATCAACTTTTAAATTTGATAACATTATTCCTCCATCGTATTCAACATAATTTTGTTTCATGTTTAACTGTATTTAATGTAACCACACCATGTAGTAGGGGAAAAAAAAGTTGTAAATATAATTAATTTTACTTAATTGCTTACTTTATGATATTTTGCTTTAATAACATCCGTTGTATATTTTCAGCATTCGCCAATGACTCCGTACCACCAGTGGTGGGGATCAGCGTGGGTTGTGCGATGTGAAGCCTACCGAGTCCCATAGGGTCAGCGAACCCCGGGGCGACGGCTCCCAGAGCTATGTTTAACCCTAAGTCCGCCCCAACCCCCATCGGCGTCCCCACTTGACTCAAGCCCAGTAAGGGCGTGTCCGTAGCGATTTGTAGCGGAGTAGTTAAATTCGGTTGCAACACTCCGTTAATGAGGGCGGGGTTGATGGTGCTTTGGTAGGGGAGCGCTTGTTGTATCGTTGTTTGACCGTTAGGCATACACGTGATGGGTGGTAGTAGCGGTGGGAGTGCTTCTGCGGTCTTGTGTTGCATTTCCACTGGTCGGTGGTCGACCACCGTCTGCGGCGTGTGGGACAGCTGTGTCGGCAGCGAGTACTGGTGGGTGGGGACGAACTTCTCTTGTGGGATAGTCTGAGGTATGGCTGTTGGCAGTGGGGCTGGTTCCGGTTGCTTTTGCGGAGGCTCGGGCTGTGGAGATGCTTCTTGTTGTGTAGGAGGCGCTACTTGTTGTGTAGGGGGCGCTACTTGTTGTGTAGGGAGCGCTACTTGTTGTGTAGGGGGCGCTACTTGTTGTGTAGAGGGCGCTACTTGTAGTGTAGGGGGCGCTGTTTGTTGTGTAGTGAGCGCTACTTGTTGTGTAGGGGGCGCTACTTGTTGTATAGGAGGCGCTACTTGTTGTGGAATAGGCACTATGGCTTCCTGTTCCAGGAAACCATTAATTTGAGTTTCGTTGATCGGTCCTCCTTTGGCGTTCGGTTCATTTTTGATTTCTACCGATTTTTCTATCGTTTCCGGTTTATGAGTTTCTAAAGTTTTTTCAAGGTTTTCCTCTAGAACATCCTCACCGCGGTCGACCACTGGACTGACTAGAAATCTCGATATCTTTCGAGTGGGTTTCGTCGATTTTTTCTCTCCATTCGATTCTGTACTACCAGAACGATCGGGCACCGACCCACTATCTGACTGATTGGAACCTGTAACATAATTATAGTGGTTTTATATTTAACTGGTCGGTCATTCGGGAATATAACTTATTATAAAAATTACTTTAGTAAATAAAGTTATTTTTATTATTTCTATAAAATTCAATTCGTATTAATGCGGCCCATTAATAAAAGGAGAACATGACGTTTCGGTTTTTTCGGCAGCACATGGCCGAACTTCGCACTTGAAGCTTCGTACCAATAATTACATTTATACCTATACTGGAGGCCGTGCTAATCTTTCTGGCGAGCAGGTCGGCGCGCTTGTCCAGCGGCTCGGGTTCGGGCTCCGGCACCGGCACCGGCTCGGGCTCCTCCAGCTCGCCCAGCGCGATGCTGTCCTGCGACGCCGTCGGAGTCGTGCACTCTGAGTTGTCCTGGTTGGAGTCCGTCAGGTTATCCTCGCGCTCCGTCGTTTCAGAGTCGTAGTCCGTCTGTTGCTATGTTAATGTTAGTACGGCATTATTCATGTTTGTATTATCAATTAAAGCTAGTTAGCTCATTCATATTTGTTACTTTTTTTCAAGAAATTTATATTGAAAGGTCATAGCAAAAATTAGTAAACCTTATCAAGGTGTAGCTTGAGTCTGTCTGAAGGCTGTGCTTCTCGCAACTGTCTCACTATGTCCCCGATGAGCTCCGTGAACGAGGTGCTTTGCCATTCGGGTAGTAGGTTGTTCGCTACCTGGAAGTATTGTTAACGAAATTGAGGTAGTAACATTGTATTAAGATTTGATACTAAGTTGAGTATGACTATTACATAGGCGCGCTTACAAAATTATTAGCTAGCTCTTCGGGGTTGACATCTGGCACGTGGAACTTAAAGGTGACGGTTTTGGCCTTGGACTCGAGCTGGCACTCCACGACGGTGCCTCCCTCGTTGACCGTGAGGACCGTGAGGCGAGGAAACTTCTCCTTTTCCCGGGAACGCTTCTTCGAGCCCCGAGACTTCTTATCGCTCGTTATTGGCGACGGAGCTGCCGTTCCTGAAAAAAAATACTATTAGTATCGTAATATTTTTATACTTATAATAATTTTACAATAGTTCAGTAAATTAATGTTTTACCTTCTTGCGATTGACTCTCAGCTTGCTTCTCGTCTACGGAGCTGAGCTCGGGCTGTCGTATAGCTTCAGGATGTGTGGTTGGAAATTCCGTCATTGGTGTATGAAATTGTTCCTTTTGACCGTTGGTAAGACCGTCTTCGGGCTGTATGTTTAGCTGTTGAGGAGCTACATCTTGGGGTTGGGCGATCTGATTGACCTCTTGCGGAACTTGAGTAGGCACCGAGGGCAGCACGGACGAAGGAATTTCTACTTGCTGATAAGTCATGGGCGGATTCTGAGCAATCGAAGTAGGTACCGCAGCCGGGGTCATCGTCTCTACCTGGTTGTATATATTCTGCAATTGGACCGGATTACTCTGATGACTCTGCTGGTACATCTGCAGAGGATTGGCGGAGTAATTCTGCACCGGGGTGCCTTCATGACTAGATATCTGCCTCTCGTTCTGCTGCTGCACCACGTTGAACTGTGCCAGCATGTTGTGCGGGAGCGACTGCCCCTGCAAGTGTACCTGGTTGTACTGGTCCTCCGACGATTGACTCTGCACCTGTGACTGGAACTGCATTTGGTCGACCGACATCTGCGGGTGCAGGACGGGCTGCTGGTAGAGGTCGGCCGATGCGGGCTCGTGTAGGTCGGCTCCGCTGAGCTGGCTCTGCTCCGAGCCCTGGCGCGTGTACATCGGGCGCTGTGCTCGCAACATCTCCTCCACCTTCTGCTGCTGCTGACCCATTAATTGCTGCTTTTGGGCCAACAATGAGAGATTCTGCTGATCAATGAAATTCTGCTGTGACTGCAATTGTAAATCTTGTTGCGCTAGGAACTGTTGCTGCTGCATGTTTCTTATATGCTGCGGCGACAGCGTCTGCCCGGGTAGCTGGAGCTGCTGTTGAGTGATGAGTTGTTGTTGCAGCACAAGTTGCTGTTGGTTTAACATCTGTCTCTGCACGTTGAGTTGCTGCTGGGCCTGGGCCATTTGATGCTGCGCTTGCGCAACTTGTTGCTGCTGTGCGAATATGGCAGGATCGACGGCTGCAGTTAGTAAATTCTGCTGCATCAACTGCTGATTTTGTTGAAAGTTTATATTCTGACTAGCTTGCTGCTGCATTTGAGCATTCAACATTATATTCTGCTGTTGTACGGCTTCCTGCTCCATCTGAAATTGATGCTGCATTTCAATATTTTCTGTCTGGTGTCCTAAAACTTGTTGCTGCATTTGCGGCGGTTGCGACTGAGGGTGCTGTTGGAGTTGCTCGGATTCTGAATCTTTACGAGCCTGCAACGTTTCCGGTCGTTGTATAATTTGGGCAAGAATGTTTTGCAAATTTTGTAAAGACGGATCCAAAATCTGACCGGCAATGAGATTCTGCTGGGGGCCGGTTATAATGTTTTCCTGGCTCGTCAGTTGCTCCTCCAACTGTTTCTGCTGAATGGCTGCCGCTTGATGTGCGATTATATTCTGCTGCTGCTGAATTATTTTCTGTTGCAACACCTGACTTTGGGTGTTTATCTCATTGGCAACCAGCGTTTGGTTCAAAAGGGTTGACTGTAGTTGAGTCTGCTGCGGTTCCAGAAGTGCTTGCTGTGCCGCCTGCTGCTCCATCAACGCCTGATTGGACACCTTCTGCTCTAACATTTGCTGGTTAAAGAGATTCTGTTCGATCATCACCTGCTGTTTGAGGTTCTGTTCTAGGAACTGCTGTTGCTGCATAAACTGATGGTCAGCAGTGCGCGGTGAAATTCGCGCTTGCATGAGGTTGTGTTGCAATACCATCATTTTCTCTTCATTGGTGAGGTGCTGCTGGAATTGATGCTGTAGTATTTGCTGCTGAGCTTGCAGTAGTTGAGACTGTTGGTCGAGCCTGGACAAACATGGAATCTTAATCTCTGTTGTAGATTTTAAGACAATATATTGTCATTTCTAAGTAAAGGTTCTTACTGCACAGCTGCCATTGTGGGTTGTGATCCAACACCGTTCAGCAAACCCGCCTTCGTTTGATCGACGGGTCCAGTCTGCTGTTGGCTTTGGATCATTTTTACCTAAAATAAAGAGAAATACAGAATACCATTTAAGATGATAAAAGAGGTAAAATTATTAGTAGTGGAACTAATCGACTTGAAAACATTTGTCGTTCGTTTTAAATTAATATGTGTTCTATTTAAATTTTAAACAAATGTACTAAATACGCTGAATAAATGTGGATGTGTATAATAATATTAAATAAAAATTTCAAGCAAACAAGAAATTTTCCAACCTGTCGCAACTGCTGCTCCAACAGCAACTGCTGCTGTCGGTTCTGTTCATTGATTATCTCTTGGTTGAACAGCATCTGGGATTTCTTTTCACTCCTTTCACTGTAAATACACTATTTATGACTAAAAATTTTTACTTCATAGAAACGATCAAAAGTAGATAAAGTAATAACTAACCCTTCATAATTTTGCAATACAATATATTTATTATATTCTATAGTAATCACCTAAACAATAATTAGAAACAAAAACTGTTGAATTATCATTTAACCACTTAAATTATCACATAGCAATATAAAATTTAAAAAAGAGTCACAAACGTATTACATAAAATAATACAAACTTGTAGTTGGTTTATATGAATTATTATTATTTTTTTCCAAATAAAATTATCGATACAAATTGTATTTTCAAGAACGACTGCCAGCACGCGAGGTTGTGTAACAAATATTTAAAACACAAAACCAGTCGTCATGGTGACCGTGTTTATAATAGCTAGTTAGTTAACCCGGCCTCTCGCGTTAATTATACACACGCAAAATGATTTTTATCAATACTCCTGATAAAACAATTAATATAGGTACATGAGTTAGGTATTCTAATAAATAAAAAAAAATTATTACAAACATTAATTTACTTAATGAAATAAATTAATTACATCTTCCATATAACATTTTATTCAACGCCATTACATTTTAATTTATTTAAATAAAACGCAATTCGATAAATTTTATATAAAAGATTTGGACAAAGCAAAATTCTTAAACGGAATGCTAATGAAAAGAAAGCGAAATGACGTAACAAATGTGGAAAAAACACGCGACTTGATTATCATAAATTTAAATAAACAGAAATATACCTTCTTTTTTAAAATATGTTAATATAGGTTTTATATACATAAAATATATAATAAAATCATAACAAAACGTACCACAAGATAATGAATATAGACAAAATAGATATCACAACACATATAGTGATTGATTAGACTTGAATAAATATGTTAGTTTAATATTACGGTTTAATCGTCTTTACGAATCACCGGCAACATTATGTATTGCAATGCCGCCTCGATGCAATTAATTACGCGCAATGAAGCATCCAAATAAGCGTACGAATGGAAACCGCGTCATGCAAGATGTAGTCACGCCAAAATAAATAAACACGTATAATTCAAAGTGTATATCTTGTTATTTTAATATTTTGTTCAAGCATACGTTTCTGACGTATTTATTTCGTTGCTCAAATATATATTTTTTAAAAACTATATATTGTGTTTTTATTACATTCAGCCATCTCAGCTTTGCGTTTACAAGCGCCGATATGATTAGAAATACGAATTCAGGGTCACGACATAATCTAGCGACCGACAGTCGTCACTCGTCACCTCACTACACACAACGACAGCACACACACACACACACTACACGTTCAACAACATCTACACACTAACACTTACTTATACGAGATGTTAACTGTAATGTAGGACGAATGTAAATAAATTTGCCATGCAAGATATATTTTAATTCGAATATAAAATGTCAGATTTCATTTAGATATGATAAACAAAATAATGTATAGAAATTATCTTAATGTGTATATAACAAAGAGGTGACCGACTACAGATAAGATATGTAATTATACTATTTACAAGAACTTGAACGTAAAGAAACCTTTTTGGAATCAAGGTCTGGTTTGAATTTAGTTTCCACTGTGTAATTATTATTTTTCGGTACAATGATTTGGCAGAATTTTATAATTTGTTAAGTTTAAGTGTAGTCTTATTTATATTAATTACTGAAATATATTTCTTAGACATTTTATACCGGCTGTGTTATCATGACAAATTAATATTAATATTATATTTTGTTACGTTTCTTGAACGACTTACCGATTGAGGGAGATGAGCTGGCTCTTAAGTAGTTTGGTGACGATCCTCGCATCTTCCTCCATGATGAGGCCGGCCTTGGCCATCTCCTTGGCGACCTCCTCGCAGTCATCACGGCCGATATCGAACTCGAATTGTATCGCTTCGTTCTCTTTGTGAGTGTACGAACTGGATACAGGTGAGATTATTAAATCAATTCAATACCAGAAATTATTAAGATTTTTAAAGGGAAAATTGGTTTTGTGATTTTCATCTATTATTATATAATGTCGACGTATAAACATTTAAAGTTGACATACCAAAGACGAACATTATATATCATTTGAAAATATTATATCATTTGATAATTAATGATAGGATAGTTGAATCTAAATCATTAATTTGATAATAAAATATTCATACCGTTTCTTGGGGTCAATGATTTTAAGTCTGAACTGTATCTTTTGCATATCGGATGTGGTGACCAAATCTCTATCTACAATCTCCAAACGAAGACCGATGTCCTCCCCGAAGAACTCATGATTCAGCAGGTCCTTAACTTTTGGCCTGCGTTACAAAAATATAAATAAAAAAATAAGAAAGAAATACGAATAATTTATAAAAATTACCACTAGTTATACTCGAGTTCTAAGTAGTACATTTAAAAATGTTGTTACATAAATAACATCATGTTTATTAAATATTACCTGTCGCCTTTATCGGGCCTAATACATGACTCAATGATGTCCCTTACTTCTGGAATGGTCACTTTTTCCAAACTCTGCGGCTTCACACCCTGCAAAATGATAAATATTTAAATAATCTACATAGTTACAAGATATCCAATCAAACTTAAAATATTCTATTGATATACTCTTAAAATGGAAATCTATTAATGACTCACCGAGACCACTTTCTTGTATATCTGTGCGGGTCCGCTGCACTCGCTGTAGGGGTACTCGCCGGTGGCCATCTCCAGCATGCACATACCGAAGGCGTACACGTCGACGGACTCGTCGTAGTGCTCCTCGTACATCTCGGGTGCCATGAACTCGGGGGTGCCTGAGTTATTATTTTTTTGTTTTAGCACAGACATCTACTCGTGTAACAGAATTTCTCCCTTTAGTAAAAAAATTAGGAATTTGTAGGATATCATAATCAGTCTAGAAATTTTTACCAACTAAATAACTCCCAATTTTTTCTCTACGATACATTCAGGAAGTATAAAAATATGATTTTTGATGTAGAACACTCCTCACCTATAACCGATTTAGCGAAACTCCTATTCTTGAGAGTAGCGAGTCCCAGGTCCCCTATCTTGACGCTGCCGGTGGTGCCGGTGATGAAGATGTTGTCGCACTTCAGGTCTCTGCACGAGCAAAGGATACATCAGCCACTCACCGCCGGCGGTTAATGTTTATTTGCTTCAGTATACTAGGCGCTCATATCAAGACTAAATTTATTTTCTTTAATGGTTTTGTCTTCGAAAATAATAAATATATATTATCTTTTTGACAAATGGAGTTTAAAATTATTTTACCAATTTACCAGATAAAATTTAACTTAAATTAACTATTACAGATTTTAATAATGTAAAGGCACTCCTGTGTACGTCACCTGTGTATGATGGGTGGAGTGCGCGAGTGAAGGAAGTTCAATCCCTTGAGTATCTGCCGGCACCACGACTTTAGAACTTTAGGATTGATTCGCTTAAACCTTCTGAGATATCTGGAGCAAGGAATAATATCAGTTAGATATATCGACGTTACACTTTACAATGATATTTAATTCATATTTACAATTATCTATAAACATATAGCCCTGTCGTTATTTAGTAAGTTCTCGTTTCCACTCCAAGTAGACATCATGGTGTTAGTTCTGATCAATGGTACATGCTCCATGTACTCGTCTAGTGCCAACATAGCTGACGATGATTCATTAGAACAGACAGACAATGCTTCCAACAGGTAAAGAAACTACATACATGTCGTGTTAAGGAGGCTAATTAAATTACAATTAAATAAAAAAATAAAATATTTTCCATTTCTTCTATAAAAATATAATATTTTAGCCATATTTCGTTTTTCTATTATTTCTTTTCATTTATTAAAATGAATATTGTTAATAATGACATTTGTAAATCCTAAGGTTTTCTATTAAAAGTTATTTAAAAAGTAAATAGAATTATATCTGTCCATGTATTATATATATGTGGTAGTGTATGCTACTAACGTCTTGAGAGTGCCGGAGACCATAAGTTCCGTGATGAGGACGATGTTCTTCTTCTTGGCGACGGTGCCCTCCCAGTAGTTGTAGAAGCGCACTATGTTAGGATGCTGGAGCTTTTTCAACATGTCTGCTTCTTCGCGGAAACGGAGACGCTCGGTTTTGTTCAGCTTTTTCTCCTGTTAAATAGTTTTCAAAAATAAATCTAACGCTTGTCATGGTAAATATTTATTTTCCGTTTCAGGAGAAATCATATTTTATTGAAACTCCTAATGAGTTTCGCAATCATTCCGAGTCTATCAGCACGTCGCGTAGTACGATAATTTAACATGTTAAAAAGTAATAAACGATATGCATTTTTTTTTATTGTTATTTTAGTTTTATTTACGAAAATATAACTTATTCACCTAATACAAAATAAATTAACAATCGCGTAACATAAAATAGTAATGAAAATTTGAAAATTTGTATATTATTCAGTTTGTAGGTAGCCCTACACAATAGTTTTAATAATGTTTGTCTGTTTGTTTGTTCGCGCATAACTTCAAAAGCAGTGAATGGATTTGGATTAAATAGGGTAACAGGTAATGGTCAAAAAGTAAATGTATGATAATTATTAACAGCTAATACATATATATATCCCTCACCAGCAGTTCGCACCAGGCGACGGCGACGCCCGTCTGTGTGTCCAGTCCGTGGTAGACCGTCTTGAAGGACCCGCGGCCGACCTCCTTGTCGTACTTGAAAAACCTAACACACCTCGCTATTACTTTCTATTTCTTATAATAACGCTAAGCAGTGTTGTCTGGTACACAATATAAAAAGTGCTCGATAGGAAATATATATATAAATACATGTACATAAAAAAGAAGAATGCAACAAAAAAGACAGCATTGCAGGGTACGAGTTAAATTTCCCTTTAAATCCCTGTAATACCTGCCACAAGGAGACACGCCGATGGGTTCCTCTTCATCCTCCTTGTCGGCTTTCTCCTTATCTTTATCCTGCAGCTTGTCCAGCTCGTATATAGGACCGAACACTAGACCTGCGACATCATTTATTGAATATTAAATATTTCTAAACAGATAAATGTAAAATATTATACCTATTAATAAATAGTTTCTGATAATCTCAATGACTCCTTTATAACTTTATAGGATGTGTATGTTTGTACAATAGTGATCAAATGATTGTATTAGTATCCATATTATATTTAGCGACCACAACAGTTGTCTGGTACCGTTCTGTTGTTCCTGGGGCTGTTCCTGGCCGGTCACGTCGGCGGCTGCGTGAGGGAAACTCTTCTCGGTGGCCGTTGCTATTTCGATGTTCTCTTCCTGCAACATACATCATGCCATCAGCGTGTAAATAATTATTATTGCATCGATAAACAATGTCACCTGCAGCAAAAAAGGACATCAGAGAAATAGTTTCAGCTTTGCAGGGTTCAGACTCATCTGCAGGAGTGATGTTATAATGTATAAGTCAAACATTGTTAAATATCATTTAAAAAGAACAGCTGTTGAGTTTCTGGCCAGCTTTTCTCAGCAGAACAGCATTCCGAGCTGGTGGTAGGTTACTCACAGACTGACTGTACTGACCAATTTAATGTAATTGACGATTCAAAAGTGCGAGTAAATGCCTACTTAAATAAAGATATTTTGAATTTGAATTTTAAAAATCCCCAAAAATCTTGGATAACCTATGGAGTATTTAATAAAGTAATTTAGTGACAGGAATCAAACCCGATCCTCACCAGATCCTGTTCGGAGATGAATGCGTCGTCCTCGAGTCGCGCCACCAGCTTGTTCCCGCTGTCGTCCAGCTCGGGGTCGCACAGTCCCTGGCCCGAGCTGCGCCGCCGGTAGCCGCCGCCTACGGGCTGGCTGGCCTGCCAACAACACACTGCGGGTGACGAGCCGTACGTAGTTATTTATTTTGCATTCGATATGTACGGGATATCTAACCAGTGTTTAATATTATTAAAGAATCTAGTACATAAAACATGAATAAAATATTTTTGAGGAACCAGTCGTGGCATATAACACATATAACAAATACATAAAACAATTGTTGATACTCACAACACTGGTAGTGAGAGAGTTGAGCATGTCGAAGGTATTGCTCTGCTGCGTGTGTATGATGGCCAGCGCATTGTAAGGTCGGGGTCCCAGCACCGGCGTCTTCATCACACCCACCTCGCCCCCCACCACCACCTGCGGGTTGTGGTGGAGTTACTTTATTATTACTATACTACGCTATCGTCACTTAATAATTCAAGCTTATCTTTAATTAATAAATCATGTCTATGTTATAATAACAACAGGTTGCTTAACCGCTTATCTTATAAGTTTTTCTCTTCTATTTATTTATTGCTCATAAAAGACTATGTAAATCTAGATAAAAAAGATTATTTCTATACAAAACAATAGTCTATAAACCTATTTTTATGTATTAATACATGGAACTTTTACATACATAATAATAATAAACCTCGTAAAAAAGACGTACGTAGTTGAATGTAAAAATGCAAAGTGTATGGTTCCTTATTTTATGGAATGGTACCTTGAAGGTCTTCTCCTTGCCATGCACGGTCTTCTCCTTGGCGGGTAGTACTGTGGAGTCGAGGTGGTGAGCCGGCTGCGAGATCTGATGTCCGTGGCCGTGAAGACCAGACGTCATCTGTGAAGACATAGACAATTTATCAATGGTTACACTTTGATCTGAACCACAGACAAGAGAGCATCTAGATTCTAGAGCATCATAGGAGTGAGCTGGGAAGGTATAAAAAAAATAAAGAAAACTTTATAATACATATATTTTAACTTGGTAATAAGTTTATTTATAGATGTTACCGCTTGGAGATGCTATTTGTCACACGGAAAGAATAATCTTATAAATAGTTAAAGACTCTAAACTCCCTAAGTGGGTAACAAACAAACATTCAAAAGCAGTGACGAGTATCCTGTTCACTATTCTTTAATCGAGTGCAATCTGCGAGAGTAAATTGAATTCGCTAGTACAGGAACTATCCGACAGGATCAATTGGCATGCCACTTACAGTTATTATTAGAATATTTTATGTATATATAATATATAACATGTAAGTATAATTGTTTTCATATAGTACAACACGTAACCCCTATTTGATGGACCACACTCTAGTCAAAATAATAATTTTGTACAGTTACGTTAAAATTGTGTTTTAGAATGTTTTTTTAAATTCATCTTATGTTATATACATTTCATAGAGGAAACAATACAAGAAATAGGTAATTTGAATCTGGGTAATATTAATAAATATGAATATTAATAAAGCGACACGAGTTATCAGGTAACATTATAAATAATAATAATATTTAAAACGATCGCCTATTTTAGAGTGTTTTTTTTAAGTTTGATACTATTACTCGTCCTATAATAATATAATACAAAAAAATATGCGCAAGCGCAACATGGAAACAGAGAAATCAAAATAGTCCATAATAATAATAATAATATTATTCATTTAACTTTCCCTTTTTTGGAAAATAATTCATTTTTAACTCAAAAACATCCACTAGAATTCCAAAGTATTTACACAAATTAACTCGTATAAAAATTTGAATTATCGCTTTTTTTGTAAAATAAAATAACCTATAAGTTAAATTTTTTACAAAAAAAAAATTAACAATAAATCTTATAGCAATTAAAGTACAATTAGATGAACCTTAAATTATTTACGTTTCTAGTGTTATTGGAAAAACTATTAAAAAAGATAAAGAAATTCATATTCTTTAGTAATAATAAGCACGTACCCAATTACAAAACCATTTGAGGGCAAAACAAACAAAAACACGATTTATACACTATGCTTTTATCACTAAAAGTATTTTTCGTGTTTTTATAATATAAAAAAATATATTTTAAAATCTCGCGAAATATCAATCCTCGAACGAGCGACGTTTGAGTGACACTGGCCCATTCATAACAAACACGTAGATAAAGGTTCAGAAACGCATGGTGTGTAAGGTTGTTCGCAAACTCAGTGATAAAACTGTTTTGTACATAGAATACCTACATGATTTTATATTTTTACTACAGGTAATAACAAAAAATATATATTATTTTAACTATAATATTTATCAATCATATGGGGTAGTTATGAACAATACTAGCCTTATATCTAAACAGAGAAGGTTAAAAATAAAAACGGAAATCGTTTAGTTTGAAGCCAGCCTAACAATGAAAACTGTGCATTATGGATAAGTCGAGTGTAAGCGCAATCTTTAGTCGGAAAGGATTCTGATAAGGCGTCGGTTATCGTCGTGATGTAACGGCATTCCGGACCGGTGACAGAGAGATCGTCATGTAATTATTGTATTATCGTAATTAGAATTTATCGCTTGTATACTTATATTCTGGCTCCGAACTTGGTTGGAGCGAAACTAAGAGTAATATAGTTAAATACTAGAACGATGTTTACAATGTATTGACGTGTGTTTGTATGTTTAGTTTAATTGCGTCTATTTGTAATCTGTTGATGTTTTATTCATTCCTATACCTCATAGATTAGTAAAATTAGGCGATTGACGTCAATTATCATTATATTATATAATAAATATGTTTTTAGATTTTATCTTATCCTACCGAAGTATGATTTTTAAGTCACACAAAAAAGTACCTTTTTTCATATACTAATAGGAAAATAAATTTTACTTTGAGGGGCATATTATTTAGTTTGTTTTATTGTTTGTTTTATTTTTACATTTACACTTGTAGGAATATCAATATGTACTAGAATAGTACAAAATGAAATATGTATATGGTTTTCTTAACATATAAATATTACTTCAGTTATGTTAAGATAATATTGAATGTAATTAAATATTATATTCAGTTATATTCTTTGGACACGTAAATTAACTTTCCTGATTAAATAAGTGTCTCTGCTTAAATAAACAAATGCGTTCGTTAAATAAATATTTAAAAACCAGCCAAGTGCGAGTCGGACTCGCTCACGAAGGGTTCCGTACTCATAACGTATTAAAAACGGCAAAAAAATCACGTTTTATAGTATGCGAGCCTCCCTTAAATATCTTGTTTACTTTTATATCATTAACTATTTTAAAGTTAATATATAACTATAAATAATCTGTAATTATATCAAGATTCAAGCGTCCACCTGTAGCCGTTATAAAAAATCTAAGAAAATTACGTTAGTTGTATAGGAGCGCTTAAATATTTAGTTTATTATTTTTAGAGGCAACAGAAATAAATCATCTCTGGAAATTTTAACAGTGTACTAGCTACCACACTTCATGAGATGCGGCCTGAGGACAGACAAACAGACAACGAAGACCTAACCAAACCAAACCAAATGTAATGTAACCAAAGGGTATTAACATTCCATTTTACCCGTTGTTTACAGAACCCTAAAAATAACAATCAACATGGTTAAATAAGTGTTTTAGTAAAATTACATATTCTAGTAAAATACGAAAAAGTAGGTATGTTTTCTTTGAAATGATATAGTTATTGATCAAGGCTTACGTGACTAGACGCAATGCATATAATTTTCTTTAAATTACAATAAATGGTCTTTTAAATAGAAATAAAGATAACGGATTGTCGACGGCCACCAAACCACGTATACAAGTCTTACCGCCAATTTCACGAAGGATAATTAATTAAGTAAATAAAATCAGTTGACAGCTACCTTAAGAATTGTGATTGGTTGTTTATCACAACATCAACCAACCAGACAGATTCACATGTAATTTTATTTCGAACTAATAATACGTATGTTTAAAAACCAATATAATGCATGCATCAAAAAACTTAGAAAATTACGAAGGCCAAGGCTATAAATCTTGTGAGAGGTTCCACCTCTAAGAAGTATAAATAGCTTGAAAGTTTGTATGCAGTTGATTTATTTTAAAAGTCATAAAAAGAATTATAAGTACTGCTGCTGAAGTCGTCTGCTTTTATATTATGTCTATAAAACAATATTTTATTCAAGCTGGTGGATCCACTGACAAGTTGTAACATAATATGTATGTAATTTTGTTAAAGTCTAAGTTGTAATCTAAGTCGAACATAAAACCAACCTATTCGTTAATCTTAGAACAAAAAAAGCTTCTGGCTAATTATGACATATTGAAAAACTATTTTCATTTTATTTGTAAGATAATTAGGATATTGCGAGGTAACTTAAATGAAATAAAAATTAAATCAATCTAGTAATATTTGTTACAAAATTATCTTAAGTCAAATACCGTATTGAAATCCAATAATGTTAGACTGTCATCAATCAAATGCTATTTTTATAATGCAGCTAATGTATCGTGTACTATAAAAATAGATTTCTAGATAACATCTAGACGCCGTTTGACGTATCCCTATATAGTTTGCGGTAACTGCGATGTTCAAACGCCCCATGAGACCTAGCTCTGACGTAGTCCCGCGAGACACAATTGTTATTTCATAAATGAAATAGAATCAATGAAATTCCCGACTGGTTCGTATCGATTGAAACATTGAAGACAAACTAGTCAATAACGTATTGCATTACGATTTAAATACATCATAATAATTAATTTTAAATGTTGTTCAATTAAAATCTAAACTTTTCTCGAGTAGTTATTGCGATAGAATAATAAAATTATTATAACCTCTGAATATAACCAATACCCAAAAAACTGATCAAATATTAAAAAAAAACTGTAACAAGAAGAAAATAAAGTACAATTACAGCCAAAACTACAACGTTAAAGTTTGATAACCAGTCAAGATAATATTGCTTGTTACCTAACATCTGCAGCGGAATATGTTGACCTATCAGAATATAGCAAACTATGTAGTTTGGCCAAGAGCGAGCTGAACTAAGAGTATAATAAAAATGCTTAAAACCTTAGTAAAGAAACTTTTTTGTGAATAACCACATATTATGTGCTAACATTTAATCTCAACAAATGTAAATATTATATTACGAACAAAATCTCCAGAGGATGCAATGTCAGCACTATAGAATCATTGTTGACATCACAGATGGTCACTTTGCAGCATCCGCAAAAGCAGATTGTTTATCAATTTATTAGCAAAAATGCAAACCTTTAAAAGTATTTTATTAGTTTACAGCATTTTTACTGATCCTAGTTCTTTCTACGGAATCTTTCTCGCCTGTTGTTTACGACGCTATTTGAATATATTATGCTATTCCTACTTCATCATAACATAACGTTAAATAATTAATATACATGTACCTAATACCTTTTATATTAAACCATGATAAGTAAACTTAAAAAGTGAGAGTATAATATTATATACCTAGATTTGTTAAATTTTCGTTTAAGAAATCCTAAACCGATAAGATAAAATTAACTGGTAAATATTCCAATCGGAGACACAGTCAAAAACACATACGATGATACTGTTGTATAGATAAAGAATTATGTAAAGAATATAGTTAACTGCGCCAAATAGTAAATATAACCTTGATCATTTAAACATACACTTGGTGTACCTTCGACTTACGAGGTACCGTGCTGGCGTGAATTTAACAATTTATTGCGTCCACTATAAAAGACCGTACGTCGTAAATAATATTTATCATCACTATAATAAGTTGCTGTGTTAGACTTTGATGTTTAGAATTAAAGAAACTAGACAATATTTTTTTTCTCAAATGTCCTTCACAAATATTCAGTTAATTATAAAAATCTATTATTACCTAAATGTCAAGTTCTTAAGAATATATATGTTTTAGTACATTTGTTTACTATCAAAAAGACGTCGCACAGTTTGGTCGGGACAAGCAACGGCCGATTTGTGATTCTGACGTTAATTTACATATTCATATAAATATTGGTTATTACGTAACCACTTTACTTTTTATTAATATTGTTTCGATAATATTTGATAGTTCTCTTTTATGTTGAATAATATAAAAATATGGTGTCCTATTTTCACGGTAGAGCCAAACGACGGAACTAGGACTCGAACACCTATATTATACCAAAAGGGCAGTAGATTTAGTTCATGACCTTGCTAAGAATAATTAATTTTGATGGATTATTGTTCTAGAATGTTAATGACATTAACTGCCGATCCTGATAACTTTTAGCATAAAAGTGATCTCTATGGTGATAGCATTTTTTGGGATGTATAAAGATTGTATTGGAATAAAATCATTAAAATATTATCAATTATCAGATACAATTTTATTATTTATAACTATGAACATATAAAATGTATTTAAAAACCAATATTCACAATATTCTTTTAACCTGATACATATTGTAGCCTAGTTTATGTGAGACGACCAAGAGACCTATTCAAAAAATAAACCGATTCATGTAAAGAACATGTTTTAATTTGTATATAAATTGATAGTATAATTAAATTAAAGTGCAGTTTCCAAGTCATAGTCATTTTAGACCCGCTTCTAAAACATTTTAAGCAACGTATAGTCTAGATAAGATTGAACTTGGAACCTCATTCGCTTACTAACAAAAGCAGCCCCTACTTAGGTAAGTCAAGGACATTTCTAAAGATTTTGATTATTTACTTTTAATATTAACCGATAGCAAACCGATAATTTCTAATTTAGCAATATACCATGATTATTAATTAACATATTAAAAAAATACGTCACTTATAAGGGCATTTTCGATATCTATACATATAATAAAATTGTCACTGATCCATTTCTGTACATGGAAAATATTAAAAAAACATCATAAGGGGCCCTTTATAAGAGCAAAAGAACCCAAAGCAATAGTTTTTCAGTTTGTCTGTATGTTTGTGCACGCTAATCTCAGAAACGGCTTAACCAATTTGAATGCGGTTTTCAGGAATATATTATCGCAGTCTTCACTTGATATTTAGTGTTTATAACATCTAGATCGGTTTATTTCTTATAAAAAAATTATGTCAATTTATCTCAATCACGTAATAGGTACCACGCAAATCTTATTTAATACATGTAATAAATCAGTATAGGAGTAGTCTTTGTACATTAAAAATTAAAAAAAAATATTCAAGGATGTGAAGTAATAACTAACAGAACCCATTATCAGCATTTTTAAAATCTTTGTCTGTTTATCTGTTTGTCTTTTAGTATGCACAACAAACACAAAAATATAGGCAGTACAAAAAAAATCGATGATTTTATAAAATGAGTGATATTTATTGTATACGTACACGTAGTTATTATTAAATATACTTCTACTATCAATAACTACATTATTAAACTAATAAATATAATTATTGACCTACCTCATGTTTAACTCAAATATTTTATAGATAATTTTGTGTATTTTATTGACACAGCCATTCTCAGCAAGCACCGTGAAACGTGAGTGATGAGAGCTCTTGGACAAATTGCTTGCTTCTTAAACTATTTTGTACTATTATATTTGTAGTATAAAAGGTGTATGCACCTCACTGTCTTGTGGTGGTGTCAATCACATCAGGTGACCTATGTTGCCAAATTGACCCTTTCAATTATATCACAAAATTAGTGACAAATTCCATAAGTCATAATTAAGACGGTGAATGCATTGCTATTCCAAACGAAGAAAAAGTCTCAGTAACTTCACGTACATACAAAATATCACTTCTCTTATATTTTAAAAATTAAAAACTTTATCAGTCAATGTTTGACCCTTTAATTTTTATCCTTTTATAACAACATAATACAACATTTTTACAAGGTTTTATGTAATAAAGACGACAAGTTAAAAGTAATTACGACACACTTAAAAAATATTCCGACAAACTAATTGCAAATGCTGAAATACCGATGTTTTGACCTGCCGTCGGAATTCAAGATGCTCTACAACGCTCAGAATTCCGTGCCAAAAATATATTATTTACTAACTTGACCTAACTATCGTTTCATGTTATAGCTTTCCTAGATTACGTGGAATAAGTTGAAATAAAAAATTGCCCTATTTTCTGGACTGATATATGCGACTTTTAAAAGTTAATTACGGAGTTAATATATGGTTCATTAAATTTTTAACTTTAAGAAACCATTAATGAATAAACTAATTCATTAAAAACTATATCAATTATGTATAAATGTATATGTATTGTAAAAAATATTTGTGTTACTTACAGCCAGTAATGATTATATAGAAATATTTATTACCCTTTCTTGACTTCTTAAGCCGATGTAATAAAGTTTCAATGAAAAAAAAAAAAGGTGTAAATTACTGCCTAAATATACTTTATAAATCTGCTTATCACTGATAAATGACTGCCTTTGACATTGTCACGAGATGGAGAGTTTTAGATCCAAATAACTTTATGTGTATATCAAAAAACCAATCTTATCAACTTATCGTATCATATATGTTAGCTAAATTATTGCTCATATATCTTAAATGTCTTAAAATCTACTATTAATAGGACATCATTAATCAAAAACCCATAAGAATATATATGCTTCACTCACCTGTCCATATCGCGACGATGCCAAATGTACATTTCTGTTCTTCAATGAGAAGTCTGGTCTTTTCCCCAAGCCATAATTATTTTTGTTTTGTGATATGAACTTCTTGGGTCTGTCCAACCTCTCTGTGGAACCGGTCTCTGTATCCTCATCGCGCTTTGATGTTGACGGTATTCCTCTATATGCTCCCCTTGTACCCCTGATTGTCTTTTCTGGACTTTTGTCCTGTTTTCGGGTAATAAGATTGTCTTTTCTCTGTTTGTTGCTGCGTAATGACACGTTGGACGTCATATTGTCCATATTGCTCCATCAAGACACTCAATATATCATGCACTCGCACTTAGCATTCATTGTGATAATTTTAATCTCATTAATTATATTTATTACTAAATAGATATAGCCAGCATCATCACAATTTTAGGGTTTCAGTGCGAAATTTAACTCCATTACAATTTTATTTATAGTATACAATTGATAACTATTAAAATAAAAAAATGGATTACAAGCTAATTATTAATTTATATAAAATAAATAAATAACTAATTCCGTCTTTTGTTTCTCTCTCTCAGTGTTGGCATCCTTCTCTAGCAACCATTTATAACCCAAAATATTTAATCTAAAGTACAGTCTTGAGGCAATTTTGGAAATTTATTGCAGAAGTGTTTTATTTTCTGATGTTATCTGAAATATAGAAAAATATATGTAAGATAAAACTAATAATAATGTGATATATATAACTAAGATAAAATTACTGAGTTGGTAATTTAATATCAACTATCAAGTTATTCATAAAGAGATGATATCATATATAATATTCAAACCACCTATTGTATTCATTTATACAATAATTAGTATTAACATTTAAAAATAACTCTGTTATATTTGATTTTGAGATAACAACATCTATATTAAACTGGTTACAAAGAAAAACATAGTATCAAAATGCTTATCTAGATAAATACTGTCAAATATATAGGAAATTATCAACGCCAACACTTTTAACCACATCAAATCTGTATCCAAATATAGTAATTCTGGTTTATTCAAATCAATGAATGGATGTGTTTTGTTATGCTTTCAAAATTACTATTTATAATACAATATTATACAAAATTGTATTTTTTCCTTAAATCTAATATAACTACTCCGAAATAAAATGTGTTAAAAAAATATATAGACTGAAAAGAGTACTTTTCAGCATGCAAATATATAAAATCAATTATTGACAGTTTTGATATCAATCTCTCTAATTATAAGGAGATTGTAAATTGTGAGGTGGTTGACATTTAACAATGGGGACAGCTGTATAGCAAATCCTTTCACAAGTGCCCTTTGTATATGACACCAGTGACAATACTCACAATTTGATACACAAAAACACATGTTGCATTATAGTACCATTATTTTCCATTTGACACGTCCATATATTGGCGACAGAATAGCTCAATAATTTAAAGGTCATCAATTTACTTCCTAAAGTACGTAATAACAAAACGGTGCGTACAAAATATAATTAAGCAAAACTAGTTGCCGGCAAAGAGATAAGCGAACCGAAAATATACATAGCGATATGTTGAATTACGTCTCACGACTCATTTATTAATTAACACATTTCCTATTCGATACTAAACCATATTTATAGAGATAGCTCGAATACTACAAACCTCGGCCGTTTTAATTATAAAGGAATGGCGCATAGCTAAATCAAACTGAATTAAATAGAGTAAAAATTGCACTGACAGTCCGTCAAACTCACAAAGCATGTATATATAGATAAAAGAGAAATGTTTTATACCTTAGGATCCGTAGCGATGAAATCTTTAATCGTTTTATCGACCCATAATCATTACATTAACAGAATGTATATCCCGTTCTAATAATACTTACAAATAAAAATCTGGAATCACACCATTGTTTTTTCTTCTGCACAATCAGAACTCTTGTGTTGCAAGTCAAAAAACAATAAATATCTGTCTTAAAGTGGGTCATTGATTATGAGGGATTAACCTTTTACACAATTTTATTTTATTTTACGTGTTATAATTTTATTTTAAATTATGAATGTGTTTGTTTAAGTTAAACTTACTTAGTTCCCATAAATGTTGTTGAAAAACAGTATTATGTATCAGGGTAACTGTCATTTCTGTTTATTTTCATGGCAACATTATACATAAACATAAGTCCGTTTGACGCAGATACTGCAGGATTCTAAATCATACTGGAGTCATAATTAGTAACTGAAAAAAAGTCTACTTTAATTAAGATAAAAAATTACTAAAAATAAAAAAACACATATTTACAAATTGTTGAATTTTTATAATCTAATTTAAGTTGATATTTTCAAAAAAAATGAAAGTATTTCACTCTAAAGGAACCAATCATTCCGTTTAGTATTTGAAATAAAAATATAAGAATATTAATAAAATTTTGATGCATTGGAATTCCGTGGTAAATGCTTAATCTTTGTTTTAAGTTGAAATATGTATATATGTGAGTGTGACACTTCTTTTATAATCCCTACGAACGAAAAGTTTGGCACGTCAACACTAAAGGAAAAGATTGACATTTGGTATTTTACAAATTTCTAAACAGATTTATGATGTCGATTCTGTTATGTGTACATGGCACATTTTAATTTGTCTTTTTTACAAAAAACATGAAGTGAAAAAATATTATAATAAATATAAAATATGGCTTTTGTGAGTGCTGTTACCGGCGATGACTCTACTAAGAAATTTATGGACGTCTTACAAAATGATTTTAAAACTCTCAGCTTGGAAACCAAGAAAAAATATCCTCAGATAAGAGAAGTATACACCTAGTTTTTAATTATAAAAACAAATAAATAATTACTTTGGATGAATAGGTTAATAATTGAATAATCCTCATTTTGTTTTATATGGACATTCAAACCTATACACATAATAAGTAATAATATTGTTATTTTTATTACAATGGTATTATATTTTACTACTACATAGAGGATAAAACCGCGAAAACTTACAAGTTATTATTATATGTATATGATAACATATTATAGCAAGTGATTAATATACCTTGGCACTTGCAACAGAAGTAAAGAAAATAAAAAAAGTTTTTATGTATTAAACATAATTAACAATTAGGTACTAAACATTAAAATTTTCATCAAGTCTCACTATTTTGTAATTAGAGGATTATTGACCATTTATGTTTTTTATTTAATCTTTTATATAATATATAAATGATAAATAATAATATTTTGCTTCTTTAGTCTAAACCCCCAAGGGTTAGACTACTACTATCCCATCCCTACTTTTATCCCATTAAATTTAAAAAATCCTGGTGTCCTACATATATTATATATATATATATAAATATCTAACAATATTTATTACAATTAATAATTAAATACATTCAAGTTTTGCCTCTGTTTTGCTTATATGTTCACATAACACTATGTCATAAATATTATTCAATGTAATCTTACTTCTTCCAGGCATGTGATGAAGCAATAGAGAAATTGGCTCTAGCCTCAAATAATCCTCAAGCCTCTCTATACGGAGTGGTAAATCAGATACTGTATCCTTTGGTGCAAGGTTGTGAATCTAAGGATGTTAAGATTATCAAGGTAATAGAATATTTTTTTATTTTTAATTATAATTTTGTATAATATGACACATATTTTGATGTAAAATTTTTTGTTGTGTAGAAACTTAACTTATCAAAATTGGTAAATTTAAATAATAATACAGGGTATAACATAAGATTTAGGGAGTAACTACAGTGTATTAATAATAGTAAAAGAAATAAAAAGAAAATGTGAGTTATGTAATTAATTTGATTGACAAAATGATCTTGGTATGTAAAATACATTGTGCTTCAAAGGTTTAAACCTTTTTCTAAAATCTTGGTCTTTTGTGTATTGAGCATTCTGCTTTTTCCTTTAGCTGTATATTTATAAACCTTGATTGTTAAGTACATTCTGGCCTTTGCAAAATAAAAAATACTTGAAAATAATTTTTCAAAAAGTTGACTTTAGATAGATTTTAGACATTTAAAAAAAAATCAGATAAAGCCACAGGCAAAAGTTCTTACATACATTTTACATACAGTGTAATATACACCCTGAAATGAAAAAAAATATCAGTTTTTTGTTTTATATAGCATATTATGTAGGTATTTTATTAAATGTTTTCTCAAAAATATTTAAACTGGTGTATAGAATCCAAAATTATGAAATTAGTGATAATACAGGATAATATATATCTTACTCTGGGATATTAGGTTTTTTTAGCCAAATTACTTAGAGGTGAATTGCTGGCATTAGCTAGTCTGTAATTAATTTGATATAAATAACTAAAGATAATCATATTTAAATTAGATAATTTTTAGTTATTTATATCAAATTAATTATAGACTATTTTATTATCAAATTAATTAATTATAAATCACCAATAAATATAAGCATATTTAATATTAAACCATATAAATTTATATGATGCAATAATAAATTTTACATAAATTATTATTATTTGTGAAAATAAATCTAAACAATAATAATTTACGGATTTTCTATTTCTAGTTTTGTCTAGGTACAATACAGAGGCTAATAGCCCAGCAGGGTATAGATGCCAAAGGCGCACGCCATGTGGTGGACTGCCTGTTTAACCTCGGCCAGTGTGGCGTGTTGGAACTGAAGTTACTACAAACTGCGGCACTATTGATGACCACCTCTGATCTTGTGCATGGTGATACTCTAGCTAGGGTAAGATTAATTATGTATATCGGTTAATAAAGTAATACATATAATGTTGTTGATTGAAAATATCTATAAACATGTATAGCCACATTAAGCTTATTTTATTTCAAATAAATATAGAATGAAATATAAACCGATACGGGCAGGGATTCGCATCTTCTATGATTATCACCATTCAATTATATTTATATGTATATATTTTAAAGAAATTGTTCATTCTATATTTATTTTAAAATTTAAAATATCCAATTTTTTAGACAATGGTGCTATGTATAAGAATGGTATCCCCAAGCGAGACCCGTGACGTAAGCACGAGCCATGCCGCCGTCGCTACCGTGCGACAACTAGTGGCTCTTGTATTTGAACGAGCACTTGCTGAGGCTAATGGTACATAACTTAAACTCAATTAGTTAAAATACATTTATAATAGCAGTATTGTAAGTCTACTTAGTAGCAATAAATTAGTTTGTTTTATTATTACATAAATTATTTATCCAAAAATTTTATAACTAAAGTAATATAGATAATTTTATTTTTTTAATGTCGTATACAGCTGATCTTAATTCAGTCAGCAAATTTTGGTTAATAATTATTTTTTTATCAATAATATATATAGACAGAATTAATATTTTAAATTAAGTGGAGTGTCGTTGTAACGCGGATTTTTTTGCTTATTTGGACTACTTTATGTATAAACTATAGCATTCAAACAATGATATTGTTTATTCAGTATGTAATTAATTACTGAAGTATAAAAAATATATATGTATTAAAATTGAATTTCTAGTTTTTTGTTCCTGTACAGGCACGTTAAGAGTGAATCCAGCAGATATTAGAATTCAAGCAAACTGCAAAGCACCAAAAGAGCTCAAACCTTGTGCTGTGGATGCCTACCTCATCCTACAAGTATATTTAAATTATTAATATTGTGTTTAAAGTATTAATATTATGTTTACATTATGTTGTAATGTATGTTGAATTGTAACTTGATAACTGAAGGCTAATTTAATTTATTGTTATTTATTTATTTGTTAAATACCTACAAATAAATGTCTTCCTGCTAGAGTCACTAATTATCATCCAATAGAATAAACCATAAAAATAAAAAAAAAACGATCAAAATCAAATACTTTTGCCACAATATTGAACAGAGAAACCATTAGAAAACTAACAGCAACAGCTACTTCATTTATTCTTCGAAATTTTGCATTATATGATTATTATTTTTAACCATTTTTTGATATTTTATTAGGATATAATACAACTGATAAATGGTGACGCTGCTAACTGGCTGGTGGGAATAACAGACGTACCAAAGACTTTTGGATTGGAACTCCTTGATACCGTGCTGACTGACTTCTCTGATGTTTTCTTTAAGGTAAGATTTGATCAACTTGTGTTGTTTATTAATTCATTAATTGCATTGGTGTTACTTTTATTTTATTATTATAAGCTTTTTGATATTATATTAAATTAATAATTTTTTGATTCCAGATCTCAGAATTTCGTTTCCTGTTAAAGGAGCATGTCTGTGCATTGATTATAAGACTGTTCTCACCTAATGTTAAGTACAGGTGATTTATAAAATTGTCTAATACCACTATTTATAATACTTGGAATACTAGTATGTCATATAGTACAGTAATAATCTTTTATGACCCCATATTATAGATAATAAATATTTTATTTGTCAGTGCTTTGGCATGTTATCTTGTGTTACTAGTCAACTGTTATCTCTGAGACAATATATTAACGCACTAACGCAATCTCTCCGTAGGGCTGCGTTCCCGTCCCCTCACATCCCCGGCGGCGGCGCGGGCCCGGGGGCGGAGCGCCCGCACTTCCCGGTCACCATGCGGCTACTGCGGCTGGTGTCGGTCATCGTGCACAAGTATCATGACGTACTGGTCAGTGAAATGTTAATATCGTAAATAATGTAGTTTCTTGTCACAACCAAACGATTCGATCAATGAACATTATATTAGCACAGAGTATTGTATTTTGTCTAGATTATGGATCAAAACTGTGCTCAATATATTTATTTTAAATCTGTAAGAGGAGTAACGTGCAAAACCTAGTCAATATGTTATAAAAGTCACTCATCAGATTCTCAGTACAAAGACATAAATGAATAAAAGAGTCCATCATCAGATGACGGAGTGCGAGATCTTCCTATCACTGAGCATCAAGTTCCTGGACCCTGACAAGCCGCTGTGGCAGCGCGCCCTCGCCCTCGAGGTGCTGCATCGGATGACCGTGCAGCCCGGTACGACACACGACACCACACCACAACCTCGTATCCTACAAGCTGTCCTTGGAACCAATCACTAAATTGAATAATTATTACTACTATAACTACTGCCTACTAAATAACTACTATTATTACTAAATTATTGATTCATATATGTTTTTGAAAACATTGACTTCATATATTAACTGTTAATTAGATATATTTTATTACAGATTTATTAAAAGCGTTCTGCGAGTGTTATGACATGAAGCCGCATGCAACGAATATATTCCAGGTATGTTTCTATTTTTATACTAAATTACTTACGTATTTACGTTTGACATCAATTTTCATTGGTCGTGCGTTTTAGAATATCCAGCTTTTCGTACCAGTTCTAGAGGATAGTATATTACGACACCTTTAAGAAGATATTGTCCGTACCTATTCTAAGCGACCTAACAGCAATTCCTTAATAATAAAAAAAATATATGTGTGTGTATTAGTGTACACATGTAAGAAGTGAAACTTCTTTATGACATGTAAATATAAGTCACATTTTTTTTTTAAATGTGACTTAGAAATAAAGATGGCGCGTAACAGAAAAACGTCATAATTTTCATTAATATTAATTAATTAAAACGTAAGAAGTGAATCGATTGTTTCTGACGTATAATATTCTCATAGAAGAAACACATAAGTACCATAAAAACAGACAAATGTACACAATCCACTTTAAAAATAATAACTTTAGGCTTCTTAACATGTTGGATCGTCACTATATCACAAATAAAATTATTCTTCATCATTGTTTCTGCTGTTTCGAGTTGTTGTTCGTTCTAGGTATAGCAAAACAGACCTTGTAAAGATCAGGACCCCAATGCTCCATTTCTCAGCCAAAACTCGTATTTCTTTTCATTCTTACTTCTTCTATTTCAGACAATCAATGTATTTTAAAAATATTATAAATTATATTTCATAATTTCTTCTTCATGTTATAATCTTAAATTTATTTATTAGTTTCAATAGCAAGTCCATAAAATTGTATTGTCCAGTATGTAATTACAATTCATTATTTAATTATAAAACTCTAATCCGATAATTTTATTTTTGGTTAATGTAAATTGTGTTTTGTAATCCACATACTTGTCATTTTGATTATTTAGTATTTCCATAGCAACATGGTGTAAAAGAGATGAAGTTATACGAAAAAAGCTGGCGCGTAACGGAAAAATGTCACGCGTAACGAAAAAATGAGACACTAAATTTTTTTCCAACCCCGATAAAGCAGTTTCACTTCAATGAATTTATTGGATAAACTACAATTTATTTAGCTCGGAAATTAATAGCACAATAAAATTAAATAATAATAATATGAATGATAAATAATAATATATTGGTTATGAAGGACATCGTGAACGCACTGGGTGCGTACGTGCAGAGTCTGTTCGTGGCGTCGCAGGTCAATACTTCGGCCGGTAAGTATTATTATATCACTTATCTGTGTTGAATTACACGACGCACTCATATAGATGGATAACTGTAAGTTGTGACAAAAACTGACAAATTGAAAGTACTTGTTTAAATTGAATAGTAATCATAATCTGCTATTAGAAGTAATATTATTATCCACGTAAAAAGCAATTTTTAGTCACTCAGTGATGTAGTCAAGTAGACACCATACTCTCGCTTGCTTTATAAAAGCGTTTGTCCAACGTTGAACGATTTTGACGTCTGGCTTTAAAAAAACATTAAATATGTGTGAAAAATGAAATCCACCGTGATAACCAAACTTTATTAAATCAAATCATCATCCAAATCCTTTTTCCTATCTTCGTTATCGTAGTAGTCAATGTCGGGTGTGTCCTGGAACTTGGTGTCGTCATCATCGTCCATGGGATCCGGCGTTGGACCGTCTACAGTCACTCTCGTCAGTAATACTTCGTAATCCTCTTCTTCCAGACCTAACTTATCTTCCACCTTCAGTTTTCTGCCGGGATCTGATTTTTTTAACACGTCACAATCATAACTATATGTTTTAAATATTTTTCTATGTTATTAAAGAGCTTACATATTAATTAAGAAATCAGTATTATTTCCAATATCCATAAAAAAAAATTGGCTATAATTATATAAACGCATAAGTTTCAAGGTAGGTTCTCGACAATCATAATATCTCTTTTTTTTTCATATAGTTTATTATTAATTTAGTTTAAGAGTTTCGTATTATTAGCAAAAGATTAAAGAACATACCCCAGTCCCTGATCCGTAGATAGGTTGCGTTTTGACTATGTGTCAGTATCTCCATGTACAACTCGATTAAGGGTACACATCTGTGCATGCAGCTCTCGTAGTTACCGAAGCGGTTCCCTCGCCAGTCCACAGGACAACCCAGACGTTCTCTGTTTAATTAAACTACAGAATGATAAATTTATCAAAACGGACAGGATCCGAAACTTTGGCCTCTGGGAAAACTACACGTTATCTACCAAGCTAGCTAACGTATCTTTCCCCGCCTCGATCAATCTATCATTCATAGTCAAAAATAATATCATTTTTATTTAAAGTACTCATAGCATTTATGAAACGACACACTTTATAGGGTTTATAAGAAACTACTCGTATGCTTTTTTTAAACTATCTATAAAAAAATACAGTAATGACTATTCGAGCCCATTATTAATGATTTTGTTAGAACTAATTCATATTTAAGTAGGTACTAATGGTACTAAAAGAAGACTGGAATAGTTTGCCATTATAAAAATCTGAGTTAGTTTTAACGAAGCATAAATCTGGACAATAATGTTGTTTAAGATTTACACGAGTATTATTTTTACTAAAACTTTCACATATTTCAATAATTCGTGTGCACGGGAAGAAGAAATGTAGGTATCTGTCTTACAGTATATAAGTTGCCGCGTTTCGAGTATAAGTAAGGTACCTATTAAACATTGCTGCAAAGCGTTTTCAAAATTTGGATAATATTAAAACATACCTAATAATGTAATATAATATACTCGTATTAAGTTAATAAAAGAACTTCATTTAAATCTACTGAATCAGTCCATATTAAATATTATTATAATAACAAATAAAAAAAAAACAAATAACAAAATACATTTACTGAGAAATTAAATACAGTTTATTAATAATAAAGACACATATACATATATGTAACTATAAAAATACACATTTAGAACAAACAATATAAACAATCTTCATGCACAAAAACTGCAATGCAATTGGTCTGAACTACATTAAAGTCATAAAACAAGTATTTCTCAATTAGCTCAACGTGTTGTCTTATTTATTGATTTTATTTATTTATAATTTTAGATATATTTTTTTTAATATATATTTTTCATTGTTTTTATTATTTATAACTCAAATAATTCCATCTTTTAATGATCGCGTGATGTATTTAATACATCAATTTATTTTATATACGTCTGTGTTTATATCTTTTTTTTATACATTGCATCTTTTTTCGTTATATTTTTTTTTGTGTGCAATCCTATACAGGGTTATTTTAAATTTGTTAACCACCTCTTCCAGGAAGCTTCTCAACATCAGTCCTAACAACATTTGTTCTATTGCTTTTTAAAATTAATAGTTTTTAAAATTTGAGTTTGCCCATACAAAATTTATTTGTTGCCGCTGAACTGACATTAACTCTTGAGCATAGCTATGGCGCTTAGGCGTTCATCTTTTTAAGTACTCCTTACAAAATACAGAGTAATAAGTAAAAGAGAGAGCTTTTTTTTTTGTTTCGTGTATTGTGTGTTGTTTATCAAGATTTTTAAAAAGTCGTGGAACAAATGGTTTTAGGATTGATGTAGAGAGGCTGTCTTCAAAAGGTGGTCAACTAATTAAAAATAACCCTGTATATACAAACATTGTACAGTACAGCTCATGTGTCAATTCTAGTCATAACAACGCCTTTACTCGATATATTTGGAATGAAGTCAGTTTTTTTTTTATGTTTTTGGTCTTCTTTTTTTTCTTTGTTACTAGTGTGTGCGTGCTGTGGCAGCATTAGCACGAAGCGTCAACTGAAAAACAGCTTCAAGCTGAGATCATGTCCTTTTCAGGAGCATGTTTTTTATATTTTTTATTATACATAACTATAATATTTTCTCATTGGTAAATGTATTCTTACTATATGCTACTTGAATAAAAATCCCTTTTATTATTATTATATAAGATCCTGCCAAATCAAACATACAAACACACATACGTGCAGTTCTGGTGTTGGAACACGAAGGTCCAGACTGATATGACGGGCTCCAGGCACATGCCGGGCGTGTAGCGACGCGTGCAGCGCACGTAGTAGCTGTACTTTGACTCTACGAATTTTGTATAAGTACTGTATATCAGTCATGAAATATAACGATAATATGTTAATGTCTTTATGTATTATCTGTCAATGAATGTGCAAAAAAAGGCGTACGTATTTTATTTACAAGAAAATAATATTATTAAGATTTGCAAAACAATAATAAATTAATCAATGCATATTCCATGTTTTAGAATACTTAAAGTAAGACCAGTCGTAACACACACACACACACACCAATAGCACAGTTTAGATTGACTCACTACTGGTACTGACATCACAATGGACATAGAAATTCATCCAGCAACAAATACACAACAAATAAATAATTTTATTCATACTATTTGCTTCACGACCAAATAGATTTATTGTCACTGTTTTGTTTATTATTTATTTACATGCAGATGTAAAAATATTTGTCATTTCAGGGTCATCCGGCATCCCTCAACAGCCTGGTTTTTATTGGAAAGGCGTTTGGTTACCACTGTGCGTCACGTTCGAACCTGGAGTCGCTAAATCTGTTTAGTGAGTTATTATTTATTTTAAATGTATTACATTTACAAGTATGATATTATATATTATTATGGTTTGCCCTGTGACCCTCAGTACTCTTTAAATGTAAAGTAATGACAAAATTCGTACAAATCTAGTTTTATTGTATTGCAAGTTCTAATAGATTTAGTTTTTCCTCGTTTGAATTAAATACCTTACTCCTCAAAGTGTTATAAGTTGTAACCGGTTTGACAGTACAAGAGGTCAACCACTTGGTTTTAAAAGGTCATTTATAATGGTGATAAAATATAGAAGGCCATAGGTGCATCACCAGACATTTTCTTAATAGGCGATATGGAGAATCGGAAATCCAATTATACCAGACTTTACATTTAGGTTCAGCCAGGGACAGGTCTGTCAGGACGACGCCCCAAAGATTCACGTCTACTCGCGAAAAAAACATTTATCACGTATCTTCCATCGAAATTTTCATAAGGAGAAAAAAAGCCTCATAAATATCGACTCCAATTGACTAAACAGGACAAATAGAAATAAATATTTCTACAAACTTTAAACCTGTTAATATTGGGCAATACGCTATCAATATAATAATTAAAAAATAAATAAAACTCTAAATTGTAACAACCAACGAATTTATATTTTGCACGCACGGACCCCAAGCTGCCAACATTCAATTTCTAATTATGTCATTAACTGTATCGTTTTCTGTCAGCAGATAATAAACCAACCAATAAAAGTATCTAAAAAAATTTAAAAAGGAATAAAAATAATATTATTATGTACTTAGTGAAGTCGTTGCGTCGTTGTACGTACGTTGACGATTGTGTCTACTTTACAACATATTCGAAGCTTATGAATGAGAACTTAGACAATACGACCAGATATTGTTATAATCTTCCTTTATTTAGCTGTCCCCCAGACGCAATGACTTCAATAAGTAATAATATTATTTTTATTATTTTTAGACGTTTGTTTGTATCGGGGGTTTTTTCAATTTTTAATTTGATATTTTTTTGCTTTTTAACTTATTTTACTTTTTCTATGATTTTGGTTTTCTATCATTTAATACTTACGTTACCATTATAGTTAAGACAATAAATAAATTTATAATGATATCAGTATAGAGATGCTGGATCGCACCGAGGCGCCCACCGTACAGGAGGGCTACGGTATCTCGGTGGCGTACGCGTGTCTCGTCGAGATCATTCGCTCCATCGCCATCACGATTGAAGGAGAAGAATACTTTAGGTGTGTATTTGTCAGTAGACAGGTTTTCTATATGAAAAACGTACTGTTTGTAGTGTGAATATTCGAGTAGAAAAAGAATCGCCGACCCGAAAATAGCATCACGCCGATTTCTACGAAAATAAGTCATACGTTTCCTTCAATTAGGTAGTCATTGTTTGGTAGTTAGTTGTTAATGAAATGGTTATTTTTTGTTTTAGATTACAAGAACTGTACGACGATCCTCAAAACGACGAAGAAAAAGAAATTAACTCGAACAAACCAACAAATGATAACATTAAAGGTAACTCAATATTAATATGTATGTTAAAAGTTTATTATATGGATATAAGACTCGTAGTATTATATTTAAACAAATCCAGACACAGAAAGCAAGTTGGATAACAAGAAAGACGTAACTAACAACGGACACACGGGAGAGGATCAGAACTCCAACGTGGTCGGGAAGACGGACCCTGACACTGATGATAAGGAGAGACAGCTGAAACTACAGGTCTTATAAGTTTAAAATGCCTTTTACGTAATTACCAATCTAAGGGCCATTTTGTCAATATGGAATGACTTTCAATCGAGCTTAATTAAAAATATTGCTATTTTTATAATCCTTATTTACTACTACGATTTTTCAAGTACCATATTTATAAACAATCATCATTTTCATGGGTAGCTGGTAGAGATCTCTTATTAGAGATAAGTTTATCCCATGTATTTTTAGTTTTCCTTTTGCATTGTTTTTTATCACTTAACCTGGTACATAAATAAAAGATAAAATAACAATCAATATGGCTACCGTATTTAGTAACAGTTACTGTTTTGTTTTTGACTCACTCTTCGCGATAGAACTGTTTTTGAAATTTACCTGATTATTACTTCACATCGGAGGTTATGCTAATTTATTATTTTGACAAAAAACCTGCATACAAATAAAAAGTACACATGAAGCATTAGAAAAAAGTTACTATTGATACATTTGTTAATTTTTTTTAAATCAAAGTAGAATTAAATCTGTAAAATGTATACAGGGTTATTTTTAATTAGTTGAGCACCTTTTGCAGGCAGCCTCTCTACATCAATCCCAACAACATTTGTTCTACGACTTTTAAAAAATCTTGATAAATAACTCAGAATAGACGAAACAAAAAAATTTTTGCTCCCTCGACTATTTATTACTCTGTATTTTGTAAGCAGTCTAAAGTATAGGTCGCGGCAGTCTAGCGCTGTACGAAATTTGTAAGGTACCACGCACATAATACTATTAGGTATAACTTATTATTATTTTTGTTTTATTTCAAACAGTATGTAATACTTACCCAATAGTCGTATTGTGTATTAAAATTGTTAACAATTAATCAAGGTAGAATCAGATTATTTACAATAATACAATGTGTTATTTACAAAAGGATTCAATATTTACAAATTACCTCTTAAATTTATATCTCGTCGATACCGGTGCAAAATAGTCCCCTTCATATCCAACACAAAGACCACACCTAAAAATCAACTGTTCACCGACTCCTCTTACCACACTTAGCCAGCACTCGCACTATCTTGGTGTACTCGATATTTGTGTTACGGCATCACAGTACTGTATTCACTAATCGACATTCGGTTACCGAGTAACGGGAGCTAGCGGGTCGCGCGGCACACGCTTATCTAATTGACCGTGACAAACGACTGGATCAAGTTCAAACGTGCATCGCCGCCGCTGCATCACCCCGCCCCCCGCCACCCCGCGCCCCGCTGCACGTGTCCTTGGCACGTATTTTGCCTACGCAAGGTGCGTGGCCTCTTTTTGCTCAAGGTTGCGAGGTTGTTAAATGCTCGTTCAGAGGGAGTAAATAAATTTTGTATGGGAAAAACTAAATTTTTAAAACTATTAATTTTAAAAAGTCGTAGAACAAATGTTGTTAGGATTGATGTAGAGGGGCTGCCTGCAAAAGGTGCTCAACTAATTACAAATAACCCTGTACATGTGTTCACTGGGTAGTGTTATTAAAAGTGTGATTCGCCGTGTAGTTGATAAAGTCGTCCTGGTGCGGTCTGGTGTGGGGTCTGTCGGTGCTGGCGGAGGCCAGCCTGGGCGAGCTGGAGAACGTGTTGAGAGCCGTACAGACCCTCGCCAGGGTCAGCGGGAAGGTACGCAACCAGGCAATATGCATGCGACTGTGATTTAATATATTTTATTTTTATCGTATTATTATTGTTTTATATTTGATTTATTTTAATTAATCGATACTATAACAAATTTGATCTATTCAATATCCAAATCAATATCAATATCATCTATGTCCAAATCGAATCCTACTGCTCCATAAGTCCACAAATATTGTATGCTAAAGTGCTATGTGTGTACGTACGCACTCTCAGATGGGCGTGTCGGTGGCACGTGACGCGTGCGTGGGCGCGCTGTGTCGGTGCGCGCTGCCGGCGCAGTATTGCGTGCCCGTTTTGGGCGCGCTGGCCGCGCTGGCTAGCCCGTGGGCAGGCGCGCGCCCTCCGCCGCCCGCGCCCGACCCCCGCCACCACGTGCTGTGGGTGGGCACGCCGCTGCCCAGCGCGCAGCCGACAGGTGACAGTTAGTCGCACCGCTCCTTTATATAACACGCCCTCACGGAACACACCAATAGATAACATCGTGTCCGAAATACTAACGTTCATTAAAATAATCAGAAATTAACGTAACTAAATATATTTTTTAACGCAACGTCGTAATAGTAACCCCTACAGTGAGGTACAATCCTCCCCCAGGTCAGCAGCAGTCGTTCGTGATGGTGACGTCCCGGCACGTGGCGGCACTGCGGGCGCTGCTGCTGGCGGCGGCTCGCGACGGCGACGCGCTGCAGCACGCCTGGCTGCCCGTCCTCACCACGCTGCAGCACCTGGTGCGGTAGCACTGAGCCGTCCGGCTCATACTTCACTCGGTTTCGTCAAAACTTATTATAAACCAAACCAAAATTGTACTTCTTACAAAATACAGAGTAATAAGTAAAAAAGGGAGCAAAATTTTTTTTGTGTTGTTTATAAAGATTTGTAAAAAGTTGTAGAACAAATGTTGTTGAAATTGATGTAGAGAGGATGCCTGCAAGAGGTGATCAACTAATTACAAATAACCCTGTATGATGAAAAAAGAAACACTACTTGAAGGGATCGTAACCCTCGTCTTTATATTTGTTTAAAATTGAATCACACGTAACATGGCTACTTACCTGTCACAATATATATTTACATAAACAGTCCCCGCGACCTATGAAGAGTTGTTTGTCCGTCAGGTCTGGATCCTCGGCCTGAAGCCGTCCACGGGCGGCAGCATGAAGGCCAGTCGCGCCAGTGCGGACGCCAACGCCGTGATGAGCACGTCGGCCGTCATGGCGGACCTGCCCGGTGAGTCTCCACTGGAACCACGTACCAATAGATTATAGTATCGCTCGCTTCTTTTGTAAAGTAATAAAATTTCTCAGTATAAGTAGAGTTTGGTCCATTCATCGGAAATATGTAATGTAGATTTTTTACCGACTGTTATGATTACTATGCTTTTTGAAACGAGGAAAATAGATATAGTGTTCCATTCATGTAAAGCTATAGAACTTAAAAGCGACAGTAAAATGGAGACGCTCACAACATGAAGCTCAATATTGATGTGAAGCTGTTCTTTATATAGATATATTATTTGCGTGTTGTAATAATATTATTTTCAGGTCATCAGGTGCCCGTGGCCGAGTCGCTGGGGGTCATGAGCGGTATTGACGTTTTTGTAGTTTTGTGTCTATTTGAACCGTTTTGTGCACGTTGCTTTGATTCACACTATTAAATGAAGCGGGCATATCGTGGAGGAGCAGCGCTTTAGAAGAACCGTCTTTTCAAACTACTATTAAGTTCAGATGGAGGAATTCCAAATATGGCATCGTGTACTTAATGCGGTTGATATAAGTTCTATTTTCCATTGCCGCTAGTGGTCGCTTTTGTCCGTCTTCGCGCTCTGGGATGGAGCTTGCTGGCCATGTTTTTTATTGCACATTTTGTTAAAGCAACGCAATTTTATTATATAATTGAGTAGAATTAATCATGCCAACAATAATTTTAATAACCGATATCACAATCTAGCACAATATCTATGTATGTAATGAAATGCTTCATATATGATGCAATATGAATTCCATCTTGGTGAAGTTTGCTTCGAATGCATGACTTAATGTAAGAGTAAAGAGTATCACTAAACGTCAATAACAATTGCAGCGCTATCAGCGATGTTGTCGCGAGTGTTCGAGGCGTCTAAGAACCTGGATGACGTGGCCCTGCACCACCTCATAGACGCGCTCTGCAAGCTGTCCAACGAGGCCATGGAGCTGGCCTACTCTAACAGAGTCAGTTCGTTACGAGCTTATTAATCACTTACAATAATAATCTTTATTATTTCATTTCATCGTTGAATAGTTTATGGTAACGTAAGTTTTAAACCTTACTACAAAACATATATTTTTCTAGTGTGCTTCTATTATACACCAAATGTAAAGAATATAACATTTATTTTGTAAAATGGAGATCTTATATTGCGGTTATAACTTAAGTATTTACCGAGTATTATTTTATTATGTACTATTTTTACTATTATTTTATTATGTATTATTTTAGTATGTATAACTATTGATATATGGTTTAGAGTTAAAACATAATAAACTGGGAGTATTTTGATTTAATTTAAAATATTAATTTCCGATATACATGCAATTCATGATTTTTATCCATATTTTTAGGAGCCATCGCTCTTCGCAGTGGCCAAGTTGTTGGAGACCGGTCTCGCCAACATGCATCGGATAGAAGTCATGTGGAGACCCATCACTAACCATCTACTAGAAGTGAGTACTTCCTTGTATCTTTTAGTCCGCCAACATTATATTTCTTTATATCTTTATGTCTCTACTTTATTTTTCTTATAGAAAAACAACATAACAATATATGCTAAAATAAGTATTAGAACATTTTGTTTATAAAGTAATGTCAAAATTGCTGTGCAAAAAATCTTTCTTGACCTTATTTTCTTTCTTTTAATATAATAAATTTAGATGGAGTATATGTTGTCGATTTTTATTTATAGAATTAAAAAAAACATATCTTCAGGTATGTCAACACCCTCACATCAGGATGCGGGAGTGGGGGGTGGAAGCCATCACCTACTTGGTGCAAGCCGCTTTCCAGTACCACCACAACCATCCGGAACTAGTTACCGAGGTATGTGTCATATGTGATCGACTAATAGTGTAGGTACGTGTCCAGTGTGCTAACTGTGCGTATGTGTGTGCGTGCAGGCCCGGGAGCGCCTGGTGCTGGAGCCGCTGGGCGAGCTGTGCTCCGTGCGTCAGTGCGACGTGCGCGCGCGACAGCTGGAGTGTGCGGCGCGGCTGCTCCACCAGCGCGGGGACCAGCTGGGCGCCGCCTGGCCGCTCATGATGGAGATCATCTCCGCCATCGGGGACCATCACAGGTACCAGGGAAGAGTGATATCAGTGTCATCGTATTGCCCGAAGTGATAATATATTTACTTTAGCCCTCATTCCGAAAATAACTATTTAGTCTATACCTATTTTTATCGAGAATCGGTAGCCCATAAATCGCCGTCTAGTAATTTGCATAAAAAGCGTTACATACTCAAATTGTTATTGCATGTAGATATTTTTGACGGTCGTTAGATTATTGTGTTCCTTTAGCATTTCTTCCTTTATTTAGCGGTCTCCCGACTCTATAAATATAAATAAATATTATTTTTATGGTTTTTAGTGGTCTTTTTGTGTAGGGGTTTTTATAAAATTTTAATAATACTTTATTTTTCATATTTTTTTAAGGTCATGTTACTGGTTTGTATATTGTACTAAATGAACCATCGAACACACTGATTTTGTCTTGTTTAGGTTTTTGCTATCAATATTGCATAAAAACCTTTCATCGGCACCAATAAGAGCTCAACATCTTGGACACGACTGCTTTTATTTCTACCAAACATAGCTAAGAACTTTCTCAGTGCAAAAAATTGCATTCAAATCCATCTATTCGTTCGGCTGCTACGAAGTCACAGACAAGCACATGTTAAACTTATAAACCCTCTTTAAACATAAATTAAATAACATAGAAAAACTAGGCATAAAAACGAACATTTGTACTACCAAGTACCACCATAGCTATATGTCGGTTATCGCTAAACCTCGTAAAAACGAGTTGAGATCGGTGAATCCGTTTGGTTCCGCAGCGAGCAGCTCGTCCGGTCGGCGTTCCAGTGCGCGCAGCTGGTGGCCGGCGACCTGCTGGGCTGCGCCGGGCCGCGCTGCCTGCGCCGCGTGCTGGCCGCCGCCGCCGCCTTCGCCAGGCAGACCAAGGAACTCAACATCAGCCTCACCGCCGTAGGACTCATGGTGAGGACTACTGCGACTAACGCCGGTTCGGTGGGGAGGAAGGGAGGCCGACGACCGGCTCCTTTCTATTCTGGTCCCCTTCTGCCGTAGAAGGCTAAGCATCTCTTTGCATTGCAGATGTTGGCGGGCGATTCATTTAGTGACTGCAATCCCGTGGCGATGATGAGTTTTTTTCGTTCCTTAGATTTAAATTAATATCAAATATTGTATCTCTACAGAAAATATACATACAAAATCTCTATACCATATCATCTCTACCCTTTCAAGGAGCATGGAATCCTCAATAATTCGAGCGACTCTTTGCTATCAAATGCTAGTAGTTGTCCCGGGGATGACCTGGCCCAGAAATAAGAACAGTACTTCATGTGTGGTCGGTGACCTGGGCCCGTGCCTTATAAAGACTCGGCCTCTGATCCGGAGTGAGGTTTTGCCTCTCTATAAGTCACTCACTTTTATTGAGGCTGGCCTTGCTTTCTAAGTTACCGCGGGTGTGGCCACCGCTCGAAATGTTGATGGCCGGCATTCCAATACTCGCCGAGGCAATTACACGAGCGTCTTTCAAAAGCAGCAATACAAATGTGATTGTCTTAGTGATGAACATACAACCTTGTGTTTCGTGAAGATTAAACTAAACCGGATTCAATTTATACAATTTCGAAACTTATAAGGTTTCAGGACTAGACAAGTATCTTTCGGCACTCATCGAGAAAGCCGGGATGCATTGCTGCATTCTTGGGAACGTAATCCGCATAATAATGAATGCTGGGTACATCTAACGTATCATTGATAATGTTTGTGAATATCTTTGATACGTTGAAATACACCAATAATTAAAATTATTGATATTATTGAATTGGAGTCCTATCAACATCGTGGAGGATCTATTAGCTCCTCCTAGTAACAAAACTCTAATGCTCTACTTGCGATCTACTTAAAAAAAGTTTTAAAAAACCCATAGGGGTTGTGGAAAGAAACGTCTTGTCGATTACACAGTCCCAGGGTTTCACAACATCCAGACTAACTGCTGCCAAGGGAGAGATCCCCTCTGTCAGTAGACGCTGTCCTTCGATGTCTTAAGTGCACTAGTCATTCCCAAGTGCAACGACGGGAGGGTAGGTTGTCTGAAGTTGTTAAAAGAACCTTTTGGGAGCGCCCAGAATTTTCGTGGCCCGGGTTGTTTCGCCATTTTTTTTCAAGGTACTCGAATTTTACTTCAGCGACCTTACGTTTGAAGAACCTGGAGACGCGATGGTATTTTCTCTTAAGAACTGCAGTGTGTGTAAATGAATCCACATAATATATCTTATACTTTTATCTTATATCTAAATCTCCTATCCTATATAAATATCCCCTAAAGTAGTGCTTACTTCCAGTGGAACATCTCCGACTACCTGTACCACAACCGAGACAAGTTGTCTTCAGCTCTAAGCAGTGAGGCGGCGCCCGAGGGAGCGCCCGACCTGCCGCCGCTCGACAGGCTGTGGATGTGTCTCTACATACGACTCAGTTAGTACTAGCTTTATATATCAAATTCTTTTTTAAATGTGTTCAGCGAGTGACGCTAATATCGAAATTTAAAAAAAATGCCCTTAAAACGAAATTTATTTATTTTTATGGACTTATTTCATAATGGAATGGAATGGAAGTGGAATGTCTAAACAGAAAGAATTTAAAATAGAAAATATCAAAGTCATTTAGTGAATAGCATTTTTTAAAAACGCTCTTGTAGTCGCCGCAGTTGAACCAGTACATATATTTGGTTTAGGAAAACTGAAATTTTTAAAACTATTTATTTTAAAATGTCGTAGAATAAATGTTGTTGGGATTGATATAGACAGACTGCCTGCAAGAGGTGGCCAATTAATTACAAGTAACCCTTTTAACGATAATAAATCGATCTGTTACCGTCCAGGGAGTGAATCGTAAATTATTTTAACAAATTTGGAAATATAATATAAATTATATTAAGTTAATAAAAATTATAGTGCGATCAACCGATCTACTTGTAACGTCGGCATTTACTGGATCGTGAAATTAGATTTTTTCTATATTAAATAATTTGAATCTCTCTCTAGTAAGTAACATACATCGGTGCGTGTCCCTCCCGCAGGTGAGCTGTGCACGGAGCCCCGCGCGCCCGTGCGTCGCGCCGCCAGTCAGACGCTGTTCAGCTGCATCGGCGCCCACGGCTCGCTGCTGGGCCGGCCCGCCTGGCGCAGCCTGCTGGCCGTGCTGTTCCCCATGCTGGACCAGGTACCGACCCCGGAGACGATGCAGCTTCCATTTTTCTAATAAATAAATAATTCCCCATTTTCTGTTGGACTTCGTCGGTTTCGATTCTCACGGTCCTTCGATCTTTTTGGTGTTTAGGTCTCCCATTTTTCATTCAATTTTTCTCACTATATTTTCTTCGACCTTCAGCATGATTAATATTCATACAGCGACATACACTTTACGTGCCTTTCCGACAGTAAAGTGAATAACTGATATTTACAGTTTTAACTTCAAATTTAATAATATCATAATAACTCTGCAGGTTCAGAAGCAGTCTAATATAGCGAGTTCGGAGAAGGTGGACACGGGGGAACACATACTCATCCATCACACCAGGAATACCGCACAGAAGCAGTGGGCGGAAACACAGGTTTATATTATTCATTTTATATTACAGATTGTATTACAATACCTCTATTCCAGTGTATAGCTAGGGTTAAAATATTGTTAATTATTACCCAGGTCCTGACCCTGTCCGGAGTCTCTCGCGTCTTCCACTCCAGGTTCCAGCTCCTCATGACAGTGGGTGACTTCAACCGGTCCTGGGCCGCCCTGCTAGACTATATCACTGACTTCGCGCTTAGAAGGAGTCACGAGGTTTTGTTTTGTTATTGTTGTGTTGTCATTTGCTATTATTCATTAATACTTATTGTATTGAAAAAATATATATCTAGGACTCTGAAGTGGTAACTCTTGAAAACTTGATATAGGAAAGAGACTACAACCTATACACAGAATAAAAATGTCACTGATCGATGTCTGTACATTGAAAATATTAAAAAAATACATATTGGGGGACCTTTATATCAACTAGAGAACCCAAAACAATAGTTTTTCATTTTGCCTTATGGTGGTATGTTTGTTTGTCTGTATGTTTGTGCACGCTAATCTCAGAATCAGATTAACGAGTTTGGGTTTATTTTCGGGAACATATTGTCATGGGTTTCACTTGATATTTACATTTTTTATTTGAATCGGTTAACAAATAAAAAAGTTACTAATTTCTTATTTTCGTACTATTGCGGTAAGACATTTTTTTTCAAATTGAAAAAGTGGTCCTCCCTTCAGAGAATAATAATACTCTTTCCAATAAAATATATAAAGATAAACTACAAATACTCCTACAGGCAAAAACTACTTGACAGAGTTTGATGAAACTTTGAAGCTTTATAGTTTATACAAAGAATCTGTTTTTTTTAAAAATCGAAATATACGCGACGGACTAGTCGCAGGCACGGCTAGTGACAAATCTATACTAATATTATAAAGAGGAAAGGTTTGATTATTTTTTTGTTTGTTTGAAATGAATAGGCTACGAAACTACTGGACCGATTTCAAAAATTCTTTCACCGTTGGCAAGCTACACTATTCCCGAGTGACATAGGCTATGTTTCATTTTCAAAAAAAAATAGGGATGATTACTAAAACTTGAATATTCTAACACAAGGTGTAAAAAAATAAACAAAAAACTGCGTGCGCTGCGAAAACGGTGAAAGTTACGCAAAAATGATGTTCTATGAAATTGTTCCTCTTTAAAAGTTCCACAGATTACACGAAAAGCGACCTACCTGCGGGCGGAGCCGCGGGCAACAGCTAGTATATTATATAAAGATAAATTATAAATCATCAAATAGCAATACTGGACACAAGAACAAATCGTGTAAAAATAAAACAAAATACTTTGCCTTAATTGGGAACACTACTTATGTTGACAGTAGTACATGCGTTGTTTGGCCAACAACCTTGCTCAATTACTGCTTACAAGAACTTTCTGCATTAGCGCGTAAATGAACAAACTCCTCAGATTAGTTATATTTGTATACGTAATTAATTGTCTTCAAGGTGTCCGTGGCGGCCCTAAAATCCTTCCAAGAGGTGGTGTCGGCTGCGGGGCGGGCGGAGGGCGAAGTCCCTCGCCGCGTGTGGAGCGCCGCCTGGGCCGCCTGGACCGCCATCGCTACCGGCCTGGCCGTCCCACCGGGTATAAACCTTTATGGGGGATACTAATTTTAAAAACTTAAAATCTCGACAACATTGTAGAAACAAAAATGTAACTGTAAGCATTTTCCAGTGTCCAAAGACGACAAGCCGCTGGAAGTGTACGCGCCGTCCCTCAACTTCCTCACCACGCTGGTGCAGATCTTCCCTCTCATCTTCCAGCACATACGACCCACGTACGTATTACTTTATCAGTACCTTATATAGCTGCTAGCTGTCCGAGACTTTAGTCGCATGGGAACAAACAAGCTGTCATAGTTAAAACGTTTTTTTATACTAATTTCTTTAAAACTTACAAATGCAACCTATTCTAATAGGGTTGTAAAAATTAAAAAATAATTATTTCCATTTTTTAACCCCCGACTAAAAAGAGGGGTGTTATAAGTTTGACTTCTCGATCTGTGTATATGTGTATCTGTGTGTCTGTAACGCATTTGAATGCAGTTTTTTTAATCGAAACCTATGTTCGTCGAGATGGTTCTAGCTATGTTTGGTCGAAATAGAAACAGACGTCTCCAAGATATTGACGTTTTATTGGTGAGAGTGAAAGGTTCTTATGCAATAATTAGCTGTTCGAAAATAATCCTGTCAGAAAAAAAAGCCTTGTTATGTAGGTCAAAAGGTTTTTACACTTATTTACTCAGGTAAAGTACTTTATTAGGGATAGCTGTTGCGACTACGCTTACGTAGACTGTAAAATATATATATTTATGGCTTATGATCACAATCCACCTACGAATCGTTATGCTCACAAAAATAAAGAAAACGGTTTTAAATTGAAAATGAGGAGGAAAAAAAGAGACCTTATAAAGAAACTTCGTATAGACAAAGCCTTAGGCGATAGTCAACTTAGTCACCAACTGTCTAGGGCATTGCGATCAATTCTTAAACTTATCCAAGGCATAACAAATCAAATAACAAAAAATCGTGATAGCTTTGATCGGGTAAAACATGAAGTAGACTTTGATAAAAATCCTTTTCAATACTCAAAAAACATTTTCAAAGATCAAAAAAGTAAGCTTCTCTTGACCAACGACCAAATTTTCGATCATTATAAAAGCACATACGAAGTGCCAGAAAACCAAAGACTATATGGGGATCCAAACGAACACACTCCTGAGACTCCTACTGAAGATTTTCATGCCAACCCACCAACTTTGGAGGAAATCAATAAAATTTCCAAAAGAGTTTACAAAAAATGTCCGTCGCTCCATAAACATCTTTTAAATATATTCGGTAAAATCTGGTCAAGAAAGCAAATACCGGTATCATTCGGAAAAGCCCTTATTGTCCTCATTCCGAAAAACGACAATGTCAATAATCCTAAGGATACTAGACCGATAGCCCTAACAAATACAATTTTCAAAGTATTTTTCTCTTTTTTACAAACAAAAATGACGCAATTCATTATTAACAATAGATATTTCAGGCCTAATCACCAGAAAGGGTTTTTGTCCGGAATTTCTGGATGTCTGGAACATAATACTTTAATATCGGAAAGCCTTAAAGATGCTAGAACTAGCGAGAGACAAATTACGGTTTGTTGGATAGACTTAGAAAACGCCTTACGACATGAACTGATGATGTTCGCGCTTAAATGGTATAACTTTCCTACGGTAGTTTGCGACATTATTGCATCATTTTATTCAAAATTAAAATTCTCTATAATTTTTTATGAAAACCATTCAAAACCACTTAATTATAACGTTGGTTTATTTCAGGGCTGTTGTATTTCTCCTATTATATTTAATATAGTTATTAATATTTTAATAGACAAATTAATTATAAATGAAAAAAGTGGGGTTATCGGTTTAAGTTCAACAACAAATACACAGAATCCATACTAGCGTTTGCAGATGATCTCGCGATACTCACACGTAATCCAAAACAATTTCAGGTACTTTTAAATGTAGTTGAGGATTTCTGTACGTGGACGGGCGGATTGAGGACAAAACTAAGTAAATGCTTTAGTCTGTGTCTGGGTAGACGGAATACCAAATATACCTTATACGATCCGGGTCTTATAATAGGCGGTTAGAACGTTAGTACGGTTACGGAAGCAGCTCCGTTTAAATTTTTAGGTAAAAAAAAATATTACCAAGGTCGTACTCCATCGTTGGATGTAATAGTCGATAGCTTTTTAAATGATCTGGAAAAGGTAGACGACCAACCAATAAGTAATGTCAAAAAAGCTTGGATTTACGAGATTTTTTTAACATCATGTCTAAATTGGTGTTTGTTTATGATATTAATAAAAACCTTTTGTCAAAGTTAGATGCAAGCGTCATAAAGACATTGAAGTTATGAAAACAATTTTGTATTAAAAATAAAGAAACCATCGGAGCTCTACAAACATCTAAGAGTTACCAAAAAACATATCATCGCAAAATCTTAAGATGATACTGTAACTTATCTCCCAAAAGACAAAGTTGCCTCAGAGCTCGAGTCACGACTTCAATTCCATAAAAAAATTATGATAGGTGCTCAAACGAAAAAAGTAGGGCTAGGATCAAGTAGGAAAGTTCAAGACATAGTCATAACAAAATCTTTTATTCGACAAGACGAAAACGATAACTACCGACTCCACGCGATGAGCCTAGAAAAATTTATTCCTGATCAGTTCGTAATACTTATTGAGCTTGAATGTGTGATCCCTTGGGATGTTTGTTTCCCAAGGAACAGTAAGCTCCACAAGTATCACGCGCCTCAGATGTTTCGAATACAGGAATAAGTCCGGTCTGGATGACGAAACACCAACATCCCCAGGGATTTTGTAACGCTTTTCATACGTGTCCATCATGAGAATCCAATCAGGAGCCGCGCCTAATATTGAATAAGGCTTCGCTTTTGATTTTTTGGAGGAGCCTTCTTTTACGAATTCTATAGATCGTTTGGTGGTTGTTATACCCTTCCGCGCTCTTGCTACTGAAAGACTAACCGCTTCCCGTATGATTTCTAATACCTTGTCGTGGCGACGCGAGTATTGACCTTTATCTAGAAGTACCCTACACCCTACTAATAGGTGTTTCGCGGTTCCTATTGCCTCCCCACAGATGTTGCAAGACTTTTCGGTGGCTTTGCCCCATCTTACTAAATTACTTTGATTTGGGAGAGTCATTTGGAATGCATTAAGATAGAATTTTAATAATGCTGGGGACCAATCATAAATTACGGTGCACCACTTCAAAGCTAGTGGAAAACAAAAATCTCCTATGGTCACCCATTCGTTTTGAATTTCTAGGCTCATCGCGTGGAGTCGGTAATTATCGTTTTCGTCTTGTCGAATAAAAGATTTTGTTATGTCTATGTCTTGAACTTTCCTACTTGATCCTAGCCGTACTTTATTTGTTTGAGCACCTATCATAATTTTTTTATGGAATTGAAGTCGTGACTCGAGCTCTGAGGCAACTTTGTCTTTTGGGAGAGAAGTTACAGTATCATCTTTAGATTTTCCGATGATATGTCTTTTGGTAACTCTTAGATGTTTGTAGAGCTCCGATGGTTTCTTTAATTTTAATCCAAAGTTGTTTCGGTCTCTAAATAAGGTTGAAGAGTCCGCTGAGTGCGCTAACCCGAGCCATAACTTCAATGTCTTTATGACGCTTGCATCTAACTTTGACAAAAGGGTTTTATTTATATCATACACGAGGAAAGGCCAATTTAGACGTGATGTTAAATAATTATCGTAAATCCAAGCTTTTTTGACGTTAATATTAGGGTGAATTAATAGAAATACTTAAACAACTGAAAATTTGTGTGACAGTGTTATTTAGTACAATTAAGAAACCAGTTACATAACTTTAAAAACCAGAAAAAAAAATATTAAAATTTTATTTTATTTTTTTATTGTTACTCTTATCCTTATTCAAACATTTACACGCACTTTTGAATTGACACGCACGCACGCATTTACAGGCATTTTTGAATCGTCAATTACATTAAATTGGTCAGTATAGTCAGTCTATGAGTAACCTACTACCAGCTCGGAATGCAGTTCTGCTGAGAAGAGCTTGCCAAAATTATCTTTCAATTTATCAAAGCAATTTATTTTTTCGCAGTTTCACAGCAGCAGACGTGGAAAAACTTGGTGTCTGTCTATCTACAGTATGCCGCGTCGAACCCTCGGCCTCCGCCCTCGACAGCATCGGAGCGGGGGCTCCCGTCAGTATGCACGCATTACACTGTCTCGATACCGTGCATAAGGTACACTCTTGTAATGAATTCTTTAAAATAGATTTTTAAATCATGGTTTATCATCTATCAAATCAAATCAAATCTTGTGACCCGTACGCTTATTAACGCTAATAATATTAAACATATTTGTGAAAGTTTAAGTAGGGATGTCGGTCCATCTGTTACAAAAAATAATATTCCATTGTTTTATATAACTTTGTACAAATTCGAAAGGATGTAAAATGATGTGTTAATATAATATGATTTATTATTAGTTAACACTTACCTTACTTACCCCAGGAGGCGCTCGTCCGCCACGAGCTGCTCCCGGCCATGTTCGGTGCACTGACGTCGCTGGCGGGCGCCGCGGCCAACCAGCCCGCCGCTGCCGTGCGCTGCCTGGCCGCAGCCGCCGCGCTCTACCGCGCCGCGCCCGCTCCCAGCGCCCACCAGCTGCCGCGCCTGCTGCAGGTCAGCACGCACGCACATACACGCACATACACAACACCGTTAAAGCTATGCATCCATATCAATACTCCAACCTCTCGCAGGCGCTCCACGCCGCAGTGCGCGTACGCGTGCGTCGTCCCTCGGGCGAGCGTGACGCCACCGATGAGCACGCGCAGACCGCCGCGCTGCTGCTGCAGGTGATCAATACCAACAGAAACACAATATGCTGATATTTTATATTTATTTTATATGTTATATGTATTTATATATTATATTTAATATTAACCGCTAGTCTGAATCGTTTTAAGATAATCGAGTGCACGTTAGAAGCGGTAAAGCTTCCCGCCACGATTACATATATCCTTAAAAAATATGAAAATCCTTGGAAATATCTTAGTATAATAATGATTATGAGACTTGTTTAGTCCTAAGTAGATTGTGTTAATGTTAATGAAGGAAACATACAGAATAACATCTAGACTTTATGATCAGGTGCTGGCGACGGGTCTGCCTCTAGCGCGGGAGCGTCCGGACGACTATGACGAGTTCTGGGAAATGTTACCGGAAGTGCTCGAGACGTTCATGTTTGAACCGCCGTAAGTCGCCCCACATAATAATATTAAAAACAAACATTAATCAGTAGTCTTAATACCGCCAACCCCCCAGCGTGGGCGGAAGCTCGCAGGCCCGCGAGGTGGTGGGCGTGGTCCGCGACGAGGTGCTCCGGGGCTGCCCCCGCGCCCCGCCCCGCCCCGCCGCGCGCCTGCTAGCCCTCGTGCGCGCCGGCTCACTGCACGCACAGCGCGACGGACCCGCAGAGCGTGCGTACTGCCATTCTATATCGTATACTATTAAACGTACTATTAGTATTGTCAAATATTTTTTTAATTTAACCGTGCTTCTGGAAACGCACTATTAAAATTGAATAAATTATTGGGTGATAAATAAAGTTTTTGTTTTCTAAGATATGTATGTATGTATTTTAAACGTTTTTCAAATGTCCTTTTTTATGCCTCTTTTTCTATTCAACATATAGTTTAATCATGCCTCCTCCCAACTCAACAACTCTCTTCTCTCTCTCGATTGTCTGATGACTGCAGTTTGTTAGCACTAAATGGATTAGCGTTAGGAAAGCCATCAAAAACTTAACACCTGTAATATATTTAAACGAATTATATTTATAGAAAACGAGCAAGAGCTGAAGGAAAGAGAGGAGTTTGCTCGCACATGCTTCGAGACGTTACTACAGTTCTCGATGCTTGAAGATATGGAGTCGTTGACCGCAGCGGAAAGTAAATTATTATTATAAGTATTAATATATGTTTCTAATAAAAATATATATGCAACCTTCAGAATATATAACACATCTTAAATTTTATAGATTTAATTTTTAATTGTAATTAAAGGCGGTCGATGTTTATAATAAACGAACTTTGTTTTAGGCGACAGTGATCCTCTGGCAATAATGCCACTACTAGACCGTTTCCAAGAAGTCATCGCTAAATATAGTAGAGACGAAGAGAGCACGGAACCAATACCGAGGTAAGGATATTTCAGTTATTACCTTTCAATCTAAACTTCTAATAAAGTTGCTGTATTTTTTCAATTATCTATTCAAAGGTTTTTAATTTTAAACCTTGTGATTCCAATTCAAAGGTTTTTAAACCTTGTGACCCTGTGATCGTTCCAATGATTATTTATCAAAATTATCATGTTCTTTATAATATGATTGTAGATCTAAAATAAAAAACTATAATATAAGTGTATGTGTGTGTGTGTGTGCAGGCAGCAGGTGTCGGAGGTGTCGTTCGTGCTGCGCGCGGTGGCGTCGCTGGCGGGCGCCATGCGGGCGGCGCCGCCCGGCCGCGTCGACGCCGCTGCCTGGGACAGACTCATCGGTGCCCACTCCTTGCATTTACAATGCCCAATACCACTATACTGCCACTAACTCCATGTCATTAATGAATGTTATAATGTTAGGAATGCTTAGAAAATCCAGATTCTAGAAACTACTTACTTGGCATTGCGGTTGCTTAGTTTCGCGCAATTTGAATCTAGTTTTAATATTAGTATTAATATAAGTATGTTAAGTAGATGACAGACGAGCCGTTCTTTGCAGGTGTGTACCCGTCGCTGGTGTCGCTGTGTGGGGGGGCGCGCGCGGGGGGGGCTGCCGCGGCGCTGCAGGAGGCGCTGCTGCAATTCGGAGCCCTGTTGGCGCCGCCCTAGCGGTACACACTACACACCGACGTACACAACATTATCCTTATCATCAGCAGGCCCGCCATATTATACATTGCACATTTCGATTTAAGGTTTTGGGTATAGTTATCAGGGAAAGGTTAGAATTCGAAAAGGAGAATCTAGAGTGATATTTGTGATATTCTTGAATTGAAAATCTATTGTTTCTATGATTATTATAAACGATTCGAAATTTCGATATTCGAAATATCACTATAAAAGATTCGAAATCTGAAGAAAACTGTACCGACGGTCAGATTAAATATTATTACATATTATTCTTTGTTCCAGGGACGTAAGGTCGCCGTCATCTTAGTTGTAGCTTGTAACATATAATATTCCACACAATGTTAAGTTGGACCTTATGACCTAGTCGCAAGGTAAAAGTCGTTTAGTTCAATGAGGCTGATTCGAACAGTTTTGTATATAGGTTTGTAAAATAATTATTTTATCGTTTAAAATGTGTCATATTGTTTATGTTCAGATTGTGAACGTTAATATATAATAAACAAATCAATGTAATTAATTTATATTAAATGTACTTTCTGTTTTCTAGTATATGCAATACAGTACACAATTTTAACTTTATTTTATGCTTTTGTGCTCAGTTGTTCTAACTTTATTTTATGCCCAGTTGTTCTAACTTCATATAGTTAAGAATAACGTTACATTTAACAAACATTTTCAAAAAAGAGCGAAAATAAGTCATTGATTATGTTTCTTCGCTATCTCGATATTTTTAGTTAATTTGTAAATAGTGACAATTTTAATCGATACAAAGAATCGATTAGCCCTGAATTTTCGTAAGGTCTTAGATAGAGCTGTAGTAAGACTTCCAAATTAAATTGTAGATGGCGCTAGTAATAGTTCTTACTTTTATACAATATGCCAACATCGAGTAAAAATATAATAGTGAGAAACATAAATAAATTTGGGTAGAGATTTCAATGCTACATTATATTAGACATTGCAAGTTTAATTTTATTGACTTTTTACTTGTACTTTTTTTCACTATCCAAAGAAATTTATTGCTCTAATAAATAGCAACATTTAGGTAAAGACCCTGTTGCCTAATTTCATTCCATTTCTTGTGTATATTATCTAATTTCGATCAATAACATTGTTATGTTTATTTATTGAAAGTTAAAAGTATTATAATTATAATTTTTAATTATAAGTACATAAATGAGATGATTGCAAATTGCTTATGAAAAGTAATATAATTTGTGTTAAATTAAAGTAGATTGACTGATTCAATAAAAAAATAAAACTAATTTAACCAATGTAATGAAGCCAAATGAAAAATAATAGCAACCATTTTAAATAATGACAGATATTAAATTAGTTGTAAATTACATCACAATAGTGTTACTCAAATCATTCGAGAATGTTAAGGATAACAAGTCCCCAACGAGAAAATGTATGATAATTAAAAAGTAATAAAAAGATGATTGTTTTATTTATTACTGCTTTACCCTGTGTCTTTGTGACTTTCTACTCGTGTATATTTTTCGAGTTAAAATAAAAGTCCCTTTTGTCACTTTTTGGAAATCAAAAAGGTGATTTGCAAAATCATGTTGTTGTCAACAAAGAAACTTATACATTTGTCGAAATTCCATAAATACTATTTCAATCGTTATACACTTTGAACTCCGTGTACAAAATTATAAAAATGTTTCGATCGGCGCTAGCTCCAATTGTAGCTGTTATTCAAGTTCAATGCACTCGTACAATGGCTCTTCACAATGCTCTTATCAATATTTAAATTATCGGAATTGAATGTCGTAACACAGTTCAAGATATTAAAAACATCTTGTATAGTTAATAAAAAGTTTTAAGGTAAAAATAATATGTTTGTACGTAGCAGTATTTGGTTGCTTGTGTCGATGCACTCGAGACGCAATAAAAAGTTGGCGTGACTCTAAATAGCGCTTTCGGCCCCATATCTTCGTCGAAAGTTATTTTGAGGCCGACACAGCGACACGGTCTTTTAAGCCGCTTTAAGTATTATTTCAAAGTAAATTACTAATATAAAACTTCGTTGAATTATGAATATTTTGATGACAAAATATGAGATCAATTCTTTTAAAAACATCATAAACCGATTCTTTGTGTGTAAATTTAGCTGATATTCAAAATAAATGTATGAGAGTTGACTTCATAAAAAATAGTTGTTGATTCAAAGTATAAAAATGATTTTCTGAAAACAAGTAAAATATACCAAATAGAAAAATTAGTCACTTTAATCTAAATTGTGCTCATAAAAAGTTGGTGTTCAATAACAATGAGATATAATAGCATGTGAAGAATAAACAAAAAATATGTTGCTATTTCGGAAGATAGTTAAAATTAACCAATCCTCAGTTCAACGACCGGTAACCTAAACAAAAATAAATTCAAAATACGTTCAGAAGCTTCTCCCCCTACTTTGAACGTATGTGGTGAATGACTTGTCTGAAATTAATCTTGGTTTGTTCGTAAAAGTTCAATCTTATAAGAAGTTTAACCTTATTCGGTGCTCTAGTTCTTTAATGTAAGTGAAGGGCAAATACGATATCAGATGTTTATGACACTGATACTAGCTTTTACTATTACAGCTGAGCTTGAAAGAGGGATAGGTAGGCAGTAAAGGGTTAAAATGACTAATATAACACACAATGGGAGACAATAGGATATAACATACAGTTACTTTATTAGAATCAATCTTTTTATTAATTCGACATATTGTTAACTCGAAAGGAGTCTGCAATTGGAAATAAGTAAAAGATATGAATTACTTTTTCTTGACGTTTTACAAATAAATAAGTCATTAAATACATATCTAATCTTCCTCACACTTCTGAAAACGTTAAAATGATTTTACATATTTTAAACCTACTAAAAATAAAAAAAAATCATTTTAATTTAGTTACACTATTTAAAGTTATACAGGAACTAGCGACCCGCCCTTTTCGTATGAGGGTGTAATTAACTAACGTTATGTCATCGCGGACTTTCCCATAGTATATTTGCCATATAAATATTAGTACATATGTACGTAGGTACTTAACTTTAATTATTCCATGTTTTATTTAATTTTAATTACTTAACATACTTTTTAAACTATAACCGTTCATTACTTAACATATTAGACGAACAGAAAGACTGAATAGTGAATATCGATTTGCTTTTATGTAATTTTAAATAAGAGCATATTATGATTAAATATTCTGGCCAAGGATGATGTTAGATTAAACTAATTCTAATTCAAATCCTATACTTATTTTTAAGTGCATTATTTAAATTATTTACAGGGCCTACATATTATTCTCAGAATTATGTCACCATTCAAATCATATCGACTTGTTGTTGGGCGGTTGACGGCCAAATAAGGAAAACGCATGATGTCACCTCGCCCACAACTCGCAAGTAAACAAGTATGTTGTTCATGCTATTGCCTATTAGTAGGATTACGTCAAGGATTCGAACGATATGTGGGTGTGCATTTACTATATTAGGTCAGGAAGGTATCAACTCGTAACTTTTGAAAACTAATGTTAACATTATTATTTTCAAAACCAATTTAATTATCGGCGGTTTTAACTGTTAATCTATTTCATTTTCTGTTTAAGATTATATCCGCACGTTTATATAATTGACATTTATATAATCATCATTTTCTATTGTATCTACTTCCCCTTATTCCACTTTATTTAGGGACAAAATAACAATTTAACACATCGTCCTGACATCAACTCCCCTGAAGATGAACGACCATTCACCGTATATGCACAAATTTCATCCGAAATAAAATTGTTTTTACGGACGGACCGTTTATGGGAGTACAAGAAACCGAAGGATCTAAGATGCATATTCTATCAATATCACTTTATTTCTTAATTTAATGAATTCATACCTGGACCTTCAAAATGCAGCAGCAGTTAATGATTTATTATGAAAAAAATATTGAAAGTCGTATGTAATTTACTAATTAGATTAATCGAGTTCAATGATTATAGGAATTGCAGATAAACTCATTAGGTACATTTTATAAAGATATCATAATATTAAAATATTTGTATATTAGTATTTTCAATGTTTAAGTAAAATATTCATAATTTTTATCTATTAACTAGTGCATGTACTTTTAATTAGGATTACTGCGACGGATAGAAAAGGAAAAACAAATTTTCATAATTTCTTTTATTTCACATCACCGGAATGTATCGGTGTGAGTGCATTGAACGTACAACTTTCGAATGCTTAGTACTCTTCGGCACCTTCACCTTCTCCCTCAGCGGAGTCCATGCCGACCTCTTCGTAGTCCTTCTCGAGAGCGGCCAAGTCCTCGCGAGCCTCTGAGAACTCTCCCTCCTCCATACCCTCACCGACGTACCAGTGCACAAAAGCGCGCTTGGCGTACATAAGGTCGAACTTGTGGTCCAGGCGAGCCCAGGCCTCGGCGATGGCGGTGGTGTTGGATAACATGCACACGGCGCGTTGGACCTTGGCAAGGTCACCGCCGGGCACCACGGTCGGTGGTTGGTAGTTAATGCCGACCTTGAAACCAGTGGGACACCAGTCGACGAACTGGATGGTACGCTTGGTCTTGATGGTAGCGATGGCGGCGTTGACGTCCTTGGGGACGACGTCACCACGGTACAACATGCAACACGCCATGTATTTGCCGTGACGGGGGTCGCATTTCACCATCTGGTTAGCTGGCTCGAAGCAGGCGTTGGTGATTTCGGAGACCGAGAGCTGTTCATGGTAGGCCTTCTCTGCAGAGATAACTGGCGCGTATGTCACCAGAGGGAAGTGAATACGTGGGTAGGGCACCAAGTTGGTCTGGAACTCTGTTAGATCGACGTTGAGGGCGCCGTCGAAACGCAGGGAGGCGGTGATGGAGGATACGATCTGACCGATCAGCCTATTGAGGTTGGTGTACGTTGGGCGTTCGATGTCGAGGTTTCTGCGGCAGATGTCATAGATGGCCTCGTTATCGACCATGAAGGCGCAGTCCGAGTGCTCAAGAGTGGTGTGGGTGGTAAGGATGGAGTTGTAGGGCTCAACAACAGCAGTGGAAACCTGGGGTGCAGGGTAGATTGCAAACTCGAGCTTGGACTTCTTGCCGTAGTCCACTGAGAGACGTTCCATGAGGAGAGATGTGAATCCTGAGCCAGTACCACCACCGAAAGAGTGGAAGATTAGGAAGCCCTGCAGACCCGTGCACTGGTCAGCCAGTTTACGGATGCGGTCAAGTACTAGGTCAACAATCTCTTTTCCGATGGTGTAGTGACCACGGGCATAGTTGTTTGCGGCATCTTCCTTACCAGTAATAAGCTGTTCTGGATGAAACAACTGTCTGTATGTACCAGTGCGGACCTCATCTGAAAAAATAAAACAATATTAAAATTCTGCCAGTGTGATTGTCTCATTTAGATTTCATTTTCTATTTTTCAACAAGATTTTCAAATCCATACTTTTGTTTTATTATTTTTAATTAGATTTTTGATGGTTACATACCTACTACTGTAGGTTCCAAGTCAACAAACACGGCACGAGGCACGTGCTTGCCGGCACCGGTCTCGCTAAAGAAGGTGTTGAAGGAGTCGTCACCACCACCAATAGTCTTGTCTGTGGGCATCTGGCCATCAGGCTGGATGCCATGCTCAAGGCAGTAGAGTTCCCAACAGGCATTACCGATTTGGACTCCAGCTTGGCCTACGTGTACAGAGATGCACTCACGCTGTCAACAAAAATAAATTATTGTATCAATCGAGTCGTGTTACATAGGTTGTACTATGAAATTATTTAATTGAAGTACTATTCTTTTAGCTCTCGGTGAGGTGAAAGCGTATAGTGAAAGTATAACCGATAACCTTTCAACTGTAGAAATTAGAAAGTTGTCCATTAAGAATATTTTGCGAATTATAATTGATATAAAACATTTAGGGACTTTAATATCAGAGTCATTTAGGTGACATCATCAAAAAGCCTTGAACGAGGTCATGAAACACGTTATCTATATAAATTGACAACATTTGAACATTGAGCGACAATGGTAATATAATAGAATTTTTAAATTGATATTGAAAATATATTTATAATATATAAATGTCCAGTTGGTACCAAAGTTATTGATTGTTAATCGACCGGTAGGGCGTGTCAACCCTCAAAATGACGCGGCAGTCTCGATAATCCATCGATTTGAAATTAAGAATTTTAAACAGAGAACGCTAAACATTTTGTAAGTGACGGAGTGAGTAATACTCTAAGTATTTGAAAAAAGAATCTCGAGTTCCAACTGGCCTCGTGTTAAGATGCCGACAAAATGGAGGACCGGCACTTTTGAAAAGATTCCTGCAAACGGCTTAAAGAGCGTGAAATATACAACAAATTAGTTCGTGAAAACAAATAAACTTACCATTTTGATTGAGTTTGGTTGAACTTAACGTACAAATAAGTTATTAAATAAATCAGTCGACGTTCAGCGCTACCGGTTAAGAGGCTTGCCGAACGGTTAATACATGAAAAATTCCGTTAGACGCCTATTTATACAGCCGGCGCCACCGGAGACCGACGCTTCTCATTCCACACTCCGATTGGTAGATTCAACTGCCGCAGAGGCGTATCGACCAATAATATGAAAACTTCATTATATCACCATTGCAGGAATATGTGGGCCGGCGCCCGGTGATTCATATAATATTAGTGTAGTAACTAACTTAGTATCTAAATTATCGAGACTAAATAATTCGCATGAAACTAATATAATAGTGTACAATGAACAACTTTGTTACTTTTACTTCAAGTAATAATGAAAAATTATGTTTGTTTTTTAATTCTTTAGTAATATTGAATACACATACAAATTAACGATGAAACATTTTTGTTAATGTAATGAACAGAATAATATAGAAATATGTTTCATCGATTATTTTCTATTGCATTTTATAAAAGTTTTAAAATGTACGTAATAAAGAGAATAAATATTATAGTCATGTACAATAAATAAGAAGGTGAAAGAAAAAAATATAAAAAGGACAATTTTGATGAACAAATTAAAATATTTCTAAAACTATAATATTTCTATTTCAAAAGAAACGCACATAGGTTGAATTTTACGATATTTGAATCGTATATGCATCAAGGCATGAATCAAAAGTCCTATAAAAAGATACAATACAATCGGCAGATTTGACTAGAAATCGGTTGTATATGTAACAACATACTTCATAATCATAGTAATCTACATAAATTATACAAATACACTCATGTACATATTTAAATAATATAAATAAATACATATGTAAATTATTATATTCCACATGTATAATACTTTTTTATAATAGTAATTTTTTCGTAGGAATTGTGCGTTTAAATAAATTAAATGATACTTACCGAACTGAACAGGTTTTCAGGAAAATATTTATTTTTATACTATTTTTAATAAGCTTTTATCGTAAAAGATACAACACTACTTTTAGTTGTGTACGCAGTCTACTTCCGCACACATACGTAAATCGGATGATTCCGTCTGGGATGTAATGGTATTTTATCCCAAAAAATACTTATTTAATTTACTCTAAGTATTACATTTGCATCTAAGAATAACTTAAACAATATTTTTTGCAACTCAGATTTACGAAATACATTAAATAAAGTAGAGTTCGTATTAAATCAAGTATACTTCACACACACAAATACAAAAGTTGCATAGGCACACAGTTCTTGTTATTTTAATCCATAATCCATATTCTGCCTTGTGTGTTTTTCGGTGCGTTGGGGACGGAATAGGTATATATTTTTTTTGCCGGAGTGGTGATTTTTAAAGATTTTTAGTTTTCATAGTTTCATCATGAATTTTTATTTATTCAAATAAGATTTATTACTAGGCTATATTAATTATTTTGGTTCATATTAAGTATAGTTTTTTATCGTTTTCTTGGTGGTAGACCATAACATCGGGTCGCCGGCAAAGTTACCACCCATCGGGCAAAGTCGTGCCGCAAAGCGACCTAGTCGTGTTCCGGCACGTTGCTCGATGAAGCCGTTTATGGAAAATGGGTCTGAACAGCTGCGGTACGTTGGCGAACCGGTTGACGTCGAGTTGGTATTTGTTTTGTCGGGTGTCTAGTCGAGGAGGGTAGCGGGATCCGAAGAGACGGCTTTCCGCTGGCCGCCCGCAGATAGTTTGGGGCCCAATTAGTGGGTTAGCCACCCTTGAAAGGCTGCCCCGCCAGCTGCGAAAAATCCCAGGGTGGCTCCATCGTGCTGGTTGGCGACCAGACGAGGAGGCCCGATGGCGATCCCTGGGGGGGTTCGGGCGTCCCCGCAGTCTCCAGGCTAGCCTCCCAGTGGCATGACTTAACCAACTTCGATGTTGGGTTCGATACGTACCGCCTCGTTCAACTGCCATTTCCCATCCCTATTCACTTAAATTTTTTTTATCATGAAGAAAAACCAAAAAAGGAAAAAGTTTGTACAGCGGTTGCACTCCTCCTCATTTAAAGTGCACCTCAGTAATATTAGGGGTTTGCACTCTAATATCTTACCTGTCCATCACCACCTGGAGACAGAACAACCGCACCTCTTCTTTTTGACGGAGACGCAGATACAACACATCTTCCTCACTGCGGTGTTTCGATGCCTGAAATCCGCATCACTAACAAAGAGGTATGGAGAACATTGTGTCGTTTAGATGTGAATAAAGCCAGTGGTCCTGATGGTATACCAGCCATTCTGCTCAAGACATGCGCAGCTGAGTTGTCTCCTGTACTGACACGTCTGTATCGTCTCTCTTTCATGACTGGAATAGTGCCGAAATCCTGGAAGTTTGTGTCCCAAAAAAGGCAGCCGTGCCGACCCTGTCAATTACAGACCGATTTCAATCACCTCCATACTCTGCAAGATTATGGAGCGTGTATTGAACTCGCGCCTACTAGCATACCTAGAAGGTAACGATCTCCTCAGTGACCGACAGTACGGGTTTCGCCGTAATAGGTCTACTGGGGACCTCCTAGTGTATGCTACTCACATTTTAGGCGAGGCCATCGAGAAGAACGGAGAAGCGGTCGCCGTCTCTCTGGACGTCTCGAGGGCATTTGACAGGGTCTGGCATGCGAGCCTTATAAGCAAGCTTTCAGCGTACGGTATATCTCCTGGTCTGATCGGCTGGGTAACGGACTTTCTGAGCCACAGATCTCTCCGAGTAGTTGTCGACGGGTGTTCCTCGGAACCCTTGACAATAAATGCCGGAGTGCCTCAGGGGTCCGTTCTTTCTGCAACTCTGTTTCTGCTGCACATTAATGATCTGTTGAAGCCCGGTATCTATGGGTATGCAGACGACAGCACAGTTGTAGAAAGATATCTGCCGAGTACTCGGGCTAGTCGAGATCAAGTACAGTCTGAAAGAGAAGCCATGGTGCAACGTTTGAATGACAAACTTCAGGCAGTCTCCGCATGGAGCAATGCCAATCTTGTCAAGTTCAACGCCACCAAAACGCAGACGTGTCTATTCACCGCCAAAAGGAGCCCTATAACCTTGGCTCCTACTTTCCAGAATGTATCCTTGGAATACAGTGACCGGCTTCAGTTGTTAGGCTTAGAGATTTCCTCGAACCTCAACTTTGGTCGGTTCATCGAGTCCAGAGCAAGAGCAGCAGCAGCAAAGCTTGCCGTTCTGGCGAAGGTTCGGCAGTACTTTACACCGGGACAGCTTCTTGTTTTATACAAAGCACAGATCCGGTCGTGTGTAGAGTACTGTGGTCACATATTTGCTGGTGCCGCAAAGTCTCATCTTGCGGTTTTGGACTCAATTGAGAGGCGAGCAAAGAGGCTTATAGGCGATCCCGAATTGGTCGGAGCCGACCTCCAAAGCCTTGAGCACAGGCGTAGAATTGCTAGCCTCTCAGTATTCTATAGGATACATTTTGGTGAGTGTGCGCTGGAATTACACATATAATACACAATTTAATTCCCCCGTCCCCCTTCCATCACCGGACGTCCCGACGCACGGCAGGTTTTCATCCTTTTGTTGTGGACATTCCACCTGTCCGAACGAAGCGCTTTGCTTCCTCATTTTTACTGCGTACAGCAAAAGATTGGAACAGTTTGCCTGCGTCGGTATTTCCGACCGAATACAATGTGGGTGTCTTCAAGCGAAGAGTGAATAGGTTGCTAGGGTAATGCGCCTTACCACCTAAGACTACATTCCACTTACCATCAGGTGGAATGTAGTCAAGCATTGCCCTAGATAATATAAAAAAAAAAAAAAAAAAAAAAAAAATCGTATTAGGTATAAAGTCGGTTTCTCCATGATATAATAATAATAATAACATCAGGACAAATTATAAGTAATTTGTATTATTAAGCAAATTATTTGCTTGTGTTAAGGGTGTTAGACAACGATACAAATACATAGAAATACATAATATAAACACTGAGAATATATTTAATAAACGACCAAACCCAGAAACACAGACATCTATGCTCATCACATAAATGCCTGTCTCTGCCGGGAATCGAACCCGAGATATACTATAAGACAAAGCCGTTAGAACCTACTTTATTCCTCAAATTTAAAAATGTATTAAGCAGTAATAAGCAACAATTAATTCTATTAAGATGTAGGTACGCTATTTGTTTAAATATACTTTAATAACTTACTCGAGTTTTAATCTGACTCTGACTAATATAATAAGTGCGATTGTTTGGATGTTTGGATGGATGGATGTTTGTTACTCAATCGTGTTAAAACTATTGAATGAATTTTGATGAAACTTAGTAATATTGTACCTTATGTACTAGAAAAACACATAGACTATAGAAATACTAACTTTTGCACGTGGCTTTGTTTGTGATGTTTGTTACTCATTCACGCCAAAACTACAAACATTGTAACAACATAGATTGTAGCACGACTTTGTTAACTTAAATGAGGTATCGGTAGTCGGTACATACGTTAAAAATAATCGAAAATAATATTTTTATGGCTTATGTTTCTAGCCATAAAAATATTATTTTTACAGTCTACGTGGACAAAGTCACAGGCACCAACTAGTAAATATATATGTAATATGTATAATTACTATCTTTCGGTCTTCTTTATGATTACTAAGTCCGGAAAAATAATATTATCTAATTTTATTTACTTTTTATTTGTTTTAAAATATCTTTAAACATGTATAGCCATGTTAAGCTTAATTAAAATAAACCAATACTTCCGTCCCGTTTCCCAGAAGTTGCGGGTTCGAATCCCTGCCCGTATCGGTTTATATTTCATTCTATATTATTTATTAAAACATTTTTATAAATTTTTATTAAAGCGTCATCTATTAGCGATCTCTGTGATCACTACACCGACTTTTTAACTCGACTTTTCATTTAGTTACGTTGCTTTCTACTGTTCCGTTGTGGTAATATCTATACCAGTGACATCTGGTTTATATTTTTAAACACGTTTTGTTTTTAAATTTATAGGTATACTGAACTAAGAGATATCTACTGATGGTAAATAAATATTATAGTATATTTAATAATTTGAAATAGAATACAATAATAATAGTCATAGATAACAGTTTTAAAAAATAAATGAGGTATAGTTAAATTCTGAGAATTCCTGATTTCCCGCGCCACTTTTAACTGTGAGAGCGCTAAAACGCCATTCTGCGCGCGAACGAATTTGAACTGCACGCGCACATACGAGCCGCTAAAAATACGAATTAATTTCGGAATAAATAGATAAATGACCTCTGCAAAGTGAAATAATAATGATAATTTAATAAGAGAAAAGTGGTTTAAGATTTATAAATTGTGCAGTGTAGTGTTGAATTTCTCTTGACAGCAGTTATTTCATGTAAGTCTAAAATTAATAGTACATAAAATATATATTTTTGCATGTTTATGACCTCGACGTGATATTATGACGTAGTATTTATAAAGCGATACTTTTTGTAGATAAAATAGTTCTCGGCCTTTTATGGTTGTTTGCTCTCCGTTATTTTCTCAGATATGGTCTAGGATGATAAGTAGGATATAGCCCGGGGCTAAGTTGAAAGTACGAACGGTAATGTTTAGAAATTATTCTTTTTTTGATCTTTTACAGTTCTTGTATTTAACAAGATTTTTTTAGGATTTCTACAAGAAAACAGAAGGTTTCCCATTTCTATTTCTTTTTTATATACGCTTAGCATTATTTTTCTACGTGACATAAATACTATCCATATAATATCAAAATAGGTTTAGGGCAGTCAGGAAATTGTAATGAATGTAGAGATCACATTAATATCAATTTATTGCTTTATGTAAGATATGACTTCATCGGATACATTTGTGTAATCTTGTTGAATGTATAAACAATTAATATTTTTAACAAAATGAACAAGTTCTAACAGGTTTTTATATATTCAGAGATATTGCATCGTTCATGTAATTAATGTACTTTATGTTCTATACATTATAATCCTAGAACCAGTCTCATACAACTCTCTTACTAATATAAAAAGTGACGATATTTAAATCTTTTAGTTTCTAATAACAATTTAAGTATAAAAAATTGGGAAAGTAGGTATGTTAACTTTTGCCCTGAAACGTGTAACTATACTTTCTGTCTATTATTAAAATTGGGAGCAATTTTATTGATTAACACAATTTAAAGGTGACCTTGTTAATTGAAAACGTATATAAAAAAAAGTTTAAGAATTATGAAAAATATTTTCTTAGAAGTAGAGATAGTTTGGATTAGGACAATCCTCACCTCACAATTCATAAATTATTAACTAAACATCAAAAATATAAATATCCAATTTGTAGCCAGTAATGTAAAATGTATTTCCATTTCATCCCATCCTTGTTTATAACAGTTGTTTCTGTCTCACCTATCACTATATTGGGACTTTTTGTTTTGAATGTGTTATGACACATTGCGGTCTGTGCATTATCTACCCGAAATAATCGTGACTTAAATGATCCACAAGGCTTCATTTATTGGAACTGTGAGATGACATAAGCTTATTGATTCATCTCCGATATAAAAACGTTACTAAACAAAATTAAATTAAAATGACTAACTAGTTGAGTTCGGCGTTTTGTATACAAAAAGTTAAACTGAAAATTTTGCGAGAAATCAAATTTTAAAAAGGACCGATTTCAAAATATGTAGTTTCAAATAATATGAACCTTAAATTATTAAGATTTCACACCTCTTCTAGGACATCAATAGCATCCGTTAGTATTCACTTTCACTGGAAAGCTGCTCGCTTCTCTGTTATTATCTCAAAATGTAAATGAAAATGTATCAATAAGCGCTGGATTTGTGACGCTATTAAATAGCTTTCATTTGCTGATTGCTGTTTCCTTTGTTCATTTAATTTAATACAACATTTATCTTAATATTTAGATATTGCGAATATAAAAGCTTAAAAGTGTATAATTTGGTAATATTTGAAACTTAAAGAGTAATTTAAAATTACAAGAAAACAGTAACGCTTTCAATATTTATTCACCTGTAGTCGGGGAACAAAACTTAACTTAAGATATATTTATAAATATTAATAAAGAAAGTATGAGTAGTGTTTAAGACGAAACTAACACTAAAGACACTGTATACAAATTAAAACTAAATATATAAAATTAAAGACCGCAGTGAATATCTGTGGGTTTGTCGTTTTTGTAAGTCACATTTATGATTTAATTTTAAAAGCAAAATCTAACAAGGAAACAATTTCGAAGAAAATAATATGTAAAATACTAAATGAGAATTACCACTTGCTGAATTCGATTAATAAATATTGCAATGAGTATGAAGTCATTGTTTGAGGTCTCGTTATATCACACAATTCCTTAATTAAAACCGCCATAAATAGTAATATACGATAATAGTTTTGAGTCAACTAATACAAGCCAAGGTTATATTGTTGTGGCAAAAAATATATTTAGTGCATTCCGTCCGGTCCGAGTTGTTTTTGGGTGTTTAAATACTGAAACTGTTTTAAGAGATTATGATAGATCCTTGGGTTGTATATTTTTAAACTAAACTATTGGGTAAATTAACATTAAAAAATGTACAAACCTATACGATTCTCGCTATATAGCGCCCATGTCGATTTTTTTTTAAGTTTTTTACAGTGACCCCTTTGAAAAATCTTAAGAGATAACTTAATAAAAGTGTTTCTAAGTTACAAAGGAACACAGGAACAGAAATGATTAGTATACATAGGTGTACCCAGCTCTATCCGGGGGTTATCAGGAACTTGTTGTAGGTAGAGTCGAGTAGAAGATACAAAATAGTACATTTATTATACTAGTTAAGAGTTTTATTAGATATTCATCAAAATATATTTTTAACGGTATCCAGCAAGCCTGTTCATGAAAAATGTCGTGAAAAAAAACATTTATTATTTAATATCCAGTTAAAATTGAGTCAATTTTGACATTTAAGAGAGCTCACTGCAACCATCTATTAAAGGTTAAAAGTTCTTCTTCAGGGCTTTGTCTTTAGTCTTTATATATTATACAAATGTTACTTGTTATCCCAAAAACAATTTATAAAAATCCCAAGTCTATTAATAACTGTTTATGACTATTTTCATACAACACCGGCGCGAGTAAAAAGTTGCGTTACATTCGTACCTACTGCCAAATCAATTATAACAGAACATGACGTGTACTAAGTTTATTTCAACCTGCTGGCACCGCTGCCAACTGGGCTGACTATAGCGTGCAGGAAGTTACATCACAGATAACCTAGCCTATATCTCAGACACTTCGGTGGAAAGAAAAATATAACTTTTGCACTTTTATAAACGTCAGTAAGTTCCAGTTATCTGCCATATAACATATAAATGGAGAATATACGTCATAGAGTTAATATACATAGAGTTGGAAAGCCAGCCTAAAATCCATCCAAAAAAAGGAAAAGCAGCAAATGAGGCTGTCTCTCTTTCTTGTATGTTTGATTAGAAGATGAGTATGGGTCTCTCATCGTCCCTCTATTATTATTTGTTAGACACTCGCACTCACAGGCCTATGTGGTTCCCTTACTCTATGTATAATAACCGTCATATTCCGAAATAGAAAACATTAGGTGGAAGCATTCAACAGTCTATTAATGCTTGTTATCGTGAATAGATTCAATTAGAGTAATGGCGTCGTAAAGGTTAAACTCTCAAAGGGGAGCCGATATCAATCTTTTTATATTAATTTTACAACGAATATTATATATTAATAATATATAAATAGATAGGAATCTCCTTATATTATTCTATGCCTTAAGATAAGATTTAAGATAAGTTTGAGTACAGATTACTTAATTTTTTTATAGGCTTAACTGGTATATTCAATAGGGAACATTCATGTAATTTTTTTTTGACGTAAATTAATCATTTACCTCTATATATCGTAGAAAAAAATATAAATAGGTTTGAAAAGATTCTAGTTTTTCTTCAAATTAAAAATTAAAACTTGTAATAAATTTGAGCCGTTCAAACGCCGTCATTTTGCGCGCGCTTTGCGTGACGTCAAATGACACATCCAGTGAATGTTTACTATGCACTTTTTAGTTACTTCATACATATTTTAAGTTTTAATTGCTTTACAAGTCATGAAAGAAGATAAAAATCAGCTTACGAGTATTGTATAGTACCGGAGTGCAAAAATAGTATCAGAAAAACACCCGACAAAGTGTTTTTTGTATTCCAAGAGATGCGAAAATACAAAAACAATGGTGTATGGTAATTAAAAGGGATAATATATGTCCTAAATCGTGTTTATATGGTTGTGAAGATCAATTTAACGTAAGTATACTTTATTTATAATAAGTTTAATCTAATAGTTTAAATTTATAGTAAGTATTAAATATTAGAAAATTTGAGTTTAAAATTAACCTAACCTATCTTACAAATTTCAGTATAACTTTCTATAAAAACCGTAATCTTTTTTTGTTTTACGCAACTTTTATGGTCTGTCAATTTATTTCAGGTTAAGGAAGATACAGCAAATTGTATTGAATATAATATGTGTAACGAAACAATAAGGAGAAAGATGTAATCTAAGTTTGAAGAAAGGAGTTGTTACTTATAGGTATATTTTTGTGGCAAAAACAAAAGCTGATAGAATGAGAATGTGCATAGTCAAAAGGCAAAGATTGACATTGGTTAATGAAGCCTTTTAAGAGTTAGCTGTCAAAAGTAGTGTTTAAAAAAATTGGTGACCTTTACAAAGAAGTGATATACGTAGTAAGTCCTAGTACTGCCCGTACAAATGTCTGTGATATTAATCAGCCAAGACTCAGTACTTCTCCTATTGAATGTGATGATCATAAGGCAGAGCTTTGTTTTTCGCATATTAAAGATAAATTACCAATTACTAAGCTGTGCAAGTTAATATTAAACCGAAGTATGGAAGTAAAGGTGTCAATGTAAATATACCTGCTGAAAAACAAAATGTAGCATTGTCACCATTTCCTCATTTAACACACAACATTGTTACACAACAGTTTTAAAAGTAAAACTATCTGTTTTAAAAAGAAAATTGTTTACTGAAAACACAGCTGATAATACTTCTATAGCATCTTATATCTTCTATATCTGCTGATTATCAACCAAGTTATTTATCTGAATCAAGTGAAGTGAAAAATGATTCAGAGGCAGAAACATTTTAAAAATGTATTGTGTATTCAAAAAGAGTTTTTAGGTATTTGTTTTGTTAGAGTTGTTTGAGTATTTAGAAAATGTTTTTAAGATTACCTAAACAATTGTATCATTTAATAAAACCTTTAAGCACGAAAATATAGGTTTAAATTATTTATTTTTCTCAGTCACACTGATACCACAGTATGAACTTAAACGCCGATATATTGAATGGTGTGTCAAATGACGTCACATTTCCTTTCGACCAATGGTGGCGCGTTTTGGAATTTTGAATTTCGCTCCCTAAATTTACACTTTTCATAAATTATTTTATGGCCTTAAATGATTAGTAAATTAAAAAAAAATGATTTTATTATAATAAGATGATAAAAAGTAATCGAAAAAAAAATATTTGAGACCATTTAAATTTTTTTGCATGTTCCCTATTTTAGGCTTATCTATTACTCCAAGCACGTAGTTTTTTTAACGTGATACTTTAACTGGTTGCTTTTCGCATTGGCCATAGTTGTTCTTTTATTTTGCGAGCAGATCATTGACCCTGAGGTTGGGCCTCGATCAGAATACGTAATACGTGTGCTTTCATTAATACATCTTAAAATGGATTGCGATTTTACGTACAAATTTCCTATTATCTTGAAATAAACGTGTATAATTGTAATTAAGCCGCTACTAGAAAAAAAAAATCGGTAGATGAACTAACATGACAAAAGACAAGTGTGTGGAAACATTAATGAAAACCTTAATACTTGACATATTCACATTTACACATACAACAGTCCCCTACCTCTAGTATAAGTTTTGACCGTACGAAAACTATGACAGTTTACCAAATAGTAAAATCAAAATATAAATATTTCACACTCTATGAATCAAAATCCATTAAGATATTAAAAAAAAAAAAAAAAAATTAAATACGTTTAGTTATCTATAATATTATACATGTATATGTAATAATAATAGGGGTACGGGCAATATATATACATATATGTATGACCTCTCATGGATATTCTCCTTATTCTTTGAAGTCAGTATAGATACTCTCCAGGGTTAAATGATTTCACCAAGCACAGTTCAGCAATATCATAAATACCCGAGGCCCTGGCACCATTGTTATTTAGATGTGTAATAAATATGACGCATTATGTATTCCACGTAAAATGAGGTTACCGAAAATGACCTTAAGTGAGCGTGCAAAATGAGGATAACTTATGTTGTTGAGATATTCTTAAGTTATTATTATTAATATTCAGTCTAAAAAAACCGAAAAATCTTTAAAAATTTGAAAATTTTTGATCAAAAATACATATTTCTAATTATACTACTAGACAACTTATCACTAGTGTCTCAATATTTTTAATTAGAAATACATTTTTCACATTACAAATACAGCTGATCAAACAAACAGCGGAAATTAATATTTTTTTATTGTATGTGTAATTCTAACTATTCTAAAGCTTGTCTATAAGATTTTAGATGAAGTCAATGTCCTAGATTCGGGTGCTTCCATGTTGATTATTTCTATAATCCATATCGCTGGCTTCATGGATACACGCCAAGTTTTATTATAGCTCTCCGGATAGCTGATGTCATATGTTTATACTTTACACCAATTCAGAATCATTGTTCTGCGTAACTGAAAGGGCAGTTGCTTAAACAACCTGAAATTCAATATCTTCTTACGTATTTCATTTATATGGATGACATCTTTTACGCTTTTAAAATGACTGTTCTTTAGGCTAATGATATTAAAGTTAGCATAATATTAAATGTACCCAATATTTACGGAGTCCGCCTTAACGTAAGGAATTATCCAAACATTATAACATCTAGCGAGGTCGCCTTCTGTTATGTAATTTGAACCTTCATTAAAAAAACTATGCCATATTAGTATAGCTCATTCATTAAAAACAAATTCTCCTTGAAAAACGAGGTGTGAGTGAAACAGCAAGATTAAGGTGGGCTTTTCAATAAGGATAGCAGATTATGAAGCGTAGGTTTTACATCCGCTGTAGTTTTTGATGCCTACTTGGTAAGGTTTAAAGGAAATGAGAATATATATTATCATTAATATATTAAAAAAAGAAATGATTCTGGTTGAATTAAAAGTATTTATTTTTTCATATTGGAAATTAATTATTTTGTTCTAAGGTTTAAAGTTATAACCTCTCAAAAATGTTGAAAACATTGCAGAGAGTAAAGTAAACTTCATTTATTTATATGAAAATGGTTTATCGCTTTAAATCCACAATCTATTTTAGTTTGGCATTCGACCTCCAAGCTGTATTCTCCGAACATCATTTATGTGATCTTCATATTGGAATTCATCATTTGTTTACAAACAACACTTACCTACTTAAGACAAGAAAAAACTGTTAACAATTTCATAAGAATATTAGTTTCTGTAATGATAGTTAAATAAATATAGTTAGTGTGTCGATGTGTTTGAAAAATGTAATATATGTACTTGCTATTTAGACATGTTAATATTTAAAATAAATAAAATAATAAAAAAATAATAGAGATGAGCAAGTCCCTGAGATATTTATCAATTAATTATTTCACTTTATATTTATTAAAAAAAATAAGGGATATATATCATCGAGTGAGAAGATGATGAGGTAGTGACCCTTATCTACTATCAGTATGCCAGATTGTTAAACTATAGTCGGGTGATTGGCGGTTTTTGAAAATACTATTTGTTGTCCTTCTTATATTAACTAAATAGATAATGATTGTTAGGCTATCAAGTGATTAGAGATTGCAAAAATGTTTATTAATCTTCATATGCATTCTTAAACTATGATAGGTACACTGTTTTTACTGAGCTTCAAAATAAACTTATTATACACTGTCTGCTAAATTTCAGCGTGTTCAAATGTTTTCCTTCAATGATTTTTCACCTTATAGCCTTTTAACTAACATTCAGAAGTCCGGCATCTTTACTAAACTTTCGAAAAACAAATCAATGCATAAAATGTTTTATTTACCTTGACTCTCTCAATGGTGTCATATGGTCACAAACGTAGTATCCAAGTGGGTGGGCGCCATTCTAAAACTGATCCGCCTACGGGACCTCTCAAACCTTTTTATTGCTTTTAGTTAGTTCTTGTAATACTGGTTCTCGTCTAAGAACGCCTGGAACTAAGCCAATGTCTTTTAATATTTTCTTGGAAACCCTATCTAGATATTCGTTAAGATTTTTCTATTTCGAATTCATATTGTAATAAAACACATATTATGAATAATTTTTGTAAGGATTGCAATGAATTCTAAAAATAGTCGTAAGCTACTTAAATATGTCTTTGTGGTTAGAGTCTAACTCTGATACAGTGTATTGTAACCGTTATCTATATCTTATTACATTTCAGTTAAACAATTACTCTTATCAATGTGTTAATTGTCAAGATAACATTCAAGCGTGTATGTATACCTGTCATTGTTTTCGAATAGAGCAATGTTAAATGAAAATGGTTTTGGTGTTTTTGTGTTTTTTTTTTTTTAGAATAAAGTAAAATGCCTGTAATAAAATCATTAAATCAGTATGTTTTCTTATTACATTATAGGACTAGCTTATGTTTAAGATGTATACATAGTTATAAGCCTGCTATTGTAAGCCACACCAGTGTGTACTTGTTTTTTGGGAAACAAATAATAGGTACTTTATTTTTTTTGGATCTTGGTATAACATGGCACACGAGAATTACAAGTAAAATATTTATAACTTTTTTTTTAATTCCTAGTGAACATGATTGCGACATCTTTGTGAGTTCTGTATGTGTGGGATTTATGTGGCATAACTCTCAAACCAATTGAAATATTTTAATTTGGTGCATTTAATCGGAAACCGGTTTAATAGGCATGTACCTATTGCAAAATATGTTTAGTCGTTCCAAGGTCATGTCAGGGGTTTCTCGCGCTGATTATCGAGTTACGCACACAAACGTCCAGCCGGTCACATATTCAAAGGTAAACGTGTAAAAATCAGAACAAAACAACAACTTAAAAACTCGTTACCTCAACTACATCGTCCTTGTTGACAGTTGTCAGACAATTACCGCATACCTACGACATAAGCCATAACTGTACGCTAAAGACGACTTTAAGATTAGAACCATAAGGGTTCGTTTATAATAAACGGATATTAAGAAAATTATGGATGCTGTTGATTATTGTTAATCGTAGATCTTATTTTTCGCTCAAATGTTATTAGAATGAATGTAAGGAATATATGATAAATGCTTCACTTACTTTACCAGTAACTTCGTTTGTGTAGTTAATATAGATAAGACTGTATGGTTTATAAACTTGACCCATATGACCATTTTTGTTCGCAACCTGTTTGACCTTATGATGTCATGAGACTTACTGAGATTTAACTTATTCGTGATTTCAGAATTATATTGTAATAGTAACATGATAGTTAGCCACACACGGATCCAGAATTTGCTTAATTAAATTTGGCATAACATTATTTTTTTATATATTTAAAGTGATGAAAAACTGTGTCGAAAGTATGTAAAATTTTATTATTTAATATGTGTGATGTTTTCGAGTTATTCCCACTGTCCACGTCGAATATGTAACATTAGGTTCAGGTTGTAACAAAAAGACCTATCTTTTTGGGTCGAGGATTATAAGTTTTACGAGTGTATCTGTTTGTTTGTCTGTAGCCTCGTAATAGCTAAACGCGTGAACGGATTTGAATGCGATTTTTAAGCGAAAGTCTGATTCTTTTGGTGGAAATAAAAGCAGGCGTCTCCAAGATATGGAGCTTTTATTGGTGTAGGTGAAAGGTACTTATGCAATATTGATAGTAAAAACCTAAACTAGTGAAAATTTGTGTATTTGTAGGTTCACTTAGTGCAATGTAGAAAAAAGTATAGTAACTTTAAAAAGCAGAGGAAAAATAAAATATATTATTTTTAGACGTATTTTTGTGTCGGGATTTTTTTAATAATATTAAATATTATTAAAAAAATCCCGACACAAAAATACGTCTAAAAATAATAAAAATAACATTATTAATTGTTATGTACTTATTGAAGTCGTTGCGTCGAGGAACCGGTAAATTAAGGAAGAAATCAAAATGCAAGTAAGTTACCAAGGCAAATAACGAAATAACAATATTAAATTGTACAGTCTAAGTCCTCATTACCTAGTTCCGAAAACTTCGTAAAATAGACAGACAGCATGTCAAAGTACGTACCTACGGTTCCCCGCCGCATGACTTCAATAAGTACATGTAGGTAATAATATTATTTTTATTCTTTTAAGACGTCTTTTAGTATTAAGGTTTTTTAAATTTTTATTATTTTTCTTGTACATAGTTATGTATAGTCTAACTCGTTCCTTATTTTAAAAGTACCAATAAAACTACGTACCGTACAGTACCAATAAAACTGCGTACTTATTAGATTTCGATAGGATTAGTGATTATTAAGTGATTATCGAACATACGTACCAGAATTAAAAAGATGCTAGGTAATTATGTTTTTTTTTTGTAATATTTTTCAGATGTAGGTACTGGATTATCGTTGTATTCAGAGAATTATTATAAGCTTGTGCTTGCCTTGGAAACATAATGTTTAAAATAAACAAAACAATAATTAGTCATTAGTCAAAAGTGAAGCTGAGGGCATCGTTCGCTTAGTAATTAGCAAACAGTTATAATCATTTCTTTCATTCGGCTATCATTAGGAGATGAGTCAACTCCGTACTCACTGGTCTCTCAATATTACACATCAGATGACCCAACATAAAAGTTATTTTTTTATGAATTATCTTTTGACTAACTAACAAAAAGTTGGGAAATAAAATAAATTAATTTATGTTTTGTACACTGAACTATTTTAATTACATTTGTATAAATATTAAAATACAAAGTTTAAAGCAAGTTACATAACACACTGGAGGAGATTTCACGATCTTTTTATTATTTGTTTTATTTTAACGAAACTTGAATATCCTGTCTTTAATTTGAGGTCATAACTAAAGATCTTTGTTCCTCTTTAATTATGAGAGTGTGAATGAGATGGATAATATGAAATTCGAGAGTGAGGGAGAGGGGTTGTGTGCAAAAATAAATGAAAAGGCGGGCAAACTACGGCGATGATGTCATGTTTGTAAGGCGAATAGCGGTCAAGGTACATCTGCAGAACGCGAAAAGAAACAAATATCAATTTAAAAAAATAGAATCAATATAAGTTTACCTTATCTTAAACGCTTATTCGAACAAGTTACTTCATCGACATTTATAAATATTAAACTAGTAGGTACATATTCACAAAGATCAATAAATTACATATGTCCTATGTATTGATATAAATGGGTAGAAACATGGAGTTTTCTATGAGATATCCTCAATAAATCGAATTGTCTGAGATAAACGATTTTAAAGTAAACTCTAATTCGGTCTCTTATGAAACGTATTTATCTTAATTTTTATTAAATAACATATAAAGAAATATCAGGATAGATACTAGGGTAAAAAATAAATCTGAAAATAAAATATTTTAGCGGTACAATATCCACCGTCTGTTCTTAGAGCAGGCGTCTATGAATGAGTGACGCAACCTGCTCCCACGCACTTACGACACGAAGCCTTTATTGGAAAGGTATTTTTGACCTGTCATACCTACTACATTACTCTTTAGGAATACGATTTAATTATTAAGTAGTAATAATCAACAATTAATTCAAATTATCTTATTCAAGATTTACATTACACATTTACACGCACTTTTGAATCGTTAATTATAACATTAAAATCAAATTTAACAATGTTTGACGTCTATACTTATTATTATACATTATAACATCAACCTTACAAATGAGTCCACTTTGGCTATTAATTAGTATTTACTAATTAGTATAGACTACCATAAGTATAAAAATATAATTATTTTACGTTAATCGAATTCGAAAGTATATACCTACCTAATAATGTATTACGAAGTACGTAACAAAATGTACTTACGAAGACAGAATTCATCGCAATCGCAAAAAAAATGTAACTAACATATGATTAAATAGCAAAAATTATTAGTTATGATAATTAATTGGTTCATTAATATTATAATTTAAATGCAATACATACGGACAAGTGACTGCCAAGGTTTCGTTTACCATAGCTCCAACACAAATGGAAATGGTAGATTAATATTTATGTTTCCTCATATTGGATCTAGGAAATAAAATATTACCTATTTAAATGTATTTATGTATACATAAAATCATAAATAAAGCTTCTACAAGCTATTCCTGTTTTTTAAATTACAATATAAGAATCAATAATGAAGCGATTGTACCAACCAGTCTTGTCTTGTTTATTTTGAGAATTACATGTGAGATCTTATTTACAATCTAAATAAAGATTTTTGTAAACATCAAGTGGCTATAGAATTCTCAAATCCTATGTGATACAGAAAACCCACCCCTATCACAAATAGATAAAAAACAATTTACAATAACAGTATCTGAAACCTGATGAAATCATACTAACAAATCCTTTACCTCATTCGCACATTCTTTATAAAACGTGTTACTAATAAAGATTTTAAAAATTCAACCGTATCATCTTAGGAAAACGGTTAAAATTCATATAAACGTACTAATTAGTAGCCAATGTTCGGTAAAATAGCATCGAAAATAAACAGACAGGCCACATCAAAGATGTTGTAAGAGATATGTCTGAGCTATGTAATTTTAGCTGGCCTTAATTACGACAAATTGGGAATACAGATAATATATCAAAAAATTATAATCGTAGGTATAGTAGTTATTTAAACTTTTAAAATTATTAATAGACAGTCATTTAATTAATTAACACTTCAGTGGCATCTATAATAGATTTAATTAAAAATGCTGCAAATATCCGCTGTCTATGTAAGGCACTCCTATTTAGGGCTTGCGGCATCGTGACTGACAAACTGACATGTTAGTGTACAAGGGCTTTCAATTAATATGGTCCTATATTGTAATATGACCACAATTTTATATTATGTAATCTATCAATTTTTTATTTTTCAACTCAAATAGAACCTGGGAGTAATGGATTCCGTCCCAGCCGCTGTGTCTACTGAACTATAGAGTCAGTAATATGTCGATGATTTGTTTTAAATACCATATTTATTTGAATTGGACCAAATGTAATAGACTTACGTATTTTAAATAACATGAAATCTATATGTATTCACTTTTCTTAATATGTACCTGGTTATTTTAGATTTGGTTTTAAGATATATTTTTTTACTATCTATACATTGCTTACAATATGCAAACAGATATTTTTTAAGTAAAAAAGCAATGTTTAGGCAATTTATTATATCTATCGTTTAAGAGCAAATCCTTGATGTTCCAGAAATTTCTTAGATATGCTAGTACAAATAAATTAGCCGCACATTCTATAAAGATGTAGGATATAGTAAAAAAAACAAATAACAACTTTAGTCTTATATGTGTGGGTGCATAATGGATGAACGATTTTTCTTTCTGGTCACGTGTGCTCCGAGCATCATACATTGTAAAGAAAAAGATAAACCTTTGAAGCATATTTTTTTGAGATTTACGTAGGTATTATATGCATCAATCATAGCATAATATATATCAAAAAACTTGTTTAAAGTTTTTAGTTATGTACTTATAAAATATATTATATGTATAAAATGAACAGATTTAGTCCAGTTGCACATTGCAAGATATGCGAACAATAATGCAAGTAGATATGTATTTCCAAAAACATTGTTTCTAAATGCAATTTAAACTACATAGAAACGAATCTTTATAAGCGGATTTGTCAAACCATTTCTTTGAATTATACAAAATAAAAATACATTAAAATGGGGTTGAAGTAACATTGATGTTATCGCAGTCGTCGAGGTTATAGAAACTGTTGTATGATGAGTACCAGTATTACTAGTAATACTCTGACGAGTTTCATATGAACGATGTACCAAATTTAACTAACTTAGTAAAACTAGCTACCGCAGAGGGGGCTGACCCCGACGTCATATTGAAATCATTTCTATATACAAAAAAAATCTATATGCATAAAACATTACATTGCGATGACAATGTTAAATCAAGTCCTGAGGAATTTGTTCATTTCCTTTAAAATGTAAAAAAAATCCAAATTTATATTACTTTGAATTCATACATTTATATAGAGAAGGTAAGGTAATAGGTAATTATAAAAGTTCTTTTTAGATGTAGGTACCTAATATGGAAATTTTCAAGAGATCCTACGAACATGATCTTAAACATATGTTGATGATTCTCAGTTTCTATTACGTAGTATATAATTCTAGGTAGTTCTATTTGTTTTTATTAATTATTATTTTTATTTAGAAGTAATTAATTTGTTTTTATTATGTTGTTGACGTTTCTTAGAATACCTATATGCATCGAATTAGCATACAAAGGTTTAACAAGTAACATTGACCATAACTGTTCCGGAAACGAATCACGTCACCGTGGTGAGAAAATCCTAAAATGTTTTAGCATTTGTTAAATACATATCATCTCATACCTACTATACGAATTAGTTTTATGAGTAGTTGTTTTACAGAAGCCTTTTTTCCTACTCCTGTAATTTAGCTGAGTTTAGCTTTTGCACGGACAAACAGAATAACATTTTAATTATTGTTTTCTTATTAAATGCCCCTATTTGACATCATTATTATACTACATATAACTAAATTATAGTTGCAGTAATTTGCAAAATCAATTTTTTTTTCTAACCTGACCTAAGCCAGGGGTATTTTTATAAAATAGGTATATTGGTTAACAAAATGTCAGAATGTCAAAAACCGCCTCGTTATTACAGTACGTATTCTGTAAGTATTCGAAATGTAAACCAATAGGTGCGTGCGTCTGTCGCAACACACAGCTGACATTTACAGAACGCAAAACTTGACGAATGTCCACGGTCACCTAATACATGAGTATTATAACTAATGTTACCTTGATGCACTTGAAATAATGCAAAATCTATAAGTTATAATTATTTTAAACAATTGTATTGTACAACTTGACAAGATAAAATTACTTAAATTCAAAGGATTCAAATTTGTAGTAGATTTTTGTTTTGGGACCTTCATGTAAGATAATAATAGGATAGATAGAGCTTAAAGGAAAACAAAATATATTTAAAATGCTTTTTTATTATTTCAGATATAAATCATGGCCACTAAATCGTACAGCAAGCACAAGGAGTACAAGGAGTACTCCAGCAGCAGAGGCACTGTTCCCTACACTGACGAACAGTTCGGTAAGAATCGAGTTATCTGACCAAAACAAATAAGGTTAAGGAAAAATTTAAACCAAAATAAGAAACATTTTTTGGTCGTTAACAAGAATAAAATACGATAACCCCAGAGTCAATCAATGAGTCACATTAATTAAATTACTTAAAAAATTAATTAAAATTGAGAACTTAGCTATTTTTCAGGATTCTGTACTCAAAGGGTAAAAACGGAACTTTATTATTAAGACACCGCTCTCCGCTTGTCTGTCAACAGGCTGTATCTCATGAACGGTGATTGCTTGATGGTTGAAATTTTCACAGATGATGTATTTCTGTTGTCGTTATAACTTTGTTTTTATACGTGATGATACAGAAACCTTCGTGCGCGGGACCGACTCGCACCAGATCGGTTTTTTTATTAAGATTCGAGTGACCGGAAACTAAATGAATGAATTCATTAACGTATCTAAAATCTTGTGGAATCTTATAATGACTAACGAGTTCTCAAACAACTAACGGAGATTAACCCGACGATTTTAAAACATCAAGGGCGAATATATTAGGACTCAACCAGCTTAGCAAAAATGTATTAACAGACGTCTAATTAAACATTTAAGATCTAATAATAAATATAAGAGTCGGTAACAAATGTTGCGTTGCGGAAAATAAGCAAACCTCAAATATCATTATTAATATAATCGATATAGTATCATCATGTTTCTATCACATCACTATTTTAAATTATTTTGTTTCAGATATGATAAAATCCGAATTAATTCCGAAAGGTAGCAAGCTGGATTCTTTAGGCCGGAGCGGGGGCACGAGGGAGTACCACTACGAATACAAAGAGGAAAAGCACCCCTCGGGGAAGTACGACAGGAAGGACATGCATACCGTGGAGGTATGAATATAAATGAAAGGGTCTTCATTTTGGTGAGACGAATGATCATTGCAGAAGTCCTGGTTTCCATCATCATACTAGAAGAATATTCGTCTTTAAATTCTATGTTTTTCTAGGGCCTGGTTGATATGTTATGTATGTTAAATGTGTTATGTATGTTTATAAAGACAGTAATTTTATGTAGGTATATGTGATTTGGTGCTAGATGGTGTTACAAGAAAATATTCGTTGAATAATAATAACTACATACTCATTAAAAATAAAAGCTAAAAGTTTTTTAAAATGTGCTTTACTGGTTCATCTTCATCATACTTTTAGTTAGTAGACTTAGTTAATTATTGTTCAAAAAATAGTAATTTTAGTAAAACATTGATATTTTCCCCAACCCATCCAGGAATACACAATTCCCCCAAAGACAGCACCAAAGTCCTCAGAGAGCAGCAGCTACTACTACGAACGGGAGGAGAGGGAACTGCCCTCTATCACTACAGGCTCTAGGACTTACAACTACGAGACCACTGGCTCTACACCTGGTGAGGGTCTGACGTTATTCACAAAAATACTTTCAGTCCAAATTCTAATTTATATTTTTTATATTCCTTGTTCATACTTTTTATTTTATAAACTACAATCATAATTTTGATCTTTATCGAAAAAGAAGAAAAGTTACCTAAACATTAATTTCTTTCCATTTTTTTTCTTGAACAAATTCTATTTAGTTTTCTAGATTTTTATATGACATGATCTAAGAAGTTAACCTTCGTACGTCATGATTAATTTTAGGGTACACAAAGGTGAAAAGCACCAAAGTAACGAAAGACCTAAGCCAAAACGTGGATGAACTGGACTCTCTCCTGGACGACCTGCAGAAGGACCAGGAACGACAACTGTACAAGGGTGAGCCATTTACATATATATATATATATATTATATATATGACATGAAAAAAAGTGTTATTAAATTGGGAGGAATATTCATTTTGTTTTATCCATCTTGCACATAATTATTAATTCCGTTATGTTAATTGTATTTATTCTTCACCCACAGGAGGATACACATCTGACACAGCTGAGAGCACATCCTTTGACTACAGGAGAGCGTAAGTATAACATATTATGTATTGTATTATATGTAAAATTTACTTAAGTATAATGATTTTATATATTTAATAATCAATAATCTATCTATCTATAAAACCATTAACAAATTCCATTCCAGTACTCCTGCGAAGGCTCCCTCCAGCGGGTACTCCACGCTGCAGCGCGATACTCGCACGGAGTCCTCGTGGAGCTCCGCCCCCGTACGGGCCGAGGTGCGACAGGAACTGTTCCGGGAGGAGAAGACCGGTGAGACAACAGAGAGATGCAGTCAGACATGTCAGCCAGCACATGTCTTAACTCTTAAGATACAACAGCTTTTTATATAAACTAGTATGTACCTATTTGTAAACCAGTTATATACTTACAGAATCCCGCGTAGTGCCATCCCAGGTGTCTCCAGCCCTGCCGCAGGTGGTACCACCGACAGTGTGCTCCCAGTGCCACCATCCACCCTCTACCGGCACTGTGAGTTATTAACAATACTATTAATAATGGTATTCAAAGACATGACCTAAAATTGTTTAAAATTGTTATTGGAATAGAAGTTTAGCAAAATATTTAGCAAAAAAGAACTGGAAAACCGATAACTTATTTTATATACAAAAGTAAACATTTTAAATGTTGTCCAAAACCTGTTAAAATAAGCTTCATCCTCTGCCAGCTCTCTCGCAGTAGTACGCCCATGAACAAAGTGACCACCACGGTGAAGACATACACGTACGAGGTACCAGCCGACCAGGACCCCACCACCGTCCCCATCCCCACCGACTGCAGCGAGCACCATCACCATAAGTAC